>OX422140.1:104804466-105442665 GCA_949129095.1 Volucella bombylans
GAAAATTGTTCTCTTGCGCTCTCACCTCTTATACTGAGTGTGGGTGGTCAGCACTGCAGCTTGCCTATGCGACGATTTGCTTTTTTCTCGTCCACTTGGATTTCGTTCGTCGCAGCAGACACACTCATCTAGCAGCTAAGTATCCAAATAAAATTTGTATATATATTGATTCAGATATAAGTTTTTTTTTATTTAAACATCGTTCGGAGCAGAATTCAATGCTCAAGTCGAATCTATTTCTAACCATAAACTCTGGTCCTTCGCAGCCGAATTAAATTAAATTAATTACTTCAATTAATTCAAAAAAAAACCTTCTTCTATATCTATGTGCATGCTTTTTCGTGAAAAACCACGTATGTGATTTCGTTGCTGGTCTTTGGTAGAACTACAGGAAAACAATTAACATAGTTCCTCGCGACAGTATCCCTTTGGGTTATACACGTGTATAATTTATTTAAGGAATTCTTACGCGTTAAAGATAGGCGTTTACCGGGGTTTTTCGTTTGATTGCGTGTTGGCAATTTGCATAAAATGAATTCACTAAAATTAAAGCGCGGGAATGCAAAAGGGCGCTTAACTCGTGCCGCGGCTTTTGTAGAATCTATAAGTGACTGCACTTCGATGGAGATGCTGGAAATTAAATTGACTAAGTTGGACGAAGCTTGGTCGGAATTTTGTTCGCTTCATTGTGAGTGCTTGCAACACATGGAAGAAGGTGTAGATGAATTCGAAAATGAGTTCGCGGAATATGAAGCTAAATATTGTTTTACGCATTCCGAGTTAACAAAATCTATTCGTCAAAGACAAAGTGCGGTGCAATCTAAAGACAATAACTCGGTTTTGGAACGTCTTGCTCATCAACAATCCTCGTTTCTTGAGAACCTAAATAACTCAGCCAGTACAAGTTCGACCATCAACCTACCGAAGATAATCGTGCCCCCATTCTCGGGTTGTTACAAGGACTGGCCGTGTTTTCGCGATTTGTTCATAGGTGCAGTTGATCGCAAATCTAACCTCACTGCAACACAAAAATTTCATTATTTAAAGTCGTTTTTGCGGGACGACGCCGCGAATTTAATTAAGCATATTCCTGTCTGAGACGCGAACTATATCGAGGCCTGGGAAAGGCTAGAAAAACGATATGATCGCGTAAATCTAATTGTTCGGTCTTTTATAGAATTGTTCTTATCCCTGCCCTCGATGGGGATAGCAAATGTACAGACACTTCGAAAAATTTCAAACGGTGCCGACGAAGTAATTCGGGGGTTAAATGCGCTGGACAGAAACGGCCGCGATCCGTGGTTGATTCACCTCTTCCTAATGAAACTTGACTCAGATACAAAGCAAGCTTGGGCGGAAGAGGTAGGTTCACGGGATGATCGTTCGATAACGGATTTAATTGAATTCCTTGAGCTACGATGTGACGCACTCGAATCGTGTCAATCCCTAAATCGTACAGTTACATCACGGGGAAAACAATCCAATCCAATTCGAGCTCACCTAGCAAAGTCATCTGACAATCGATCCATCTGCCCCATGTGCAAAAATGACCATATCGTACCCCAGTGTTCTCGGTTTGTTGCTTTAGACGTTGAATCGCGTCGATCGTTCGTGAAAAATAATTCACTATGTTTCAATTGCCTTCGAACTGGCCATTCCTCTAATAAGTGTAAGTCCACGTTTCGTTGTCGTGTCTGTAGAGCTCGTCACCATTCGCTAGTTCACCAGGATGATACAAAAGACATTCCCTCGCAATCGTCCTCACCTGTACAACCATCAGCCCTCGCAACTACAACGTCGCCTGATCCGCGTCAGTTTCGCTCAGCAAACTTGCATGATACGTCTCCATCACCATCTCCATTCGTAGCCAACCACTCCATTAAGCTTCGCCCTGGAAAGCAAACTGTACTTCCAACCGTTTTAGCTAAATGTCGAAACAGCCAAGGGAGATATATTGATGGTCGTGTTTTACTTGACACGGGATCACAATGTTCGCTCATCACCGAATCGTTTGCCCAAAGACTTGGGCTTCCGCGGAAGCACTCTCGTATTCCTATTGTAGGGTTATCATCCAAAGAAGCAGGATATACAAAGGGATGTATGACACTACAGCTTTGTTCTCGCTACAATGAGGAGTCTCTATTCATTGATGCGTTCATTCTTGGGAAGCTGATGTCCGATTTACCTTCGCAGTCATTTGACACATCTTCTTGGGAGTATATTAGGAGCTTAGATCTGGCAGATCCACATTTCAATGCGTCCAGTGCGGTCGATGTGCTGTTGGGAGCAGATAAGGTTTGGTCTATTCTGCAAGCGGAACAACTTCATGGACCCCAAGGCTTGCCTATAGCACAGAAAACATCATTCGGGTGGGTGATTACCGGAGAGTTAGCCGATATGCAGATCGGTCGTCGAGAATTAACTTCCTTTCACTCCACTGTTGACCTAGATTTTCTTCTACAACGGTTTTGGGAATATTTTCAATAAACAAAATTTTCAAAAAATATTTTCAAAAAACATTTACTCGCTCAGAGGATGGAAAATACGTCGTGTTGCTTCCATTCAAAATCCCCTGTCCTAGTTTCAAAGACACTTTACATTCCGCCACTTCGCGTTTGCATTCGATGGAACGTCGGTTCAAAAATAATCCCCAGTTGCACAAACTTTATTGTTCATTTATGCAAGAATATCAAGACCTTGGTCATATGCAACTTATTCCTCGTGATCGAATTCAAAACCCACTCGGACAATGTTTTTATCTCCCTCATCATGCGGTGTTTAAATTCGACAGTACAACTACTAAATTACGCGTCGTGTTTGATGGTTCTATAAAAGATTCGAATGGGCAATCGTTAAATAGCCAACTCCTAATCGGTCCCCCAATTCAACGCGATTTAATCGGTGTGTGTTTACGTTTTCGACAGCATCGGTATGTGTTCACCGCCGATATAGTCAAAATGTTCCGCCAAATATGGGTTCGCGATAAAGACATTGACTATCAACGTATTGTATGGCGTAAAAATCCCAACGATGAAATTCAACATTATCATCTGAGAACCGTGACATATGGTACCGCTTCTGCTCCTTTTTTGTCAGTACGCGTCCTGAAGCAGATTGCAGAAGACTACAAAGCAACATATCCAAACGCCACTCGAATCCTTCTAAATGATGTCTATGTCGACGATGTTATGACGGGAGCAAACTCAGTTGAAACGTTGCTGGATTTTCAGGCAGAATTAGTCGCGCTTTTGTTCGAAGCGAAACTCCATCTGCGGAAATGGAGTTCTAATTGTTGGGCTCTTCTCGCTAAGCAATCACAGGATGATTGTGAGTACTCATTTGTCGACCCTGAACGTTCAGAATCTTTTATAAAGGTGTTAGGTATGTACTGGAATCCAGCTGCAGACGTATTTTCGTACCGCATGGCTCCGTTGAATACGTGTTTCTCTCCAACAAGGCGACAACTCCTTTCCGAGATATCTCGTATTTTTGACCCACTCGGATTCCTGGCTCCTTCGGTTATCCTTTTTAAGTTAATGTTTCAGGAACTCTGGTCATCCGATTTAAAACTTGGTTGGGATGATCCTTTACCATCGGACCTCTCAGACAGATGGATTACCTATCGCAATCAGCTTCCATTTTTTGAAAGAATTCGGGTTCCGCGAAATGTGTTTCCTTCCGATAAACTTTTAGAACTTCACGGCTTCTCGGATGCTTCTTCGTTAGCCTACGCCGCCGTCGTTTACGCTCGCTGCAAAACTAGTTCGGGTAACTTCAAGATTACTATCGTTGCAGCAAAGACTAAAGTAGCTCCGACCAAACCTGTTTCTATCCCGCGTTTGGAGCTTTGTGGTGCGGTTTTGCTCACTCGGTTGTTAAATTCAGTCAAATTGTCGATAACGGCCAATATTACAAAAACATTTGCTTGGTGCGATTCCGAAATCGTGCTGCATTGGCTTTCGTCACCGCCTCGTCGCTGGACAGCTTTCGTGGCCAACCGTACCGCCGCCATTCTCGACATTGTACCGCGATACTCATGGCACTATGTCAAGTCGGAGTCAAATCCGGCTGATTGTGCTTCGCGTGGAGTTGCTCCCTCCAATCTTTCTGACCATCTTTTATGGTGGAGCGGTCCATCTTGGTTGTCACTCTCGGAAGACCATTGGCCCAAATCTAGCTTCTCTTTGAGTGCGGAAACAGCAGCTGTAAAAGGGGAGGAAAAGCATATTTTAAGGCATGCACTCGTCACGTCGTTTGATGGACATATCATTCAGAACTTGATCGAAAAAATCTCTTCGTGGTATCGTTTGCAAAGGATAGTCGCTTACTGTATTCGGTTTATTTCCAATTGTCGGCAAAACATCTCTAAGCGAGTAACCCAGGGATTGAGATATCCGGAAATCAAAGCTGCTACACTTGTCATCCTTAAATTCGTGCAGCTCAAATCCTTCAAAGATGATATACATCAACTGAGAACCAACCATCAGCTAGCTTCAAGGTCAAGGCTGTTGAGATATGCTGCATTTTTGGACAGCGATGGACTTATTCGCGTAGGAGGACGAATTAAACATGCAGCCGTGGCTTACAACATTAAACATCCTATCATAGTCCCAAACAATAATAATGTTGCTTCACTCATAATTACAGATATCCATCAACGTTACTTACATGCTGGAGTATCGGAAACATTTACATTCGTTCGACAGCAGTTTTGGATACTGGGTAGCCGAAACTTGATCCGGAAAATTATTCATCGATGTAAGCCGTGTTTTATGCAGCTCAAATTTACGAGTCAACAGATCATGGGTGATCTTCCAGCACAACGTATCCACCCTAGCCGTCCATTTTTGAACACCGGTTGCGATTATGCTGGTCCACTGACAATTAAATTATCTCGGATTCGTAAGCCAAAATTGTCGAAGGCATACATTGCGTTATTTGTATGTATGTCGACGAAAGCTATACATCTCGAAGTGGTGAGCGATCTTACCACGGATGCATTCATCGCAGCTTTAAGAAGATTCGTTTCTCGTCGGGGCAAATGTACCAACATCTACAGCGACAATGGTACCAATTTTCAGGGAGCGCGTCGGTGCTTAACTGAGATGCATAAATTAGTCATGAGTCAATCTCATAACGATACTATCGCTTCCACTCTTGCCAAAGATGGAATCACCTGGCATTTCATTCCTCCTTCTGCACCACACTTTGGAGGCTTGTGGGAGGCTGGCATAAAGTCAGTAAAGCTACATTTGCGTCGTGTAATAGGGTCTTATAGTTTAACCTTTGAAGAATTATACACTGTTCTTACCCAGGTTGAAGCTATTCTAAATTCTCGTCCTTTATGTGCAATATCTGATACTGATTTGAACCCATTAACTCCAGCTCATTTTCTTGTAGGTGAACCACTAACAGCCGTTCCTGAGCCTAACTACTTGACTACCACAACTAATCGACTTTCTCACTGGAATCATCTCCAAAGTATGGTTCAGGGATTTTGGAAGAGATGGCACACCGAATACATCACGACGCTACAGGAGCGAACTAAATGGCAAAAACCAAGTCCAAATTTGAAACCTGGAGATCTGGTGGTAGTAAAGGAACCGAACCTTCCTCCCACGAAGTGGGTACTGGGTCGAATTCAAGAGGTATCCCCAGGTGCAGACCAACGAGTGAGAGTTGCCACAGTCAAAACAGCGACAGGAACATTCAACCGATCCATAACAAAGCGCTGCTACCAACGTCCTGAAACTCGTTCCAGGGGGGGGCAGGATGTTTGTGATCAACATATAAAATTATTGCTGGACTAAATTACTTACTAAATTACTCTTTACTATTATTCTCTGTTTTTGTCATTATTCTCTCAATCTATTGTATAATTTTGTATTTCTGTATATAATGTAAGAAAATTGTTCTCTTGCGCTCTCACCTCTTATACTGAGTGTGGGTGGTCAGCACTGCAGCTTGCCTATGCGACGATTTGCTTTTTTCTCGTCCACTTGGATTTCGTTCGTCGCAGCAGACACACTCATCTAGCAGCTAAGTATCCAAATAAAATTTGTATATATATTGATTCAGATATAAGTTTTTTTTTATTTAAACATCGTTCGGAGCAGAATTCAATGCTCAAGTCGAATCTATTTCTAACCACTGGGTTTTGACCCCATATTATTAAAAGTGATACCCCTATCTATTTACATATATACCACACACACACAAGTTCTCTATAATTATTTCTTCACTCCAAGACTTTATTCTCCTTAAAAACGACCTCGATAGGTTTTCTACTTGATGTTTAAAAAATCTATGACTGTATCACGAAAGTTCAATCAATCTCCTCCTCGACCGTATTTTTTGCATAGCCAATCTGTACCCCAGGTTCAATCCCTTCGCTACCTATGAATACTATGCGATGGAGAGTCAAACTTCCGTTCGTATATTGATGAGATAATCCTTTAAATCAACTCATAACTTGATTTTATCAAACGATGGTCTAAAGAATTTTACAATCCTTATGTGACAAGGTCACTTTACATTACCCTTATCGGGCCCCTTCTCGAATATGCTAGCCAAATGTGGTCTCACTTTCAGCGAGTTCATATATCCCAAATGGAGAACATTCAACGTCATTTGCTTCAATTTACCCTTCGAGGACTATCCTGAGATGACCCTTTTATCTTACCTCCCTATCGTAGCCACCTCAAACTTCCTAACTTGAATACCCTCGAAAAACGCAGGGTAAAACGTAGCTGACATTCTCTTTATTCATCAACTGCCCTCTGGTTCTGTGGATTGCGCTTCCCTTTACACTAACCCTCGTAATGTACGCTGTCCTCGTCTTTTCTATATTCCAACCCATCGCACCTTTTATTGTTCCAACAAACCAATCTTACGCTTGCTCCGTTAACTCAACTCAAACTTCTCGTCCCAAATTTGATCTCATCCAGCATTATTATATTATTTCCTAATGCTTAATTTTTGTTAGTTTTTAAATCCTAGTTTTTAAGTTAGTTTAAGCTTGTATTAATTCAAATAAATTAGGTGTCCATCCCCACCAAAATTAAATTAAATTAAATTAAAATTTTCTTGACTATAAAAGCCTGCATTAATTCGTTATCGATTTTGATGGAACAGCAGGAATTATCCATAGTTGTCTGCACAATTTGACGAGTATGGCAGTATTTCAAAACTAGGCATGGTGTCCTAGTTGTCCCTGTCCCTGTCCCTGACAAGGGTGGAGCTTGTGCCCTCAACACAGTTTCCAACTTTGGTATTACTCATACACAGTAAGGTAAACTGTTAACGACTGACTATGGTGGGCATAAAGACACAAAAGGAAATGAAATGGTTTTTATCTGAAGTGGGCAGATGAACTTGACATCTCGGCCATCCCTGCTAATGAACTCGCCCCGAGTTCAGACTATATGTCTTTTGCAGTAGCTTCGTTATGTCCAAGTTCACCTAGCTCTGGAAATAGTCTGAATTTATTCAATGACAAAATATAGTAGAAGCGTATTCACGTCCGCTCGCTAATTATAAATTATTAAAACTAATTATCTTTCATATCAGACATGAGCTAAGTGTTACCATTCACGAAATAAGCACTAGTTGAAAAAAAATAACGTTAGATGGCGGACCCTTTATAAAATAAAATCTATCCGTTTATGTTTAGCATTTCACAAAACACCCTCATTGACCATAGACGCGTTGATCTTGCAGTGGTGTATGAATGACATAACTTGTGAAATGGATCTCTCCCATCTTTTGGGTCATTGCAGTCCAAAATTATTTTAGGATTTTGTGTCTCAGCATCTACGGCATTCGAATAATGGCTTGATGATGGCAATTTTGTTGCGCGCTTAAGAGATTTTAGTACCCTTAAAATACCTGCACACAGCGTGGACATACGAAACCAGAGTCTTGTTGTCATCAAAAACAAATTTCCACTACCCAAATTTTTGCGCGCTCAAAAATGACAAGGGAATTTGTGCTTTATCTTGTCTCATCATCCCCAACATTTTAATATCATAATCTTTTAGCATTGAATCAAACAGGGGAACCGACAGACGTACATACGAATATACCAGCCACCGACCCATGGATGGTGTCTGATAATTTTTGTACGTAGTGTGCTGGTACAGCTCATTTGCATGCATTTTTCCAACGTATGTTATTACGTCAATCTTATATCATGTGCGCACGTCGTTCATCATAACGAACTTGATTCCATATTTATCTGCTTTTGATGCAAAATGCGGTATAAATGCGAAAACGGCAGCTACCTCTAAAGCTCATCAGCTGCCCGTCAATCATACCCAGCTCACCATGTATATACGAGTAATAAATTCGACAGTTATAAATGAATATTTCTCCAATTTCTCGGGCAGAGTTGTTTTCTTCTAAATGCGCCTAGCATTATCAGCAAAACAAAGACAGGAGGTTAGAAATCGAAAAGACGAAACGACATTGCTGCTCTATACGTCGAAATTCCGAATTTGTTCGACCACAAATCATTACATTTTTTATGGACCGCCTTATTAATTCCACACAGATACAAAAGTCCCAATAACGCCTTCAGCTCTACAATATCAGTGGAGAAGTGAAAGGATTGCTTCCATGAAAGAGTTCTACATGAATTTGTTCACTTTAAAGTAAGTTATAAGTTTTTTTTTTTTAACGAAGACTCAAAACCATCGAAAGCCTAAAGGTCAGTGTGGGACTTTAATCGCACTAAAAACATGTCCTCATCGTCCGGGAGGAAACCTCCTTCTGGAACCACCGTTAGGTATTTCGCCAGAAAGATGTCCTGAGCAAAGGCTCAAAGCGTTCGTCTAGTCGTCACTGTCAAATTTGTGGAGAAGTTACGCCTCACTGGAAACGCTCACCGGCGGCGTTCTATAGCTCTCAGCTCCATCATCAATGTAACGATTGAGTCTTCAATAGCCTACCATTTCCGGGGGCTGGTTAACATACTGGGGACCAGGTTTATCGCTGAAGGTGGTTTCCCGATCGCTTCGTTAATGGAGCTCCTGATGTGCTCGAATCTCGGGCACGAGAAAAGAACATGCTCCACATCCTATATTGTTCTCTCACAGTTTGAGCAGTGAGGATCATCTTCAATGCCGAAGCGATGGAGATAGCCTCTAAAGCAGCCGTGTCCGCTGAAGTCTTGCGTGAGGTAGTAGTTTACCTCTCCATGCCTCCATGCAGCCATTCATCGACGTTGGGGATTAGGGCATACGTCCATCTACCCTTTCGAGAACGGCTGAATCTACGTTGCCATGCACGAATTTTACTATGCCGGGCATCCTCTTTTGGCAGGCTGTCGCGTTGGATCTTCTGCAGCTCTTCCGGCCAGGATGCATGCAGCGACATCAGAGACGGTCCCATATGCGCTGATTACACAGAGCGCGCTCAGGCGGTGTGTGGAAATTATTCCAGCCACGTAAGAGCGCTTAGCCATTGCCGATGCCCAGATGGGAGCCGCGTACAAAATCACCGAACTGGTGACACTTGTTAGCAGTCTTCGGTTACTAGACCGGATGCCCAGATGTATTTTCCATTATCCCAGACAGAGCCATCGCGATCCTGTCGGCTTTACCTTTTACTTGCTTTCGATGCCACTCTGGAAGGAAAACACTGTGCCGCCAGGTCCAATCCATTTCTTTGCAGCCAACTGGTCACCATGCCGAAGCACGGAGGTCTTCTAGTCGCGATTTCTTCAATAGTCTTGGCCACAACCACTACGGCCAGGTCATTGGCGTACCCCACGATCGTGCATTCCTCGGGCAGTGTAATCTCGAGCACGTTGTTGTACATCACGTTCCAGAGGGTAGGGCCCAGCACCGAGCCTTAGGGGACTCCGCATATCACTCTGTAACGCTGTAAACCGACATCCGTTATGTATTGCAGCCTTCTATCCCTGAAGTAATCGCGCACGATTCTCTGGAGGTAGTTTGGCACCCCAAGGGCCTCCAGTGCGTGTACGATACGGGACCATCTGGCTGAGTTGAAAGCGTTCCTGACGTGACTACAGCACAGTATTTCTTGGAACCGTATCTCCATATTTCTCCAGCCGTAGCGTCTAGAGCTATGCTGACGACCATCTCGATGGCATCCAGGGTCGATCTGTGTTTTCTGAAGCAGAACTGCCGCTCGTTCAGATCGCCGAGGCGTTCCGAGGCTTCATTCAGACGATTCACGATGACGCCTTCGAATGTTTTTCTAAGTTCGTCCAAGAAGCAGATTGGTGAATATCCCGAGGGACCTTGAGGATTTTTCCCTGGCTTGGGAATCAGGACCATGTTGTGCCTCTTCCATTGCTTCAGGAACGTGCCTTCCTTCAGGTATGCCATAAACAGCCTTTCACAAAGGGCCGGGTTTACCTTTATGACCAAAGCGAGTGTCACGCTTATAAGTTATCAGTCGTTCATAGACCTTAGTGGCGAGCAGACGCATTTTCGTGTTCGGCTTCACAAGTGTAGAAACAAAGTATACGTTTAAACAAAAAATTATCAAGTGGTTCGATTCCCAACGGGAGGACAATCTGTTTTTATTTCTAATTTTTATTGAAATATTAATAAGTGAAGTGTAAAAAAAAACATGCGTGATGGATTGTGGAGAGCAGTCCGCTATTCCAATAGCGGCACCTGCTGACTTATCAGGCGAGGACTTAAGCGGTTCAAGCCAAACTCCAACGGCTAAGAGAAGCAGGAGGCTTAGGTCAACTTCCAACCTAGTCCAACGTCCCTCCCTTCCAACTTCCTCTGCACAACTGCTTGGTGGAGCGAGGGAAGGGAACAGCTTCGCTTCATTGGCACCGAGCGAATCGGAAGATGAAAAGGAAGAGATGAAGGCCATAAGTAGCAGCATCAAAATGCTACAAGAAAGGGTACTGGCCATCAAAGAGAGGCAAATGCTAAGAAGGAAGAGGGAAGATGAAGAACAATCCCAGCAACAACAGCAGACGCTGCTTGCTCAAAAGCAGAGCCAACAACAACACCAACAAAAACGTAAAAAACACCAAAACCAACAACAAGAGCACAACAACGGCATCAGCAAAAACAACAGCAGCCACAAAAACAGCAGCAGCAGCAGCAGCAGCAGCAACAACAACAACAACAACAGCAGCAGCAGCAGCAGAAGAAGAAGGAGGAGAAGGTGCCTCCTATCTACACCTATAAACTAGAGGTAAATGAACCCAAGGACCTGTGTAAGTTGGTCATTGGTAATAATTTTAACATTAAGAGATTGGGGAACGATCACCATGCCATCCACTGTAATACAGTATAGGGCTACGCGCAAGTGAAAGAGCTCATAAAAGAAACAACGACGGAGCACTACTCATTCACACCGAAGTGTGAAAAGCGGAAATCGATGCTGCTGAAGGGGTTGGAACCGTCTTCTGATCTTGAGGAGATCCAGGCACTGCTCAAAGAGAAGGAGTGCGAAGGACTCAAGTTCGTGGGGGTAAAGCCGTTTACCACAGCTAGAGCCAAGCGGGAGAAGCGGAGTCTGCCGTTCTTCCTGGTGCAGCTCAGTCCCGAAAGCCGTCTGGATAGTCTAAGGAGTATCAATGTCCTAGACTACCAGGTGGTTCACTGGGAAAAACTAAAAAGGAGCGAAGGCGTTATACAATGAGTTCGCTACTAGAGGTTCGTGCACGCCGCGTCGAACTGCCAAATGCAGCCTCGATGCGTGAAGTGCGCAAAGAACCACAGCTCCGAGGAGTGTGCTCTGGGTAGGGACGGAGCATCCGATAGGGCGCAGCTCTCGTGCGTATTATGTGGGAACGTGGGACACACCCCAAACTATGGGGGTTGTCCTAAGTTCGCTGACATTAAGAAAGCAAAACTGGCTCGGCAGCAGAAGGTGGAGGTCAAACGTAAACCTGTTAGGTTTCAAACACCAGACGTCACGTCCCAAATTTCCTACGCCGAAATGGCGTCAGGTAGGGGGGCTACGGTACAGCAAGCGACTGTTGCTTCTCCGGCGCCAATGCCGAGAACAACGGAAGCTGCACCTAACACGCTGGCCATCTTGCTCGAAATCCAAGGGCAGGTGGCTCAGCTGCAGCAGCAAGTACAAGAACAGGCCAAGCGGGTGGACCAGATCTACGCGCGGCTGCCGGGACTAGCGCTACACTTGTCGTAATGGGTACGCACATGGTGGAGCAAACTTTGAAGGTCCTTGCGGTGAATGTTAATTCGCTGATTAGGATCGAACGAAGAGCGATGTTTAAATTGCTACAAGACCAAACTCCGGATGTGCTTTTCGCTAGCGAAACCAAGCTAACCAATAAGCACAAACTGGAGTACAATAATTATATTGTTAGAAGAAGAAATCGGCCCAGATCCAAACGTGGAGGCGGTGTCGCGATCTTCATTAAAGAAGGTATAACATTTCACAGAGTGTACAAGGGCGTGTTGCGCAGGTTTCGGGTGTTGGAGGCAGTCGTCGTTTACATCCCGCTCCGCAGTGGAAAGCGACTGTACTGGGCCTCTGTTTATGCACCTGAGGCTTCACAATCCACCCTATTCATTACAGAGCTCGACACGCTTTTTCGACTTCTGAGGCTGGAATCGGGGCATAATTATTTTATAATCGGCGGGGATTTCAACGCTAGACACAGAGATTGGGGAAATAATTTGCCAAATACTAGAGGGAACCTACTACTCGATTGGTGGGGTCAGAACGATGTCATGTACAGACTCGGTTTTAAAGAGACGGATAACCCGTCGTTTCCCAGAGGCGGGTTTTATTTGGATCTACTGCTGTACGACGAACGCATACGCCTGACAGGTACGAATTTACAAACGCTAAACTGTCTGCGCACATTCGTGTATGACAGTGACCATTGCGGTTCTAGCACCGAAATTAGAGTTCCCAACGAAATTGCGGAATTGGAGGAGTTTGTCTAAAGATATTCTTACAACTACAGTAAAACTCGATGGACATGCTTCTCTGCAACCTTTACAAGAGCGCTCTCCTCAAACACGCTCCCCCCACCGTCCAATAGGAATTTGTCAAACGAGGAGATCGACAATTACCTAAAACAAATGGACGAGACAATTAAACAAACTATGGACACTACAATACCAAGGTATCGATATACAACTAACAAAGACCTGTTCCGCAATCCTACTATTGACGTACTGCACCGACAGAAAAGTAGACTTCTGTCAAGACTCGCAAACATGTACAGACATTTAACTGACCAACAAGACCCGGAGATTAGGACACTGATATTCAAACGCTAATAAAAGAAAATTACAGAATTTCTGTAAGTTTGTCTTGGAACAACAAGGTTCGGGCTGTAAACACCAGCAACCCGAATATGTTTCCGCAAATAAATAAACTATTTCGGAGAAGAAATCAAAACGACTTTCAGTGTCTTAAAATAGCCCGGACAACAGACAACGAACGGTTACTGACAATAGCAGGTATTGATCCAAGTGAGGCCGCTGATGATGACGACTTTTTTGTGATCGAGGATCCACAGGAGAAGGTTGAGGCCATAGGGGCGACTTTCCAGGAAGTGTACAAGGTCACTGATACCATTGGCCCTAATTACGACCTGGACAATCGCGTCTTGATGCACGACTTCTGCATTCGAAATGAAATAGGGAACTGGCGATCCGAGGTCTCTAGTTTCACCCGGTTCAGCGACGAAAATATGGCAAATAACGTCATTGCCAGAGAGGGTGACCTACCCCCGTTCATTTCGAAGGAAGGACTCCATGAGATCTTCGACAGAATCAGAGTTAAGAAATCAGTGGGACCGATGGTATTCCGAATATCGTGCTTCGACATCTTCCTCTAGAAGTGATGGACATTATTCAGCGCATTGGAAAACGGCGGTGGTTCAACATATCCCCAAAAACGGAAAGGATGTATCCAATCCGGCGAATCTCCGGTCGATAAGCCTCCTTCCGAATATCAGTAAGGTGTTCGAAAACGTAATCAATAGAGCTCTGACTAGGTGGGTTGAGGACAAACATATAGTTCCGGATAATGAATTCGGTTTTAAGGCGGGAAATGATATCTCGCATGCCGCGTCTAAACTGATATCCAATGAAACAAAGGCAAGAAACTGTGCACTGGTGCCGGCCTTGATGAGTTGGAGAAGGCCTTCGACACCGAATGGTTAGAGGGCCTTTCTATAAGCTGACTAGGCTGGGGATCAGTAAACCACTCTTGTACATTCTTTATAATATGCTAACTAACAGACAGTTCATCGTGAAGAATGGTGATGTCACTTCTGTTGGAATGTTTCAAATTAAAAATGGTCTTCAGCATGGCGCGGTCAATTCGCCGATCCTATTCAACATTTTTACAAGCGACTTGATAGGTTCACTTCCCAATACTATTGCGTACGCAGACGATTTGATAGCGTACAGGACAGGTCAAAAAATCGAGGTCATTAATACCCTCTTGCAGCGTGACTTCGATAAGATAAGACGATTTTGCGTTGACTGGAAGTTGAAAATTAACTTTCAGAAGTCGGAAACCATTCTCTTTAGGATGCCGTTGTCTGGAGCCTCTAGGGATACCAGAAAAAATTGCTGAAAGTTCTCAATCATTGGACAGCACGGACAGCCTCTTGCTTGTCGAAATGTAGTCAGATACCTTGGGATCTGGCTAGATCAGTTTCTGTATTTTGGCAAAAATGTAGATGCTGCTCTGGCCAGAGCTAAAGACGCTTTTGCCCTTACAAAGAGACTGTTTTATAGCAGCCAACTCGATGCGAGGGTAAAGGTAATCTGCTACATGGCCTTTATCAG
Source organism: Volucella bombylans (assembly GCA_949129095.1). NCBI lineage: Eukaryota > Metazoa > Arthropoda > Insecta > Diptera > Syrphidae > Volucella > Volucella bombylans. Next base: position 104,819,250 of record OX422140.1, read on the forward strand.
ACCCATGCTGGTATTTGGTTGTCCCGTGTGGTTCAATGTACGAGCAAGCTTAATGGAAAAGATTCGGGTGTCTGAGAGGGCTTGCCTTAGGGCGTGTCTTCGCTTGTACAGAACACCAGAATCGGAGTACAAGAAATTTTATCCTAATGAAGTCCTTTACAACAGGGCGAACCTAATACGAGTGGACAACTTCGTAATTAAGCTGACTCGAAGGCACATTTCAAGAGGAATGACCTCGACGAATAACCTGATATCTGGGGCTTACTACCCCAATTACCTTTACCACGAGAGTGTGCGCTCTGACGGCTTCGTTCCACCGGAAGCATTCCTCTACCTAGATCAGATAGATTTGATCCAAGATAGGTCAGCGGTGCCGTTAATCTTCCATGTCACTCGGACAGCTGGGGACAGGCGACTCAACTACAACAGAGACGTCGCACACGGCAGTTTGGATCGCCTCAGGTTCAGTAGGGCAGTGGGGAATCGCGATAAGAGGGATGTCGTTCGGCAGCACCAGCATTTCTGGTGGTTGAATGATGGGGAATATGTTTCGTCGTCGCTTCCGTCAATTACGGACCAGCCTCACTAATGAGGCAGAGCTGACCAATTTATTTGCTCTGTAAATAGCGGTGGCCAGCTTACATAGGTTTAGGTTAGCATTTAAGAAACATATACGTGTATCAGTGTATACAAAGGTGTATACTGATATATGTATATGATTGTGTATAATGTCTATGTGTGTTTATGTGTGTATTGTACATTTAGGTTAGGTAGGCTAAGGTTTATTTTAAGTTAGATATTAAGTTTTTATAAAAAATAAAAAAAAATGTCAATATGCTATGTTTTTGTAAACAAATTTTTTTCTTAGCCTTAAGTATAGAAAATAAGTATTCTTAAATAAAATGTAAATGAAGTCGAAAGACATAGATATAAGTATTCAGAGTAGCTTAGAGTGCCTGTGTGGGGCCAGTAAGTTAGTATAAGATTGTTAAGTAATTGTAAGCTAGCATTTAAGCATTTTTTGTTAGAATGTAAGAGTTAGTGTTAAGAAAATAAAATGCATTTACAACTGAAGCTTATAAGTTATAAGCTTCTGTCGGGGTTTTAATGATTTTGGCTGTTTCTGTTACACCAGTAAGATGTAGTGTTAGATTACTACATAATTTAGGTCTTTCTGGCCTATATGGTCACACCAAACTCCACTTGTATCCATTTTTGCCATATAAAGTTGACAGCCTTTGGCATGCAAGAGCCTCGCACTCGTCATTGCCAAAGCCAATTCAATTATGTTTTGTCACCAAGTTGAAAACCAACAATTAAATCATTTAGTGAGTAGACAGTGGTGGCGTTGATCTAAGTGTTTATTGTCCATTGTAGGATACGAAGTTCATGTTCCTAGTCTTAGACGTCGCCGAAAGCAAGATGGATTGGTTGACGCGTTTGGCCTGTCCATTCGCTCGCTTTTGTATGCTGAATATAGAACTTTATAGAATTTCTCATATTCCTTGAAAGCGAATGATGTGCTTCTATCTGTCACTATTTTCCTTGGTAACACAAATCTTGGGCATAGGTAACTTGGAGCAGTAATTACTGGTTCAGTCTTCGTATGGCGGACAGCTTTTATGATAAACTTTTTGGTGAACCTATCCAAAAACGTAATAATGTGCGTATTCCCCTTCTTCGATTTGATAAAATGTGGATGATATGGACCTCTCCGACCTTTGAAATGTGTAATTCTCCCACCGATGCACCACTTGACTTCCGAATAAATCAGCATTCGGTACAGCTACCCCTTCACGAAATTACGCTTGAGTAACCAATATGTCTTCGTAATCCTTTTTAGTTTTTTCTTAAATGTCCAACGTTATCTTGGGACCGTCATCTAAATCCTTCAGGGTACTCCTTTGGGACAACTCATAAATCTATTGTGCCATTTGTTCAAAAAGGCGAGAGTCTTTAAATACATAGTATTGTCTATATTGCTGAAATTAATTAAACTTGACCTTCCCCTGAAGAACTTATATTATATATTTAAATTTTTCATCCTCATACTGCATCGTTCCCAAACCGGATCGGATTCGAACACCGAAGTCAGAAGCCAGCCACTACCACTTGAGCCACGGCCACTGTTTTTGGTGATCATGATAATCGAAAAGGAGTAAGCTGAAACACTGTGCCTGAAAATATTATTTTCAACTAGATCGACAAATCAGCTTATCTGATTTAAGTGTAACGGACATCTTTTTGTCGTTATACCTTTATACCTTGTTTAGAACTCAGCATAATGATCATTATTATAAATACAATACATCTAATTGTTCAGTAATCTTCTCATTCACTATTGTAATCGTAATCACTTACGAATTTCTGATATTTTGATAATTCACAAGACAGCAAACATGTTTGTACTACACTAATTTCAATTTCTTCTGTCATATCGTAAATAATATCGTAGCTTAATACTTGTAACTTACTCTCAGTTTCTCTCAATAAAATATTGTATACTCATTTTAATGTAAAGATCGTACTCAAGGACCGAACACTCGTCCATTTGGATCGAAACCACAGCAGGCATCACACCAGGAGAATCATCTAAGTATCAAATAATTAAATACATATTATCTACATATATTCCCAATTGAATTTTTTTATTTCCAATGTACGAGGGGCGTTCAACATATTCTCGGTATCGGGGTGAAGCTGTGGTTGTATATATAAATTATTTATCAAGTAATACTATTATTTTCGTGCATTCATGTAAAATTTCGTATAAATGTGATTATTAATTCGCGTTTTATCTCTAGTTAAACAGAATCATAATGGCAACTGAGACGATGATGGTGAAAATTGAGCATCGCGCTGTAATTAAATTTCCCACTAAGCAAGGAAAAAATCAAAAAACTATTCATGAAGAGATGGTGGCTGTTTACCAGGGTTCCGCACCTTCATTATCAACTGTGTAAAGGTGGTCAAGTGAGTTCAAGAGAGGCAGAGAGAGCATTGAAGATGACCCGCGCTCCGGCGCCCCGGCTACTGCTTGTACGGGAGAAAGCATCAAAGAAGTCGAAAAACTTGTTCTTGAGGATGCCCGAATAAAGGTGAAAATGATGGCAGAGATCACCAAGCTTTCAATTGGTACCATTCACACCATTCTTCATGACCATCTTAACCTTTCAAAGGTCAGTGCAAGGTGGGTGCCACGAATGCTCACAGCGCCTCAGAAAAAAGTGAGAATCGCATGCTGTAGGGAGCTTTTGGAGATGTGTAGTGAGAACGCGGACGGTGTTATGGATCGAATTGTTACTGGGGACGAAACATGGGTCCACCACTATGACACTGAAAGCAATCAAGAGTCCATGCAGTGTCATAAAAAAGGAACAGACCCCCCGAAGAAGTTCAAAGTCACTCCGTCTGCCGGGAAGCTCATGGCCACAGTTTTTTGGGACTCAAAGGGAATCTTGCTCATTGAGTACAAAAAAAAGGTGAAACCATCAACGCCACATCCTACGCTTCCACTTTGCATAATTTGCGGGCGGAAATTAAAAAGAAAAGACGGGGTAAACTCGCAGCGGGTGTGTTGCTTCTTCATGACAACGCTCCTGTTCACACGACGCGAGTTTCCAAGGCTGCTGCGCGAGATTGTGGTTTCGAAGAAATCCAACACCCACCCTATAGTCCAGACCTTGCCCCTAGTGATTATTTCCTGTTTCTGGATTTGAAAAAATGTCTTCGTGGAAAAAGATTTTCGGATGATGAAGAACTCAAGTCGGCAATAAATGGGTATTTTGCAGAGAAAGAGGAAATTTATTTTTTTGAGGGTTTAAAAAAGCTTATCTCAAGATGTAACAAATGCATTGATGTTAGGGGAGATTATATTGAAAAATAAAAACAATTTAAATTGAATTCGCATTTTCCTTCATATCGATACCGAGAATATATTGAACGCCCCTCGTATACTCGAATTTTATTTTCAACCATAAAATTTCTGGTCCTTCTGTAGCCGAATAATTTGTTATCTTATTATATTATTATTCTCAATAATAATGAAAAATAAACTTTAATCAATTTAATCGGGCAGTTAATACAACCGTTTACAAAATAAAAATTTTAGGCAGAAAGCATTTGTGCTGTGTTTAGGCTGGAAATAAACTCCTATAATCGAACTATTCCTTCGTGGCAGATATTGAAATTTAGCGCGTGTTTTGAAATTAGTGAAATTTTCATTTAATTTAGTTCTTCGTTTTAACTTGCTATTTCTGATATTCTCTCTATCATTAATGCCCTTAGACAAAAACGCGGTAACGCAAAAGCATGTTTAACACGTGCGGTAGAATTTCTCAAATTTTCGAATCTTCAACTACTATCGAAATGCTAGAAATTCGTTTGAGCAGAGTGGTCGAAGCATGGGGTGAATTTTCGTCGCTTCACTATGAGTTCTTAAAACACGTGGAAAAAAAATGATAGTGCAGAATACAAAGTATTTCGAGGCGCACTCTGGATTAAAAACAGCTATTCGTGAACGGGAAAATTTGGAAAAACCAAACCCCAATTCCAGAGATTCGGTATTCGATCGTATTGCTGATCAGCAGACCACGTTTTTAAAAAATTTAGGTTCTTCAACCAACGCTTGTTCGAAAATTAATCTGCCGACAATTAACATACCTCCATTTTCTGGCGAGTACAAGGATTGGCATTCCTTTCGGGATTTATTCCTAGGATCACTGGACAACAAACCGAATCTGACTCCTACCCACAGATTTCATTATTTAAAATCTTTTCTACGCGGAACCGCAGCCGACCTTATCCAGCATATGAAAGTTTCGGATGCGAACTACACGGTTGCCTGGGAAAAACTTGAAAGGCGTTACGACCGGGTTAACTTGGTTGTCCAATCTTTCGTGCAAACGTTTTTATCGCTGCCCTCCACGAATATTGTAAACGTGCCGGTACTGAGAAGGATAACAGATGGTGCAGATGAAGTGATTCGTGGTCTTAACGCTCTTGATAAGAATACTCGTGATCCCTGGCTAACTTTTCTTTTGTTCAACAAGGTCGATAATGAGACAAAGCCTGTGTGGGCAGAGGAAGTGGGTTCGCGTGAGGACAGTTCGATACACGATCTAATTGAGTTCCTCGAACGTAGGTGTGATGCATTGGAATCGTGCCAATCGCTGAATCGATCGACAATATCACGCAATCACAATCGGTTCCCATTCGAACTCACTTAGCAAAATCCTCAGACACAAGATTGCAATGTCCAATGTGCAAACGTGATCACAATTTATTGCAGTACCCTCAATTTCTTGATTTAGATATCTCGTCGCGGAGAACCTTTACAAACACTAAATTAATATGCTTTAACTGCCTGCGGTCAGGTTATTCGTCAATTAAATGCCGGTCCACGTTTCCTTGTCGCATCTGCAAGGCCAGTCACCACTCTCTTGTTCATCAAGACATCACTCCCCCAGCTATCGAAACTACTCATGTGATTCCCCCTTCGTCGGCTTCCGTTTCACAGAAATACTTGTCTTCAGATAACTCTTCCAGTTCTATTGCTAATGCCCAATTGGTATCCAACCACTCGCTTGATTTTAACATTCATAAGCAGACCGTACTTCCAACAATTCTCGCTAAATTTAAAGATAACCGGGGACAACTCATAGACTGTCGTGTTTTATTGAATACCGGATCACAATCAACGTTCGTTACGGAATCATTAGCTCAAAGGCTTATGCTTGCGCGAACTCATGTTAGAATTCCTGTATTAGCGTTATCTTCAAAGGAAGCTGGATACACTTGAGAATGTGTTACACTTAACCTTTTCTCTCGTTACAATTCAACGAATTTAAAGATCGAGGCACTAGTTTGGCGTAAACTAATGTCAAATTTACCGTTGAAATCCTTTGACGCATCCACATGGGAGCACATTCGGAATTTGGATTTGGCTGATCCTTATTTCAATGTTTCCAGTCCTATAGACGTACTACACGGATCTGACAAACTTTGGTCCATTTTGAAGGCCGAACAAACTATTGGGGCACAAGGTAAACCAATAGCTCAAAATACTACGTTCGGTTGGGTCATCGCTGGAGAACTATCTGATTCAAGTGGTGATGGCCAAGGATTCTGCTTATTTCATTCAACTATCGACGTAGATATTCTTGTACACCGCTTTTGGGAGCTAGAAGAAGTTTCATCTAACCAAACTCGAGTCCCTTTTAATGACCCGGCGGAAAAGCACTTCCGGAAAACGTTCGCTTGCGCGTCGGATGGAAAATATATCGTCTCGCTCCCATTCAAGAATCCTTTGCCAACATTCGTAGGTACTCTAAAGATAGCGGTCTCGCGGTTGAATTCGATGGAAAGACGGTTTCGTACCAACCCTGAGTTGCATCGACAATACTCAAATTTTACGCAAGAATATCTTGAACTTGGTCACATGGAACTAATTCCTTCTAACAAAATTTCAGAAGATCCATCTCGTCAATTTTATCTTCCTCATCACGCTGTTCTTAAGTCAGAAAGCTCATCGACAAAGCTTCGCGTAGTGTTTGATGGTTCGGCAAAGGACTCAGATAGTCATTCCTTAAATAATCATTTGCTAATCGGTCCACTAATACAGCGCGATCTTATCGGGGTGTGCCTCAACTTTCGCTAACATCGCTACGTTTTCGCGGCCGATATTGTTAAAATGTTCCACCAAATTTGGGTTAAAAAAAGTGACACAGAATTTCAACGTATCGTATGGCGTCGAAATTCAATATCGACTTCGAACAGTGACTTACGGTACTGCATCAGCTCCATTCTTATCGGTCCGCGTACTACAGCAAATCGCTGATGATCACAAATCTAAGTACCCAAACGCTGCAAGACTTTTGCTTAACGATGTTTACGTTGACGATGTCATGACCGGAACTATCTCAGTCGAAATTCTTCTTGAACTGCAGTCTGAACTGATCGCATTACTATCGGAAGCGCGTCTACAGCTTCGAAAATGGAGTTCCAATTGCTGGACTCTACTCGCTCAAAGGAACCCTGAAGATTGTGAGTACTCCTTTATTGATCCTGAACGCTCGCAGTCCCTCGTTAAGGTGTTGGAATGTATTGGAATCCAGCAACTGACGTGCTGTCTTATCGTTTGAATATAACCAACTCGTATCCCCTGTTAACAAGAAGAACGTTGCTCTCCGAAATAGCACGTATCTTCGATCCACTTGGACTTCTTTCTCCGTCAGTAATTTTGTTTGAAATTATGTTTCAAAAGCTCTGGTCATCTGAGCTACAACTGAATTGGGATGATCCCCTACCTTCCGATATCTCCCAGAAATGGCTAACCTATCGCGAACAACTCCCATCGTTCGAACAAGTTCGAGTTCCGCTCAACATGTTTGCTTCCGAAGAAGAGTTGGAATTTCACGATTTTTCAGATGCTTCGTCGGTAGCATACGGGGCAGTCATCGACGCTCTCGTTAAATCGTCGGTGGGCGACAGAATAATAATAATAGTTTCGGAAAAAACAAAAGTGGCACCGCTCAAACCGATTTCGATCCCTCGCCTTGAACTCTGTGGTGCGTTGTTATTGACTCGATTGATAGCCCGGGTAAAGTCATTAGTGAAGAAAAAAATTGATAGAACCTGCGTTTGTTGTGATTCCGAAATTGTGCTGCATTGGTTGTCCTCACCCCCTCGTCGCTGGACAACATTCGTCGCCAATCGAACTGTTGCTATCTTAGAAACTTTACCTCGATATTCATGGCGATATGTTCCTTCACAATCAAACCCTGCTGATTGTGCTTCGCGTGGGATGTTACCCTCCGATCTTGTTAACCATCGTATGTCCATTTTGGTTGTCGCTATTCGAAGAACATTGGCCCAAATCAGAACTTTCAACATCTATATCTGATTGGAAGTCGGTACAACAAGAAGAAAAGGCTGTGAAAAGTCATGTACTGGTTACATTGTGTTCCGGTCATGTCTTTCATGACCTTATGAAAAATATTTCGTCCTGGTATCGGTTGCAAAGGGTAACTGCCTACATCCTTAGGCATGTCGCAAACCTAAAACCTGAAGCCTTAATACAAGCTACCCACGGGCTGACTTATGCTGAAGTCCGAATTGCCAAGATTTCCATCTTAAGGTTTGTTCAACTTAACGCATTCGAAGATGACATTCAAAACCTACTAAGGGTGAGTTACTTACCATCAGAATCTAAGCTGTTGAGGTACTCCGCATATTTGGACGACGATGGACTACTCCGCATCGGTGGACGCATCGAAAACGTTAATGTATCGTTTAACATCAAGCACCCTATCATACTCCCCAAAAGTAGTCCTGTTTCTTCTCTTATTATTTCAGATACTCACAAAAATTATCTACATGTGGGTGTATCAGAAACATTCACTTTAATTCGCCAACAATTATGGATATTGGGTAGCCGAAACCTCATTCGAAGAATCATTTATGGCTGCAAACCATGCTTTATGCAACGCAAGACCACAAGTCAGCAAATCATGGGCGAGTTGCCATCTTATCGCATTCAACCAAGTCGTGCCTTTTCAAATGCTGGATGTGACTATGCTGGTCCTATCACAATCAAGCTATCTCGCTGCCGAAAAGCCAAGACGTCCAAGGCGTACATTGCCTTGTTTCAGCATCACCACTGATGCTTTTATCGCAGCCTTACGCCGATTTGTGTCTCGTCGTGCAAAATGTGCCAACATATTCAGTGACAACAAACTGAACAAACTTTCAAGGAGCTCGACGGTGTCTCACTGAAATGCATAAACTATTGATAAAACAAAGTAATAATGACACCATTACTGCTGCTCTTGCTAAAGATGGCATCCAGTGGCACTTTATAACACCATCATCGCCACACTTTGGGGGTCTTTGGGAAACAGGCATTAGGTATGTTAAATTACACATGCGTCGCGTTATCGGCAATTCCATTTTAACGTTTGAAGAATTGTGTACTGTCAATACCCAAATCGAAGCAATTCTTAACTCTCGTCTTTTGTGTTCTATATCCGATTTTGACTTGAATCCGTTAACACCATCTCACTTTCTTATAGGCGAACCATTGACGGCTATACCTGAACCAAACTATTTGGATACTCCACCTAATCGTCGCTTACATTGGAACCATATCCAGAGTATGACGCAAGGATTCTGGAAGAGATGGCATACTGAATATCTCACCACTCTACAGGAGCGGCCGAAATGGCAACGGAGCAGTACCGATTTCAAACCAGGGGACCTAGTCGTCATTAAAGAACCGAATCTTCCATCTACAAAGTGGGTCTTGGGCAGAATAGAGTCGGTAAACCAAGGTGCAGATAACCATGTACGAGTAGCCAGAATTAGAGCGGCAGCTGGTACATTTGTTCGTCCCATATCAAAGCTGGCTCTACTTCCTGTGTCCTGCAACTCGTTCCAGGGGGGGCGGTATGTTTAGAACTCAGCATAATGATCATTATTATAAATACAATACATCTAATTGTTCAGTAATCTTTTCATTCACTGTTGTAATCGTAATCACTTACGAATTTCTGATATTTTGATAATTCACAAGACATCAAACATGTTTGTACTACACTAATTTCAATTTCTTCTGTCATATCGTAAATAATATCGTAGCTTAATAACTTACTCTCAGTTTCTCTCAATAAAATATTGTATACTCATTTTAATGTAAAGATCGTACTCAAAGACCGAACACTCGTCCATTTGGATCGATACCACAGCAGGCATCACACCAGGAGAATCATCTAAGTATCTAATAATTAAATACATATTATCTACATATATTCCCAATTGAAATTTTTTTATTTCAAATGTTTTTCGAGTATTTTATTTTCAAACATACCTATTTTCGAATATCTGACAAACTTTGGATCGCTCAATATTAGATTAACACTGAACACACTATCTTCAACGCTTTTTACTTAGTAAACAATTTGTATCTTCAATTGTATAACAACAAGCATTTCACCTTTTCGCGCCTAAAGGTATTTCGTTGATTTTAACTCAATCAAGTTAATTGTCCTAATAGATTTTACTTCGCTGATTTTCAAGGAACTTTGACAGTCCTCCACAGTATGGCGGCAGTATGTTTTTGAATTATTCACTGTATTCATTAATAGCAGACATTCAACATGAACTTGTTCATGGGTTTCAAAAGACCGATGGATGATGGTTAACATGCCATTCGAACTATCACAACACATACTGTCGAAAATATATATGCACGCTGTTATTAGGGCTGTGAAAAATAAATGGTGAGTGTCGATCCGATAGTCCCAAGTATTCTCCAAGATCTGAAGTTGTGTGAATATTTAACCGATGGTGGACTTTCCCGGCCTAAAACCGAACTGATATGGATCAACCGGATTATTCATAAATGGCTTAAGACGTCTAAATAATACGCAGAAAGATCTTATAGACGATGTTTCGGACACTTATTCCTCTCTAACAGGAATTCAAAAGATTCTTCTCTCTCTTGGCTAGAACAAACGATGCTGAGATTTCATGCTTCGGGTATGCTTTCCTTTGATAATATCGCTTTAAAATCATTTACATTAGAAGCAACTTCTCCGATAGCTCGTTGACAATACCTCCATTATTGATTGAAAAAAATTGAGGGAAATATGATCAGCAAAAATTCTAGCGGTTTCTTGCGATTGCAGATTAAACGTCGAACTTTGATGGTCTTACTTTTCTCCTCCGTGCTTGTAAGGTCCGCATTCGTAGTTGGGATATACACTAAGTTGAGGTCGGTTCCTCGGAAGTTTTTGACGGCGATTGCAAGGTGATCAATCTAGCTGACGGTTGATTGGTCAGGAAAAAGAGAAGTCGCTTTACAAAAGTTGAAATGTGGAAACCGCGTGCTGGCAACATAGAAGTTACTCCCCGTTGCAAATTCCAAGAATCTGAATACACTTGATGCGAATTGTTATGATACGTACACTTACGTGCCGAATACTTAAGACAATTTTCATAAATCTGTTCTGAGGGGATGTGTACAATACGAGTAAGTATTGTAAATCGAACTAACTAAAGTCGTAGATGCCGCCGTTGAAAAGTGCATCAGTGCGAACACTCTACCTCTCTCTTGTCTGCAGCCAACAATAACGTGGAGACAATGACTAAGAGACACCGTGAAACATTCGTTTCATCTAAAGCATGTATGAAAGTTGTGACAGGGTTGAGAATGGCTTTAAGGGTAGCTCAAATGTAGGTACTTCGGGCCTATCAACAATTTTTCACAATGTAATCATTACCATAAAGAACGCGTATATCTCTGTTTGGAAGACTGATGCAAGTTATCATAACGAGGAAAGAAGTCTAAGGTTGTTCTTCTCCAGAAAAACACCAGCACCGCATCATAGTTCGGTTTTGAAGTACTCGACTGTAATCAATTCTAGGCTCAAATTTCAGCCGAAACTATTATTGAACCAGAAAAAGTCAATTTCGTCCTTTTGCAGCAACAGGAGTTCTGGAGTCATTGCATCAGATGGCATGTCCATAACACCAGAGCAAAAAGATAGACGGCGAGCCAGATCACTAAAACTTCAGAGCGTATTCTACCAAAGACCACTTCTTTATAAACAGAAGATGGCTTTGAGCATACAGCTTTTGACTGGAATTTCAATGGAGGAATATTCACCAGTGCGTATAGAGTAGAGCCGAGAGTGCCAGAAAAAGTGCCACGCAGTCGAGTCAGACCGTTCTTTGGAGTCTGGCAAAAGCAGCTGCGACGTGCTTGTGTGTGATCCTCTATAGTAGTGGAGGTCAAAAAGACACCAAAATATTAGGCGTTGTTGGGTGGTGATGTCCTTAAACTGTTGAGCGCGTTGAGCAGTGAGACGGACAATATGCACTATAGTACTGGAGACATGACACTGTGTATCATCCCCCTACATCACATATTATCGGCAGTCAGCATCTTTAAGAATCTTTAATGTGTGTCATCAAAAGTTGCTTTACTCAAAATTCCCCCATTTGTCAATGAAAATGCCCAGCGCGTATTCCTTTGTGTATGGTGAGCCTTCAATTCAGCCTACCAGATTTTGAAACGCAGTCTCGTAGGATCTCCAGCATAAGCAGGCATATTGCATGCTTATCATGGAGATAGATTGATAGATTGATAGGCTTCGAGCTGTATGTAAGTACAAAGTCATATTTTCCAATTTTCGGTAGAAAGTCTACACTAGCTATTTACCAGGAGTTTGGTTTGTATACCAGTGACAGGCTAGCAGCGAAATTTCTTTTGTAGCTGAAGTGAACATATGACACCGGTACCAGGTGACGTGAGAGCAACAAGGGAACCCAGTGTGCGTTTAGTGACCTCATTGGTCACCAAAGCGGATGATAGATAACAGCTTCGGCATGTTCTAATGTCCAATTCACTGTCAGCTTTGGTGGCAGGAGCTTGTTGTGAGCTAGTTCTGATTACGATTTCCTTGGAGTGAGTACGAGTATTTCGATTTTTGCGAAAAGTCTTTTCAAGGGGCACTCTTTGGCATCCGAATTATTCTTATATTCGGTTTCTTTAATCTGTAAAGACTCCACTCTTCCTCCAAATTAGTCTTAAGTGGCCTGTTGAGAAATTTTATAGTTTCTATACGAAGTCGCTGCAGATCGTTCCACTAAAGAACGGACGATCTGCAGGATTATTTTCTAGCTAACCACGTTAATTAAAAATACTTGGTGAGGGTACCGTTCAGGTTCTGAAAGGCTTCCTCTACCTTGATTCCATTGTTAGTTAAACCGTAGCAATGATGAACGTACGGTGATTGTAGACACGCAGTTTAGAAGATAGTACGAAGTCGAAGCCTTCCAATATACAGAGACAGAGACGTGAGTCATAGCTAAATAATAGTGTCTACAAAAACTTTGTTTAAGCCCACAATGAAAGAAGAGCCGTCCATGTTTTCCCAATTCTTGACCTCCCTGTGAGAATAAATTGACCAATTTCTAGTGGCGACCACTGGGATTCCGTTAGTTGGCCTGGAATTCAGAACATGATACGCTTCAATTTCGGTGGCCTTAAAACATCAATATTGATGCCGCCGGTTTAAATGCGAACTTTCTCTGCTTTGGCTATCTCAATTGGTCTACACAGTTATTGCACTCTGCGTCGTTCAGAGTGTTATTTTTTTTTTTATAATTCACGCGCGCCTTAGGGGTTAGATACCCTTTTACTGTTGTCAGGGCTCGGGCGGAAAGGTAGAAGGAAGTGAAAGGAAAATTGTTTTGTAGTGGTATGAAACTCAGGTGTGTTTGGTTTCGATATTCGCTTTCCAGGGGTGGGAGTCCGAATAGGACGGAGAGTTTTTTCTTCACTCAGAGTGATTCGAGGTATAATTCACAGTATTTTTTTCTGTGCTTGAAACTCTACAACAGCCAAATCTACGTGTCTGTGTTATGCCTTCACACGCATAATTTTTCTGTCTGAGTTCCAATTACACAAATGGAAAACTGACTTGCCATAGGCAGGATTCGAACCTGGACCCTCCGAGTGAGAAGCGATTGCTAGTGCTACACCACGGCACACCGTTATCTTGGGTGGCGTTATCTTACTATCACTACCTGAATGGAGGGTGCGTTCATCTTGGGCCTTTTCGGGATGAAAAAGAAGGATATGATTTCAGTTGATACATTTAGAATAAGCGCCTTTAATATGTTAGTCGAACTCCATAGAATCCATGCCCTAACCACGGTAAAAAAAACCCACGGGTGGAGTGCGAATACCTCCTGGAATGGGGTCAACTCCAGCCGGAAAATGAAAGGAAGGTGTTTAACTAGCTAGATTAACTTTGAATTAACCTATCAGAGGGAAGTATCTTAGCTCAGCAAATCAGCTTACTAATATTTGAAGTAATAAATCACTTGTGTCTACGTATATTAAAACCCGCTATAAGTTAATAGTGGCAAAATTTCGGACATATACGGATTCCAAATAACCTAGACAACATAACCACTTGGTGGCTAATTAATTATTAGTTTCATGTGTCACTTTGTACTACAACTCATTCATTTGTCATTTCTCGACATTAAGTCCACATTCCCCAACTTTGGCAATTAATAATTCATTAGCTGAGTGCGGCAAGGTATTCGTACATTCGTATAGTCGTATGGTCGAAATCGGAACCGACACAAAGAGTGAGTGTTATTAATGTCATTACTAGGTGGCGTTAATTGCCGTCGCAGACCTTGTTATTATTTCCGACTTTTGATTTAAATGCTTCTTTTTGTGTTTTGTTGCTGTATTTTTTTTTTCCTAAATGACTCCTTCTCTCGTGACAGATGGTGTAAAGATAACAGGGTAAATTTAAGGATTCAATTAGTTCCAATTAAGGAGTGTGGTATTTGTGTGTGGACAACAATAAATAAATGCTTGTGTTTTTCGACTCTGATTAATTGGCACTTACTCGTATTTAGGTCCTGTTTAAATTCACAACAAGCCCGACCCCAAAAAATTCATAAGAAAAAAAGAAAATCCAGACTGATTTACGGAAAACTAGTTGTGGACATGAAATATTGGCAGTCGGGGCTTAGGGAAAATTCTGACACACACTTTGGATACTCGAGTGCATATTCGTACATGAATTTTGAAATATGCAAATTGACACTATCAGTGGAAAGTAGGACGTCAAAGGATTTCAACATTCAGCATGACATGCACGAACGGCTGGGTTGACCTGTACAATTGAATGTACGAGTAAGTGAGGGAGCCATAATTACTGGAAAAGCTTGTCAGTCACGCAAAATTGTTGTACATTTGGAGAGTGTTGTCAACATGATAGTTAATGGACGCTTGCCAATTGATTGTAGAAAAAAGTCCAATTACACTTATGACGGGGACAATTATATTGCACACCTATATTGGACTAAGTAATGACCTGGCATTTGCCATTAGATTGCCATAAATGCTCGCATGCCCCATTATGAAGGACTGTTCAGATGTGAGTAGAGTGAAAATGATGAGTTCATGGCTATTTCACTTACAGTATTATTATTCCCTCGAGTGAATTTATCTAGAATTTACCCTTAAAGGATTTCTACAAACTAAAATTCGTCACAAAAAGCACAATTTGCAAAACGACAACTACTTTACATTGATAAGTATTCGAAATGTACAAGCGAACACTGTTAAGTGAGTTGTACGCTAAATGTCTTCCTTTAAAGTTTATAACGACTCAAGTCAACAGCACACGTTAGACGTGCTATTTTCTCTATTCAAACTTTTGAAAGGAAATCTCATCTCGAGTGCGAATTTCTTCAAGGAAGTTCTATAATTCGCGTGTGTTTACAAACATATGCATGGGATTGTGGGCTAAGTATGTGGCTTGCTTGAGATTTTAGGATTGCTATATAAGGCTAAGTTTGAACGTTCTTGAGAATTGTACAAGTTTGTTCACTTAGTTGTTACTTTTGCATGGAGAAGTTGAACTAAGAAATGAACGAATGTTTCATCAGGACGAATGTTTCAGGACATAATGATTGTTTTCCAATGTCGATAAGCCCTTGATGTACTCCTATAAGCAGCGTATTATGTTGTTTTAATTAAGACGCTTTCCTCTAGAACAACACATTAATCTTAACCATTTTCTTCTCAAATCCATTTGCATAAGTTGCATATAACTACAACTACATTCTACTTATTGCTCCTACGTAACCACATTGCTACTGCCTTGCTTGTAGCCGATCGTACCATTCTACAGGCTGATCTATTTGGATTGGAGAGTTAGCTAATGTATTTGCATTTAAGTGTTCGAAATATCCTTCTTGGGCCCTTTGTTCGAATCTTGGCTAGTACCCAACCCTGTATCGCTTTTTCTACTAAATTTTTCGATCACCTTGGCATATCCAGCTGATTTTCTCATCTTGAAGACCACACGTTCCTTTGCTTCAGGGAAAGCTTGTAATTCTCCTCAGATCACGCCCTGTCTTCATACTTCTCATATGCCGTGTAACACTGCTCGTATGATAAAGTCACAGGTATGAATGTGCTGTATAGCAAAGCTAAAAGGTAAAACAACAGTTTGTTATCACAAAATACTAGATATCAGGAGTTGGGTTTTTAGCTTCGGAAAAACCCTAATGCTGAGATTCCGTCTTTGTAGTTCTTATCAAATTATTAAGATGTACCGGTAGGCTATTACGTCGTTGCTTTTAATAGAGCTATTATGATCGACAATAATATATATCCTTACGGACTCGTCAATGTGCAGTTTCAATTAAATGTCTGACTTTAAAAGCAAAGAATTTCGAGCACTGAATTCGTGTAACATCACTGTGCACACGGCGTACCATTCTTATTATTTGAGCGCTATCCACGAAACGTGATGAAGACGATAAGACGATTAATTACTTGGGTGGCGCTACAGTTCGAGGTGAACCTTTAAACAACAAACCTCTACAAATAAAAAGATCTCCTACCAGCTGCCTACAGTGCTGCAATGCAAGTTGATTGATATCCCCTTCCATTTGCATACGCCACCTTAGTTGTGATCAGCCTCTGCTGAGCCGTCCCTCGGGAATTGAATAGAAAACTCAAATTAATCCGTAGACACCTGACTACAGTTCGTGGTTGAATTTCCTCTTCTATTCCCCTTCAGAAAAAATAGGACTGAAAATCACGAGCAGTATCTTTTTCTAGAAATGGACAAGTCGTCTTCATTTACTTCGGACAAGGTTCAGCCTTCTGTGCCATAGAACAGGATCAGGATGATTAAGGTCTTGCGTAAAGCCAGTTTGATCCTACGAGAGAGGACTCTGTTACTCAATAGCATCCTGAGCTCAAAGAAACAGCGATTGAGAAGAGTAATTTGGCTTTTGATTCCAGCGCTGACGTCCTTTCTATTTGAAACTATGGAACTAAGGTAGATGAAGCCCTTTACTATCTCGACGTAATAACTGTCAAAGATGAAGTTCCGACCAAGCCGTCAGTGGTGTGCCCCGTTTTTAATGATATCATGTATATACTTTAATTTCCCCTCGTTTACCGTTAGACTGGTCTTAATACTCACGAAAGCTGCACTGACGGCTCGCTGTGTTCGACCGATTATGTAATTTCGAGTGACGTATAGTGGAGACTGGAATTTCAGTAATCATAACGTATGATGCTGAAGCATTACGCTTAACTCCGCTCAACACTAGGAATCTAGCTGAAGCAAATCTCAGGCTGACAGAGAGTGTCCAGGTCATATCTCAATACGTCTAGAAACCCACACCCTACGAAACCTATGGCCAACTTTATCAGACCGCAGTCAGTCAAACCAAAAGCATACTCAGAATATAATCGTGAAGAAGTAAAAGATAGATAGGAAAGTAAAATTTTGAAAATGAAAGCCTAGTGAACCAGCCAGTTTGGCCCCAACATGCAAGAAATTTTTGACTTTTACAGCAGTTCGTTATACGCTGATGAATGATACCAGATCTGCTAGACTAAGGAGTCACAGCCGTTTACCCCCCTCGTATTGTGAACATGCTGATGATTTCGTTTTCTTATTTATTAGGTGGGACCGGATCGCAAACCCTTAGAAGAATATGCGATAATTGTAAACCTTGAATTCTATTTAACCAGCATACTAGTGATTCCTAAAAGACTTCTCTTCTCTTCTTCGATTTTAATGCAATGACGGTAGAGTTTTTCAGGCAACTCATAACTCTATAAAACCGATTATAAATTAGTAAGGCATATGGTTTGTTTGACTGATGGGTCTTCCAATCCTATAGGTATAACTTGCAAAGCGTGCAATCATTTTTGACAATTGTGTATTATATAGTATTATTCGACAAATGATACGCTTTGGTATAATTCACATATATACTTCATATATGTATAACAAATTTTAAAAATTAGTCTTCAATGAGGGAAACGCATGGAAAAAAATGTATTTGGTTCTTTTGGGCATCATAATCGACCAACTAAGCTGGCTATTTATTGTCTTGTATACACATTTTCTTTCCATATACAATTCTGCCTAGAGGAGAAATTGTAGCCGTTGTTAGTGAAAATGTAACAGAAGATCTTGATTTATCAGTTCGGCCTCTATCGCAACAACTTGGCCTTTGTCCATCCACAATCTAAAAGATCTAGATGGTGCAGAAACTTATGAGCGCTTAGCTTGTAACTTGGTTTCGGGGAATCGTGTTTAATGACGAAGTTCAACGTCGGCTCAATGCTTTTCTTCAGTGAAGGTCAATTACACTCAAAAATGTACAGTGTTTGGTGCTACCGGACAATGATTCTTTTAAAATGTGGACGACGTCGATACGTATGATGGGTAGTTCTACCTGGATGCCATAACGTGTCATGTAGCCCATGAAACCATCGACTTAAAAAAAACTGAAAACTCGATTCAAAGGTAAAATGCTGTTAAGTTTATCTGCAGCGTACCTACAATTGTCTTTCAGAACAATTTTCGTGCCCGGTCTTTTCACGCGCAGTAATTTCATTAAAGGAAGTAACTTGGACTTTCTCTGTCGTACATTGCGCGGAATGTCTTTGTGGGTACTGATTTTGTACCTTTTAATTTGTTTGCGTTATTTAGCACATCCATGGCAGAGCTTGCGGATTTTATTTTAACTATTACTGTAGCAGTACGAAGGTCCTGGGCTGTAATTCTATAAGCTGACTCGATGTCGTTGTTCCCATCGCTTTTGTCCAACAGCACGTCACATTCGGACTTCGCCTTTTCTATTTGGTCTATGTTGGTCTCTACAGGCAGGTGCATTACAACATTAACTTCCGTACGTTTGTTTTTAAGTTTATCTAATTGCGCCTCTAATAATTTATTTCAATATTCTATTTAGATGATTGACTTTGTGCTTTTCGTTTAGCTCTGACAGCTCGGAGTAGACTAACTAGGAAATCTGACTTCGTTAAGAGTTTTTTAGTTACTTTCCTATCCTTCTCATCTAAAAATGCTTTCAGCAGTTCAATTGCGATGCCAGTTATATTCTCCAATGATGTATGGTTTTGGGGTTCCCTGGGGCATCTTTTCTCACTGTTTAGCTGTTCTGGTGTAGTCTCTTGGAGCCCACTTTTGTTCATTTAGTTAGGCTATGCTGTTGGTTAATTTAGAAATTTGCAATTATCCGTCTTAATTGCTAGGACTTAAACGAGTTTTAGAATTGATCCGTGGGTAAAGTTCTTGGGATGCACTTAGTACCAACATTTTGTATGAGAGCTATTATTTTCCCTTGTAATTATAACGCTTTTTTACGAGAGGTCTTTTGACTCAAGCCTATTTGAGACAGATTAAGGTATCGACCCCCAGAAAAGTTTATAATAAAGATAGGAGTCATTCTGTAGTCATAAAAAACTAGAGGTCAATGATCTATCCCTACAATTAATTAACGATATTGTTTGGGGAAAATGTAAATTGATTAACATGTGCATTAATTATGTTCACGATATAAAAAGATTACGTATCCACTGCGCAAGAAGAATAAATTCACTTTTAAAGCAATTATTTGTACAGCATTCTCTTCGATATTGGGTGACAAATTGTTATTTGTCTCGAAATGAAGACTTTACCTGGCCGCCGAGATCTTGCGATTTAACACAATTAGACCTTTTCTTTTGGGACAATGCTCCGCCAACCACTCATACACTAAAAGAAAATATCACAGCTTTTATTCACGAAATACAACCGCAATTATGCGATTTTACGGACGCCTATAACGGCATTTACAGCTCGTCGGTCTGTGCAGAATGACAATTGAGAATGTTCGTTGATACGTCCCAGTTGTCTGGAGAGAAAAATCTTTCGAAAAATATTCGGTCCCGTTTGCGTTGAGGAGAAGACAAGAAAAAAATCTACGCATCAGACGCCTGAGATGGCTAAGACATGTATAGCGAGTGGACACCAATGTTGCGGTCCGCAGAGTCGGCGAATCTAATCTGAAACGCACAAGTATTCTCTTCTCAACCGACTTGGAGTGTGCAATTGGAGGCATTTACCTAAAAGCCGGGCTAACTGGAGACGCTTGTTAGTTGAGACCAAGGTTCACTAGCGCCACTTAAGTAAATAAAATGGTTCCATTAAAGCATATTGCATGAGTGCTATCTTGGAATTGTTTACCGATCCTCAAAAAGTCGCACAAGTATGTATCTTGTCTTCTATTTACTGTGTATATCAAAAAGACTGGTAACTTTTTTTCGGTGTGGTACAAGTTAGTTCTTTTAAGAAACAAATAGGAATGGTCGCAGTTACCAACTCGTACTTAATTCATTGGCATACGAGTATATGACTAGGGCATATTTAATTAAATAACATCAGAACCCGATTTTGTCCGTTATATGTACTCGTATCTTAATACTAGGCAGAAGTGGTTTTTCCATATTCTCAATACCGACTGTGACCATACATTCTTCATCGTTTTTCACCTAATTATCGAATTGCTTAGCTGCATATACTCGTCTGCACTCTTCATCAAGCCTGTTTCGTGGCCTGCTCAGGGGTATCCCAGCACATTATTTGCCGCATTTCTGGCAGCGTTATGCTATCAACGCTTTTGCGGAACGTAAGAGCATTGACCAAAAAGTGAGGGAACGTGATCGGCGAATGTTTTGTAATTTGTAATTTCCTTTATTTGAATTCATTATTCGTGTAAGATTAATGTAAAGTACACATATTTTATAAAAGAACAAGCTTAAATAACAAAAAAAAAAAAAACAGCGGGTCTGTTGCTGTCAAGCAACATAGTATTTCTTGCAACAACACAGGCGAAGACACACTTTTCCTGCAACTTTTAGTCTTCCGGATCTACATTAACCGCTTGGAATGGCGAGTACTTCGCGTCGGTTAGAAAATGATGGCAGCAAGCTTTATTAGCCTGAATCCATTTGCAGACTTGGTGTGGTGTTAGCTATTGTTTCCGATTGTATATTCCATATAGCAGATCTGAACGTCGTTATCCCCCTTCCATTTTTCGGGGTAGTCAAGAGTATATCCATTCTTATCCAAAGCTTTTACACTGTTCGCCCCATTATTGTTCCTACGCAGCCGGGTAAAGAATCCCACGCACAACCTTCTGCCTAATCCTCCGGTGAAATATATCTGAGACTTGAACGAATTGCAACTTTACATTCTTCATCTGTAATACTGGAAAACTTAAGTTAGCTTCACTTTATACTCCAAAGATATGCCAACAATCCGTTTAATTCCTTTCCTCGCTTAGTTTCTTCTGTTCTATAATATCCCAAGCTCCCGGTGAGGAATTCCTTAACGTTCTCCTAAAAACCAAAGCTGACATGAAATAACCCTTTAAACACATACGCCCTCCAAGCGAAAATACTTGACTTCCACTGTGCGAGTATTCGTACGTAGTGCAAGAGAGGTGCACCAAAACCAAGGTATCCAGGTAAACCCATCCATAACCGTATGCTTCTTTAGTCGTATCACAAAAAATTTCGCATAAATCATGACCCAGGGAATTGCCTGTTCCGATTTGTGTTCGCTCCCTTCCGTCGTCGCCCTAGTCATGTGCTCGAGTGTTGTATTTAATCTTCGTTTGTTTGGGAGAGAGGAAACAAAAAGGTTAAAAAGGTAGTACCTGTCGGTTTCATACCCTTAAGGTACAACAGCGTCAACAGCGTAGCAAGCATATTTCCGCAGCCAAATACCATGGCAGGGCAATGCCAGCTTTAGCAAAACGTCCAAAACTAAAACTTTTTCATTATTACAGGTAATTACCTTCGTTCAGTTTCGAATGCAAGGAGATCCAGAGCTCATACAACAATATCCTCTGTGTGGCACCTTTTGCATAGGGCGAACCTTCAACCTCTGGCGTATGGAGTTTTGGAAACTATTTGCATGTGCCATTTATTCATATTGCTGTGGCACTTGTATTTCTACGAGTATCCATTTGTACGAGTATTCTATTTTCTTCCTTTTTTTATTTAATATCTTGTTGGCAATACTATGAAACATTGTGCAAATCCGGTCTCTGCCACTCGATATGCAAACGGATTTCAGAGCCGGCTTCGTTTACCATCGGTAAATAGTCTACCAGCGCCTGTAGTTATGGGGTGGGATTTGAGGTGTTTGAGGAGTATTCCGACTCCACTTTGATTGACTCAATGGATTGTGTTGGGATCTAGTAGAAAGTTGAATTATTATTGTCGCTGCATAAGTGACATGAAGTGTTTCGGATTTCAGTCAATGGACAGGACATGCAATTAGAATGGCACCCTATATGGAAAGGCACGGTTCTAATGATTACCTATGCTCACATGAAAGTACCTAATGACATGGGTGTGAATTGTATCGCTTGCAGCGGTAATGAGTACGAGTAGACTTGTAACCGGAATTTAGGGCAACGTAATGACTTAACAAATACTGGAGCAAAAGAGTGAACAGACAAATTGAATGTAATCTTGTTAAAGAGCTGGAAATGTCATTTGAGTTATGTTGCTTGATACTCAAACTGAAAAATCATTACTTTTTCTTCATGGGTTAAACGAACTTTGCCATAAGTTGTCGGCTGCTGGAAATCACCACACCACGAGCTGATTTTCATGGCTGGATCGTAAGAACTGAGACCACTACATGCCTGAAATCGGCTCAATATGTTTAGTGTATACTACGGAGCAGTACATTGTTCTTTCCCTTGAGTCAGGTGAAAGTATTCTGCTTACATTTACTATCTGAAAGATATATAATATGTAAGAGATGCATAAGAGTTGAATCGAGAATATGAAGTGATGTCACAGAGAATTACAGGCTATAAAGCCAGAATAGAACGATGCAAAGATAAAAATGAACAACTATTTAGTAGTAGAGTCACAGTGGACACTGAGAATACAAAAAGAATTCATCTGCAGGTTGTATAATGGCGATAATAGTTAATACACGACTGTCAGGCAGAATGAATCATTCACCCTGGAATTTCGTTCCCCTAGTCTAGACGAAGTTAAGGTAGCAATAACGAAGCTAAAGTCTAATTAAGCTGCTGGCGTAGATGAAGTACCTACTAAACTGTGCAAAAGGTATAAAATTTCCCAAATAATGATGTTATTTTAACTGCGTCAACTAAAACGGAATAAGTCTCCTTAACACCGCTTATAAGGCCTTTTTGCCGTATTATGTGAACGTCTGAAATCATTCATGAACAATCTGGTTGTCGATCAAATATTCAACCCACGTCAGATCTCGGAAAAGACTAGGTGACGATAAATTTACACTTTTGTACCATCTATGTAGAGCCTGCACAAGACAGCGCGCATGGGGACGAGCAATATAACGCTATGTCTAGTTAAGATATGCTCATCATCGAACTCATCACGTTTTATTTATTTATTTTATTTATTTATTTATTTATTTATTTAATAATGGTGTGTCTCTATACAATATTAAGTTATAATCGACGTTTGATTTGCACAGATTTCAGAGAAATAAAAACAATTAATAGAATAATAATAATTGTAAATAACAATGCATACAAATTATAGTTTAAAATACTATAAAAATAAAGCGAAAAAAAAGAAATAGAAATAGAGGAAGATATGATAGAAGAAAGAAAGTAGAAAAGTGAGTAAGTCAATGTCAGGTTAAATGAGTTCAAATAATTCCTTTCTAAAACGATTCTCTGTGTTCAGCCTTTTTAAACTTGGAGGAAGTTGATTCCATAGATGAATTCCATGAATAAAAAACTGGCGACTACTAATTAAATATCTGTGTCTTGGCGGAATTAAGTTGAATGCCCTTTCGGGTTGCACAAAGCTTAGTTTCGAAAAAATGTGGTGTTTTGCTTCTTATAATCTTAACCAATGAGAGGGTAGTACGTTCTTTTAACAACGTGGTTAAGAAGCAGCCAATGATTCGTTTTACATAAGAAGAGATGTGATTACAGTGACGGATATTAAAGATATACCTGGCACAGTTGTTAAAGGCGGCTTTTAGCCTTCTGGTAGATACATAGTCCAGGTTCGAGAAGATTTCACATCCATAAAGGATAGTAGGTAAAACATATGCCTTAATAAGCTTCAATTTAACTTTGATAGGTAGATATTGCTTGGTGGGACTTAATCCACGGAGAATACCATATATTTTGGAAACAATGTGGTTTACATGAGTATTCCAATTTAGACACTCATTAAAGAAAATAAAATACCCAGATTTTTGAATTTTTTCACAAAGTCAATAGTAGTATTGTTAATTTAAAGAAGTGACGAAGTAATATCTACAGACGTTCTATTGAAGGACATATATTTGTTTTTTAACGGATTTAGGTTTAGATGATTTTGTTTGGATCAGGTATAGACGGCATTGATATCTCCGTTCATCTCATTCATTGGAGTTAATTCTTCAGATTTCTTGAAACTTTTGAAAATCTGTACATCATCTGCATAAATGTGATGCTCACACCTTTTGATACACTTTGATATGTCATTTATAAATAGTATGAATAAGAGCGGACCAAGAACGGAGCCCTGAGGCCCACCTGATACGACATTTAGACTCATTGAGACTTTACCTTCATAGAAAACTGTTTGAGTTCGGTTATGAAGGCAAGATGTAATAAACTGACAGATGCAGTTCTCAAAAGCAAATTGATTGCTGAGCTTAAATATCAAAATTTCGTGATTTACTGAGTCAAATGCTTTTGAAAAATCAAGGAAAACAGCTACCGACATCAAGCCCCTATCAAAACCAGAACGTATATCATCACTAATCTTAAATAAGGCTGTGATGCAGTTAAGCTTTTTTCTGAACCCTGATTGAAAATCCGTTATGAGTTTAATTTCTTCAACATACTCTTTCATTTGGTTGCTTACAATTTTTTCGAAGGCGTTGCTCAGAAATGGAACAATTTTAATTGGCCTAAATTCAGTTTTATTTGGTTTAGGAATTGGTACTATTTTTCTAATCGTTGGGAAATACACTGGTAGTAATGATGGTGGTATAAATATGTGTGATGTGCTTGCTTATGGCAGGTAAGAGCATTTTAATTATCGTCGGGTGTAAACCATCCAGTCCCACTACTTTTGACCGAATGGAGAAAATAGCATTCACAATACAATTTTCATCAACACATTGTAATGAGAATGTTCGCGGTGGATTTGTATTATTGCGTTCAAAGACGAAAACGTCAATCTGGTTTGCTTGGGAACACGATGCAACAAATTTTCTGTTCAGCTCATTGACATCAACATTTCCTAGAATAGACTCATTGCTAGAACTAATACCGACATCACGGATTGTTTTCCAGAATGCAGAACTCGACTGGTTAGTATGAAATTAGTTTCATAGTACTGTCTTTTATTCTTACGTATTACCGAGGTTACTGAATTATGCATTTTCTTAAAATCATTGTGCATATCGGGACATCTGTATCGACGTCATCTATAGTAAAAAGCGTCGCGTTCTTTTATTTTCTTTTTTATTTCTGACGTGAACCACGGCAAATTAACATTGTTTATTCTTTTGGTTTTCACAGGTACATGCTTGTTAAACAGAAAGTCAATATGATTATTAAAAACAGAAACTTGTTCATTAACATTAGACGTACAATAAATATTTGACCAGTTGAGATTATGACAATCATCAAGTAAGGACAATACATTGACTGACGGAAAGTGACGATATTGTTGAACAAGGCTTCTACCCCTAGGGGGAAAAACATTCAGACACAGAACGATTAAGTCATGGTAAGAAAGACCAGGACAAAGAATTTGGTCATAGTGTGCTATTAACTCGCTTTGAGAGAGAAGAAAAACATCAAGAGGAGAGGCGGGGTTTTGTTTGGAAAAAAGTGTGTGGGATTATTTGTATTTGCTAAATGGAAACCTAGTGAATCAATCATATCAATGAAAGTTCTATTTTTATTAGCTAGAGTGTACAAATTAAGATCACCATAAATAACAATTTTAGGATATAATGGATCCAATTCCTCCAGAATATCTCCTATATGAGTGAAGATAGCTACATCAGGGGCCATATAGAATGTGCCCACTAAAAGAATGGTCTCGTTGCTAGAGATTTTCACAGATACGAACTCAGCCTCATCATTTTCAGTAAATTGCTTGGAAATTCTGCATTTTTATTCATTTTTTATGTATAGTGCCACTCCTCCACAGTCTTTGTCTCTAAGTCGGTTAGCATGAAACATTCTAAAGCCATTAATTTTAAATAAGACTGACTGCATATGAGGTTTAGTCCAAGTTTCGGAAACGCCAATTATATCCATGCAGCCATTTCCAAAAAGATAACGCATTTCCTCAATTTTATGTCTTGAGCTTTGCGAATTAACGTGGCATATTTTTAATCCTTCTCTAAATTCTGCCGTAATATTTAAAAGCACCTTTGATTTATCTATGCAACTCCCCAATGGATCTATGCAACTCCCCTATTCACTCGAGTTTGACGTGCGTATGATAGGGGAAAATGAAAAACAAGATATCTTCATATACACCGTACACAGAGAGAACTTTCATTAATAACAACAATAAACAAAAATATGAATGACAGAAACCTAACATGACAGTGACTTTTGACAATAATGATAATCTTATTTTAGAAAATAATATGGCGCGAGAGAAAATGTAAGAGAAAGTAAGAAATATACACAAAGAGAAAGTAAGAAATATACACAAAGAAAGAAAAATTAAGAGAAAAATTAAAAGTAGAACATTTTATGAGTGTGACAAAATTTTGTATTAATAAAATGACGTACAGTAAGTCATTTTATTCTTTTGAGCTGCTCCAAGTCTTCATTTCTAGAATTCTTTTTCGTGAGACTCTCATTTATGTAGATTCTCTGATCAGACTCCAAACCAATATCTCGTAGTGTCAATCCAATTTTATTTTGTTTATACCCATAGTTTATCCAAGAATTAATGTCAGTACAGGGAAGATAGGACATTTGCCTGTTAGTCTGGTTGCAATAACATCATAAATGTGTCCCTCTTTAAAGCTCTCATAGGGTTGCCATGCTGTATATGATGAATCACCACAAAGAGAACAAGAGATCACCACAAATAAAAATATTGCTGAACGATATAAATTTCATTTATCTTTTTCCTCACCACCAAGCGGTGGCGCGTGTTTTTAATAGTATCCCCAGTAGGCCTAATTTTCCGAAAACAGAAAAAAAACTAAAAAATATATGTATTTTCATTTATTCATGATAAATATAGTAAACAAAAATATAATTCTAATCAATCACTATTAATCACTATTAATTTGATACAATATCACTACTAATACTTACGCTATTAAATATGATCACTATTTGCACAGTCAATGAATTCTAGTTTCAAAACACCGCGAAAATAATCCTTTTTTCTTAAACACAACATTAACACCGACACAACACAGTAATTTGAACCACTATTATTTAACACAATTTCACAAAAACGCACATAGTCCAACAATAATATGATCACTTGTTGCACTGCTTTGTTGCAATGCATTAAAATAGCGCGCGAATAAAATTTACAATACAAAGTCAACAAAAATGGTTTAACTACATTTTAACGGTTTCTCAAAACGAGGAGAAAAAAAACTCAAATGACAACACCACCATACATATTATTACACACAAATTCATTTTTGTGTTCTCAAAAGCTTCAAACCCCATAAGCTCTGTAACAATAACACTGAAAAATCAGTAACGATGTGCTAACATTTGAGAATGGTAACACTGCTTTGATGAGCTTATTTTCAATGCACAGCCAGCAGTAATCTCGAATGGTGATTTTATGATCATTCTGCCCACGGCTATCGGGAAAGCAAGTCATAGGGTGGCTGTGGTTAAATCTGAAAATAATTACAACAACAATTGTACACAAAGTTCAGTGGCTTCCTTTGTGTTTCAGTGGTAATGTGCCATTGAGTCCACCTACAGGCACCATTTTTAGAAAAAAAGCTTTCCCATAAGCCCTGTACTGACTTGTTTTGTTGGATAAGGTATAGCTAAACAGCTTATGAGCAAGATATTTTTCTCATGGGGATCAGAAAACTTCATAATGGTAGTACCATCATACGAAGAGAGTTCGCCAGTTGGATTGGAGGGCTTGACTCTGAAAATTTTCTTCATTGCTGGAATTTTGATCTTTACTGCAGTGCATACTTAGCTCAGCACTTCATGGAGGTTTTCATTCTCGTAGCTGCCACTCCCACTAAGACAGCATCACCACTAAATTGTTTCCGCTGAAGGTCATCAAGACGAGACTCAAGTTCATTGTAGTAGTCTTGCAGTTTGTTAACTTTACTGAGGATATTTACCTCAATCTCGCTAATTTTGTGGAGAATGTTCTCTTCAAAAAGTGACAGCTTTGAAATTTTACTCTTTATTTCTTCAGAAAACAGAGCAAAACGCCTTTCAATACGGTTCTAAAGTTCGGTTGCAATGAGTGCATTCGTATTCGTTGGAGTGCTGTTCAGTGCAGGTTGTTGAGCCATTTTTGTACGAGTTCCCTGACATTTTACTCAATATATAATTTTTAGGTGTAGATTTAAATATGATAAATTTAGGAAGAAAGTAAATAGAACACTACAATGTTTTATGCGCAATGGTAACAGTGTGGTTAAAACAAATGACAGTAATGATCCCGGTTATTAATAAATAGGATTACTGAACAGAAAATTGAAAAAGACTCAGAGCAAATATTAACACTACTGATCACTATTGAACATGACACGTTATGGTATAACTATGGAGAATTTCCTCTTCAATGTTAAGAAAGGTTTTGGACAAAGCAACGTGCTGTCATCTGACTTTTTAACACAGTCCTAGAACAAATTGTACAAAACTAAGTAGCCGCAGTTACAAACAGCAACGGCATCAGCGCAGAAATCAGACTCAAAATTATTGTTTCTGATCGCTGTTTCCTTGTGCTCAATAGGTAAGTAACAGAGTCCTCTCTCGTAATACCTTGCTTGCTTAATTCAAGACCCTTATGATCCTTGTTCTGGCTCTATGGCGCGGATGCTTGGCAAATTCATGAAAAAGGTAAAACGTGTGGTTTCCGTCGCGTTTGTATTGGCGCGAAGTGGAGGAAGGGGTTAGCCACGAATTTTATAGGCTATACAGCGACAAAATTCTATTCAGGCGTCTACTGATCCAACATCTAAGATAACTGGGTCAAGTGAATAGAAGTAAAAGCAAAGACCCAAAAAGTCTTTAAGTCTAACACCGAAAGACGTCGCAGTAGAGCATAACCACACCTAAAGTGGCGCATACAAGTGGAAGCGGATTTCAACCAACACCAAGTTATAGGGTCATTCAATTCGTGGTCCGGATTTGATATCCCTCTTTCAATCACATATGTCATACGTGACATTTTACAACATGGAACATTAAACAATAGCTGAACGTGTTGAAATTGTGAAAACTTACCACAAAAATTGTGATTCTGTAGTAAGCGCATTTCGCGCATTACGAGCAGATTATGATCGCTGTTATAGTCCATCTGAGCGTACTATAGGCAAAACTGTAAAAAAAATACAAAGAGACTGGATCTGTTACAGATGTCTTAAAGCCTATATATCATCGAAATGCAAGCTCTACAGAAAATGTGGCTGCCGTTAGGGAACGTATTGAGGAAGATTCAAATCTTCCTTTCACATCACTTTCACAAAGCGACATAAGATCAATTTGGCTTTATGTCACTTTCCACTGTTTGGGGTGGGTGACTCGCTTCGCTTGCTGACAGGATTTCACCCTTTTCTCAGCAGGTTTTAGCCGCTCACACGACTTCGTAGCTCCGCTAAGGGAATGTCAACAACTGTCAGGCAGGCGCCAATAGGCGAGTCTATGGGGTGGGTGGCTCACTTCGCTCGCTTCGCACACAACAGTGTTATTCTTATCTCAATTTCAGCATTAAACGATATATGTCTGGCAGGCGCCTATATATTAATAGTACATTGAAACGTATTTGGTCTTATGTCTCAAAATAATTTGGCCTTATGCCACTTGGCGTTATGTCACGGCACCCACCTATTCGTCGACTTTAAGGCCGCGTATGACAAACTCGCACTCTCCAGGTTTGTTGGGGTCCCCTTCTACTTGTACGTGCTGTTGAAAATTAAACTCAATCAACACTATCATATATATTACATAGTATTGTTTAATATATCTCTACAACTATCTCTTTCTACTATGTAAAACTTTCTATATAAGAACCTCTTTGAACTAATGAGTCTAGTAATCCCGAATTCTTCGACCCGATAAGATCGGTCTCAACTTACAATTCTACTCGATGTACCCTTTTCAAAGTTAATAAAAACTGTTAATAAAAAAAAGTGCGTTTTCCTTTGGGAAAATTTCACACGTGTCAACTTGGGCATTTTTGTGACCAGATTAACGTCACTGTACGCTTGGCAGAGTTCGTCGTTAGATCTTCTCTTCCAAACCTCATTAACGCAAACGCGACCAAAAACATCTCTAAGAATTTTGCGTCAAGAATATCTTCATACCTTCATTCACTTTCGCTAATGTCCATGCTTCTACACCATAAAGCACGACTAGGATGATAACTGTTTTATATGGAGTCTCTTGACTAAATCCTTGCCTTCCTAGGCCGAATATCAGCTATTGGCAGTTGTAACTATTCATTTAATTTTTGATGACCATAATTAGATTTAATGCCGGAACCGAGATATACAAAATCCTTGACTTCCTCAAAGTTAAAGCTGTCTATTGTGACGATCTGTCCGATTCATCGATGTTGAGCGTGTCTTCTTGTTGACAGAATAAACTTAAAAACTGTGTCTGTTGTGTTGACTTGTGAGTTTCATACAATTTGTTCAAGTATAGTTTTGAAAAAGCTACACGAAGGCGCATTATATCGAGCATCAAAGCCCTAGAAGAAATTGTTTCCGATCTTTGAGGAGCAGGGTACATTTTCCATCGTTTATCTGCTACATCTGACGATTTTGACAGGTATACCAAGTCCGGACATGGCTCTCTATAGCTATCCGGCCTTTAAGTCGATAATTTTTTTTAACTTTGGTGGGGGCTGACGCCCCCATTTATTATGCTTAATACAAGCTTAAAAACTAAGACTTAAACTAATACTAGGGCTTAAAGCTAAGGATGGTGAAGGAGATCGAATTTGAGGGAAAGTGTGCTGCGATTAAAATCGAAAACGGAAAGGTTGGAGTTTACCTTACGCAGCATACAGGAGATTGGTTCGTTAGAGCCATATGTGGTGCGGTGGATAGGTAGATAAAAGAGACGGGTGGAACGTAGATTACGAGGGTTAGTGTTAAAGAAAATGGAGTTGCAAAGAGGCGTGCAATCGACGGAGCCTGAGAGGAGTCGGTGAATGAACAAAATGTCTGCTGCGTCCCTTCGTTCCTCAAGGGTATTCAGGTTAATGAGTTTGAGACGGTCTCGATAGGGAGGTAAGATTAGAGGATCGTTCCAAGGTAGACCTCGAAGAGCAAACCGAAGAAAACGACGCTGGATCCTCTCAATAAGAGTTACATGAACTCGTTGAAAGGGACACCACGCTTGGCTAGCGTACTCGAGAAGGGGGCGAACGTAAGTGATGTATAGTGATCTAGTCACGTACGGGTTGCAGAATTCTTTGGACCATCT
Source organism: Volucella bombylans (assembly GCA_949129095.1). Classification (NCBI taxonomy): domain Eukaryota; kingdom Metazoa; phylum Arthropoda; class Insecta; order Diptera; family Syrphidae; genus Volucella; species Volucella bombylans. The sequence goes on from OX422140.1 coordinate 104,850,813, forward strand.
TTTAACGAAGCCGAGTGATGAGTTTGCTTTAGAAATTATCTCATCAATATGCTAGCGGAAATTAAGCTGCCTGTCGCATAATATACCAAGGTCGCGGATAGATTCAACAAGGGGTATAGGTTGGCCGTCGAGATGGTAAATTCGTTGAGGAGACTTCTTGCACTTACGTGAGAAAGTAAACGATTGACATTTGGAGACATTGAGTTCTAAGCAGTTCTTGATGCACCAGGTGGAAAAACTATTTAGATCTATTTGAAGGAGGGTGGAGTCTTGTTGTGAGGAAATGGGTTTAAAAAATTTGGTATCGTCAGCATAGAGAGAAAGTGTTGAGTGTTGAATGAGCCTTTGAAGGTCGTTAATAGTTAGGATGAAGAGGAGTGGACCTAGGTGACTACCTTGAGGAACACCTGAAGTGGCCAAGAAAGGGGCCGATAGGACAGATCTGAAACGAACATTATAAAAACGATTATCCAGGTAAGAAGATATCTATTTAAGCAAAATGGGTTCAAAGCCCAGGACGGACAATTTGAACAGGATTAGTTTATGAGATATCTTGTCAAAAGCTTTACTGAAATCAGTTGTTATAACGTCAACTTCTTTATCACTTTCTAAGGCTGAGAGAACAGAGGGCACGAATTCTACGAGGTTAGTGGTAGTTGATCTACCCTTCAGAAAGCCGTGTTGATTGGGGGAAATAAAAGATTTACACTGAAAGCTTAAGGCTTCATGCAAAATACTTTCGAGGAGTTTGGGTATATGGGAAAGTTTAGCTATAGGGCGGTAATTAGTGACTTCGCTCTTTAATCCCTTTTTGTGTATGGGTGTTATGAAAGAGGACTTCCATATCTGTGGAAATTCACCTTGAGGGAGCGATAATCGGAAGCGATTAGCAAGGGGGCGTGAAAGAGTTGAGGAACACTTTTTAAGAAATATGGATGGAAGGCCATCTGGGCCGGGTAAGTATTCATCATTAAGTTGTTGTAATTTGTTTTCTATTACTGTATGATCAAAGCTATGATAAATAGTAGGGCCAATAGGGAAGCTAAGTAGGTATTTGAAATAAGAGGGATCCGGTACGAAGGAATTATCGGCAAAAGATTGCTTAAAAAAAGTAGCAAAAAAGTTAGCTATGGTATGCGGATCAGTTGATGATATATTTTCGTATGAGAGGGATGGAGGAAAACCGTCGGATTTTTTTTTTGTAATTAACGAATTGATAGAAAGACTTAGGATCATTTATAAGCCTTGATTGCGCACTATCAAGGTATCGCTGATAGAGAAACTTATAGAGCTGGGCGAATTGAAGGTATGACCCGAGATAGTTTGAATAGTCAACAAAAGAGTTGGACCGGAGGAAAACTGTCCATAATTTGTTTCTTTTGTTACGTAAAGAGCGAAGTTTACGATTATACCACGGGGGGCTCGTAGAAGAGGTCCTATTACGCGAAAAGGGGACATAGAGAGAAATAGAATTAAGTAATTCTCTGTATAAAATAGAGAGAGCACTTTTTAGGGGCATATTGGCGAAATCAAATGAACACTTACTAAGATATGCGTTAATTTTGCGGAAATTCGCTTTATGAAAGTCGTAAGAAGTGGTAGCTGCAGATGGGATGGGGCGGAAAGTAGAGTGGTGGAAAAGAGAAAGAAGAAGTGGTGGGTGAAAGTTATCAATGGTCGATAGTGAAAGGGGACAGAGCGAGACAGAGGAGTTTATGGGGTCAGTGGTGAAAATGAGGTCTAATTGCCTTCCCATATAGTTGGAGACTCCACTAACTTGGCATAAGCTAGAGTCTGTGAGCTCATCCAAGAAGAGACATTCTTTACTCGAGACAGGGTAAGCGATAAAAAAAGATTTATCATCTGATTGAGTCCAGTGCAGCTGAGGTAGATTGAAATCGCCAAATACGATGATATCATCGAGAGGATCAGATAAGTTAATTATTTGATCAATTGCATCGATAGCGAGTTGGTAGCATTCGATTGGTTGGGCCGGTAGGATGTAAAAACACATAATGTACAGGGACCTGCAGGGGAGTGTTATCTTTATTGAAACGTAGTCAAGTTTAGAGGAAGTAGAAACAGCGATTGGTGAAGAGTTTAGGTCATTGCGGACGGCCAGTAGGACACCTCGACACGGAGCATCATCATTTGGGCGGGTAAGATCGTCGTCTCGGAAAACATTGAAACTAGGGGGGAATAATTCCTGATTCTTTATATCGGGAATTAGATTAGTTTCGGTCAGAGCGTAGACCTCAAATGGGAGAGCGTGAGATTGGCGCAAGACGGCACGGGTCTTAGATCGCAGTCCTCTTACGTTTTGATAGTAAAAGGTAAGAGGAAGGTTATTACGAGAGGGCGTAGGAGTGGATGGTCGAAACACTGGCAATGGTAGCACGTTAGGGACGAAAAAATTTGTCGTTGTCAGCTCTGCTTCGTTGGAGGTGTGAGATCCTTTTTGAGTGCACATAGTTACCGAAAGCAGCAAGGTCGTCTGAGACTTTTTGCGGAGACATATTAAAAATCTCGTGGAACTTGATGTATAAGTTCCTCAGACTTGTAAGGTCAGTAGGGAGACCTTCCTGCTGTATTGAGACCATGACGCTTGTTTTAGTTTTCCCCTCATAAGAAACTGAGTCTGATTTGTCATGCAGATATGCTAGAAGGAGACGTATATTCTCGTACATCTTTTTTTCTCTAAGCCTAGAAAGTGCATAACGACATTCTGTTGAGCCAAAAGTTTGTTGGGTTATTTTAACTGTGGGTGTCAGAAGGGGGTCAAAAATGGGGCAGGTGGACGAAGATTTTGAAGGCGATGCAGGGGTGATTGAAGGGGCATTAGACACATGTTCATGTGAGGGATTTATAACATGAGACCTAACGAAATTGGGATATTTAGCTCCGGTTTTAAGGTCAAAATTAGGGAAAGAAGTGCTAGTGGGGGCACGTGCAGAGGGGTTAGGTATTTCCGAGGGGTTATTGTGAGCGGTTGGTGCTAATTTGAAAGAGGCGCGTTGAAGCAGTGGCTTGGGTGGAACGGAGGCTGCAGGTGCAATATAATTAGAGGACCGATGAAGTCGGTTCGGGATGTGAGTGGGAGGGGCGAAATTGGGGAATATATTAGTTTTAAATCTCCAATTAGAGTCAGAATTGGAACGGGAGTTGGAAACGGTTTTCGGTACAGAGTCAGGTTTGCTACGGTTTGGGACGGATTTCGGTATTTTATTAGAGACCGGTTTGGGATGGGAGTTGGAATCGGAATTAGGTAACTTAGATTTAAGCTTCTTTTTATCCTGTTTCTTGGTAGGTGTTTCGATCCATTTACAGATGCGCATCTTTCCAACGTTGAAATTAGTACCAGCAGGATTTTTAAATAACCATTCGTATCTACCAGGGAGGTCGAATTTAAAGCTTCGATTACCTTTGTGGTGAGATGGCAGGAACATTTCACATTTGCTGATGGTGATGCCGTATTTGTCTGCGAAGAATTTCGTGATCCAAGAAATATCAGCGTTTACGGGGGTGCCGTTGATGAAGAATGTACTCATATCGGTTTCAATTTTTTCCAGTCTACGCCTCCATTCGGAAGGTGTCCATGTAGTACCACAATGTTTGATTAGCTTGCGTGGGGCGGCGATAGGAGGAGTTGACAGTGAAACAGTTTCGGTCTCCTGGATTGAAGTGGCAGCGGGAGAACTTGTAGATTTAATTAACCGTGGTGGACGAGGAGGTGGTGGTAAAAGTGGGTCGACTTCGGTTTCCAGTAATTCAGCCAAAATTGATGTATTGTAGTGGACATTCTGATGGTGTTGTGTGTGGAATGGTAAATCGTCAATTTTGCTGCTTACCGTTTCGACATGATTCTCAATATCGAAAATGGTTGATTGTACGGCAGCTAGATCGTCACCAACACCGTTGATTCTGTCAAAGATTACTTCGAGCATTGGATTAGAGATGGATGCTTCTTTGAGGTAGATTGAAATTGAGTCTCAAGATCTTCACGCAGGTTATTTATCGATTCGCACAATTTAAGGTTAGATATGTTTTGGGCGGAACAAACTGCTTTGAGATCATTGATCGCAGTTTTTATCTCGACCAGACTTGCAGATTGTTTGTCGATGTTGGTGAGCTTGGACTTAATTATATCGGTTGAGGACAGAATCGAGTTGCCTAATTCATCAACATAACTGACACTACTTTCTAAGTTGGACTGATTCGTCGTTATCATTTTTGTGAGATTTTTTTGGAATGAGTCATTAGAGTCACTGAGGCACTTTATAGCAAGCAACACGTGCGAAAGCGAGATTATCTTGCACTCATCACAAAAGAATAGGAGATTGTCAGAGAAGTCGTTGATGTATACACTATTCCTTTTATTTAATCCGACACAAATTGCATGGAATGATTTTCCACAGATGCCCCTACAAGTGACAAAGTCAGCATCAGTTCAGTTTCAGTTTTTATGCATTTTTATTTTTTACCTTAAATTACTCTTATAAACAAAAAACGCTTAAAAATTAGCTTAAATTACTTACAAATAATCTTATTCTAACTTAATGGCCCCATGCGGGCACTCTAAGTTAAACCTAACACTTAAACTATGTCTTTCGACGAATCTTACAGTCTACTTTTATTTCTATTTTAACATTAATTAATACTAAAACTAAGAAAATAAATTTTAATCAAAAACTTAGTATATGGACCTTTTTTAATTTTTTATAAAACTTAAAACTAAAAGCCTACAAACTACCTAAAAATAAATCTTAATCTACTTAACCTACTTACATCTAACACAAACATAGACATACATAAATATATATATACATTATATGTATATACATAATATATAAATACATGCATATATATATTTTTTTTTTTTGGTTTTTATATATTTTTTTTTTCTTAAAATCTAACTTAAACCTACCTAAAACTATGTAAGCCGGCCATGGCTAAAACAAAAAAAAAAAATTAGGCTGGCCCACTTTGCTTCACATGAAGCTACATATCACTGAAGGAGTTCGACGACGAAGCATCTTCCCCTGACAAAGTCAGCATTGACATCAAAGATTGGACAGTTAGTAATTCCGCAAGACATGGCAAATTTATCAAATGTAAACAAAAAGCTAAAAAAGAACTTTACGCACTGTTATGCACTGCAAGTGAAATTCAGCAAAATCGGAAAATTGGTCAACACTTGGGGGGGTAATGCACTAAATATATGCGGAACCGATATCAGAAGCGGCAGTTATTGAGCGCGAAAGATTGAGGTCAGCCAAAAAAACAAAACAAACCAAAAAGACAGTCAGCACTTGGGGTAATGTAATAATGTCGCGGAACTGATATCAGAAGTAGAGATATGGAAGGGGAAGAAATAAATAATATTTAAAAGTTTGATGTGGAGCAAAACCAAAACACGTCCGAACACGACGAGAATAGACGATAAGGAGGTAGTGCGAATGGATTTGGACTTCTTGTCTTTTTTCTATCTGTCGTTGTGTGAATATTTAGTCAGTTATGGAGTTAACGGACCAAAAAAGGCACTGAAAGGGATCAATTACATCTTTGATAAGTGGCTTGAGACGTCCACATAAGATGGCAGATCTAATATGCGATGGAGAAGCAGACTGATATCCCTATAATTCGAAGAATTTTAAGAAATTTCTAAGATTTTTCTCCTTTCTTTTGGATCCAGCAAACGGTGCTAGATTTCCCTTCTTCAGGTATTCTTTCTGACGACCAAATCACGGAAATCAGTGCATATTAGAAGTATTGTACTTTTTATTCTTCAATATACAATAATTGCACTGAGCTTCAATACACTTGTTTCATTGATCTAGTTCTGGATTCCACCCTTGAAGTGAGAATCCGGAAGACTGTCGATATACGCTTCCCCGGCTGCTTTTACCTCTTTGTTCGATGGAAATACTCGTAGTTTTACAGGGAGCTAAATCTGGATGTTGCAACAATTCGTACTTTAATCCAATGACTTTCGCTACGGTTTTTTGAACTGTCCGTAAGGGTTGACTTGATGAGAAGTGTTTTATTGAGTTTATTTATTATTATTATATATTTATTATTTATTTATTTATGAGTGTTTGGAGGTATATGTTGCTGAGAAAGTCGCATTCAAATGTGGTTTTCTTCATTGTTATCGAATGCGGCACTTATTGTGCAGAGGCCTTTCTGAAACAAAAAATGTTAGCCAAAATATTGCCTAATGAGGTGCCTAGGGCTTCTACTATATCCCTCCAGGTTTTTTTTTGTAATTTGCTCGCCCGAGGGATTTAAGTGCCATTAAAATGTTTACACACAGCGCGGGGGAAGGAAGATCAGGGAGGATAGAAAGAGAGGTACCGATGAACGCTGGTTTTAAATGTTTGAAGATTATAATGACTGGGAAATAAAGAGCTAGACAAGGCATTCCATAAGCGGTTTGTACCGCTTAGGTGCTTAGAGTACATCCGAAAGCGGGCTTGAGAGTATACTGATGAGCATTCATAGCGAGACGGGTGTTACGGTTCATAGTTTGAAGGGGTGGCATGCCACTAGCGATTTCTATGGAGCACTGGTGGTGGAAATAGCGATAAGACAGAGTGAGACACGAGACATTACTTCGGCGTTCGAGGGTGTACATAGCTTGAGTGATATTAATATCACCCATGAGTTTTATCGCATGGTTTTGAATCCTATCTCTTAGGTGCAGAGATGTTTTGGGCACATGCGACCAGATGTGGGCATTGTACTCCAATTTCTGGCGGATAAACGCCTTATATATTGATATCAGATCAAATGGGATAGGAATGTATTGGATTAGAATCATCCGCCAGGAGATCGTTGATGAAAACTAAAAGGACTTTCGCGGACAGAACGAGGCCCTGGGGTACTCCAGCATTTATTTTGTGAATATCAGACTTGAAACCATCCAAGGCAACTTCAATTGAACGTTCCGAAGCGTAATTTATAATCAATTGGAGAAGAGAGTCGTCGATCTCAAATGCACTCATTTTCGACAAAAGAGCCTGATGCCAAACTCTGTCAAATGCCTTAAAAATACGAGTATCAAGTGCGACTATCTTGCTTTCACCAGATTTATGTACGCTTTGGTTTCACTTTTCGGTTAGATATGCCATCAAATCATCAGTGGACCTTTTGCTACGAGAAGCATATTTCCGGTCATTAAGAAGTTTTTCGTGTTTCGAGATATTTCATTAGCTGACGGTTTATCCGCGTTTCCATGACTTTGGAAAGAAGGGACGTAAGTGCAATCGGTCTGTAGGAGGATAGAGTGGAAAATTCGCCTGTTTTAGGGACGGGCTGGACAAATGCTGGTTTAAATCTCCTCGGAAAGAGGATTGATGACAAAGCTTACGCAGTGGTTTTGCAGCGAGGAAGAACACCTCTTCAGAAGGAGGGGATATATAACGTCTGGACCAGAGGATTTGTGAATATTAAGATCTTTAAGAACACTTGCTACTACACGAATGCGAAAGTGGATTTGTCCCAATGAAGATTCGACGCATTCAAGTGTAGACGGAGACAAAGCACAATCTGGAATTGTTGAGTGTGGGCGAGGATCTACCTGTGTTTTACTAAGTGCCAAAACAGCTGGTCTGTATTTACAGAGGTAGACGTACGCAAAAAAGTGACCACATTTCTGCCCGCTTATATTGGCAATATGCGCTCTAAATTCCCGAGTCATTATAAAGAAAGACAAACACAAAAAACACAAACACCTACACATTATGTAGCAAAATGCCGACTTCGTGCGATTAATTAAGGACTTTTTCTATTGATTTTGTATGTTGAACATACTCGTAAAATAAGTAAATGTAAAATATGATTAAATTACGTGTTTATTTCTATGTAAAGAGGGTAAAAATTATTTAGACTCACATTTCTATTAATGCTAACAATATGTATACGAGTATAATCAATCGGCATGGCTGCTATTTCCTACTGTTAAAGATTCTTCCGATTCAAACATTTCTTTATCACTTCATTATAAAACTGCATTTTGTTGGTATTTGATAGTTTCCGAGTCAACGATATCCCTGGATCTGAAGACAAGAGCATTCTTTGAAATATATCTGTCATCGTATCTATTCTTGATGTTTTTCGGCTAAATGTTCTCTAAGAAACATAAATTCCTTATTTTTAACTTCCTGTGCCTTTTCTGAGAGCATACCTATGGGCAAAATGACCTCACTAAATATTAAATTAATAATTTATGCACTGTTGTACTCATATAATACCAGGGATATAGTGCAACGAAATATTCAGCTGTGTCGAAACAATAGTTCTCAAATTTATTTATAATAATTTTAAAGCCGCTGGAAATAGTTTGTAAAATGGTATGAAATCTTTTAATTACATTTTCGTCTATTCCTGTAATTTCTGATGATACTTTTTCAATTTGGAAAAATCGCTTTGACGTATTTCCATCATTGGTGTTGCCAAATCCAGGCTTAGGCTGGTCAATAATGAGACAAGTTCGACTTCTAAACTCATTTTGAATCTGCTGTTTATTTTTTTTTGATACCAGTTTCAATAGTTTTACTTGTACTACGCCATTGGTTTACGGGTAATTTGTAAGCCAGATGTAGTAGAAGTTCATACATTCGGATCCACATATTTAGAATCGAAGTTCCAAAAGATAGATATCGGTCATACACATGCTTTGCTGATACACTTTTTAGGTCATTGAACTCTTTTGATGTAGCATGACACAAATAGCATCTTTGGGCTGATTTTATATCTGCAAGTGTATTACAAATCTTTCCATCAATCATACAAAAAATTAGATCTTGATTTACCATGTAATCTTCGCCATTAATCTCTACAGCTGAGGGTAGTAAATTCTGTGTTTTTACTTTTTGTGATAAGATCAATGAATCGTTTTTTTGCTCAAAGAGAATGCCTATTGGTCTACATAGACGCGATGAAGAACACGTTTGGTTTCGCCAAATGATCTGTCTTTTTTTATCTGATTCAATTGACAATTGTGAAGGAAGTATGCAAGACAGAAAATCAAATTTATCCCTGTGACTTTCTTCTGTGAATCTTTGTTTATACTCAGAATGGCCACTTGATCCATCGAGTCCTCATTTAGTATCAAGTACAAGTTTTTGGCTTCTTTCTAAATGTACCTCTCTTTCTATTCTGATTATTTGTCTTGCTGTGTCCTCTAATAAATTTTGTAAAGGGACTTCAGCCCTATTTTCTGAAATAGAAACGCCCAGAAGGTAACTATTAGATTTTTCTTTCACTACCTGTTTGTTGTTGGATATATTTCTTTGGTATATCCTCTTATTATCTGATATTGCCGAAAAGAAAGTCTTGCATCAACCATCATAGAAACAGCTGCTCTGGAAGAAAGGTTGCGTTTTAACTGGAAACATATTTTTACATATGTCTTCCAACTCATCAGACAAAATTTATTTGACAATTGCAGCTTCTTTAAATTTTCCTGCTTTGCATAAAGACATCTGCGTGGCAAATATTAATTTCTCGAGTGAATGGTCTTGTCTTAAATCTAAGTTTTTTCCACTTTGCACTTTCACTACACTCTATGAAATCATTTTCGGGTCGACCAGGACGAGAAGTCCCTTGCACCCAAGTTCCTTCTTTTTCTAAGAACTTTGTTTTATAACGTTTGGCTTGTTTCCATTTCAAATTAAAGGGCCGTTTGAAATGATCTCGTAGGATATTTTTCACTTCATTGATATTTGTGTCAGGACACGCAGTTCTAGAAATTATGAGCTCCTCTAACAGCTCTATCCATATTTTTAGCTGAGAATCCAAAAAGCTTTTCACACAATTCTCTTTTTGTCAAGACTAGCAGATCCGTAGCTCAAATTAAAAAATAAACTTTCATACTTAAACATGCTGTTACATATATACAGCCGTTGACAGTTAGCTGAAAGATGTTTTTTTTGCATTATTTGCCTTCATTTTTAAAAATTTCTAATTTGCTTTCTCAAGTTATATCAAAAATTATCTTAAACCTGTCATAAAAATAAATATCTAAATATTGTGATATTTTTAAAAAATATCTTTAAAAATTTATGAAAATTGCAAAATATTATAGATATAAATATTTAGGGAATGATTAAAAAAACATCATTTCAAAGTAATTGCTGACGTCTGTATGTACAGTAAGTATATACCAGATGAACGCAAACCACGATATTGAATAACGAACACTGTTTAACACTATGTATCATAAATTTGAGTAATTTCAGAAAAATTTGAAGGCTTCTATCTTTGTGAGAAGATAATAAAATTATACGAAATTTTGGAACTGAGATAAAAATAATATCAAATTTATGAAATCATTACAATATTCAGGAAAATCAGTAATTTTCAAAATCAGCATTTTTTTACATAGTGCGACGCGACGTTATTAAGCGCAGATGTGAAGTAAAAATTCAGAGTTGGTTTACCGAATCAAATTGTTGTAGGTGGTATGCCCTTACAACAATAGGAAACAGCCCACTAACCAAATTCATACCCACAGGCCGTTTCCATCGGTTTTTACATACACTCAGTCACTACTCACGGTGTATAACAATGTAATACAGGAACGGCAGTGACGGAGTGCACGCAACAGTTTGACCAGGAGCACTATTGATATTGATTTCGATTTCACTGCACAGTAAATATTTTTTTTGTTGTTATTTTTTCACTCGCGCGAATTATGTCTAGCCAAGCGGAGCTTGCTAAAAAAAAACAACCTTTCTCTCTGAAATTCACTTTATTTCTGAATATTTTAAAATTGATTGTGAATAATTACAATTATGTGCAGAGGAAATTGACTATTGTATTACAGTTGTTAAGTTCTTAGAATTAAAGAATTTATGCTGATTAACAATAAAGTGCATGTGAAAATATATTTGGAATTAAATGACTAATTATTAAATAAGTTCGATGAGCGTCTGGCGGTTGACAGGTGGCTGAAGGTCAGGTGACAGTGTAACTGTAACTCTTCCCCCCTTGGAATGGAGTGACCGCCACATGGCAATTGATGGTGCTGAAGCGACATATTACAATTGTTGTATCAGGCAAGAATTTCTTCCCGATCGTTTTCTTGCTACAATTATGATGGCTATGGTTGATAGGGTTGCAAATTCGATGACTGATGCATTGATGCATTGAGTTGTACGATTGTTGAAGTTGCATTTATTTGGCTATACAATGCTGGGATGACATGGATTTCGTCTAGATAGGTCGTCGGGCGTACAAGATTCCGTTGATTTTGACTGAGCAATTTGTGTATTGGAGCAGTGCTATTCCTGCTATGGAGTTTGTAGTATTGCTGCAAGTAGAACTGATGTAAGTTAGTGGTACATTGAGAAAGATTATGTGGTTTGCTTCAGGTTGAGCTATTTTCTCGACTTTGTTGCTTAGGTCTTTCAGAGTACAATGGGCATTTTTGTTCTGTAGCAGTTGACCAATGCAGGGAGAATCATTTAGGTGTTCCTGGTTATTGGTCTTCTTACATATGAAAGTGCCTTCTATTCTGGGGCATATTACATCAAAATATTGGATATATTTTTCATTCTTTACAATGTATGGTTTGGTTACAATTACCTTAGTTCTATTGATAGGAAGTGGAATCATGTGAGATAAGGAGTATGAATCTGGGGAGAATATTGGTACTTGGACATTGAATATTATTTTGCTATTGTTGTAGTAAGCTTGCAATTCCAAAAGCTCGTAAATGTGTTCATCTGACATTAAGTTAAAACATTGGTTTTCAAAAAGTTTGTGTATCTCAACAAGCTCTTCTGGGTTGAGGATGAATTTAAGGATTATGTTGAGTTTTGCTAGAACGAGTGCTTCAGGTTATGTGATTTGTTAGCAGGTCGATGTTGTAATTGACCTGATTAAGGTACTGTGTTTGTAACAAAAAATGTTCGCTTCTTTTTATATTATTGTTAATTAGTTCGAAATTTGTTTTCAGAAAATTTTGAATAATGTCTTGTTGATTATTTATGTGTGTCGTAAGATTTTGTAATCTTGTGATCATTTGGGAATTCAGTCTAGTTTGACTTGTCATGTCTTGTTTTAAATTTGTTTCTGTAGTTTTTAGGGATTCTATTTCTCTATTTAATTTTAACGTTCGCATCCATATTTCCCATAATAAATTTTATGGTTGTTCTAAGTCCGTTAATTAGTCCTCTTTTAGTCCTTGTTTTTGGCCTCAGTGTCATAATTTTGTCGTGTAAGTCTTTGAGTTTAAGCCTGATGATTTTAGTTGTATCTTTGAGAATAAAGTCTTTCTCGAAGATGTCCAGGGATTTGGAAATTTTGTCTAAGTTCGTGTTGTATGTGTCCAAGTCTACTATGTGCACTAGTTTATTGTAGTTAGTTATGGTCCGTGCAGGTCCTAATTTTAGTTCTAATATGCTTTGATTATTCTCTAAGTCACGTCTTTCCAGCATTTGGCCAGTTGTTGGTGTAAGTCTAAAGGGGAATATTACGATTAGTTTTTATATATTTAATTCTAGTTTTATGTAAATTTCTTTTTCTTTTTAATTCTACATTCGTGGAATTTCCTATTATCTAACATTAGAACAGTAACTTTATTATTTTCTTTAATCTTGTGTTTAGAAAATCTCGGCGTGAGCTTATTTCGTTTGCATTCTTTCTGGTATATATTTTCTTCAATCTCTCTATCTTCAGCTTCCGTTCTGTTAGTGTTTAATTTGTTAATTGTTGTATCAGTAGATTGTTCTAATTTGTCTCTAATTTTTGGGGAAAACTCTTCTTGGAATCTGGTTAGCTTGGTTATATATTCATGTTTTTCGTTGCTAGTAAGATTTTTGATGAATTTAAAAGGTCTTCTATAGAAAAGTTCGTAAGGTACAAATTTAGTAGAGGAATGAATAGAATTGTTGTATGTAAATATTGTTTCAGAAAGAACCTCGTCGTGGTCTATTTCCATTTTATTTTGTTTAAGTGTTGTTAAAATAATACGATATATTTCCGTTAAGGTAGAATGTAGACGTTCGACAGGTGAATTGCTGGTTGGAATGTTGGAATGACGTGATGTGAAATTGTATCTGTTATCTCTTACATATATCCTTAAAGATATTAGACGTAAACTCTGTGCCTTGGTCGCTGATGATTTTTGATGGAATGCCGGTTAGGCTCATATAGTGTTTGAGGAATCTAACAACGAATATACTAGTCCTGGAGGGTAATGTATAACCTGCGGCAAATTTTGAAAATTAATCGATTATGGTCAGTATGCTTTTATGATTGATAGTGTATAGAGCTATGTGTAGGATGTCAAGTGGTTTGAAGGGTGTCTCTGGTTTCTCGTATTTAATTTTTTGAGGGTTTCTGTCGTATTTGAGTAACTTTCATTTTTCGCAATTGTTTATGGTTTCTGAGAATTTTGTTTTCATATAAGGGAAATAGTATTCACGTTTCAGGTGTAGTAGCGTCTCTTCTATTCCTCTATGGTTAAAATTTATGTGGTAGTTCTTGATTAGTTGTTCTTGTTCGTCTGTCGATATTATGTCTATAAGCAATTCTTTGCAGCGAATTAGTCGAAAGGATTTGTTGTTATAGAAGTGTTTAGAATAAACGGATTGGACAGTGCGAAATGTTTCATTGTCCGTATAGATAGCATTTAATTTATTAGGTGACAAACGGTTTTTGAATATACAGAGGGTGTTTAAAATATTAGGAACACTGCAAAAATTTCGTTAAAAATATGAAAACAATACCAGAACGAAATCGTGCTTTAAAAAAAGTTAAGGGAGGCGTGACAAAATATTAAAAGAAAAAAATTGTTTCCTCTATAAATAATGAATAAATATGATAAATCTTAAAACTATAAAGTTGAATTTCTTATTTCTTGCTCCAAAATCAAAATCCACAGCAATCAACAAAAAATATGTGAAAAAAATGCAGTGTTCCTAATATTTTGAACACCCTCTGTACATATCTATAATTGTGTTTTAAGTAAAGCAAGGGTCTCTAATAATTCTTCTTTGTTTGTTTCTGAATATTGTCTCTGAAGTCATTGGAGAGGCTTTGATATTTTTCTCTAGGATGGTTTGGAGGCTAAATTCGTTGAGGGCTCGTTCGGCAATAGGTATGCCGTCTTTGAGATTTTCAAGAGCCGAATGTATTGTTGAACCACTTGTACCTTGTACAGAAAAGGTGTCATTGACATTGATTTCTAATGTCTGGAAAGTTGGGTGATTATCTATTTTGATTGGCGTCCTTTAGATTCACGATCCAAGTCAAGGGCTTATGATCCGTTATGATCTTGAATTTGTGACCGTACAGGTAGGATCTAAAATACCTTGTTGCCCAAACAATGGCAATTAGTTCCTTTTCTATAGTAGAGTAGTTGATCTCTGAAGTTGTTACAGTTCTACTATCAAAGCATATCGGTTTGTCACTTCCGATAGGACCTTGCGATAGGATTGCGCCCTGAGCAAAATTGCTCGCATCAGTAGTTAGATTGAAGGGTCTGGAGAAGTCCGGGTATTGGAGTATTGGGTCATTTGTAGGGCTGTCCTTACAAATTTCGAAGGTTCTCAGGTATTGTTCGTTGATTTCCACTTTACGATCTTTCTTCAGGCATTCCGTTAGTGGTTTGACTATTTTAGCAAAATCTTTAATGAACTTCCTATAGTAACCGAGTAATGCTAGGAAAGCTCTTATGTCCTTCTGTGTTCTGGGAAGTGGGAATTACTTTATCGCATGTATTTTGCCCGGGTTTGATTTTACGCCATTTGATGAAACAATGTGGCCTAGAAAGGCAATTTCTTTTCTAAGAAAGTTGGATTGGTCTAGTTGGACTTTAAGGTTAGATTAGAAAATACCTTTCGTAGATTTTCTAAGTGCTCTTGCAAAGAGGTAGAATAGATGATAATATTATCTAAGTAAACGAGGCAACATTTTCCTACTAACTCTTTGAGAACATTGTTCATAACTCTTTGCAAGGTGGACGGTGCGTTTTTAAGCCCAAAGGGCATACGCAAGTATTCGTAGTGTCCGCCATCAATGGAAAAGGTGCTTTTCGCAATGTGCTTGGGATCCATTTCTATTTGGTGGAATCCACTTACTAAATCTAATGTTAAAAATTGAGGCATTTGCCTAACTTGTCTACGATTTCATTAATATTCGGTATAGGGTAACCATCTGAGATGGTTTTTTCGTTTAATTTCCTACAGTCTATAACCAAACGCCATTTTTGATTTCCGCTGGCGTCCTGTTTTTTTTTGGAACAATCCAAACGCGCGAACTTCGGGGTTTGTAACTTTGGCGTATATTGTTTTGTTCAAGCATTTTGTCTATTTGCTGCCGAATTTCAGCTTTGTGGCAGTAAGGATAGCGATACGTTTTTGTATAAATTGGGACGTCGTCCGAAGTATGGTCTTCAAACTGACTTGTAAAGCGTAGGTTTTCTCCTTCTTTAAAGAAAATGTCTTCAAATTGTTTACAAAGCTTCAGGAGACCTCTCCTTTCTTCTTGGTTAAGGTGCGAAGAGCGAATAATTCGTGAAATGTCAACGTCGATATTTGGTTTGCGGTGAATAAAATTGTAGTTGTTTATTTCGACGAATTTTCGAGTAGAATATGGTTTTACCTTCAGTGATTATTCTATTAACAAAATCTAATCGTCTGAAGAGCAATTGCATATTTCTACGGGACAATACCACTCTTTGGCAATATAAATGGCTTCGGATATCCTGTCCTGGTTTAATGGTGGTGTGCTCAATTATAACATCACCGTTGCGAAAGTCAACTGGGATTCTAACTATGGTTTTTGTGTTTGAATGGATATTATATTAAGCGGAATTAAGGTTCGTTTTAGACAGAATTGGTATCTTAGGGTGCTTTGTAGTAAGAGTTTTGTTGTTAAGGTTGATTTTAGCGTGGAGCTGTGAGAGAATATCGATTCCTATTAGTCGATCGAAATAGTTGTTGAACTTGAATATGAGGAAGCTAAGCTCGCCTGATTCGTTGAATTCGATGAAGGTGGGTATTGAAACTCTTTTATCTAATTGATGGCTATTAAGGATGGTGGAAATTTTAATTGGCAAGCATTTCTCGATGTTTGAGTGATGGGTAAATTCTGGGTTAATAAATGAGGCTGTAGCCCCAGTATCAACTAAAAATGTTAAAGGGCGACCGAATGGTGATGAAATGTTTATGTAGGGAAGTATAAATATATAAATAAATAAATTGTGCATTGTAGATTGTCTAAATCATGATTGTTCTGATCCTAGTTCCATTAGTTCTGTAGGTGGCATAGGGCGAGTTTGCGTTTGCAGCCCGGAGTTGGGTCTTGTGAAGTTCTGATTTCTTTGAGCCATTGGATTGGTGATATTAAAGTTAGTCTGGTGTGGCTTTTGAAATACGTATATTCGGGTGTGTTGGTGCAGAGAGCTGTGTTTGATCGCAGGGGTTTCGGTGGTAATGTGTTTGATTCGAGATTTGGTTATGAAAGTTCTGAGGATTGAATGTAGAGGATATTGGTTGCTTGCAGGTTTGTTTCGGAATATGATAGCTCCTATTGTTTTGAGTTCTTTGGGAACTTTGGTGGGAATTTTGTTTTTGCGTTTGTGGGCTGTAGTCATACTTCATATAGAACATGTTCTGTTCTTGAATGCAATACGAGAGTGCCATGGCCAGAGTTGGAGGTTTCATAGCTCTTATACTAGAGCCTAGTGGTTCTTTCAAGACAGATAGGAAGGAATTGAGGCACATTTCATTAAAAAGATCTCTTTTCGCTTTGATAATTAGATCATGAATTAGAACGTTATTATTTAGTGTAGCTTGCAGTTCAACAATCTCGGAGTGAAATTCTTCGACAGTCTTGTAACCTTGTCTCAGTAAATGTAGGTCTCTAATCAAAGAGGTCTCGTTTCGTTTGTCCGAGTAGTGGAGTATCAAATTATTTTTTATTTCATCCCAATTTAGGCTAGTACCATACATGTTCAGGACCTCATCGGCCTAACCATCAATTTTGTTGCGAATTGCTCGCAAAATTATTTGTTTATTTGGTTTGTGTCATGCCTCTAATGTGCATGAGGATTTCTTCGACGTTGTTGATAAAATCATACAACAGTCTCGGATTTCCATTAAAACGAGGAAGGTCTTTGACAGCGTCTGGAATCCTGAGGGATTCAAAAATTGCGCAAGGGTTGAAAGCGATTGTTGGAATGGAAGTAGGGATTGAACTATCGTTGTTAGTATTGAGCATGTTAGCTTGAGCAGATTCAGATTAGAGACAGAATGCGAACTATTAGATTCGGGATTTCTCTCCGTTTGAGTAGATTCTGGAATTGAGCTTAAACTTCTAAAAAATCTGGTAAGTTTAGGGCATGGACCAGGATGGTGTTGTTTCTTTGGTGATTTTGTCATTAAGACTTTAATTTAATATGAAATTAAATGCCTTATGTTCTAATTCTTATGGATAAGTTTTAAATGTATCTGTTGTAATTCGAATGTATTCACTTTGTTTAAAGAAAAATTTTAATCGACTTAATTTATTTTTAATCAAAAATTAATTTTTTATTCGATAATAATCATTCTTCTTCTTCAATATTCTTTAACTAATGTAATTTATTTAATTCTGTAATTTTTCTTACTTCTCAATTCATATAAATTTCTTTCTCCTTAAGTTTTCACAGTGTTTTTTTTTTTGTCTTGATATTACTTAACTAGTTTAATTTATGTAATTCTGTTGTATAACTTCTTCTAAAAATTGCTTCAATACTTCTTCTTCTTCTTTTTAATTTTCAACACTTATTTTACTTAAATTAAAACTGTTGAAATATGTAAATTAACAGTTTGTATTTAAATTAATGTACATACAAATGTATGTAATGCCATCTGTGCGTAAGGTGTAAACCTATATATGCTAGGATGATCAGAGTTACACTCAACTATGAATAGACAGTTGTTGCTCAGCGTCTCTTATGTAAAGACCATATAAAATATTAATTAATCGTCACATTAATGTACTCGTAATAAGTTAATAAAGTCGAAACTTGATTACATCTTGTCAACTTCTTTAATTTCTGTACTAATTCCAACAAAAACAATATTCTGACTTACATGCACCCGGAAATTATCAAAAGTATTATCATTGTAAGCTATATTTTGTTGATTCTCGGCATTCCAATGTTCCTTTGGAGATGTTGTTGTTCGTGAGTATCATTTATTAAGAGTTAAAACTCAATGATCTTGTTAGTTTAGTTAGTTTTTTTTTTATCGAACGCTTTTTATTATTTTTCTATTACTACCGGTAATCCGCCGATTAGAAAATATTCGCGCACTACTATTTACTTTTACAAAATCATTAACTGGGTATACCGACTGCCCCAATTATGTCTAGCCAAGCGGAGCTTGCTAAAAAAAAAAACAACCTTTCTCTCTGAAATCCACTTTATTTCTATTACAATTACAATTATGTGCAGAGGAAAGAGACTATTGTATTATATTTGATAAGTTCTTAGAATTAAAGAATTTGTGCTAATTAACAATAAAGTGCATGTGAAAATATATTTGGAATTAAATGAATATGGTATGCTGACTAATTATTAAATAAGTTCGATGAACGTCTGGCGGTTAGCAGGTGGCTGAAGGTCAGGTGACAGTGTAACTGTAACTCTCGCGATTATTTTTTTATTTTTTTTTGTGACAATCTTACAAAAACATATCCTGTATTTTTGCTACGATCTCTGGTGTTGATGGACTTTTTGCGCGTCCTTCAAGTAGATCGTTTTCAAGACTTGTACGACCCACGTGTAGGCAAAGAAAAAAAAAAAGAAAAGGCGTTCGAAAAATGTAAAACCATACTGTCGTATTCGGATGGTATGATCAAGTTTACATCTTTTGCGGTGTGTGCAATGATCTGCTCGAAAAAGCTTCTCATAGTAAGGGAGGCGACCGTAAGATTACCTACCTCATCGGGTCAATGGAAAATTCGTTCACTGCCTGGTAGTAAATGGTGAAACATTTACAGAACTGCTGGTCGGACAAATGTTTTCGGGGCCGTTTGCCGAAAAAAGGGTTACTTCCGGTACAGTGTTTTGATGTTGAGTTAAACCATGGAGTCAATGAAAAGTTGAAAAGTACTTTAATAGAGATTTTCTTGTAGATCTCAGAACAGTTGGTCGGACAAACCAAATCCGGGCCCTACTCCTTGTCCGACCACTTCCTGTATTTTTTATGTTAACCTCCCTCATCAGGTCAATAGATAAATGGGGTATGAAATTAAAGCTTAAACTGCCCTCTTTAAGAATCCAGTGGTCGGACAAACATTACCTGGGCCAAATCATGTGTCCGACCACTTTTACCAAAAAAAGCTGAAGCTGAAAATCGGTTTTTTGATGTTAAAACACTATGAAGGTAGTACTAAATCATAGCCTTGAGTTTCTACTATACGAAATATATAAGTTGGGTGTAAAAAGCCCCTCAAAGTAGTATGACTGACCATTTGCTTGCTTTTTTTCACAGAAAAATCAAGTTTTCTGTATCAAAAATTCTTACCGATAAACCAACCGAATTAAAAAAAACGTTTAATAATACTATAAGCTGTGCTTTAACATTTCTTTTAAAATCTTGATAATTAACCTCAAAAAAAAAACTTACAACAGGCATACATGAGTCGTAGTCAAAATAAAAAACAAAATATTTATGTGTTTCAACTTTTAGCTTTTAATTTTGTAAACGTAAATCCATTTAATCATAGTTTTTCAGATAAAATATTACAACATAAGTATATTTCAAAACAATTCGTAGAAGATACTAAATAAATTATTACATACATCTAGTTATTCCAAATAAAAATTATTTAAGAAAAAAAATTTAGTGAGGTCTTATGTTATATATCATCTTCAGCAGGGTCTTCTTCACTTAAAGAATCTAAAGCTTTTTCATCACACCCTTCTAACACAATGTCATCAACATTTAGTGGTGTTGGTTCTCCTTGAAACCAAAGAGGTGATAACCTTTCATTTTTCAACACCCAGCCGAAATCTTCTGCTTTAAGTTTTATGCAATCTGCATCTGTTGCATTTGTCCACATAGAACTCACTAAAATAGTTCTTTTAATTTCCTCATAAAGTGATTTAAAGCAAAGAGGTATCAATCTGGAGTCAAAGTTCTCTTGTGTTTAAAAAAATTACCTGGAGCAATGTTTTTGGCAGCGTAAATATTTTGAAAAATTCGATATCTGGCTGAATTTACACTGCTGCAGTTTTTCACACCATAAAATTGCGAAGTTGGGTTACTTAACGCTGCAAAGACTGTTTGAAAATGCACGGTTTTCTCTAAAATTTCAATTGGTTTTGCTTTACCCTTTCTAAAAACACATGCCGTGTATTCGCAACCTGTAAAGTTGTGAAATGCTGGTAAAGCAGCGCATAAATTCATTCCCAGTGTTGATGCCAGTTGCGTACAATTAATACAATTTAGACCTTTTCTGTTGGAAGTTCCACTTATCTAACCAAATATCTAAATCTTTTAATTTTTGCATATTTCCAAGTAAAATAATAATCAATACATCGGTGTCAGATGCTTTTACCATAATTTTTGAATCAGGTTTTGATTTGCTGATGTGAGAAATTAATCTTCTGTCAGCTTCTTCATGATTACACCTATACTCAATCTCTTCACACTTATGTATTATCTCGTTTTGGACAACAACAGAAACACTTGTTATCTACTGTCAAAAACACTTTCTTATTTCCAAGAACTGGAACTAGAGATCTAGCCTGCCAATGGACTCCAAGGAATCTAACTAAGGCTTCCTTCAATTTTGGATTTATTAGACATTTAATGAAGTCGTCAGTTCTGTTTTGTAATGGCCCAAGAATTGTATAGTTGATGGTCTCTTATTCATTATGAACGCAATGTTCAGCATCTTTTATGGATGGATGTAAAAACTAAGTACACTTCCGAAGCTTCTATTGAGCATATTCTTTTCAAAATCATTTCTTAAATCTTATTAAAAGTTTGATGCACTAAAGGTCCCAAGAGATGAAGAAAATAGAACCCATCTGTAAAATCTGTATCATTATCGATTGGTTCAGATAAAGGAATTCGAGACTTAAGTTTTTTTGAAAAAACAGATTTGTCGGTTTTGTGCATTTCACGAGTGTAGTGACAAAGAGCTGCAGGAGCAGGCGATAGTGGATAAGATAAACATTCTTCCATGTCAATTTTTTTATTCTAAAGCTTTGGCTAAAAGGTTTGCAAAGGTATCTCGCTCCATTTTTATTAATGCCTGCTTTTAAAGGCTTTTCAAATCGGTCAGAATTTGTGCAGCATTCTTCAATGAATGTTATTTTTTGTTTGTGACCTAGCTTATTACCTAGATTATTTAAAACAAAGTCAGTTGTCTGTTGAGATGCAGCTCTCCCCGTTGTTATTTTTTCCTAACTTTCGATTCGAAAGGATCGATGTTTTGTTTAAAAGCATTAATAATTTCAAATAACAATTTTTTGTCTTTTTCAATTCGGTTGTTTGCAAGCTCATAACATATATCATCTGTTTATCCAATTTTTATTTCAGCCAGCATTTTGGAAATAATTTTTGTACACATATTACGGCATATTCCGCATTTTTAGTCTGCTCAGGAGTAAGATCAACAGGAGCTCTTGCAAGACTTTTTTTCGTACGTTTTATACCAAAGGCACCGCGTTTAAATTCGATTATTAAATCCGAATTATTTATCTTCGAATCCACTAATTTAGAGTGGTATTTCAATATCCACCTTGCGTAGTTTGGTTTACTCGTATTGAAGGCAAAAAATAAATTGGAAAGGTCGAAAATTGATTCTACAAATTACTCATTCTTATGCTTCTTGAAAACTTGAAAAACACGTTCATGAACTCGACGTACTGCATAAAGAACTGGGGGGTTTTTCCATGATATCCTTTAAGGGTAAGATCGATATAGCTTATCGTATCATGCAGCAATGGACTTAAAATAAGGTCTTCATTTTGTTCTAATGGGTTATGAAATATACATTTTAAGTCTTCAATTAAATCTTCTGAGATATCAACCTCATTTTCTAAACAGAACCGTTCAAAATGCAATGTCAGAATGACACCAGACAGTAAAGGATGGATTCTCTTACATCTATTGAAATGTTTACCGCCAATAAATCCGTTCACTGAACCTACGGCTAAGACTTCGGATTGAACTAAAGTATTGTCTATCCCAGAACCATCAATGCATTTTCCAAGCGCTTTGAAAAAAGCCATTATTTTATGAAAGGCTCCAAAATTTATGAAGACCTTATTGAAGGTTGGACTCTCAGTCATTTGCATCTGCATTGCCAATTTGGCAATTGCTAAATCATATGTCAAAATTATTTCATTTTCATTTGAGCATATTTAAGAGTTTCAAAAATAACAGTGTAGGATGAAAGCGACAAATTAATTTGAGCTAAGTAATCTATAGTCTGGATCTTACTTTTGTCAATTGTCGTTTTACTATTAAATCCTATACACATTGGTATTTGGAGTAATATATTTTGAGTAAACGGTAAAACTATAAGTATGAAGGGCAAGCAAATGATCGACACAAGACAAATATTTTAAAAGAGTTTAGTTCAGTTTAATTTATCTTAATCCATTTTCATTCATCAATAGCAGTGATTTTTGGCTGTTGTTAGTTTTGTTTTCAGGTTAATTATCAAGATTTTAAAAGAAATGTTAAAGCACAGCTTAGAGTATTTTTAAACGTTTTTTTTAATTCGGTTGGTTTGTCGGTAAGAATTTTTGATACAGAAAACTTGATTTTTCTGTGAAAAAAGCAAGCAAATGGTCAGGCATACTACTTTGAGGGAAGTTTTTACCACCAGACTTATATATTTCGTATAGTAGAAACTCAAGGCTATGATTTAGTACTATCTTCATAGTGTTTTAACATCAAAAAACCGATTTTCAGCTTTAACAAAATCAACGTAGTGACGGGACGTTTTTTTGGTAAAAGTGGTCGGACACATGATTTGGCCCAGCTAATGTTTCTCCGACCACCGGATTCTTAAAGAGGGCAGTTTAAGCTTTAATTTCATACCCCATTTATCTATTGACCTGATGAGGGAGGTTAACATAAAAAATACAGGAAGTGGTCAGACAAGGAGTAGGGTCCGGATTTGGTTTGTCCGACCAACTGTTCTGAGATCTACAAGAAAATCTATATTAAAGTACTTTTCAACTTTTCATTGACTCCATGGTATAACTCAACATCAAAACACTGTACCGGAAGTAACCCTTTTTTCGGCAAACGGCCCCGAAAACATTTGTCCGACTCGACCACTGTGTGCGCTAGGACACTTAGCAAATTAAAAAAAAACTCTGCCTTTTTATTCAGCTGACATTTTTAATATATTTGATTTCGCGGTGAAATTAACAAAGAGAAACAATGCACTATCCCAAAACGATAAGCAAATGAAAAATGAAACTTCTTCGAATTCAAATGATAATTTTATTGTCACTGTCTAAGTGGGTGGGAAAATTGGGAATGAATCGACTCGCTGTTGTTCGCCCAAACGAAATCTTTTCGTAACGCTGTTTTTGCTGCGAAACATCTACGGCCAGCTGTTTCTGCTGCGAAACCTCTACGGCCAGCTGTCTCGGCCGTTGGCTTAGTTGTCCTGGTCATTGACCTCTCCAACGATTTGCCGTCAATGCCGGCGAAGGAGTTCTCTCCCGCTCCGTGTATGTATTACCCACGACAAACTTGCACACACACCAACATAAACTGCGTAGAATGTAGATCAGTGGGAGGTGCTTATGAAAACAACCATGGTATTTTTTTTATATAAAGTTTTGTCTTCGTCACTCCCACTGAATGCGTGCTGGTTTTATGTTTTTTATGTTCTCCCAATTTTGGCACGGGGATGCTGTGGTGGTTTGCCGTCGGCTTATTGCATTTTGAGATCATCTATTGTATTTCGCTGACGGAAAGTGCATTGCGCTGCCTTGAAGCCGGGATGTTTCCATGTTGCTTTTGCAACATCCTGCCGGGCCACAGCAAGGACATCGACGTTGGGATGTCATCTCAAGTCATATATTGTCGGCAGTTAAGACTTAAGGGTGATTTTTCTCTTCTATGACTGAGGTATGTTGCGTGATGAATTCTGCTGGTCGTAAGCTCCTCGAGGTGTTGATGGGTAGGTGCATGAAAAGGGAAAAACGTAGGTGTGGTGAATGGTGTGTGGCAATGATAGGTTATAATTTTTAAATTAAGAAAATTTAATTAAATTCATATAAGTTAAATATTTAATTAATTATAGGTTGATAAATGTTGAAAAAGTATTGTAAATTCATTAATGTGTGTGTGTTCTAAAAATGGTATTTATTCATTAACCATTGGCAAAAGACAAAGTTTTGTTATAGGACGCTTGAGTGTGGTAGTTGATGTTTTAATAGTGACGACACGAATTCTTCCATCAGCTCCTGGATGCGTTGCTACTATTCGCCCAAGTCGCCAAAGTGTCGGAGGCGTCTGTTCGTCCGGCAAGAGAACCAAGCAACCCACCTTGATCTGCAGATTTGATGTAAGCCATTTTGGCCGATGTTGGAGTCGAGCAAGGTATTCGGATTTCCACTTGTTCCAAAAATCTTGCTGGATTTTCTGCATAAGATGCCAACGATCTATGTGATTTGTCGAGGTGTTTGCTAGGTCCTTTTCCGGTGCTGTATGTAAAAAGGTCCCTATGAGAAAGTGTCCTGGTGTCAGGAAAGACAAATCCTCAGGATCTTCGCTTAATGGGCAGAGGGGTCGCGAATTAAGACAAGCCTCGACTTGTGTCAAGACCGTTGCGTATTCCTCAAATGTAAGGCTGTAGTGACCGATGATTCGCTTTAAGTGAAATTTCATGGACTTCACACCTGCTTCCCACAACCCGCCAAAGTGCGGGGCAGCCGGAGGGTTGAAATGCCAGGAAGTGCCATTTTGTTGCAGTTGCGTAACTATTTCTTTAGACCATTGCTTCGACGTTTGTAATATTTCCGTGTCGAGGCTTCTTGCTGCTCCTTGGAAGTTGGTTCCGCAATCACTGTAAATATTCCTGCATATCCCACGGCGCGCAGTGAAACGTTTGAATGCCGCGAGAAAAGCTGAGGTGGTGTAATCGCTCACAAGCTCTAAATGAACCGCTTTTGTGGAGAAACAAACAAAGATTGCGATGTACGCCTTGGTGAACTTGCTGCAACGACCTTTCCATGCCTTGAGTTGTACAGGGCCTGCATAATCCACTCCACACGTTTCAAACGGACGAGCCTGATTGACTCTCGGCGCAGGCAAATCACCCATTTTTTGTTGCATAACCGTTGCTTTAAATCTGAAACATTTAATGCATTTATGGATACAATGCTTTACATTTGATTTGAGCTGCAATATCCAATACTCGGCTCGTAGTGATGCCATCATAAGTTGTTGACCGCCATGCAGCGTTTTGACATGAGCATCATGAACTATGAGCTTAGTGAGGATATTTTGTGAGGGTAAAATAATTGGATGGCGTTGTGCATATGGTAAGTCAGCATTGTCTAGTCGGCCTCCAACCCGTAATATTCCTGTTTGATCAATGAATGGCGAAAGCCTTGCCAATTTGCTTCCCTTGTGCACGTTTTCGCTGCTGTGTATTTTGGACATCTCTTCGGGGAAGACTTCCTTCTGAACGATGGTGATCAATCGTGTTCGAGCTGATGAGATTTCGTCGAATGAAAGCGGTCCGGACAAATGCTTGGCGGTTTTTCGAGCATTGTTGATGAAGCGAATGCAGTACGCTGTAGATCGAAGTAAACGTTGTAAAGTGGAGTACCTAGCAAGAAGGTCGTTGTGTGAAAACGCGGTGAAATGAGAGCAGAGCTGAAAAATAGTTTGTATGGGGTACACAGATGCAATTAGCTCATTTCTTACCTTTGCAACCTTTGAAGTTTTCATTTCCAGGTCAGTTGTTTGACTTGTATATGGTGCATGCCGTTTGTCGTCGAAAAATTGCAAAAAATCAGGACCACGCCACCATTTTTGGCTGTTTAAAAGCTCTTTTACAGAAAGCCCCCGTGATGCCATGTCTGCTGGATTGTCCTTAGAGGGAATATGGCTCCAGCAGTTGGGATCTGTGAGCTCTTGGATTTCTGCCACTCGGTTTGCGACAAATGTGGTGCGTGTGTATGGTGCCGACTTAATCCATGCTAGTGTGATTTCCGAATCACACCACGCAAAAAGTTTGGCATTTTGGAGATCCATAGTTTTTATGGTGTGTACTAGTAATTGCGCGAGCAACAGCGCTCCGCATAACTCAAGGCGTGCCAATGATTTGTTTTTGAGGGGTGCGACCCTAGTTTTCGACAAAAGGAGTGTCGTTTGTGTAGCACTGCTATTGATGGCTCTTAAATACACCACTGCGGCGTATGCCTTTTCGGAGGCATCACAGAATCCATGGATTTCCAGTTGAGAGTCAATTGTTGTATTTATCCAGCGAGGGATTTCGATGTTTCTAACGGAGTTAAGTTGCATTTTCAAATTATGCCACGTTGAACATATTGTAGATGGGAGCTCGGCATCCCACGTCTGGCCTTGTTTCCAAATATCCTGCATTAGGATTTTCGCGACGATGACGCAAGGAGAAATCCATCCCATTGGGTCGTACAGGCTAGCAATGTCAGACAATATTGTTCGCTTCGTTGACCGCTTTGCGTCTGGAATATTGCATTTGATTGAGAACATGTCCTTACCTGGATGCCATTGAATACCTAGTGTTTTTATCGAGTTCCCTTCATCAAATGATAGTGGTAAGTGAACCTCTCTGTCGGCATCTGGAATTCCTAATAACAACTTCTCGCTATTGCTGGCCCATTTTCGTAATGGGAAACCACCTCGATTCAGCATAGTAGTAAGTTCATGTTGCATCTTCATTGCTTCATCTTCTGAGTCTGCGCCGTGCATAACATCGTCCACGTAGAAATTTTCCATGGCAATCTTTGACGCCAGCGGATAGTCTTCTCGTTCATCTGCAGCCAATTGTTGTAGTGTCCGAACCGCCAAGTATGGTGCCGCAGCAGTGCCAAATGTGACGGTGTTGAGCTGGTACGTTTTGACTTCTCCTCCTTCTATATCCCTCCACAGAACGAGTTGATAGGCCGCATCTTCCGAGGGTACCCAGATCTGTCTATACATCTTAGTAATGTCTGCTACGAAGACGAATTTATGTTTTCTAAAGCGCGCTATATGATCGAAAATGTCATCTTGTAGCCGTGGGCCAACAAAAAGATGATCATTTAAGGATTCGCCGTTGGACGTTTTGCAAGATGCGTCAAAAACGATGCGCAGTTTTGTTGTAGAACTTGATTCTTTTGTGACAGCGTGGTGGGGGATGTAATAATGAGCGTTTTTTAGAGACGAAGGATCTACTTCCAACATGTGTCCTAGTTCCGTGTATTCGTTGAATACCCTCTTATATTCATTAGCAAATGATGGGTTATTTCGGAATTTTCGTTCCAACTGCAGATATCTAACCAGAGCAGATTTGTAAGAGAGACCCAAGCTAGGGCGTTTTCCTTCCTTAAATGGAAGTTGTACCATATATTTGCCATCATCTTGTCGCTGGTGTGTTCGGCAAAAGTGTAGTTCACACTTCTCTTCATCTGCCGATATCATTTTCTTCCTTGCTATCTCTTCAAGTTCCCAGAACTTAAGAAGCATCTTTTGAAGGTCGTGTTCACAACCTTCGGTTGTTGTGTGAAGCGATGTGATCGCCGTTTGGTTGTTAGGCGAGATGCAACCGGAGAGCACCCAACCAAGTTCAGTCTTTTGAGCCATGGGGGTGCCTGGATCGCCTTTCACAATGCCTTCCTGAATAATGAATGAATATACATCGCTGCCGAGTAAAACGTCTATTTTGCCTGACTTATTAAATGTCGGATCGGCGAGCTGGATATTTTGAAGGTGGCTCCAAGTGACGCAGCGAATGTTGTGCGTCGGAAGAATAGCTGTAAGCTTAGGTAAAACTAGCGCATTTAGCTGTAAGCTGAATTGCTCATTGACATTTGAGAATATCGTCAGTGTTACCTTGTGTTTAGAGACGCCGGTGTATGTTTCTCCAACACCTAATATACTGACATGGTTTTTTTCTTTACGGAGATTTAACCGTTGCGCTGCAGACTCAGAAATGAAGGATGCCTCCGATCCAGGATCCAGTAGTGCTCGCAGTAGCACTGGTTGGCCAGTGGATGTGACCACCTTAATGAGCGCAGTAGCCAGAAGAACAGTTTGTATTCGGTTGTTTTCGGCTATGTACGTGTTGTGTGCTGAGGCAACTCTGTTGGAGGAGGTTGGATGCTCCGATTTTGCTGACTGTGATGTCTGAACGGAAGCGAAGCTTTGTTGAGCAGGTAGCAGACTAGCTCCTGTCGGCATCGCATTCGATGCTTCATCCAGATGCAGCAACGAATGGTGCTTTTGTTTGCATACGAAGCACGTGAACATGCTTGTACAATTTTGCGTTGAATGTGCATTGGATAAACAATTGTTACATAAATTGTTCCTTTTAACAAGGTCCTGTCGCTTCTTCGGACTCAACGCCTTGAACTTGAAACAATTCCTGATTGAATGCGAACCCTGACACATTGAACATTTAGAAACCGTGGAATTATGTGAACGAACGACATTTACCGCGGGTTTTTTTACTTTAGTGTGAGTTGTAGGAAATGAGGATTCTCCTAGGATATCTAATGTTCTAGATCTCGTAAGAAGGAAATCCTCAAGAACGTTAAATGTTGGATAATCTACGTAAGCTGCAATGGTTGATTCCCATAGACTTCTAGTGACAAGCGGTAATTTTTGCACAGTGTTGAAAATAAGAACATCTTCCCAGGATGAAACCGGAACTCCAAAACTCTCTAAAGAATGTTTCGCTTCGTTGGTAGTATCTAGAAGCAACTTCAGATCTTCTGCTGATTCCTGCGATAGTTTTGGCTGATCAAAAAGCAACTTAAATTGGTTGTCTTTAAGTAATCGTAGGTTTTGGTACCGTTTAACTAGTGTTGCCCAAGCCGAATCAAAATTACCCTCTATGATCGCTGTATTTCGTAGTAAACGTTCAGCTTCACCACTTAGATTGGCTTTCAAGTAATGAAGCTTTTGCACATCCGATATCGACGAGTTTTTACTGACAAGGCTTTCAAATAGGCTTCGAAATTCAGGCCACATTTGAAAGGAGCCAGAAAATGTAGGGATTTTTATTGCCGGAAGCTTTAATTCTATTGAAGAAGCCTTTAATCCTAAGCTGGAAGTATTAAAACTACCTGGGGATTGATTTTGAACGCTTGAATTCGGTAATTGTGCCTTCAACTCGGAAGAGTATTTGTAGTACAATTCCTTAAGATGGTGGAAAGTTAAAGCCTCTATGTACTTGATCTTTGCTTCTTCCGTAGGAGCCGCTACAATTTTTTGATGCATTGCTTGAGCTTCATCAAAAGATTTTTCAATATAATTTAAACGAGCTTCACACATGTGCACGGATTTGTGTTGATCGGCTAACTCTAAATAAGCCTTGTAATCGGAACGTACTTCTAAGCACACATTCTCAATTGAGTCTATTAGATTACCTATTTTGCTCTTACTCATTCTGATTTTTATAGATCACACAACACACGATATGTTTGTTATATGAAATGTTTATTATATGCAATATAAATTATATAAAAGAAAAGTTATAAAAACTGCCACACACCTGTTGAAAGCGTTGCTCCCTCGCTGCACCAGATTCTTCTTCTCAGCTTCTTCCAGATCACTGCACGAGACTCGTTTAGGATTTGAAATTCACGCACGATTTGCCGGTATTTTTTAAATTGTTTCAATTGCCTTTACGCATTCACTTTAACTTTAAAGGATATAAAGGATCAGACTCGAAGGACCACTGTGTGCGCTAGGACACTTAGCAAATTAAAAAAAAACTCTGCCTTTTTATTCAGCTGACATTTTTAATATATTTGATTTCGCGGTGAAATTAACAAAGAGAAACAATGCACTATCCCAAAACGATAAGCAAATGAAAAATGAAACTTCTTCGAATTCAAATGATAATTTTATTGTCACTGTCTAAGTGGGTGGGAAAATTGGGAATGAATCGACTCGCTGTTGTTCGCCCAAACGAAATCTTTTCGTAACGCTGTTTTTGCTGCGAAACATCTACGGCCAGCTGTTTCTGCTGCGAAACCTCTACGGCCAGCTGTCTCGGCCGTTGGCTTAGTTGTCCTGGTCATTGACCTCTCCAACGATTTGCCGTCAATGCCGGCGAAGGAGTTCTCTCCCGCTCCGTGTATGTATTACCCACGACAAACTTGCACACACACCAACATAAACTGCGTAGAATGTAGATCAGTGGGAGGTGCTTATGAAAACAACCATGGTATTTTTTTTATATAAAGTTTTGTCTTCGTCACTCCCACTGAATGCGTGCTGGTTTTATGTTTTTTATGTTCTCCCAATTTTGGCACGGGGATGCTGTGGTGGTTTGCCGTCGGCTTATTGCATTTTGAGATCATCTATTGTATTTCGCTGACGGAAAGTGCATTGCGCTGCCTTGAAGCCGGGATGTTTCCATGTTGCTTTTGCAACACCAGCAGTTCTGTAAATGTTTCACCATTTACTACCAGGCAGTGAACGAATTTTCCATTGACCCGATGAGGTAGGTAATCCTACGGTCATCTCCCGGACTATCATTATCATACAAGTAATCCATATTCAACATACGCACACGCACAAATTTGTTACTAAATTACTTTAAAGCGAGATGTACCAAAATTGTTAGCGGGCAATGCATGCAGTCAGTGGAAGGGCGTTGTACAATAAAGTGGCAGTAACGTAAATACAAGTTGGTTTTTTACTTCCCCCCCTAACTTTCCGCAACGCATCTTTCTACCGTGCTGTTAATTGGAGGTGAAAAGTTATTTTAATAGGCGCTCATGAATTTATTTTGGTACTATACCTTCCAAAAATATGCATTTTTTTACTGCACGATATTCAATTTCTTCAATTGTAAAAAAAAAAAACAATATGACAGATCAACAGCTTTATATATACCAATGAGTTAACAGATCTAATGAAACTTGACACGTCTTCATAAAAAAATACTACCGCTTTTAGAAAAATAAAATGACGAACCTATTCTGGTAGCGCCATTTCTTATCGAACGACAAAACTTATTGAATAATTTGTACATTCTCTCAGCCAAGTCATCTCCTGCATCTTTGGTAGATGGAATTTGGGTTGATCTCGCCACTTATCAGTCTACAGAAGTCGTTTTTCTATATCCTCAGTACCAGCTGGGAGTTAACAGCTAAGTTTTTTTGTTCATCACTACCTGAAAGTTTTCCCGAAGCCTTAAAAATGCTGCTAAAATCATCTCTTTTGCTAAGCCGGACTAACACATTTGCTATTTTTTTTGCTGGATTTACGACTTTTTGCGGATGCTATAAGTGAAGCGATATTTGACTCTAGAAAATCCAGACATATTGATTTGGCTTTCTCCGAAGCGTCAGTGAAATTTTTCGTATATGGCCCACTATTGTTTGTATATTGCCGAGAATATAAAACTTTAATAAACGCATTCGGAAAGTTAAGTTCACTGCGTCTTACTTGGGTCCCAACTCACAATAAGATCACGGCAAATGAAATCCCTTGTTTACTTATCCATTTAAACAAAAATGGGCCTCATCGGAGAACAAAATTTTGCGTTGAAAATGAGGATCAAGCTGAATTATATTTTTGGCCCATTCAGCGAACCTATATAATGATTACACGGTTTTAACTCTTGCACAACCTGAATCTTATAAGCTTTTAAGCTAAGATCTTTCCATAAAATCTTCCACAAAAGTGAATGGGCATTGCTCCAATTGCTGTGCACGATGGCGAATGGACGCAGCGCACGATTGGCGACCGGAACCATAGTTTTCAAAATAGGTTTGCACAATTGATACGCGTCTTTCTGGCGTTAATCTATTCATTGTAAAATGGCAGAATACACTTACCACAAATCAACTTCCAACTGTCAAATTGACAATCTGTAGAAACAGTGTTGGTAGTTTAAAAATTAATTGGTACACGTCTTTCTGGCGTTAATCTATTCATTGTAAAATGGCAGAATACACTTACCACAAATCAACTTCCAACTTCTTTGTATCTGTATGTGTGTATTGTGTATATAGGTTAAGTAGACTAAGGTTTATTTTAAGTTAGATATTAAGTTTTTATAAAAAATAAAAAATTACATTCATAGGCTAATTTTTTTGTTAACAATATTTTTTCTTAGCTTTAAGTATAGTAAATAAATATCCATAAAGAAAATGTTAATAAAGTCGAAAGACATAGTATAAGAATTTAGAGTAGCTTAGAGTGCCTGTGTGGGGCCAGTAAGTTAGTATAAGTTTGTTAAGTAATTTTAAGCTAGCATTTAAGCATTTTTTGTTAGTATGTAAGAGTTATTGATTAGAAAATAAAATGCGTTTAAAACTAAACTAACTCAACTTCCAACTGTCAAATTGACAATCTGTAGAAACAGTGTTGCTAGTTTAAAAATCAAACCTCTAAAAAAGCACTCTTTACAAAGACTACAACTTTTTTTTGAAGAAACTATTGTTCAAGTATCAAAATTTGACACTAAACTTGGAGTGTCATTTAAACTTCTCCATTCTAGGATTTTACAAGTATCAATAGCCATATCAATATGTCATTGCAACCAGCTACATTTACTTATATTCAATACCTATGTTAACCTCCAGTTCTCTGTTTAACTTTTGAAACATTTAAAGTAATATCACCCCAAGTATCTATAGATGCATGCAACAAAATCACTGCACCCATTGTTCTAAGCCAAAGCAAGTATCCCTAGTTCGTAGCCGCTAACCACATTTGGGAGTCCTTTCCCTCCCTATTTCTCTTTTCACACCACAAATGTATGAAATGAATATTTCAACAATTGCTAGTGAAATCTTATCTACTCATTTCTGTTCATGAACCATGGTTGTGGTTGGCATAAATTTTGTGGCGACTCCTTCAAGAACAAAAGCGAAAAGCACCGAAATTTCTAAAAATTTAAATTCAGATCTTCTGCATTGCCTTTCGAATGCATACATACATTCATATACATGTAGTCATGGCTCTGTGGATTTCAATAGAACACTGATACTTAAAAGGAAGGAAGACACAGCCCAACATGACAAAAGAAAAAAATCAAATTACTCCTCTAACTTTGGGGAACTTCATTTACGAGTAGGTCCCTTCGGTAAGTTTCCTTCTGCATGATGCAATAACTTCTCTTGCATTTAGCTTGGATCTCTCAGTGAATTAAATATTCTGAAGAGCTTTGGCTTTATTCTATCCCTTTTGCCACGTCCAGCGAGAGGAACCATCTGCAATCAATGAATCTGTTTCAGTGACCATTTACGGGAAGTGATTTACCTCCCACACAATAGATGAGCAAGGCGCCGGAGATGGTTAGGCCAGATGTTAGGATAGGTATCTGACCGTTCTAATGCACTGGCCTCTAGAGACAAGATAGTGGAATAAAGTTTTTTGCACAGGACTACTTAAAAGAGTTGCAGTTGCAATTTAAAGTTTTGCCTTATTGCTAGCCGAACCCAGAAGGTTCGGGGTAGCAATTTCCACTGATGGAGTTTATTCCATGAAATGGATGACATCAGAAAGGTAAAAAAGAGTATTCCTTTCTGTAGCTGCATTATTGAATCGTTACTGTAATTATATTTTTGACTGAAGTTAGTAGTTTATTAAAGTTTTGAACTCTTCAAGACGTAATTAACTAACTTTTTTGCCCCCGACAAAATCGAAAGGGTTAAGTTGTGAAATAAATTACTTTGAATACTTGTGTGAGCTGAGATATATGTAAGAAGCAAAACTATTATCTAAATACAAGAACCCTGAAGTGAAATGACAAGCAGGCGGATGGCTATGTGTTTACAAACAATGGGATTGTTTTACAAACTACCCTAAACAGACGTTCTACACTGAACCGACATAATAAAACAAAAGGACTACTATGCCTACTATGTACAGTATCATACATGAGGAGGATTGCCAAGGCAAAAGATTACATTTCAATAAGATCGACGACAGTCTATCTATCATCATCTGAACCATATTTTTTCTCGACAGAGGCATAGATTATTTTTTTGAATGTGAATATTAGCTCTTCTAAAAGTAAGACAAAGAGTCTATGCCCTCGCACCCCTTCAAAATGGTAGTAAGCTAGTAATCACTTTACTGCGTACAACCACGTCTGTAAATACAGGCTAGCTATTTTGCCACTTAGTAAGACACTTGTATGAGAAGAGCTCTGCCCCAATCTTTCGGATCACTCATATCTGAAGCTGCCTGGAACGATAGGTGCATAATGATTTAGGTTTTCGAACTCCAACACAATGTAACCTCTTTTCCAATCAGGAGTTAAGCTTCGAGTGTTTAAGGTTCCATTTCCGTTAGCAAATGATCTAACATATGTACAGAATCATCAAACTAAATAGGAGTTCGACATTTTGGTACCCTGTCCGACTCCACAGAAAAATTATATCCTCGTATATTCTTACTGAAATTGCTATTGTGTTCGATTTCAAAATACATAAGCGGCTCCCACATTCTGGATACACAAAAGGAATGTGTTTTGAGATCTCTGCTACGGAAAATAACTTAACCCAGCTTGGAATTGTGCAGATGATGTAGCAGTACTGTTTGTTAGATCGTGTCTAGCGACTGTCTGCTCCAAAGCACCGATAGACCTAATTGATGATTGGTGTTCTAGAAATAGTCTTCTTTAAATCGAGGTTGTCCTTTTTACTGGTCTAACTCATCTAGAAGCGTAGTTTTTGGATAACATTCAGGATTACTCAATTATATGGACTAAACATGTTACATCGAAAGCCTCGGTCGCCCTTCTGGCAGTGTAAAAGAGCTGTGGACAAGACTTAGGGCCTGTCACCGTGAAGGGTCCTTTGGACCTGCACGACTTTGATAATATCATTTATATCCTATGCGTTGGTTGTCTGGTGGAACAAGATCTTACGAAAATATGTCATTGCAGCTTCAGAGGCTGCACGGGGGTTTTCCCTTGCATGCCTGGCTTTTCTCTCTGGTGAATACCGACTGTATTTTAACCCTGTTCTTTTGCTTTGACAAAGGAACTACTGTTGCGAAAAAAATACGAAATCGACTAAATTCGGCTAAAATCTGAGACAGGAAAGCGATGTAGTGGGGTCTTTACGGATGGCTCTAAGACAGATATGGGATATGGTGACTTTCCGGAGAATGACAACATTGAATTTCCCTCTTCGTTAGGTAAATTTTCGTCTGTCCACCATGCGGAGATATACGCAATCCTGATGGTAATGGGCTATATTGTGAGGAATGGGTGGAGGGGGGGGGGGGGGGTGTAGGATTTTTATCTGCAGGGGCAGCCAATCTGCGCTTAGAGCCTTGTTGAACCCTATTACGACTCTCAAGCTAGTTTGAGAATGCAAGACTTCACTGTACGTGGTCGGAGGGCTAAATTCACTGAATCTTGTCTGGGTCGCAGGGATCACGGGAAATAAAATCGTCGATGAACTTACTAGAGGCTAAAAGTTTTCAGGATCTGATTTCCAGTTGGGTTTCATATGAGCATACCTGCGCAGATGGCATGACCATGAGGTACCATGAACTAAGGCGATATAAACGCCATAATGGCGTTAATTCACTTTCAAATGCGAATTAACGCCATAATTCACTTATGGCCATATATCATTTTCAAATGAGAACTTCTAATATATAACTTATAATATATATAAGTATAACCTTTTGCTGACGACAGTTCTCTCTTCTATTCATGTTTGTGCCTGAATTTACGTGAATATCTAATATGTGTCACCAAAAATACTGCGAAATATCTAGAAAGAACTACTGCTACTTTTTTGATCTGACTTCAATAGACGTATACGGTATTTGTCCACCCCAAATTAAGGTAGCAGCACTTGTAATTGAACACCTGCTGCTTACCTTGTTGTATAATTATTTTTAGACCAGTGTTACACAGAAATTTTACAGTAGCATTCCGCAAATTAAACTAAAAATGAAATCATTATGAGTTCGCGGTTCCTGAATTAGGGATAGATCTGTCTGTTTATCTCTACGAAGCAGCTGTAGGCGCTTTACCTTACCTCAACATCCATTCCCAAAGTCGCATCGTCGGTTGGACTCGTTTAAGGTAACCAAAAGTGTCCCGAGACTTCAGACCGCTATACTCCATATTTTACTACGCGAAGATAGCTCAAGAAGTTTTATGCTTCCGACCCATGAGAGAGCGTCTTACAACAATTAAGGTTAAATTCTCTAAAATAAGCCTAATATGCGTCCATGTCCCTGCGAAAGACAAGGATGACGCTATCAAAGAATGTTTCTATGACTTCTTCGACAAGACATGTGAACAATGTCCGAAGTATGACGTTGAAATCATACTGGGCGATTTTAACGCCAGAATAGGAGAAGAGGACATGTTTGGTAGAATAGTTGGTGACTATAGCCTAGAAGACGCCACGTCTGGCACTGGACTTAGGCTTATTGATACACGATTTCCTCATCTCAATATAAATAAGGGCATATGGCGATCTTCGGATCATGAAACGCTAAATCAAATTGATTGCATTACCATAGAGGTAAGGCATGCCTCCAGTGTTCTGGACGTCCGAACGTTGACTGGGATCACTAAGATGCGAATACGGCTTTACCAAGCGACTTAAAAACGAAGAACTACTGTGAGAAGATATAACGTAGAAAAGCTGCAATCTCAAGAGACCGCCAGAGCTTTCGTCGAACGCGTATCCTATACCGTCATCAGTGCGTTTTCAGAACAAGAAAATCTACAAAGGACCAAATCTTCACACCCTGGCAGACCCTAGAAATATCTAAAGAAGTCCAAATTGATACCCACCATCTATTCATCGATTGCAAGGCCTCATGCGACAGGATTTATAGAGGCGAACTATATACAGCCATGATTAGTTTTGGCATACCTGCTGAGATTTTTCGTCTGTGTAGAATGACGATTGATAACGCTCGCTGCTCGGTCAAAGTCGATAACGATGTAACCGAAACTCTTGATATGAAGGTAACGACCTCCAATGGGACTTCTTTAGCATCATATTCATACTATGGGTACTTTGATGTAGTAACGGGACTACACCAAACTCGCTATTAACTCTGATAATCACAGCTTACCAGAAATCAAACAATGAAAGCTTCTTTGCCCTCATTAGTAAAATAGTTCACAAAAAAAAAAAAAACTGACTCACTGTACTATTCTACTTAACATTTCATACGTCAACTAATGAACTTTCTTTTTGCATTTGTCTAACAAAACCACCACTTCTTTTTTGGTTTTTACGGAGTAAGTACGTTTTATTTTATCAGGTTATGGGCCCAGGCCACCAAAGTCCATTTTAGAATCGTTTTCTTTTTTGTCTGTTTGTTCTTACATAGAATAAAGTCAATAATAGATAAGGCACGAAAATCATTCGAGGTTATTGTGCGAATAAAAGATTGGACTTGCATTGTCTTTTGCACTTCTGCATATGAGATATGGCAAAAGCTGGAGACAGTTTATGAAAGAAAAGTACAAGCAAATGTCAGAAAGATCCCACAGAAGACATGGCAACCAACATATCAATACTCGAGACTATTGCACAGCAACTCAAAAATTTTGGAGAAAGTATCTCACCATCTATGCTGTGCTATGCTATGCAAAAATTCTGATGACGTTTCCTCCAGAATGCAAACATTTTTTCACAGCACGGGAGTCAACGCAGGCAAATGAAAAAAAGTCTTGAGAATCGAACGGCTGGACTCGCGATGTAAGAGAATCTCGTTTGACAACTATTCAAGAACAATTGGATAACAATGTCATAGTAGTGAAAAGAATGGTAAAGCAGCAAAATATAAATTTCAATAATGTCAATCGATCGAATAATAAACTGGAAAATGCTGCTAGTGCAAGAAACCTGGGCTTTGGAAAAAAGACTGCCCGTCTAGGAGATAAGCAGCAAAATAAAAATTTCAATAGTGTCAATCGATTGAATAATAAACTGGAAAATGCTGCTAGGGCAAGAAACCCGGGCTTTGGAAAAAAGACTGCCCGTCTAGGAGATCAAATGTAAGTCTGGCTTAGGAAAGTGATCATCGAAATGCTTTCGTGTATGCGAATTCTTTTGTTTTGCGATGCATGGGCTAAAGGGAAGAACCATAGGTTACCATTCAAACAGGGCAATAGCAGAGCAAAACTCGTATGTGAACTCGTAAGCTCTTATCAGTGTGGGGCTATTCAGAGTACTTCATTCGGTGGCTCAAGATATTTGCTTTTGCTCAACTATGATTTTATATGGATCTAAAAAAAAAAAAAAAACTGAAGTTATTGAATGGATTAGAGTTTGGTAACCGGAAAATTAAATCAATTTTGAAAAAGGAATGTGCTATTCATGAAACCATACTCTCCACAGCAAAATGGGATTGCAGAGACGGAAATCCGAACAATTGTGGAAGCAGTGAGTACTTTAATTTATGCTAAAAATACGTCGTTAAAACTATGGGCGGAGGCTGTTAACTATGGCGTTTTTGTGTTAAATAGGACAGATCCTGCTGGGGTAGTTAGCAAATTGCATGGGAGCTTTGTTCAGGAAAAAGTTAAAACTTCAGACTCTACGATACGCGCATATTTTTGGCGTGAAGTGTTATGCACATATACTTATTCAAAGACAACGCCAATGGGAGCTAAATCTAATCCCCGCATTTTCATTGGATACACTGAAAACACTAAGGGATATTGTATCTATTTTCCTGGAACTAGCAAAGTAGAGGTAAAACGGGATATAGGTTTTAAAAACTTGTCTCTTTCCAGTGAAGAAAATAATCAAGCCGTTATTAATTATAATGATAATATAGATGCAACAGTTTTATGCCCTGTTTCATCACAAGCTGAAAAAAATAAAGATTTTAATAAATCTTCACCTCAAGTGAAGAGTCCATCAATGAAGTTGTAAGTAATGAACGCACACCTTTTAAGAAGTGCAAGTGAGGAACCCAAATCAATGATACCTGTTTTAGATGCATATGTATTTGTTGCGGGAGAACAAGAGCCATCAACTTATGACGAAGCTATTAAATCGAATGGCCACTACAAATGGAAAAAGCTATGATGAAGAGATGGCTGCGTTGAACAAAAACCATACTTGGGATTATAGAAAGAAGGTGGAGGTGGGCGCAAAAAAAAACACTTGTTTTGACAGGCGGTGTTATCTTTATTTGGTAACAAAGAGAAGAAAGAAAAAAACTGCATTATGCTTCTATTTATAACAAAGTGAACTTAGGGTCAATAACCTGATCAGATGGCCGCATATTATTAGCTTTGTTAATAGATGTCGTTGAGTGAATGTTCGAAAACTTTTTTTTTTGCACAGGGTGCTTTCTTATATTTCTTATGATCTGTATATGTTTTTTTTACTTTTGCCTACAGGATCTAGTTGAACTTCCACATTATAAATTACAATAGCCATCGATAATAGAGCGAGACTGGTTATAAAGGGTTTCGCTCAATTCGCTCATTGCTAAATTCTCTTCGATTCTAGCGATTCTTTCAATTGCGTCGATTAAAAATATGCATCTGTGTTTGACAGTTCAATATAAAGACAGTCTTTCTTTACGGTGACTTGCAGAAGAGATATACGAGTAAATATATGAGACTGCCGAAAGGTTTTAATCATGGTAGTTAAGACCAAGAAAGACTTTATATGGCTTAAATATGACAGGCGGCAAAATGGTGGAATGACAAATTTACCACATTTCTTCGCTCATTTCAATTGAAACCATTCGAAGCAGACCATTGCATTTTTATAGGAGGAAAATCAATTGATGCAATTTACATCGATGACGGTTTGATTGCAGGAACCCACGAGACCGATATCGGTAAACTTAGGAATCTTTGAGGAATGCATTCGAAGTCAAGAAATGCGATCCACTTTGATTTCTGGGAATGGAGATCGGAAATGAAATGGGTCCATTTTCTTACGGCAAAGGAGCTATGCTGAAAACATCGTTTCAAGATTGAGAATGTCTGATGCTAACCCAGTGATAACATCAGCGGATACATTATTCAGTAAAGATTTTGGGTCTGAGACAAACTCCCCATACTGAGAGGCTGTAGGTAGCCTCATGTACTTGGCGATCGCGAGCAGGCCTGACATTTCTTATGCCCTCGGCATTGCTAGTCGACATTTGTAGCAATCAACCATACAGCACGTTACCGGATATGTCGCACAGCAGTGAAACGTATCATCGGATATATTGCAGGAACTTTGGATTATGGTACCTATATATTTTGAAGTAAATTCTAATTTACTATAACTATGAGTTGGGTGCGGTTGCATACTGGGTCAGTCATCAATATTGTGGCATCGCAGACATATATATACATATATGTGTCGCTCTATCAACTATGGAAGCCGAATATATAGTAGCAACACAAGCGGTAAAGGAAATGATGTGGCTCAAGCGTATACGCAAGGAATTCAGTCCTCATTACAGTTGCCGTACTCTTCTCTATGTTGACAATCAAAGTGCAATCAAGTTGGTGCGAAACCTCAAATTGGACAAGCGCAAAGCACTTAGAAGTAAAATTTCATTTTATTCGGGAGAAACTCGCTGAGTACGTTTACCGACTTGAATATGTATCTACAGATGATCAGCAGATGGATATTTTAATTTGCTTTCACTTGTTTTTAATTTGTGAAAATTTAAAATTTCTTTTTCATCGATGAAAACAATTAATATAGTTCACCAAAAAAAAAACTAACTCACTGTACTATTCTTTTTAAAATGTCATACGTCAGCTAATAAATTATTTTTCTTCTCTTTGCATTTGTCTAAAAAAACTACCACTTCTTTTTGGTTTTCACGGAGTAAGCACATTTATTTTATCATAATTCAATTTGGAAATAAGATCTTGTCTTTAAATACAAATGAATTGCTTATCATCGCAATCTTGTTCTATAGAGTAACATGAGTTACTGAAGGTGAATGACGACATCCTTTGTGTGGATGGAGATAGCAAAAACTGTGTGTCATTCAGCGACATGGACCTAGTGAAAAAACTGCATTAGTCATCTGGGATTACTAAAACTTGTAGTGCAGATGAATCTATATTTCCTAACCTTAGAGATAACGCAATATCGGAAGATCTCGCATTACATGAAGCGGCAAGTGCAGACAGATCTCGAACAAAGCAACTGGCCAAGAGATAACTATAGTATAACTATAAATGTTTTTTTGGTTCAGGTCCAGGACTATTCCAGATTGTAGTGCTATCTAAGTAAAAAATTTAAAAATATTCATTCGCTCTCATTGGACATACAATTTTTCTTCTACCAGTGTACTCGTATGTGACCAGACTAGTTACAACTTTGCCAGAATTTATTTTTTTCGCTTTGATATAAAGTTATAATGAATTTGTTCGCTATGCTACGTGGACAGCGATTGATATCGGGATTAAAGCCGGAGATATTGATATAAGGTATCAATCTCCAAAGGATAAGTGTGGACCATCATGAAAACACGGACATTAGTACCAAAATATCTCAAAATTAATTTACAAATTTTGCAGCCGTAATATAAGTCATCAATACGATTGTCCTTAAATTAAATACTCAATTTTCAAACACTTTTAATCGTGTCGGAAAAAATTGTTTCAATTTAAAAGATGAATCTGCAATAGAAATAACTACGCATCCACTGTGTAACATATATCTATCGGAACAGGAATATGCAAAGATATCTCTTAAAGTGTAGACATCGAATTCCTTGGCTCCATCTTCTTAATCAAATTCATTCAGTTTGCCCGTTAGCGTCACAATAGTGGCCACCAAAAACAAGGATATCCGACAACAAATGCCACGATACTTTGACACCATAGTGTTAAAAGTCGATGGGGACCAGTGCCAACCAACAGATCCACCAACAATACCCGATATTCTCTTCTTATGGAAAATTATGAGTATTACATTTTTTCGAAGTACATAATTTAAAACTCCCTCTGTAAGACATCCATGACCATCCGCCAGCAGCTCCTTTAGTCCTAACTCAAAAAAACAAAGAATATATATATATATCAATAAAAATCATGAGGAAAATATTGAAACCTACTCAACCGTACTTTGCGTTGGTTGATACTTTCTGAAGATGTTGATAGAAGGAACGAAAAAGGACGAACATTTTTCCAAGGCGCAATTCGATATCATATTTATTAGAAATTTTCTGAAAATTTAATTATGCAAATTGTTTCAATTACAATAGTTGGTCAGCGTAGGTATTTCAATGAATAAAATTAACGAATCCATGTCCATGATGGAGAATTCAATGAGCTGAACGCTTAAAGATTTTCAACCGCAACCACGAGTACACTTGGGTAAATCGAGCGGATGAAGTCCTTCGAGGAGATAGGAAGTAATTGACACGGCGGCGGCGGCGTCTGGAGAATTTCCAGTGTGCCATTGGCAGAAAATCTTCTCGTGGGAAACGAAGTTTAATTGGGAAAACCTATTAAGGATATGAGATTCCTTAATTCAATTAACATCAGCAGATGGTCGGGAAATCTTTTAAATTTATTTATGCATATCCCATCTGCTCTGACGATGTGCATACCTATACATACCATATCTACCTATAAAATGTGTCAATCATCTGTTTATATGGATACACAAATTCCTGGGTTTATATCCATTTGTCTGGTCTTATGTTTATTCCTTTTAGGGGATTAGTTATGTTTTTTTTCATTTATTGTATTTTGTTATGGGTGAAACGGATTTCTTTTTCGGGTTCCGACTTATTTCTTTTCCTAATTTGAAATTTACCAAATTTCTCGTCCAGTAAAATCCTTGAGATAAGCAAAAAGTATGATAGATACAATTCATCTGCCCATTGACATTTTTATTGGCATTTGAAATTCTCTTTATTTGACTTGTTTCTTATTTTGTTTACCTTCTCTTGGTATCAATTCCGAAAAAAGGGTCATATTCTCTAAACGAAACGAAAAGGTTGATTTGGATAAGAATTGTATCATACAAATGAAAATAGCTTGAATGAAAAATATTACCCAAAAATCATACAAATGGAATATCAAATGGCACACAATGGTTGATTTTCAAAAAACTAGGTATTTGAAAATGATGGCTTTTGCGAAACAGAAATGTATTAGCACATTTATCTGTTCACAGTTTGTTTGAATTGCTTTTAGCAAATTCTTAGTTTATTTAGATTAGCTTAAGCTGATGACTGAACACCTAAAGGATACATAGTCAGGGGTATATTTATTTTTGTGGATGTTCTCAGTTGAAGTGGTAGACTTTGCCATAGAACCCAGAAGGAGGTGCAATTTGCAACAAACTGTATGTTTTTACACTTGTTAAGTTAGGAACATTTTCTATATTTGCACTCTTAACTATAGGGTTTTCCAATAAGGACCTGACAACTTTTTTTTGTATATAAAGCGCAAACCATTTGAGATATTTCAAAAACTATATTACCGGCTTGAAGTACAATCAAAACGTTTATGAATGGAACTCGAACCACCACGGGCACGTTTGCAGCGGTCGATTCTTTGGACCCAATTTTCAACGACTCGGCCACACATTTCGGCCAAAACGGCCGCTTTTTCACGTTCAATGTTGGCTCTGAGCTCTTCCAACGTCGTCGGCGTGTTGGCATAAACCAATGACTTAACGTAGCCACACAGAAAATAGTCAAGCGGTGTTAAATCGCACGAACGAGGCGGCCAATCGACTGACCCATTTCTTGAGATAACACGCTCGCCATACTTACTCTTCAATAAATCGGTTGTAGCGTGTGCTGTGTGGCTTGTGGCATCATCCTGTTGAAACCACATATCGTCCAAGTCCATATCTTCCAATTCTGGCCAAAAATAATCGGTGATCATGGCGCGATAACGCTGACCATTTACAGTAACGTGACGATCGTTATCGTCGATGCAAAAATATGGCCCAATAACGCCTCCGGCATGCAAACCGCACCAAACAGTTATTTTTTGTGGATGAAGTGGTGATTCTTGAAGCACATGTGGATTTTTACCCGACCAATAACGCATATTTTGCTTATTGACGAAACCAT
Source organism: Volucella bombylans (assembly GCA_949129095.1). NCBI lineage: Eukaryota > Metazoa > Arthropoda > Insecta > Diptera > Syrphidae > Volucella > Volucella bombylans. The sequence goes on from OX422140.1 coordinate 104,895,020, forward strand.
TGAGCCAAAAATGAGCTTCGTCACTGAAGATGATTTTGCGATGAAATTCATCATCTTGGCGCATCTTCTCCAGAACCCAATCGGAGAACGTACGTCGCTTCAAATGGTCCATCGGCTTCAATTCTTGAGTCAGCTTGATCTTGTATGGGTGTAAACCAAGATCCTTACGCAAGATACTCTATAATGTGGTCTGAGCGATGCCCAATTCTTGAGAACGCCGTGGAATTGACTGATTTGGATCGTTTGCTATGGACGCCTGAACGGCAGCGATACTTTCGACACTTCGACCAACCCGTTGTCTCACTGACACGGAAACATCACACAACGAATATGTAGACTCAAATTTTTGCACTAAACTTGTTATTGCCTGTCTACTAGGGCGAGTATTACGACCGAAAATTGGAGTTAACGCTCTTAAAGTTGCAGTCACCGACTCCGAATTTCGGTAGAAAATTTTTATAAATTGCAGACGTTGCTCGTTCGTGTACTTTACCATGATGAAAATGTTGAGTTTACTGAATGAATTGACAGTGACAGTTTGATGATTAGTGAAAGACTGCGTTGACAAATTAAATTCAAACTTGTCAAGTCCCTATTAGAAAACCCTTTACAATCCAAACAAATTAACACAAACTTCACTCTGAACTTTGGTCTCAATTCTAGTGTTTCACATAGTCTTCTCTAGTACTCGTATGTCTATATTCCTGTTTCAAGAGATTCAAATAAATCGGTATCGGAAATCTTTTTAATATATTCTAATAATTTGACATCCGTTGTTTGTCAAGTCTTGACAGTCAAGTTCCGATTATGTTCCTGGCATCCAACGTTTCAAATTAATATACTGAGAAGGATTTGATGACAAAATAGAATGGAACGGATTCTTGACAACGGACAAATGGCCAGTGTCAATGCGTCAGGGTGTGTTAACATTATCGCCGTAACTTTGGCTGATCACATATGGTTACATTTAAATAAACCAAGTATATTTAAACCAGCTACTTACTAAAACGCCAAAGTTAAGGCCACGGGATACTGAATTATTTACAATTCGATATGGAAAGTTACAGTATGAGACCATGCTGTATTATAGCAGTTTGATTGGCAATCCTAGGCGAAGAAGCCAATTATGTATCACAACGAAAGGCCCAAATATTTGCATGTCTGTTAATTAGCGGAGATCGACTCCCAATGATGAATTAGACCCACCTCACTGCTACATCTGGACATCTATACTCAGTGGTATACCGCTTGGAAGCTATCTCTTAGTGGACAAGTCCCCACATAGGCCACACGTCTATACAATCGAAATTGAAAATTATCCAAAACATTGTCTGCATCGTACATTACACATGACTGTTTGGATGCTGACAAAATTCAGCCATATATGTATGTATACGCTGAGGGCTCAAAATCAAATCAAGAATAATTATTTTCTTCTCCCACACCCTGCTAGTATATTTCAGGCTGTTAAATGTTCGAATACTCTTCGCTAACCGGAAAGAACTGTTTTATTTACTGTAGCAAGTTAATTAGAACTGCACTCCGACCTGAGCTTAAATCATACTTTCACCAGCAGTAAAAAATTCCTACAATTTATTTGCTAATTGTATAAATTACTAGATATTATTGAACAGTTTCCTGAAAAGACTTAGAAAGAGCACAAGAGCAATACCCCATGCATCTACTGGGGTTGAAAAGACAACTTGAACGATCAAATACGCTCCTTCTTTATTCCAAAGATGGCATCATTCAAAAATTAGAAGATTTCAACACCAAGCCAGATTGTGATGGCACCATGGTCAAACACATGGAGGCGAACTTTTTTTTGATTTCTGAGATCCCAATTCGCTAATCGTCAGCACGCTGGACAAGATCAGTTGGATCATATCCGATATTTAGTGAATAGTGAACCAAATTGTGCACATTGAAGTGATTTAAAAATTATCATTTCGACGCTTCATTTCCGATCAAAATGCAGTCACCATCTTTTGGTACTGCATCCATAAGTGACAAACGCGCCAACATACTTTTTTTATGCCCAGACACAATACTAAAGGAGTTAGGGATCTCGCAATCCTCCGACAATTCAGCGAGGATTATATCTTACGGACGAAAACAATCAGCAGATTTGGGAAAAATATTTTCACAACCGGTTGTCGCATGCATATCGCGTGGAGACAAATAAACCACAGAAAATAGTTATCAGTGGGCTCCTGAATATGAATCGAGAGGGAATTTCATTTGAAACTCAAATAGCACTAGCATAGCAGGAGAGTGATATGCACTTGATGCCCAGTACTTTGTGAAAAGAAACAATGTACTGAGAGGTATGAGACACAACGAGAGTTATCACATCAACGCTTTATGAACAGTTGAATCGGCTTACCCAGGCAGATAGAAGGGCTATTCGTTCAAGTAAAAATTTATTTCATGGAAGTTAAAATATTTGCAAAGTAAATATAAATTCAGATTCAAAAAATACTGTACTTACTCCAAGATATTGCTTTTACTCCAGTTTGACGAAACAAGTGAGCAAGTTGCCAAGATTCAGGCAGTTATTTTTACAGCTTTTAGCTGATTGAGCTAAATATCTAAATATAGCTTCAAATATCCCTTTACCTGCTCTGTTCTTCATCCGTTACAAATTGTTAGGTGGAATGCAATGTCTACATATCGCTTTACCCAAATATCTCTCGTGTATCTAAACTCTTTTAGAGCATGATGTTCTTCGCCGAAATCCTGTCTCATCTTCTACGAATAATAAACACGGATATTTTTAAAGGCGGCTCCACAAGTTGTGACGAGATGTTAGTCGTTTGAGGTGATTTTAACGACAAATGCTGCAAGGAAGATATTTGGACTCAGGCTAATTGACTTTGTTACCATATGGAATATCATGACTAGCAGCCGGTTTCATCACATCAATATTCACAAAGAAATTGGCGATCACTAGATTATAAATCAGTCAGTCAAATTGATTACATGCGATAAGGCAGTTCTCCGGCATTGTAGATGGCTGAATATTTCGGGCGGGCAATGAAGACTCAAAAAACTGTCTGGTTTGAGCCAAGCTACGTATACTGGGAGGACATCGCCTTCTCCGGAGAAAAAAGAATAGGCATGAGAAGTGAACAATCGAGGAAATAAGAAGTGCTACTCAAGGAACAACGTACAAACGTTTATTTGCATGACATGACAAGCCAATTAGACTCGAGCAAGGGCCTGCAGAAATGAGGAAATACATTTATTTCTAGAAAAACATGGATATGGAAATGCTACTTTTGCGGACTGCTAAATGCTATACCACGACCCTAGTAATGATTCCAGGGAGAACGAACAATTCAATTTGTATAATGAAAGCTAGGATTTAGGTTCAACCGGTCAAAATAACGAAAAAGCAGCAACATCTGACTGCTGAGCTATTCGAGGCATCAGGAAACGACTTGAAAGAGATCATACACCAACTCATTTTGAATCTTTGTTCCTACGAAAAAATGTCTGAAGAATTATATTTCAGCATCATTTGCTCGATTTGTAAGAAAGTAGAACACCTGATCTGCTTCAGCTATAGAGGCCACTGTCTCCTAAATATCGAATAAAATATCCTGTCAAAAATTTGATTGGCCTCTATAGTAAATGTACAATTTACCAAATATTCACACTATGGCAGATTCTGGAAAAACCCAAGAAGTCCAAGCGGATACACACAACTTTCTTATAAATAATAAAGGGTGAGCCAGTAGCTAGTGTGAAAGTTTTCATTAAATTAAACACACTTTCAATGTGAAATCAATATTAATCAATAATAAAGTTCGGTCTATGGCAATTATGAATGGCTTTTTGAAGAATAAGTGCGTCAATGGCAGCAATTTCAGTTTGGATGTTATGTGTGAGATCCTGAATTGTCGGTGGGTTATTGATATAGACCTAACTCTTCAGATAACCTCACAGGAAGAAGTCTAAAGGTTTCAAATCGCATGACCTTGGAGGCCAATCAGCTTCTCCTATAACCGAAATAATGCGATCTTAAAATTTAGCATGCAATAAATTGATTGATTGTGTGGGCGGTAGCACCATCCTGTTAAAACCACAGATCGTTCAGACCCAATTCATTCAATTTTGAAAAAAAAATAGCCAGTCAACATGTTGCGGTAATATTCTCCATTCACCGTAACTGTTTCTCCAGCCTCATCTTCGAAAAAGTACGGGTCAATGATGCCGCCAATCCATAATCTGCACCATAGTGCCACAGCCACATAGTCACCACAGTGACTTTTTTTTGGGATACATTGGTTTTTCGTGAATCTCCTTACTATTCCTTAGGAAAAAGAACCAGCGATGGGCACGAGTGATTCTTTACCTGAATTCTGCTGAAATGTTGCTGGCAGAATTTATAGACCCGATAAAGTCCCTTACTACCTCAAAATTATAGTCGACTTTGACGAAGCAGCGAGTGTTCTCAATCGTCATTCTGTATAGGCGGATGAGCTTGGAGGGGTACCAAAATTATTCATGGCTCTGTAAATATATGCTATCATATGCTATAATATGGGGCCTTAAAATCGATGAAAATATGCTAGGTGTCGATTTGGACTCGGAGTGTGAATATATGGTCGGTTATGGGCTTTCCTAGTCTGTCAGGTTATTGGTTGTTGGGCCATTCAGGTTTTTGACGAAGGGTTTCGGACGTTGACACAATATGGTAGATAAGATCTTGTATGTAATGTTGAGGAAACTTATGCCTCTATAGTTGGCGCAGTTGAGCGGTTCTTCTTTTATTTGGATCGGGCAAACGATGCTGAGATTCCATTCACCAGGCCTACACTCTGCTCATTAGATCTAAGAAATTTAAGGTTAATTCATTTGCAGCAGCTGTGAATACCCCGGCCGGTAGGTCCTTACTATCCCTACTTCGTTTTGGTGAGGTGGATGAAAGTTTTGGCTGTCGTCGCCAAAGTTGAAGGGTCTATTCTGCCTAACGGGCTTCGTTGCCATATAAATGCTTTTTCTTTTATTTCAGGCATCCCACGAAATTAAAGTTATTTCCTGAACCTTTAAGCAAACCAAATTTGAAAATTTGTTTTAACAGAACCTAATCCGGGTATTGCGTATCCCTTTCGTTACGAATTCCACTTGAAAACTGAAATCAATTCCAATTTCTTTATCTCAAATTATCGCATAATTCTTGGTCCCTTTTGCAGAATCCTTAACGGTATTAGGTGGTACTCCGTGTATTAACTCGGAAGTCTACTCGTACATCAACATTTTCTAAATCAACGAAATCCAATATCAAGGTAATAAAATACTCTCTTCACTTTTGAAAGAAAGAATTCCATTCCTTCGTGTTATGACTCGAGTTGTAAAGGATGTACAGTTACCGGTAGACTGCTTCTAATACTCCCAGTCTTGTATCCTTATCCAAAACAAAAATGTATCCCCATAAACTTTCTGCTAATGGCTCTGATGAAGAAGAAAAGTACTCTCAAGTTGGCATTTCTTTTCCATTTTCTTGTGTTGGAATCTTGCTTGCGATTCTCCGAAATTAGGGTACTTTTCGCCAGATAAATTTGCTTGTAGAGGTTGGATAAAAAGTAGAATGTCGACGAAAAGGGGATGTACCTACCTACTCCTAGGATATTCATAAAATATGAAAATGAAGAGAATTTCTTGAAGCAATATCGCTGGCAATAATACGGGTACGAGTACAGGTAGAGTCGAGAGTCGTGCATGTCTTTATTCGGCTTTCATGTGATAGGGAAGATAGGAATAAAATTATACGAATTGAATGCTAATAAATCACAGTTAGGATGAATTAAGGAAAAAAGAAGATGCTCCAGAAAATATATATTTTTGTTAATTTAATGCGGACTGAAATTTACAGCTGTGTTTTTATTTTCATTGAACTTGAGTTGATGCGGCTTCGAGAAGGGCTTTTTGTTTCGACCTAAGTAGGTGCCTTAGTTTATGGAATTTTATGGTTGGATCTACTGGCCTTGAAAGTTTCAATATTCCCGCTATTTTATTTGTTTTCTTAATATAGCCGGCACTGAGATTTAGTTTCTTGAAAATTTAAATTGAAATGTATGCAAAATTTTATTGAAGAACGTTGTGTAAAATACAAGAAAACTTAATGATGACCAGAGAGATATGAAAACAGTTTTTAAAAGTGGTTATTACTATTCCCAATTAACAATTTATGGTTTCTTATAAAGGGTTTTCCAATAGGGACTTGACGACTTTGAATTTAATTTGTGAACGCACTCTTTCACTAATCATCAAACTGTCACTGTCAATTTATTCAGTAAACTCAATATTTCCATCGTGGTAAAGTACGCGAATGAGTAACGTCTGCAAATTATAAAAATTTTCTACCGAAATTCGGAGTCGGTGACTGCAACTTTAAGAGCGTTAACTCCAATTTTCGGTCGTAATACTCGCCCTAGTAGACAGGCCCTAGTAGACAGTGCAAAAATTTGAGTCTACATATTCGTTGTGTGATGTTGCCGTGTCAGCGAGACAACGGGTTGGTCGAAGTGGCGAAAATATTGCTGCCGTTCATGCGTCCGTAGCAAACGATCCAAATCAGTCAATTCCACGGCGTTTTCAAGAATTGGGCATCGCTCAGACCACGTTATGGCGTATTTTGCGTAAGGATCTGGGTTTACACACATACAAGATCAAGCTGACTCAAGAATTGAAGCCGATGGACCATTTGAAGCGACGTACGTTCTCCGATTGGGTTCTGGAGAAGATGCGCCAAGATGATGAATTTCATCGCAAAATCATCTTCAGTGACGAAGCTCATTTTTGGCTCAATGGTTTCCTCAATAAGCAAAATATGCGTTATTGGTCGGGAAAAAATCCACATGTGCTTCAAGAATCACCACTTCATCCACAAAAAATGACTGTTTGATGCGGTTTGCATTCCGGAGGCGTTATTGGGCCATATTTTTGCGTCGACGATAACGATCGTCACGTTACTGTGAATGTTCAGCGTTATCGCGCCTTGATCACCGATTATTTTTAGCCCGAATTGGAAGGTATGGACTTGGACGGCATGTGGTTTCAGCAGGATGATGCCACAAGCCACACAGCACACCTACAATCTAGTTATTGAAGAGTAAGTATGGTGAGCGTATTATCTCAAGAAATGGGCCATTCGATTGGCCGCCTCGTTCGTGCGATTTAACGCCGCTTGTCTATTTTCTGTGGGGCTACGTTAAGTCATTGGTTTATGCCAACATGCCGACGACGCTGGAAGAGCTCAGAGCCAACATTGAACGTGAAATAGCGGCCGTTGCGGCCGAAATGTGTGGCCGAGTCGTTGAAAATTGGGTCCAACGAATCGACCACTGCAAACATGCCTGCGGTGGCCATATGAACGAAGTCAAGTTGAAATATTTTTGAAATATCTCAAATGGTTTGGGTTTTGTTTAAAAAAAAAAGTTGTTAAGTCATTATTGGAAAACAAAATATGTATTCTGTTCTACGTAGGCTCTAATTACACTCAGTCATGCAAAGTACTTTGCTATAACGTTAACAAAACATTCAAAGTGATTATTTTACCTCCACATGTTAGTAGCTACCAAGTACTATTCTTGTCAATCCAGACTTTCTAGGATTGTAAGCATGAGTAATGAGCAAAGAAAATATCAGCGTAATCTATCAGTATCGCAGAATCCTGACGAAATACTCGTATTTCATCGTATTTGGAACTGTGTAAAATAAGTATTTTCAGCAATGTTGAAATGGAAATGCCGGCAGATGGAAGACTGTGGCCTTACAGGTTTGAGACTAACCAGCTTTACAATGTTAAAATACTGCTCTTGCAAATATACCGAGAGGACGGATCACTGTTTATGGCATTGCAAAATTAAAAGAGGACAGAGTTGTCCTGATCTTTACATATAATGCTTGAACCTTTAGCAGGTTACTACGGCCCGAAAAGGAGCATTTAGGCTACTATTGAGGAATTATCAGTGTCATTCGGGAACTGTTGTGGGCTAAGTGAACAAAGAGAGGACAAAAACCTGTAACATATACCTCGATAACCGTTTCATGGAATAGCGCATATTTGAGTTCCAATTATTTTCCGAGTGGCAGAATTTCTCCAGAAGTCTTCAATTGTCGCATCAAAAGCCAAAACCGAAGACATTAGTACAAAAGAGACCCGAAATCATACATAGTACTCTCGAAACGGCCAGTACTTTTTTCATTCATTTGCGACAAGGTCCAAGCCAGAGGGTGGAACCGTGATGATAATGGTATTTTATAAAGCCAGATTGGTCTTACGAGAGAGCGCTCTAGTACTCAATTGCCTTAATTTTTAATTTAACTAACTAACTTGACCATGTCAATTTCTTATTTTAGCTTATTGGCTCTTACCAACCACTTCAAGCTTAACAATAAATCCAAGACTATTGCCATCGAGCCTAAAACCTATCCTACGATTAAACATGCATATTAAATATTCAATTTCTAAAAATTTGTTTGAAAAAAACTTAGAGTCGTGACCATAATTTTTACGTTTCATTTAAAACTTAATACTACCTATGCTACATAACTTATCTGAACTATCATAATTTGCTTAACTTACTAACACGTTGCCTCTTGCCTAGAGTGGTCACCATCCCAATTATGAATTCGGCTACACGCACCGCCGATGACATCAGCCAGTGGTTACTTCTAAGAGGCGCTGCCGCATGTCAACCAGCTCGGCCTTTAGCGAAAACTACCTACCTAACTTAAGTCTGACTTAAAACTAGGAGAAGTATGTTACAATAGTAACGTATCGCCCTAGGAGGGCATATCGATCCTCTCCTCTTCTTTAGGCCACCAAAAATCGGCGTGCTGTTTTTCACTATCTATCCCGTCTTTGTCAACAATCACTTACCTAAAACGGAAGAGCTCCTGAGCATTGACGTCGTACCGCATCTTGTTGCCCCAACATATACACTACAGATTTTTTGTATTGTAATTTTACTAATCGTTGGAGGTTTTTGATCAGTGACTGGAATATTCTAATTTCCAAGTTGTTCCTGTCAGCAAACTCCCTATATAGCTATTGTATTTAGGCCCCGAGAGCATTCTACTTTGTGTGGGTATAGTACATCAATTGTTCCATACATGTCACCCAGATTGGCATCTGAACGTTCTACCCGAGGAATAGTTCGCTCCATGGTTTGACTGATAACATTGTCCATGCCTAGTATTATAAATGCCGGTCATTTTCCATTTCTATACGTTATACACTTCATGGATAAAGTCCTCATATGAGCTACTTTCATCTATGTGTAACTCTATTTTCTTTACTTCTGCTATGTGCTCTTGTCGTCTTAATAAGCATTTTGAACTTATTTGTGGCAATTTAAGTCCCTACTTAATTATACCTTATAGAGAAATGACAGAATTACTGACACGATTGGAGGAGGCGTAGCAATGTATGTTAATTCTATACTGAAGTACGAGGTTCGTGATGCGTCAGAAGCAACTAATGGTAAATGTTTCTGACGGCTCCAATAAATGTTTAGTATGTAGCTTATAACCCGAATAGAAGCTGCTCCCCTCAGCCCTGTTTTAGTGTTCTCTCTGAATTTTCAGTTATATATCAATACATCATCATAACTGGCGACTTCAATGCCGGTCTTTTAACAATGACTACCGGGCTTCTTCACTTGAAATCAAAATCGAAAATAACTGCAATCCAACGCGATTTTCTGACAATGCTATCCATAGTCTGCTTGACCTTATAATTAATTGTGATCCCTTATCTGTTCTCTTTTTTAACCAACTCACCCTGGATGATATCTCTGACCATGATCTCCTCTTTTGTACTTACAACATGAAAATAATACAATGATTAAAATAGACTTTTTGGATTATATTTTTTTTTTCTGCTCCTTCGACCTTCTTCTTGACATTTTCGATCAGAAAGAAAACCAAAGCACCTTCTTTCTCTCTCCCACGAAAATCGTGATGGCTTCCCTAATACAATATGGCCGTGCGTACGTAGGTTCTCTACTCGATAGTAGAGGCTCCCTTATACTCTACAATTTATTTATATATTACAAACATTAACTTTTCTCACCTTTCTGTCCCATTATCTTTCATTTACAGAGATTGGCTCAAAATTACATTCAGCAGTTAGTTTAGCTCCTTGGTATGGTTGTAGGCTGTGTGCGGATCCAAAAGAAAAACTCGACTATTTCCAAAATATCTTATGGAAACTGTTTGATGCATGTGTGCCTACTAAAACTATAAGTACAGTGTGACCTGGATCCTGATGTTCTAAATGGTTTATTTTTTGGGAAATTGCTCCGGTATGACTGACTTCGATCTGAATACTATTTCTGAACCACTACCTTTGAGACAGGGTTATTTTATTGTTATTACCGGGAGAGAAGTTATTGACTGCGTTGTACCCATACAATTAATTTCGACTGGTGTAGATGGCATACCTACTCACTTTATTAAGCTTATGTTGCCAAAGATAATTAGCCATTTCACTAATGCATTACGGCATCCATATTTCTACTTGGAAAATCGCTAAAGTCATTCCGGTTGCAAACGAATCAAATGCAATCTCCCCTAGTGACTATAGGCCTATCAGCATATTACCGTGAATATCTACGGTATTTGAAAAACTTATCTCTAAATATATATAGTAGCTCACTTACCTTCGAATAGCACTTTCAATTTGGTTTCAGAACCAACCATAGCTGCTCTTCGGCCATGATTAACATCTCATACGATATGAAAATTTGTGATATTACTTTACGATAGAGTAAAGCATGATATTTTGAGCTGGAAACTCCAAAGATTTTTTGGTTTCAGCTATCCGTCTGTTAAACTTATTAGTAATTATCTGTTCAAAAGGTGACAAAGGGTTGTCACTATAGGGAAGTCTTCAGATCTTAGAATAATAATTCAATGTATACCTCAGAAATCAATTCTCGCACCTATTATATTCAATAACATAAAAAGCAGTAACTTATCTGGAAAGAATCATACTAACCTATGGATGAATACGTAAGCTCTGGTTTACAGCTGGCCTTAGTCCTATTAAAACTGGACGAAAACTTGTCATGACTCTTATTGTACCTATAATTACTTATGTAGAAGTGGTCTACCCTGACTCTGCCTACAATGACGCTATGCGATATGTCCATGGGCTCCGCAGATACGATCATATCTCCGCTCATTCTAAAAGCCTACTAAAATCCACTCTGAAGCAGTATCAAAGTGCCCGAAATTGCATTTACTTGCATCGAGTTATTAATCTTAAGTCCCCACCGTATTTGTTCATCAAAATGTACCATATATGTACGAGTATGTACCATATATTGTATTCCGTGAAAACATTACTCGTACCTTAATTTGAATTATAGTTTTCTCATGCCAAATATTGTTCTAAGTACTATAAAAGAATTTTTTCTTAATGCACAATTGTTTAGATCTTCAATTATTCTATGTTAGCTCAAGTTCAATCTTCAAATTGGATCTGGTTCGGATATCGATAAAATATTTAATACGCTCTCTAAACTTCACATTCTCTTGCTTTATTCAAAAAAATACCAGAACAAAAAAATGTCAAATACACTCTTTTTGTAATAGACTTCAGTTCATGTAATTCAGCCATAGGAATATTAAACAGAAAGAAATGAATATTCATAAGTGATGATGAATGCTACCATAATAAATGTATCAGCAATACTGCGATGAGTGCATTCAGATTCTACAACAATAGATAAAGTCTTAATAAATTGAACTGAATTGAATTGAATCTTGTCGTTTGTCAGGTTTCTATTTGTCAGAAAATCAATCCACTCAAAAGTAAATTACAATTTAAAATCCACACTTTTGACGCTTCTCTTCTTTGTCCAGCCTGAACTTTTTTTCTTTAGTTTCCGGAACCTACACATCCGCTAAAATTGGCGAAATATAGAGAATTCCTGCAGAGTACACAAAAGAATTGACTCCTATCCACTACCCCATTCGTTGCCTAAAAGATATTCTCAATTTGTGTGGTCCTTATCCCACTTAACGCATCTAAAGAGCATGTTGCAATTAGCTGTTGCATGGGCGAACCTCTGGCAGCTCAGCTACGCGATCTGCCCAATCAAGAAATGACTGAGACCGCTTCTACTTTTGTTTTTGCTGCATCTGTTGTCGCTGTTGGTGTTGTTGCTGCTGCTTCTGTGGTTGCTGTTGCTAGCTCTGTTGCTGCTGTTTTTTCTTGCTGCTGTGTTTATTATTTTTTGCGACTATAATTCAGCTATTGTTGTTGCCTTTTATTTATATTGTTGCAACTTCTCTTTTTCTTCAATACACTCTTTACTTAGTTTATTTAATGATAATAAGTCATTGTCATCCTCTGCCAGCTCCGTATAAGAGTTTACCTCGCCAATGTAAACTCCAAACGGAACCCCCTCCTTCGGATTCATAGGAGTACTCTCTTCCTATTATCAGCTATTGACATAGCTAAGCTTGACGTCATTGATCGATATTCCGTTGCCTTTTTTTAGACTTTGACTTCGGCTTTGGTTGCCTTTGTCTCTTCTCTGCTTTGATTATATCTTTTGATCTTTCTGCTGTTGTTTTTGTTTTACTTTTTGGATATTGCCGCATTTCAGATGTTGTGGTTAGTCGTTCTAGCAACGGATCCTTTAGAGCGACCCCCGGCTGGCAGGTATCCATTGCCTGACTGTCTTTCTTCATTTCTTTCGATTCAATTTTTATTCACTGAATGTTCAGGAATTCGCAGACTCCTCCGCAAGTCCTCCACAGTTCATCTAGTTAGTCTTTACTTGCTAAATTTGATACTTATCACTCTTAAAGATTAGCTGGATGCCAATAACTTGTCGCCTGTCCTCAATGAGAGTTGGGAAGCGAGTGTACTCAATTGGCTCCTTAGCCCAGAAAAACAGTAATAAGCAATGGTAATTCTGCGCCTGATTTTTGTGCTAATGTCGTTTGTAATTGTCGGAGCTTGTAATTGTTGGAGCAATTAACTTCGTTTTGATCAGAATGATCGAATTCCCATTCATCTGCGTCCAGTGGTTGGTTAATTCTGCCTGATAGCGATATATTGACCACCGTCGCCGTCGTTATATAGTCTGCAGAAGTAGTCTTTCTATATTCTTAGCTTTATAACTCAGGTATGTTCGTCTTATTCTCTGATAAAACATTCGAACGTTCTTGCTGCAGTAAAATCTCTTCATGACGTCGATCGCTCGCTTCTACCCCTTTTTCCTGCTTGTAGAGCAAATGATCAGTTCACGTCCTCCGATACAATGTTTCCTTATATGCTGTTTATTTGGCTGCATGTACCTCCCACATCCATTGCTTAACCAGTGGTTTTTTTGGAGTGGCACTTTGAAACCAATTTCATCAGAAACAGCTCCGTTGACGTTGACATCCCTTTGGCATTCTAGGGGTTTCGTGTAAGGGTTAGGACTTTAAAAGAGATTGAGCTAAAGGCAGTCGTTAAAGATTCCAGCAGTCTTTTGCGATTGCAGCTTTCCAACATCGAACTTAAGTGGACTTACTTGAGAACGTTGTGCCTGTGATACCTGCTTTCATACCATGACTGCAACAAAGTCATGAATCGAGCCCATTTATAGACATAGTGTCATGCAGGCTGTTTTTCAAAGACCCGCTCAAAAGCCATCTCTATGTGCTAGGAGATCTTTACTCAGGGCTAACTAAGTAGCCCCTAGCATATAGAGATTGCCTATAAAGGCCTGTAAAAGCCATGAACGAAATGCAAGCAATGGACTAAAAAAAATCATTTTGGGCTGTACCCTTAAACTAACTCAAAAACAGAAGTAGCTCATCTACAGTCGGGAGTATAGACTATACGAAATCGCGTCTGAAAGCGTACTTGGGCTAATTTAGTTTGATGCGGGGGTGATATCACTACACAGGAGGTAACCTTATCATTAAACAGTCCACTGTCGGTCACCATACACTAACAATCAACTCAAGTCGCTTATCCAGTATTGTAATTAGTTGTCTGAAAATTTTGAGCAACTAACATAAACTTGGACTATCAAGTTACTGCCAAGACACGTATATAGAAATTTCTGGTGGCACAAGAACGTCGAGATACTGTGAGGAAATGAGGTTGAACAGCTACAACTGGAACAAACTGTCATAGTTTACACCTACAATATACCGCATAATTTTTCAACAAGTACACCAAAGGTGTAAAATCTCCTGAAGATCAGTAAAATCGGAACTGACTGATTTCACCCGTCAACCTCACGAAAAAAATAGATAAATAAATGAGCTCGTGTCGCCTTGGAACTGAAAAGACGGGAAGAACTACGGCTGGCCGAAGTATTTAAGGCAGTACCAGATTCCTTTTTATTTGGCAACATCTACTCGTTCTCATGATATGATGAGAGGAATAAATGTTTGACGAATGAAACCTCAATCGATTCTTTTCGTCGCGCACAAGCTATGGCACACTAGCTATTGTGTCAACACCTGAAACCGTTTATCGACACTCTGATTCGCCCTTTTTAATGCAATTGCAGGCTGGTTAAGTCGACAATTCACTAGATTGTAGAAAACACTTAAGACTACCAGAAAAATACTGCCTACCTCTTTATCAATTTTAAAGCTGCACATGACAGCTTGTAGGGAGACAGAAACACGTCTAGTTTTGGCATCCTCTCAATCTCGTCAGATGGTTCAAGAAACCCTAGAGAATGCTTGCTGTACCTAGGTTGTTTTAAGTAGTCGCTTCGTGATACTTCATTTACGCTGATGACATCGACTTCTTTGACAGAACGCAGCCAGTTCCCACTGGTGCGTTTGCAATTATTGAAAATAAGTAAAGTGAGGAAGCAAAACATCGGTGAATCGGATAGAAGAATAGCTATTTACTCTGATAATGACCCCAGGTCAGAAATCACACGAAGAATTACACTTCTTAATTGCTGTTTCTTTGACCTAAAAAGGACCTTATCTAATCACCTAAATTTTGTTCTATGGCGTAGCGGAATAGACATCAGCAAGACGGATGAATATATCTTTAGTCGGTTTGAACATTAGGTTTACTGATCAATTTTTAGATATAGCAACGAACTCAACGAGCTCTAAGCTGACACCAACATAGTCAGAAAAGTGTGCATCAATCGCTCTAATAGATAGCCAGGTTAGAAATTGTGAAAGAATATCGACACTCTATATAGTTTGGAGTGTCCCGAAGGTACGACACAGTAAGGGAATAATTGGTTCAGAAATAGAAGGTGACTTTAACCACCTCGGAGTACTAACCAAAGACTGTGCTTACTAGAAAGGTTTATTGGGTAAGGCTTAGATCAATCCTGTTATACTGTCCAGTCTTCAATTTCTTTAAGATTTTTGACTCTTTTAAATAACTCTTTGATTTTCTTCCGATGTTTCGTATTTCACCAAGGTTGTCTTGAACTCCTGCTGTGTCTGTTCGGTGGTTATCTTTATCACGGATAAAACCTAAGTTGGATCAGAGCACTCCAAGCAAGTTCCATCAGCAAGAATTTCGTTAAATGTAGGGGTAATGGATGAAAATTTAACAAAATTTAGCTTTTAAACCAAAAACTGAAAGCAACTTTATTGCTCTGGGTCCAATCCCTCAGGAGGCTTCTTTATAATGTTTTGTCTCCTTACGGTTATAATACGATATGTAGGGACTAAAGTATGTCCTTAGATCAGCAATAATTTGAAACGAAATTTGTCATCAAACAGATGTAGTTAAGAGGACTGGCAAATTAAAATGAAAGTGCATGGAACATAACGCGATATATTGAAATTAAAATTGCAATCTTGTGTAAAAGCCTCTGTTAATGGCAATTTAAACAATGTTATCTTGCAAGGAAATGGCTTCCATGTTTTCTAATGAACATGTTTTTTTTTTTTAATTTTTCGCCAATTATGACCAAAAGTGTGTTTTCATGTTTCATCATAAATCTGACATCACATTAACCTAATTAATGCCTGCGCTTATTTATCTTTACCAAGACTCACCATGTTGGTCTATTACATTTTGGGAACGCTAACACGTTCAGCATTGAATTGTAGTCGTCATAATAAAGAAATAAAATTCTATGAATAATAATCGAGAGTAAACTAGGCGGCACGAGATACCATATACCACATCCCACAGATGCACCAGAGCCCAGTCATATGTATATTACATACCACGTATTGCATTCACTGAGCTCCAAATCCACAAGGATATCCATATCTATACTTTTTTATATCTGCATCCAACCGTACATGTAGCTAGTCATGAATTTATGCAAATATCAAGGTCGACAAGATAATCAGCGAAATTTACGTGACTTCGATGTAATGTAGGTCAGGGTGAACATTCAAACCAAATTTGCGCTTCAATGAAGATATAAAAAAAACGCATACTGTGCTGTGCTTCACGTAAGGGTAGTTTGCGGAAACATCACTTTAACAATTTCCGCTCCAACAAAATGTAAAAAAAATATTAGGACCAACAGAAGATATCAACTGAATTTCAAGATATATCATACAATGAATCTCTGAATTCATAAATATCCAACAAAAATTTGAATGTTTAGCAGGTCGTTCAAGCGCGCTTTTGAGATTGCATTCGCTAGCACACATTTTCTGGAAACCGCAGGATGGACGAATGTTTCTTCGCATTTATGTTAGGATACCTCTTTGCTATAGAGTTAGAGATAGACAAATACGAGTAAGATGAATTAATAAAAATACCTGACAACAATACTAGATAATTGAGTTGAGAACACGTGTAATATCTAGTATTCAATGTAGTCATTGTCTGTTTGTAATTCGTATGATATCATCATTTTGGAAGTGTTTCACTGCTCGTTTAGCCAGCAGTAGACCCGGTATACACTGCCGATAGGATAGACACACTTTGTTCTCCCAACTCTTGATCGTTAAATTTATTGCTGGCTACGGGATGTTGTAAAAATTACAATAAACGGATCAGTTGAATCTTTTCTACCCATCTGATCGGCGTTACCTTCAGTAACCTTTTGCCAAGATACCTACTAGAGCTTGACTTTGTTTCTTTTAGATAATTCCAGAAGGGCATTGAAGCAATGTAGCACCGATTTCAGACAAGTTTGAGTTTAACGCTTTTAGTGCGGTTTCACTATCTGTGGATATATCCAGTTTCAAGAATAGTAAATGAACATGAATCTCAGGTTGAAGGACGTTGGGACGTTTTCCTATTGGCTTTTCAACGCTTGTATTTGGGCTAGCCACCAGGTCCATCCGTACACCACTTGTTACTTTTAAGTTTTAATGTTGGGTTTTAGAAGTCCCATATTTGTCGTTTTGGGGTCCCTTTGTTGAACATGCCGTCGAAGCATTAAGTTTTTTGTACGCATTCATTTACCCCAATGATCATGTCGCGTTCGGGAATTTCTGAGATGACACTTACTAGGTCCGATTGTACTGCGAGCTTCATCTCTCCTGTTTGTAATATTATAAGTACTCGTATTATACTGCGAATTGTCACTTTTTTAACATATTATACATGCATATACGAGTTTGTTAAGTGGTGTGAGGCCAATTAGAGTTTAAATGGTAGCTGTGAGCCAGGCTCGCATTTCACCCTAGATACCTATGCAAGCGCGTGTCTAAAGACATTACAGCTTCGATATGGCGTTTTTTGCTTTTATCCTACTCCATCATATTACTGTCGATGATTGGTCTAACCGTTATTATATAGATACAATTGTTGACTTACGGGGATATCCCCCATATGCTAACAAGCATGCGTATACGAATCCATATAGCTTTGGTAGCTTTGATAAATGTGTTATTTATACTCGTATGTGAGTTCCAATTCAGTTATTTTATCTATAACTATTCCTAGATATTTGACTTCACTAAAGAACTCTAAAATTGTATCGTTTGGAAAAAGCTCAAATAGTCTTTCTGGAGTTGATAGATAGTGTTTCAAATTTCGTTTGAGGGTCTATCATTATCTTTCACGATAAAGACAAAGTCACTTAATGGACCTAAATTTTCTGATTTGACTACTTAGTCGCCGATAACAAGTGATCACATCTTTTAGCTTTTCCATTGTTTTACTCGTAAAAAAAAAAACGATATCAAACTTATGGGACGATAAGATTAAGGTAGCTCATTAGGTTTAGGATAAAACCTACGTTTATCTCCCACCAAGTTTAAGGGATGTATCCCAGATTGAATCCAGATCTAAGTAAATCCACCATGGTTGATAGGATGGAGAATTTACTTCTTTAAATCAAAGCTGAAAGCATTCGGTCAATTCTCGGTGACTAGAAAAGCTTTAACAGCCCATGTAACTTTGTCTTGACTGAATATTTTTCGTTATGATAGATACTAGAATCAAAACTAACATTTTGTGTATATTACATTAGAGTCGAACCTGCTCAAACAGAGTTCTGAGGGGTTTTTCCGACCAACTGATTTGAGTAAAATTCATATGCGGTTTGAAGGATCCTCTGGAGACGTGCGATAGCCGGGTGTTCTAACAGTCTTTGAGGTTCTAATCCAGACTTTTCGCAAATCTGTGCTGAATATAATTAAAATGAAACTATAAATGTCCCACAAACCGCTGAGTACCGCTTTATTGAAATTTTTTTTCATCACACCTTTTAAAAACTAGTTCCGAAGGAAGATGTAAAGGATTCATTGAGCTGAAAATATGCTGCACGTATGTCTCCAGTGGACTGTAGCGATTTAGGCAAAATCTTCGGGACTGATCGAGTGCGTTTCTCTAAATGTATAGATAAGTGCTGATTTTAGGATACAGGAAATCTGGCCATGACCCTCATTGTATCTCATGTTGAAATTTATATAAATCACAGATTACTGATTCATTTATAATTAAGAAAGAGAGTTATTTTGACGATTGATTTTGCAAATGAGTTGAAGAGCGTCTCTAAAAACTAGGCTGATAATACAAATCTCATTGTAGAATGACCCAATTCTCGACATGATCTACTCTGTAAATGCTCTATTTTAAATCTTTGGATATCAGTAGCAGATTCAATATTAATGACTTTTGATATAGAAGTTTAGCTTATTGTTGGAACGTACCTCAACTATATATACCTTTGAACTCGAATCCATTGAAGAATATCATAAGGTAACACCATTCGGGAAAACATATGAAGTGAAACACATCCTCATATGAACTCGTATAATAAGAGAGGAAGTGTTCTGGACTGGTAAATTTACCAAACACTTCATAAAGACTTTTAGAGCTCATATGCTTTTGCTTTTTTAAATGAATTAGTCTCTGTTCTGAGCGACAACTGATAGGGAAACTGCTGAAAGTCCTAAAATTTTGAATATGAACATGCCTTACCTCCCAGTAGTGGTGCCGGCAACAGACAAAACTGGCAAGGGCATGCTCGACCAGTAGCATAATACTGGCATTCGCTGTCATACGGCTCACAACCCTATATCGAAAAGGTAAAACAAAAATGCGAGAAACCAGTAACAGTCTTTGAAAATATTGGATTCACTGTTGATGACACTGGCAAAAGTTTAAAGAACAACAACCTTCAGGTCTGCACATGGAACGCTAGGCTCCTTAATAGGCCACGTATATATATCACCGCCATCCAGGAAGTGCGATAGAATGGGTCGAGCATAAGGAGGATGAAAACCTATGCATACTGTGCTGTGGAGAAAAGAAACAACGCTTATTTCGGTGCGGACTTGTCATACGTGGCAGACTTAGACAAGAATCTTTGAGCTTCCGATACGTTAGCAACAGCCTTATGATCAATTCATTGATAAAATCCACTCCAGTAGAGTGTATTTGCCGGTTCTGGGCCACAGGGAGCGGGGAGCCATGACGTCACGGGTCAATGTCCTTGAGGTGGGTAAGTGTGTCAGTGTGGTTTTTGTGGTTTTCCGGTGTGTTTTTTTGTGGTTTTGCGATGTATTTTTTTGTGGTTTTGTAAGTGTGTGGTTGGTGATAAGAGTAAAATATGATAAGGCATGCGTGATCGTGTTGTGAGAAATGTGATAGTGCATGTAGGTTGTTGGTGCGGGGATTCCTGGAACCAGATTGCAGGTGTGCGGGGATTCCTGGAACCAGATTGCACGTTACCAGATTGCGCGTTACCAGATTGCAGGTTACCAGATTGCAGGTTACCAGATTGCAGGTTACCAGATTGCGCGTTCCCAGATTGCGCATTGCGCGTTACCAGGTTACCAGGTTACCAGATTGCAGGTTACCAGATTGCAGGTTGCCAGATTGCAGGTTGCCAGATTGCAGGTTGCCAGATTGCAGGTTACCAGGTTACCAGGTTATCAGGTTGCAGGTTGTCGGATATGGGATCGTTGGTGCCAGATTGGAGGGTACCTGGTGTAGTCAAAGTAATGTTTTTTTGCGGTTTTGGAAGTGTGCTGTGCCATGGGGAGTGCGTGATAAGGCATGCGATTGTTGTTGTTGTTGGTTGAAGTAAAATTTTCGGGTATTTCTGTGCGGTCGCATAAGAATAAAAACAAAAAGACTTGTATTTGGGGGATCATTGTCGTAGGTCGGGACTGGTTCTCGTATTGTGGTTTTTGTACTGTTTTATTGGAATGTGTATTTCGTGTCATTGTTCTGTAGTACATTGGTGGTGATAAGATTTTTGTTTTTCGTAGGTTGGTTGGTTTTCTTTCAAGGTCATAGATTATACAGAAGCTTTAGGCAATAGTCATATGATATCATATTTTGCGGTCACCCTGTTCTAAATTAACAAATCAAAAAACCTATAAAATGTGAAACCACATTCTGTTTTACTACACACCACTTAAATCGATCTTACGAAAACGACCAAATGGACTATCAGAAGGAATTAAACCAACTTGAAACTGGTGTCTTTAAGGATACAGTAAAAGTTTCCTTATTGAAAAAAGATTTGCCTTATAAAATAAGGCAAATTAAAATGTGTAAAACTAAATACGGTAAGCGCATGCTGTGCGAGTTGGTGGATTTTCAAGTAAGTGTACACAGTCTGTACATATGAAAACAAAAAAAAAAAATATATATATATATCTTCATATAACAGATTTTTCTTCCATCACGGTATAGCAGCATGAGTGAAGAAACGTCAAATATAATTAACAAGGAAGCGCATACCCTGACATATCTTGGCCCATTGGGAAGATCTTCACAAGTACGAATTGAAAAGTTGTAAATGAAAGGAATAAATAATGTTAAGAATCAAAATAAATAGTGAGAAAACAAATAAACCTTTTCTTTTTCTTTTTTTATTTATTGCTTAAATTGGTTACAAAATCTTGAATAATGTGTAGTGTAGCTTATTCTAAATCGTTCAAAGCTTTCCTTAGAAGTAATGCATTTTCAAGTGCACAGCATCCATGATGAGCTGGACATTTTTTAATCTCAATGTTTTGCTCTCGCAGCGAACACAAGCTTGCGCATCCAAGTTCTTCGAGATCAAGGATAATATTGTTGATTTTGATATTTCCAAGAATCTCTTCAATCCACTTTTTCTTTTCAGCTCCCTTCACATAAAGTATTACATTTGTCTGAGCAAGATTATCCTTCAAAAACTGTTTTACACTGTTGAAAGTTACAGAGCCAAAACACCAATCGAGATTGTGATGATTCCTCTTCAACCAAAGTACTTGCTTTCGGTATTTTGTCGGCAGCCTTTCAAATTCAAATGGTGGTTTAATGATGAAATTTTGAAATTCGCATTTATTAAAACTAATTGCCAGTTCTTTAACAATAAATTTATTATTAGATACTTTGAATCCTTGTACGTCTAAAGTTATAAAGTTTTTTTGTTTATGCATTCCGTCAAATGTGCAAACCGGGTTGAAGTGTGATGAATGTGTATCGACATGAGAAAACAGAATGTGCAAATGTTATTTTAAATAAGCCTTTTAATATCACCAGTTAGGGGAATGTACTCAAATATTCGATCATGTATCAAAACACAATATGCTGATGTATTCTCTGGAATGTTCTTCTGTGTTCGAATTTCAATTCTTATATCAATGGGACCTGATTTTATTTCCTCATTTTGGTGTGTCACATCCACCACAATGATTGGAGCCACATTTTTAAAGTCATTACGTGATAATAGTGGCTGAGGCTCACGCATATAGTAGCTCTGTTGAAATTTTGCATACATTTCATATAAAATAGCATAACGATTGCGGGTGAAATTGAGTTTAAGATCATCATAGGGATACGTGTCAGAATTTAAATGGACTTTGATATCAATTAAATCGCAATGTTGAAAACCTGTTGCAGTTTCAAACACAATCATTACAAATCGCGGTCTTTCGCTATGTGGTGAGAGTTTCACATTCCACAAAAGCTGTGTTCCTTGTGTTAGCACCGGATTATAATGACAATCCCAGCTTCGGAATGCCATTGTTAAACGCTGACCACTGCTTATTGTTTTGAGAATATCTAACTTTGCATAATCAGCCAGTAGTATATGTGGAATCTTCCATGTAACATTTGTCACACTTAGCTTAACTTTTTCCTTTGTTTCACTAGAATAAACAGCATCCTGATCTGTTTTTGAACGTAGTAATATAAGCTCATGCTTAGAATTCAATATAATTTTATTAAAGTCTTCAGCAAAACCCAAAAGCATTTTAAGTGGTACACAAAAATTAAAATGTCCATTTTCTAATTCAGCGTTTTCCTTAACAAACCATCCAGCATTTTCCAACATTTTGCTTTCATTTTCGTTAAGAGAAACATAACTTTTTATTGTTGATGTTATGCCTAGATGTCGGGTACGGTCTATTTCAATTCCATTTATTTCATAACGTATTTCATCAAACAAATATGCTACACAATTATTTTTCAACTTGATATTACGTGATATTGTTGCATTGTCAAGAGTTACATACCCTTCGATGTATAGATAACTCTCACTTGGTAATACATAGAGATCTTGATTCTGAATACATATTCTTATTTCATCATTATTTTTAAATGCTTGCAAGTATGGTGAGTAGCTGTGGTACTCCTTTTTTATAATGCTTTCATCGTAGATGGGCTTTTGTAATATATTTATAACCTCATTCATCATTGTTTTTCAATTGAAGTCCTAAAGATTTTAAGTATTCCTTATTAGCCTCGATCAATAATTCGCAACGTTTTCTTTTTTCTGCTCTTTTGTCTATTACCCCTGTTTCTTGTTTGGGGATTGGTGAAGGAGTGATTAGTGTACTAGATATTATGTTGTTTTTATCAAAAATAATGGCTGTTCGTTTTTTATCATAAATAATCATTATTCATCTGGTTTTAAATGAAGCCGGAGAGTTATTGTTTCTTCACGAAAATTTACCAGATTGCCGTCTTGGTCAACAATTTTAACAGTAATAGATGTTATTTGTCTGGTGGTCACAGGTAAATAGATAACATTTTTGGGGATTTCATCTAATTTATACCCAGGACTACCGGTTAATGAAAACTCATGAAGTGTATGGGCCGGTGCACTATTAATATAAGATCCGCTAACGATATTACATTCTATACGTATTACGTTGATTTTCATTATATTTATAGGTAAATCAGATTCATGCATCTCAAGTGACTTTAATTTTCGTCTACTGAATCCCAATAATGAACCAATACTTCGATCATGATCAAAATTAATATCATCACTACAGTACATTTCAGTTTTTAATGTATTATAATTCGCATCAATAAAAAGTTCACCAGTAGCGTTAATTTCCTCATATTTTTCGCGTATGTATTCAGAGATATCCACAAATTCATAGGAACCTACTGGAAGTTCTATGACATTGTTATTCACATGGAACAGATTATTGCCCAAATCAACGTTGGGTATTGAATTGTATGCGTGGAAATCAACAAGACCGCAAACATAACTCCTTTCCAAATTAATTGGTGGAAAGTAATTAGCAGTTAGTATTGATGATGTACCGTTTAAAGTCAATGTTATTGACATCTTAAAGGATAGTATTAAAGTGAAAAGAAAATATCTAAGCCATGTATATTTAAATTTATTAAACATTAAATTACAAACTTAAGCTATGCAATGGTGTGTGTGTGTGTGTGTGTTTTTGTGTGGGTCGGTGCAGGTGTGTGGTAGAGTGTGATTCATAATATATCATTTTTTTCGATCCAAGAGTTGTGTTCATTTGAAAATCCTAACCATTTTACCAAGACTCTACTCCCTCTGGTTTTGAGAATTTTCTCCACAAGGTAACTGTTTGGAAAACTTGTTTTCATTAGCTCACATTCATAGAATCCTCCTTTGATTATTTTGCCTTCATAGTCCTCTAAAATATATGTAATCGGAGAAGTGATTTGAACTTTTTTAATTTTAAATATTTCTGTTGTCCAGTTTGGGGTGTAACCTTTACTAAAAGTATGTTTATATTTACTGATTCGCACTCTTTCACCAACACTAAACTTTGGTTTAGTAAATACTTTCAATTTATTATAGACAGTGCTTAAAATATGATCTTCATTGGAAGAATTTACACTGGCCGGAGAAATTTTAATAGTTCTGTGTTTTGAATCATTATATTTTTTAACCAAGTCCTTGTAAATATTAATCCATTTATATGATCCATCGTAACTAAACTGTTTCCACATGAGATTTTTCAAAGTTCTGTTGAAACGTTCAACTATTGATGCTTTTAAGACGCTGTATGATGAGTAATGATTAATATGATAGGTTTTCATTAGGTTTTGAAAGTTTTTATTGAAAAATTCTTTTCCAGCATCAGTTTGTAAATTGATTGGTGATCGACCTAAATCAAATATGCTTTTCATAGCTTTGGTAACGTCAACAGCATTTTTGGTTTTCAGAGGAATAACCCAAGCAAATTTCGAAAAAGTGTCTATGACTGTTAGAAGGAATCGATATCCTTTGTTGTAAGATGAAAATGTTCCCATTTCAACCAAATCTGCTTGCCAAAGATCATCTATTCCTTTCGTTATTACTCGTCGTCGTTTAAAATTTCTACGAGCCTGCCTATGAAGTTCATTAACTATAGCTATTTTTTCATTGCTCATTTTTTGCTTAAAAGTATTGTTGGTTTCGTTTTGTCTACTTGATTAAACAGATAATTTTCAATTCTCACAATATCTTTCTGAATATGCGTGATATTTTCTTTCAGACTTTCCAGTTTTGTATTAAAAATGTGCATTTCCTTATCAACAGCTTCTTGGTTTAATTTTAAACGGTTACTAAGGGTATTCTTGACAATAGCATTTTCTTTTTCAATTTTCAGTGCTAAATGGCTTATATCCTCTCTAACGAATCTTCGTGAAACTGCATCACTGTCTTCCGTCGGTAAACCTAGGTTCTTTAAACGTTTGTTATGGAGGTTTATGTTCTTATCACGATCTAAATTAAATCCCAACACTTTTTTTAATTTATTTTCATTTTGAAAATTACTATGGGGAGAGTGACCAAACTTGTCAACACTCATTTTGTAAATGGATCAAATGATAGTTGATTTATACTATTATATTACTTTCCCTTAGTTCTTCAATGATGGAGACAATTTCATTATTATGATTTGTATGACCCGCTGATTGAGAAGAAATAAGCAGTTTTAATCTGTCAACTAACTCGTTTGGATCATCCCAATATATATAGTTAGGCTTTTGTTTATTAACTTGCATTAATCGACCGCCTTTATGAATTTTAGGTGTACTGCTATCAAGAAATAATTTTTTTATTATTTGCTTATATTTGAATGCTTTAGTTCCTTTAATTTGTTCATTTTCATCATGTCTACGTTTATGTGCGCTTGTTTTAATAAGCATTTCCTTGTAAATTTTCAAGTCATTGGTTGTATGATTTTTAGGTGTCTTGTAAAATATTAATTCATAGAGTCCAGGTGTAAGAGTCCAGCTTTTATCACCAATCACAATCTCATTTGATTCAAGTTTAATTGTACTATTACCAAACTTCCATTTAGAGTTGGGGGTTTTATATGGTCCGTATAACAAATCTAATTGATTGGTTTCAGATAGATCTGTTAATTCCCTGAACGTATTGTCATCATTTCCGTCATCCTGTGAGAAGAAATTATCAGCCTTGCTTGATCCATCATCATCATTAGCTGATATTTCTGCAGGGGAGGATTTCCTTTTTATAGGAGTACTTGTTTTAATTTCAAAATTAGTTTCAGTTGTTTTGTCATCATCATCAGTATTTCCTGTTGCCTTTTCAACTAATTTCTTAAGAGGTACAGTTAATGGTTTAAAAGTGTCTTCCAGAAGGCGTTCTGCATCTGTTTCCTGCATCTTGATACTTTTAAACTTTTTCCTTAATATATTTCTAGTCCTTACAACGTCTGTCAATAGTTTCTCATTCATTTTTTCATCTACTTATCAGATCAGCTTTTATCAGATCAGCTTCTATCAGCCCAGTTCTTATCAGATCAGCTTCTATCAGATCAGTTCTTATCAGATCGGCTTTTATCAGTTCGGGTTTTATCAGATCTACTTCTTTATCAAAGCAGATTTGTTGTTGTTACAGCTTGAAAATCGATGCTATACTAACGGATCAGATTTTATCGGATCAGCTCTTATCAGATCAGCTTTTATCAGATCAGCTTTTATCAGATCAGCTTTTATCAGATCAGCTTTTATCAGATCAGCTTTTATCAGATCAGCTTTTATCGGATCGGATCTTATCGGATCGGTTCTTATCGGATCAGCTTTTATCAGATCAGCTTTTATCAGATCAGCTTTTATCAGATCAGCTTTTATCAGATCAGCTTTTATCAGATCAGCTTTTATCAGATCAGCTTTTATCAGATCAGCTTTTATCGGATCGGTTCTTATCGGATCGGTTCTTATCGGATCAGCTTTTATCAGATCAGCTTTTATCAGATCAGCTTTTATCAGATCAGTTTCTTATGGGATCAGTTCTTATCGGATCAGCTTTTATCAGATCAGCTTTTATCAGATCAGTTCTTATCGGATCAGTTCTTATCAGATCGGCTTTTATCAGTTCGGGTTTTATCAGATCTACTTCTTTATCAAAGCAGATTTGTTGTTGTTACAGCTTGAAAATCGATGCTATACTAAGTAAAAAAGCTGGTAAAACTGATTGTTTATAACTGAATGAAAACATCAAACCCCCTTCTGTATCGACCTTTATCAATAGGAAAGTCTTTGCAAATAACAACAAATCCATAACTAACCTTCCAGCATGTGTCACAAAGATTGCTAAATTTTTCAAAAGTCATATCCATACCCACATGATCCTTATAAATATGCTTTATATTCATTTCGTCTTGTTTAAACATAACAATCATATTTGCATTATCCCGTATCAAATGTTTAGGAATGCGTGTATATGTTTGACATAAATAAAAGCAATCGATATTTTTATGACGACCCATACAAAAGTAAGACCTTATATTGTCCTGCTTCTCACACGCGACATCATCAAATATAATAATGGAGTCAGTTTTTGCTTCATCAGGTGATAAGACCTGTTCGCTTGCGGAAAACGTGTAAAGCCCCATACCTTTTATAGGTTTTATTAACTGCTGCAAGTACTCATATTTAGATTGATACAATGATTTGGAATATAAATAAATGT
The DNA here is from genome assembly GCA_949129095.1 of Volucella bombylans. Classification (NCBI taxonomy): domain Eukaryota; kingdom Metazoa; phylum Arthropoda; class Insecta; order Diptera; family Syrphidae; genus Volucella; species Volucella bombylans. The sequence goes on from OX422140.1 coordinate 104,922,601, forward strand.
TTTTAAATTTAATTCCATTCGGGCTCTCTATCAAACTAATCATAACATTTGTTTTTCCACAATTTGACGGACCAACAATTAAGGCTCTTATTGAATTTGGTAAAAGTGAACTATGCCTTAGTTTCGACAAATTATTTTTCGAAAAATCTAAGTTTCGAACACATATATCTTTATGTTGCTTAATGAAACGCATCTTAACTATTAAATTATTACCTTTAAAAACATTTACTTTTATAAACCTATTTCAGTTTAAGGCCGTACGTTCAACAACACCCAATAAAATGGTGGTATCTTACAAAAATAAGTACAGTCACAATCGAAACATAGTCGGAAGAGGTCTCATAAATAATTTAATAAATTCCCTACCTTTTGAACTTCATCTACCAGGGTACCAATTTTGTGGACCTGGCACTAAACTTGAGAAACGTTTAGAGAGAGGCGATAAAGGAATCAATCCATTGGATTCTGCTTGTCGAGAACATGATATTGCCTATTCTCAATCAAACGATATAAGCAAAAGACATAAAGCCGATCAAATATTAGCTGAAAAAGCCTGGTCTCGAGTTAAATCTAAAGATAGTGACTTTTCTGAGTTCAAAAACGCATGGTTAGTAACAAACGCTATGAAGACCAAAGTAAAATTCGGATTGGGGAACAAAACAGATGACTCTGGTAAGAGAACTATGAAGGTGTCAAACAAAAGTAGCCTCTTCAGTCAGGCTGTAAGGAATGCGAAAAAATCACTCTATGAAAAGAATCCTGAAAATATTGAAAATGCAATACGAATTGCGCGAAAAGCAGTAAATAATATATTTAGACGAAAAAAATCAGCTGTAAAGATTCCACGTATCATACCGATACCCAAGACAGGTGGTATTCTTCCCCTTATTCCAATAATTACGGCCCTTGGAGCTCTTGGAACCATGGCAGCTGGTGGAAGCTCTATCGTTAAAACAATTAATCAAGCAAAAGCTGCTCAAAAACAATTAGAGGAAGCCAAACGTCATAATCAAACAATGGAATCCATTGCAATGGGAAAAGGTCTATTCCTTAAACAACATAAAAAAGGATACGGTCTTTTTTACAGCCCGCAGCCAAAAAACTACCAAGGCGGGCACTCACGGATGTTGACTTGAAGAAATATACCCAAAATTTACCACATTTTAGAGGGGTCTTTATGCTAGATAATCTTCCAAAAAACCCTCTACAACGAGAATGTGGTATCGTTAATCTGGATGATTCCTCGGGGCCTGGAACACACTGGGTAGCATATAGGAAGAACAAAAACCATAAGGAATATTTCGATAGTTTTGGAAATCTACAACCACCTAAAGAAATCATCAAATATTTGGGGGAAAACATACGATATAATTACACTCGTCAACAAATATATGATACATATAACTGTGGTCACTTGTGTCTTAAATTTCTTTATGGTTCCATAAAATAATCAAAAATAAAACAAACATTTACAAAAACAACATATTTTTTATTTAAATTTCTTATATTTTACATCTGATGTGGAATCTGAATTTGGTTTAATTTCACTGTATTTGAATGGATTTTTAAAAACGCTATACTCCAGTTTTTTTGTCAATGATTCTTTCATCTCAGGTTTTGGTTTCTGATCTTCCATAGTGATGCTGTTCAAGTTCGAATGCTGCGATGAGACTGTTTCGATCTTCAAATAATCAAAATTCAATTTCTTTTATGTCTATCATTTCATCCCATTCTTAGTATGTGCAAAGTGTGTTGGTACATGTTCTGACATGCTCTCTGATGACTAATATTTATGTGCAAAGTGTGTTGGTACATGTTCTGACATGCTCTCTGATGACTAATATTTATGTAATTAGTTGTTGCATGTTCTGACATGCTCTCTGATGACTAATATTTATGTAATTATCATTTCATAACTCTGCTTGTATGCTTTGACATTAATCATTTCAACGTCCGTTCGATAATCTAAGTCTTTCGTAGTAAACATTTCAATTTCACCATTACTCATAATTCTTTCGGTTTCATATTCACGGTATTCGAAACAGCTTATGTTCAATGTACGATTTTTATAATTACTATCATATGTACATCGGATAGTTACTTCTAGATTTTCATATTCCAATTTAAAGTGTCTGTAAAATTTTTGTTCGCTTTCAATTATTCCAGCAATATCCTTTTCCTTTTTGATTAAATCTTGCCTGAATGCTTCTATTGCCTCCTCAACGGTAAAATATTTTTTCTCATCATTTTGCGGTATTGGTAATGGTGTTGTTTGCGGCAGCTGCGATGGTGTTGTTTGCGGCAACTGCGATTCAACAAGTTTCATTAATTGAAAAGATAAATCAATTATTAAAGTTTCATTATTGGGTAAAAGCAAGGTAAACTCCAGGCTGCCTTTATTATCACGAACAGCGGACAGATTTATTGGTATTGGGCTAGCTTGCAATAAACCTAATGAAAGGCAGGTTAACAACAAAAGAAACTTGTACATTTTTTTGATATTTGTTCTCCTTAGGAGATATACACAGTAGGAATAACAAAATGATACTAGAATAACTTTCTTGAAATCAGTGCTTTTATTTTAATCTGTTATATAATGACATTAGTTTCTTTGTTCGCATTATTACACCATGTAACATAAAACACCCACAAGTGTCCGGACCAGCTTCGCATGTATCTGATGACCAGCAACATGTTGAATAGTGATGACCATTTTTCGATTTAATAAGACAAGCATATTTATATTGGCACAATATTGAGTTGCACTTCAAAATCTCACCATAATGATTATCTAGCAAATTTTCTTTGTTATCTATTAAAAATTCGTGAATCTGCTTTGCAAATACTAACAAATTTATGTTCTCCATTTTACAACGAATAATAACTAGCATGCACTAGTTTTATTATCAATTCTTAGATTTTAGTTCAAGTTCATCTATTAATTTTATATCCTCTTCATCAATATTTCTTAAATCATCAAACTCGTCAAATATGCAAGACGCTTGGAAACGATTTAAACTCTTCATACGCCTGACACCATCGTTTGTTGAACCCACTAACGTTATTGCACCACCCACTACTTCAATTCTAAGATGTTCACCAGCATTAAATGAATATTGTATTGATGGTACAAATTGCGGTACGGCTTCGCCTCTACGCATGTTTAGCAATAAGCTTTTATATCCATCATCAACCGTTAAATAAACTGATAAATTTTCATCAATCACATCTACCCTTACAATCCTAAAATATTTCCACGATGAATGGCATATGCAATATTTGTCACCAGATTTAATTTTCTGAATCCAAAACATTTAATTGTCATATTTTCTTTTTAACACAAAATGCCTTTTTTTATGAATACACATGCACGTAGGATACTTTTTTTGTTTTTCTACAACACACGATGAGCAGCAACCACAACTCTTGAAACAAATTTTGATTATCCTCAACCAAAGCATTTGTTATTACTAATATCTTTCTCATTAAATACAATCACTTTTATAGGTCAGTTTTCTGTAAATAGGCAAACGGATGTATATAAAACATTCAAAACAATTACCACAAGTTCACGAAACTTATTTCCATAAATAAGAATCATGTATCTTATCATTTTCCCATGGCACTCACACTTCAAATACCGGAAATCTTACTTCAACCAACAACAACAACAATCGCATGCCTTATCACGCACTCCCCATGGCACAGCACACTTCCAAAACCGCAAAAAAACATTACTTTGACTACACCAGGTACCCTCCAATCTGGCACCAACGATCCCATATCCGACAACCTGCAACCTGATAACCTGGTAACCTGGTAACCTGCAATCTGGCAACCTGCAATCTGGCAACCTGCAATCTGGCAACATGCAATCTGGTAACCTGCAATCTGGTAACCTGGTAACCTGGTAACGCGCAATGCGCAATCTGGGAACGCGCAATCTGGTAACCTGCAATCTGGTAACCTGCAATCTGGTAACCTGCAATCTGGTAACCTGCAATCTGGTAACGCGCAATCTGGTAACGTGCAATCTGGTTCCAGGAATCCCCGCACACCTGCAATCTGGTTCCAGGAATCCCCGCACCAACAACCTACATGCACTATCACATTTCTCACAACACGATCACGCATGCCTTATCATATTTTACTCTTATCACCAACCACACACTTACAAAACCACAAAAAAATACATCGCAAAACCACAAAAAAACACACCGGAAAACCACAAAAACCACACTGACACACTTACCCACCTCAAGGACATTGACCCGTGACGTCATGGCTCCCCGCTCCCTGTGGCCCAGAACCGGCAAATACACTCTACTCACTCCCACACGGAAAACAAGGACGACGCCACCAAAGAATGTTTCTACGACCTCCTTGACAAGACAAAGACAATATCCTAAATATGACGTTAAAATCATCTAGTATGATTCCAATGCCAGGAAAGCAAATGGGGACATCTTTGGTAGGACAGTTGGTAAGCATAGCCTACATGACAGCACACCTGGTAACGAACTTAGGCTTATTGAATTTGTGGCTGTAGGAAATATTACTCTAGCAAGCACACGGTTTCCTAAACACAAGGTTGCATGGCTGTCTACGGATTAATAAACCAATCAAATTAGACAAACAGCCAAGATTTCCATTCATCTGACAAAATTAGTGTAAAGATAGCAATATCTTAGCTGAAATCCAACAAAGCAGATGGTCTGACGGCTTACCGGGCAAGATATTCAAAGCTGCTAGAAATGAGTTTGAGGAGAGCAAACACCAACTCATTTCTCAGATCTTGTTAGAGGGGTGATTGCCTGTTGAATTGAATTGAAGCATTGTTTGTCCGATCCACAAAAAAAGAGATCCCCTCAACTGGGCCAACTCTAGTTGTATTAACTTCATCAACATTGCGTACAGGATTGTATCTGCTATATTGTGTGAATGTTTGAAAAAATTTGTCAGCAATCTGATTGTACATAATCGATCAAGTCTTCACACTCCGGCAGATCCTGGTAGAAACTCAAGAAACCAGAATCGATACCCACCATATTTTTATCAATTTCAAAGCCGCATGAGAAAGCAATTATACAGACGAGCTATGCATAGGTAGAGCCATGTCTAGTCTTTGTATCCCTGCTAAACTCGTCCGTCATGGACCTTTGATGTCAAAAATGTCTTTAGACAAAGTAACGCGCTATCATTTGGCTTCTCTGACATCATACTCGGAAGAATTATGCGGAACTTGGAACTGAACACTAGAGGCAAAATCCTTCAAAATACTAATGTACGCCGATGATACCAATATAATTTGGAGAACGGTATATCACCGGTGCGTCCGCTAAATGAGTTTAACAGCAAATGAGCCCACTGCTGCAACTGTGACAACAAGTTGTGTGTCTTCAATAGTCAGTATAGCAAATACCATATATGGACTACTCCAACGTATTTGGAGCTGGGGTGAGTATTTGGAGAAAATGACTAATAAGGTCTTGTAAAAAAATACTAAGGACACTCTACATAAAATCCTCATCATCTCAGTCCTGCTTTGTGTTACAGAAGCATGAACCTTTGCGAAAATGGATGAAGATATACCTGGCGGCTCCGAATGGAAAATTCTTGTGATTTTTGGTCCCATTTGCATTGACGGGGTTTGGTGGAGGAAATTTAAATTCGAGCTCTACACTAGTGCTCCAGGCGGAAGAGTCTTCGATTCCAACCTGGAGGGACATGATATTGCCCTTGGAGGTGTGTACAATTGAAAGAGGACCTCAATCAAATTGGAACACGAAGCTGTAGGCCGATATAAAAAGAACTCCCTAACTACAGAGGCTTATTGGTTGAGGCTCAGGTACACCCCGGACTGCAGCGCCATCTAAGTAAGTAACTATCAATTAATAGCACTTCGAAAATTTTCTTTTTTTTTACGGTATTTGTCAATCAATTTTCTGCGTAAGCCCACTTCTGTAAATATAGGTTAGCTGTTGTAGCACCTCCGAAAGAAAAACGTTTTATCGACGACGGGTACGTTGTCAAAACTCTATGGTGTTCCGCTTAGGTCGCGCAATTGCGGAAAGGTGTGCAACTAATATTTTTAAGCAGTTAACCAAGGTAAGGTTGATTCAGAAAGAGAAAAGACTTGATTTCTCTCCCAGCTCTGTGCATTACATCTTCGTCTTAGCATTAAGTTATAATATTAGCTCCACAACTATCGCCCTAAAGCACAGATGTATTGACATTGACTTACAGAAAATGTTCTAATGTCAGATATGTTGTAACAAGTTCCATATGAGTGGAAGACTTTGTGGCAATCTTTGCATTTACGTTCAAAAAGACAACGTGTGCGATATCGAGGCTAATACTATGGGTCATCTAAAACAATTCATCGATAATCTTAAGCTTAAAAAAATATATGTTCTACGACTGTCATGACTTATAAACTCTGATATTGAGATTCAAGCCATTACCATGTAGTAATTTCTGATTGAAGTGATCCTTTGACATTTGCACCGAATATAATACTAAGATATAATTGAACACTTTTTGTTTATACATTCTAGGAACTAGGTACTCTTTTCAAAGAATATTTGATGTATTGTAGTACAAATTCGAGCGGTTTAGACAAAACTTTTCGTAAAAGAATAACACGAATACGCATCGAATATACTTCTTCAGTCACCTCAGGTTTCATTTTATAAAAGATATAGGCCACGTCTGAAACCCTTAAAAAATATACGATCTTCTCCTTCAATTTAAACAGCAACAAAATAAAGGACCTCTCTCAGGTATCCATATCCATCTACGTATTCTACCTCTCAGACTTAACTTATGTCAACTTCCAAATGTCGTAAAATTTCTGCGCCATAAAACAACGGAAAAGTTTCACCTTACTTACAAAGTCCCTTTACCACAGGATTTAAGGTTTTAATAAATCACAAGACATAAAGTGTTATCTCACGGCGATGGTATACGTAATTTGTCATAATAGTAAAAGACATAACCGACCCACCAGTAAACTTGTGTTTTAGAAGCTGCACGTCATTTTGCAATACGTTAACCTTCTACCACCTGCTGGTGAACATGTTTCCCAAAATCCCTCAGCTTATTACTATTCATTGGATAATTTTGTTTCATAAAATTAACACTCGAATAGGAAAAGTTTTAAAGTTTATATCCTGGTGATTGATAACATGGGACATATAAGAAGGCCAGTGCGTGCTTAGAAGGGTTAGAAACCCAAAGTCGGTTATTGGATAATACAGATATACGGAAAAGCTCCAGGGGGTACTTATTTGTTGCTCGATTGGAGTTGTCAAAGTTTTTTATTTTCGCCGTCGAAAAGATTTATAGAACCGTCAGTCTGGCAAAAAGCATCTCTCAACGGATGGTTTCCTGATTATGTAGTACCTGTGGGCCATGGATAGCTTTGAGCCTTAACTTCACTGCAAGAATTCATTAATATAAAGGACATAACACGCCTTTAAGTGACAGTTAGACAGTTGCGTCTAGGTACGGTTAATTTTTTTAAATTTTGAACCGTCGCATGTTGATGATACTATTATAGTTTCATCATACCTAATGGAGGGAAAACATTAAATGCCAAAGCATTCATAATTTTTCGGTCTATTGTCCTTAATAAAAGAAGTGCAACTTTAATTTATTTTAAGTAAGCAGAACTACGGCCCTACCAGCAGCTCTGAATTTAGCCCGATTTTACACTAGTGGACCCCAGTTGCGCACGCCAAACAATTACTCTCCATTTATGAGTAGCTTTGTATAAGAGTCGTGCTCTTGAGACATGCGAAGCTGAAGGACATGCAAAATGAAGAGCTTTTGAACTCCCTTTGCTGTGACAGCTGAATTAGTGGAACTATGTATGAATGTGTGTATGTGGGTGACAACTAGCCGAAATGCGCGGCTAGTAGGATTAATTAATTAAGCGGAGAGTACACCATTAAAGACGATAGCAGAAAGAAAAAAAGTAAAACAGAGAATAAAATTCAAATTACACAACGAACGAACAAAAGAAAAACCCTAATAAGAAAAAAACCCGACAAGAGAGGAAGACGGAAGTCCCGAAAGACAAGAAACCGACGGACAAAATTTACGACGAGAGTGACAGCGGCGGGAAGTAGACACTCCCCGCATCAACCCCCCCGACAACCTTACAGGAGCGGACCCTAGTAGGCAGGGAAACAGCTACGTGCCCCTTGTATTTTTAATATATTCGTGTGATCTTCCCCTAGATTATTTGTGATTCATAGAATCCCGTAAGACTCCTTACCGTTTTCTCGGTAAACACCGTAACCCTTTAGCGGTTATTTTTAAGTGAGTCACCCAGTTTTGTGATCGTACGGAACTTTGGGCTTTCCGTCGGCCGTCAAATTAAGTGTAAATTTTCGTTGGCTAAATCTTGAGGTGGGCAACCCCTTTGGTGTCCCACGATTGTGATTTCTTTTTGTATCCTATACGGCCTTTGTCATTTCCCCTTTTACAAAAAAAAACCATTCATTTAAATCGGTGTTCACTTTATCTTGTTTTCCCATTTTTGTCATAAAAATCAGGTGGAGTTCAATTACATATTGTTTACATTCATTTTCTTCCTTTTGCACTGAATTTAGACCGATCTTCATACTCCCTTTTCTATTAAAAATTTATGAATGAATTTTGGAAACACAAATTAACAAACATTTGAGCAATAATGAGCTTTTAACAAAAATACAATCTGGTTTTCGTACGAAACCCAGCTGCACTAAAGCTCTTCTTAAAGTCATAGATGGCATACGTATTGGTCTTGACACCGACGACATTAGTTTTCTAGTACTACTCGGTCGATATAGTCGACCACACTATTCTATGTAATAAATTGCGTTATTCCTTTGCTTTCTCAGCGTTGTCAATCAAGTTAATGCCTAATTATCTTTGTGGTAGAAAGCAGGCAGTGAACAAACCAAATACCTTGTCTACTTTCCTTCCCGTTAGTAATGGTGTCTCGCAAGGATCAATTCTAGGCCCACTTTTGTTCTCGATCTACATCAACGAGATTCCCAGCATAGTTCATAATTCTATGATGCATATTTGCGCCGACGATGTCCCGCTTTACCAAAATTATCCTCTTGGTCGTATTGAGAACTGTATTGAAAGTATAAACCAAATCCTAAAAAACATCTTTAAATGGTCCTCGCAGAACAATTGAACACTATATCCCTGTAAACGTAAATGTCTCGTTATATCCCAACAAATTAGATCCTTTGTACTTTCCATTTATTACCTTACAAAATTCACATATTCAATACGTCGAGACAGCTAAAAATTTGGGTATAGTGTTCAACTGGACCCTTACTAGAAATTACCACATAAATAACAATGTTGGTTAGACCTACGGAATTCTGTGATCGCTTTGGACCGCTCAAACGTATACGCCCCTCCCAACTAGGATGATGTTAGCCAAATCTTTAGATAATTCCAATAATAATAATAATAATAATAATAATAATAATAATAATAATAATAATAATAATAATAATAATAATAATAATAATAATAATAATAATAATAATAATAATAATAATAATAATAATAATAATAATAATAATAATAATAATAATAATAATAATAATAATAATAATAATAATAATAATAATAATAATAATAATAATAATATAATAATAATAATAATAATAATAATAATAATAATAATAATAATAATAATAATAATAATAATAATAATAATAATAATAATAATAATAATAATAATAATAACAATGTAACGAATACCCAGCCTACAAGTGACGGGAAGAGCATCAATGGAAAATCACACCATAACTCTAAACAATCTGACTGCAGGCTTAAGCAAAGCGCAAACGTGGAAGGCCCTAAGAATTGATAAAATATAGAACTTTTGGTATAAGAGGCTAACATCAACTCACCAGAAGTTAATCCACCTCTTCAACATGAGTATTGATAACTCCACCGAATTTCTGGATTTTTTAACAAAGGAATAACTTATCTGATACCAAAGTCAACATGTTTTAATCGAGACCCAGCTAGAGGAAGACCAATTACATGCTTCCCAACTATGTATAAAATAATAACAGCATGCATTAATAACTCTATCTATAAACATCTAACAGACCAGGAAGTTATAACAGAAGAACAAAAGGGGAGCATAAGTAGGGCCAGGGGCTGCAAGGAACAACTCACGATTGATCAAATTATACTTGAACAAGCTTCGAAAAGTACACGTAATCTATACGTTGGATATATTGATTACCAGAAAACTTTTGACAGTATTCCACATTCGTGGCTTGCCGAAGTCCTATCCGTTTATAAAATTAACCCTATTGTAATAAATTTCCTCAAGAAAATAATGGCAAACTGGGAAACAACTATAGAAATCAAGGGAGGCTCGTCGCGAAGCAAAACAGATACTATCCCAATAAAACGTGGTATCTTTCAAGGAGATTGTCTAAGTGCTTTGTGGTTTTACGTTGCTTTAAATTCACTCAGCAATCTTTTGAAAGAAGCGGGATATGGTTTCAAAATAAAAATGGATAGAGAACCAATACACCAAATCAATCACTTGTTATACATGGATGACCTTAAGCTATATGCCTCTACTAAGACTCATCTAAACCATCTGCTAAGCATCACAGAATCCTTTAGCAATGATATCAAAAAGTCTTTCAGTATTGAAAAACTCAAGACACTAGATATAACTAGAGGCAAGATATCATCAAACCCTGGACCAACGGCTTTTGAGCTAGGTGAAATGACTCAAGGTGATGTCTAGAAGTACCTCGGTGTTATGCAAAGCTGAAGGATTGAGCAAAAATCAGTTAAAGAGGAAGTGAAAAGTGAAGTTTTTAAAAGAACTCATATGCTTGCAATGTCTCATTTGAATGGTAAAAATCTATTTAAATCAATTAACACGTCCAGTGCTCATATATAGTTTTGGAATTATTCGATGGACTACAACAGAGCTTAACAACATCCAAAGAAAAATAAGATCAATTCTCACCAAATACAGAATTCACCAACCTAAATCGTGTTTGGAAAGGATGACTCTTCCTAGAAGACATGGAGGACGAGGGCTCATCGACATCCAACTCCTTCATGAAAACCAACTAAAATCCTTGCAATCATACTTCCATGAAAAACCAAATGAGTCAAACCTTATAATAGCAATAATTTTAATCGATAATGAGTACACGTCTTTAAAACTACAAGCAGCTGCAATCGACTTTAATGCACAATCAAAAAATCAAAAGCTCGAGGCATCAAAGACACTATACGGAAGATATTACCATTCGTTAAACAACCAAAACGTTGACCAAAAATTGTCAAACAGATGGCTAACCGATGGAAACATCTACTCCGAAACTGAAGGTTTAATGCTCGCTATTCAGGATAAGGTACCACTAACCCGAAATTATATAAAATGTATAGTTAAACAACCGAATCCTCACCAAGACGTCTGTAGAAGATGTCTCACGCGAGGAGAGACAGTTACTAACATCATAGCTGGATGCTCCACTCTGGTTCAAACCGACTATCTGAAACGCCACAACAATGTCGCCAAAATCATCCATATCGAACTTCAGAGAGAAACTTCACCCTAGAAACCCCGATACTACTTCTATGATCCCGACCCAGTCATCGAAAAAGACAGTGTGAAAATGTACTTTGATAGAACGCTCTACGCAACACATCGCCGAGAACACAATCGATCTGATATACCTTTTATCAACAAAACAACTCATGAAGGATTCTTGGTGGACATAGCCGTTCCACTAAACAGAAACTTAGAAAGGACCTACCTGGAACAGATGAACAAGTACGCTGAGCTTGCAATCGAAATAAAAAGCAATGGCAGCTGAAATCAGTGAAGGTCATACGCATTATCATATCCAGTGTTGGAATAGTTAATAAAAATTTAGTTGATAGTTTTAAAATCTAAAATTTAAAAGAGTCCACTATTCAAAGTATACAAAAATCTGGGATAATAGACCATGCCATGTAGTTAGAAAATGTTTGCAATAGAAAATAATTATTTTTAGTATAGTATGATTTTATTTAGACTTAAGGTCTCTAAGATTGTATTAAATATTACCATTTAATGGGAAATAAAGAATTAATAATAATAATAATAATAATAATAATAATAGTAATAAATTTTTATAATTAGAAACAGCATAACAGTTATCCAGTAGACCAATGTTGAAATCGCCAAAAGTAATTAAATGTTCAGTTTTATTCTCATTTCCTAAGAGATTTGAAAATTCTTCCATAAACGTTGAGAATCTGAAATTGTGCAATCTGTAAACACAAAAAAATGGTTGATTTTAAAAGACACATTCATAAAATCGGGACTGAGAATGGCTTTTTTTGTCCACAGCCTTAATATCCTTTTTACAAAAATAACCTACACCAGCCGCAACATCATTCAACAATCATTCTTTTCTAACTCATAAATCCAGATTTCTGACACAAATATAAAATCAGGTATACGAGTATACACATAGTGGTCTAGAGATACTATATCCATGAGATACTAGAGCTACAAAATTTTTTCTTAAGCTTCTTACATTTTGGTGAACAAAAAAAAATTTATCATTACAAAATGACTTTGTTACAAATACTCGTATATTATAAAAATGATTTTCATAATTTGAACGAAGGTAGCCGAAGGCGGGAATATCATCAATAAGATCATCTTCAAAATTCATTTAAGCAAGAATATTTAACACAATAAACAATAGGCGCTAAAAATTTGCACTAGATTTTGGCGACATCATTAAAAGATCTTATTGTAACGACATTTCCACCTTTTCCGTTTGTCATTAGGATTTTATTATCTTTGTGCAATATATGTATACTGGTAACCTTTTTTCTTCTTTGCCTCTTTTGCCTGCATACTTTATAAACAACGCCTGTTTGATGAATGCATGGTTTATGAGAATATCACTTTTTTACTTCTACATCCTTCTCTGTTGCTATCATTAAATAAATTAGAGTTTAATTTGTCTTTCTTCTTTCTCATGTGCTATCCGTCGGTGGAGAATGGTGTCCGAAAACTTCACATATATACATACATATATGACGGATATGCTTGCGGCTTGATGTAGCACATGTTGATGTCATCATGGCTTACCGCTATAGGTAATATATCGCAAAAGAGAAAACTTTGCTGTTGAGAATTTAATTTGTTGTCGAGGGCATTTATCTTTGACTTCAGAGCAGTATCCTCATCTTGTAGCTCTTGAAAGGATTGCAGAAACTGCCTACTTATTTTCTTCAATTTAGATAGCTTCTGATAGATCATTCGCGCACATTCTTCTTGTGCTACGGAAGGAGGCCCGGAAATTTTGGGTGTCGTATATTGATAAGGGTCAGTGTTATATGTTGCAGTACTTTGTGGTGTCTGCTTAGATATATTTTCTGCAGGTTTCGGCATATTCAGTGGTCGACGTCGTAGCACTGAGCATTTGCCACAATTAAAGGATATTCCATGTATTTTTGAACGTATGCGTTGTTGATCCTACCAGTTTTTTTAAGATGTTCCACTAGTTATTAAAAGGGTTTAGATCGGGGGATTGCGATGGTCATTCTAACACAACAATATAGTATCTTTTCCGCAAAACCCTCCCTAACCATATTTGAGGAATGTTTGGGGTCATTAGCATGTCGATAGACCTAAAGAAGATGCATCTTCTCCTCATCATATGGTAACATTACCGATTCCACTATACGCCTATGCTGAAAACGATCCATAATACCACTTATTTCATATAACGGACCAAATAATACCACTTATTCCATATAACGGACCACATCGCTCGCCCGAAAAACATCTCCAAACCATAACCGAGCCACCACCATGCTTCACAGTTGGGCGGCAATGTCAGTGCTGAACACGTGTTCCCATCTTGTGTTCCCTTTTCTTTCCATCAGCAGTAATAAAATTGAACGTACACTCATCGCTAAAAATCACAGTTTTCGACTTAGTAATTTAGAAGATAAACCAACGTCAGAAATAGAGTAATCACTTTTCTGTGTACGTCCACGTCTGTAAATACAGACCAGCTGTTTTGTCACTTAGTGAAACACAGGTAGGTCCCCGCCCCCCACCTCTCATATTTCTCACCGCGTCCCATCTTTTACGTGCGTAGTACTGTTGCTTGTAATCCCTATTCCAATCCGGAATTCAACTTCATGTGGTTAAAATTCTATCTCCGAAAGCAAATTATCCACTACTGCTTTATCTAGAGAAGCCACTAACTGGACACCGATTCGACCTTTAATGAGTGTCTGACTCCATACAAAGAATTGTATCCGTTTATCCTCATACAGGCAGTCAACACCCGGAGGACGGTGTTTTGAGACCTTTGCTGCGGAAAATAACTTGACCCAGCTTGTAAATGAACCCACACAAATACCTTGCATTGATACGAGTAGTTACACCGCCAACACACAAGGTGTTGTCTCGAATTCCTAAAGAAGCTGTTAAGACTGCTCCAATTGGCTTTCTCGTATTGCCATACGGTTCGTTTAGGAATTTTTCCTCTAACTGAGTGGTCGGTGGTCGAGAAATTAGCTGATATAATACAATGGTCGGAGGAGCTTAGAGCGGAGATCACATCAACGGTGTACTTATCAGGGTGAGAAGTTAAAAACAAGTCCAGGGTGTTGGCGGTATGACTATCAACGTCTGGTCTTCGCGTGGGCTTACAAGCTGCTCTAAGTTTTTTTCCGCACCGAAGATCTCATCACACCGTCCTTCGGGTATTGTCTGTCCAGAATATCGAAGCCACCCAGAATTGTGTATATTGAAGTCGCCCGTAATAACGATTTCAGTATGAGGATACAGGGATACAATTCTTTGAATGGAGTCAGACAGCGCATCAAACTCGTTAAAAGTTGAATTTCTGTCCAGTTTGGGGCTTCTGTAAATAAAGCAGTAGTGGATAATTTGCTTACGGAGATGGAATTTTAACCACATGAAGTTGAATTCCGGATTGGAACATGGATCAGATTGTGGTGGAGTTTGGTAAGCTACATCACTACGCACGTAAATGGTGAGACCGCGGTGAGAGAAGAATAATGGCACTAGTTCGTAGCTACTAACCAGGTAGCTTCAGATCAGAATGATCTAAGAGGTGTGGGCGGGGACCTACCTGTGTTTCACTAAGTGCCACAACAGCTGGTCTATACTTACAGACGTGGACGTACGTCTACCACGTCTACCTTGAATTCCCTAGACATAATCACAGACAAACACAGAAAACACAAGCACCGACGATACTAAGTAATGCTGCGAAGTAAAAATTCTGACATAGATTTACCAGATCAAATTGTTGTAGGTGTGCACCGTGTACCAACAAAATTTTCACTCACAACCCGCTAACCGTCAGTTGTTACATACACTCAGCCACTGCCCGTACCGTATGGTAAATACAGTAATGACAGTGATTGAGTGCAAGCAACAGTACTTCGATCAGGAGCGTTAGAGGTTGGATACCCGCACTGTGTGATATTTATTTATTTTCCATTGCACTGCACTTTTTTTTATTTATTCATTTAGTTTTTTTTTTTGCATACGCGCGCGGTGTTTTTTATTTTTTTTTGCACAGCACACGATAATTTGCGAGTGCAATGGTTGACTTGTGCACTCGTTGGTGGTCCACTCGGTACTCGACCAAAAATTGAGGCAAACAATACTACAATGTCAAAGCTTTTGTTCAGTTTAATCAGAAATTCTGACTCAACTTCCACCCCAACACTCATTTACAATGAGATTGCAGCTGTAAGCTCTCTAGACAAGGCCAATCTGTTTGCTGCACACTTTGCGGTCAGCTCAACATTTTCAGAGTGTGCTTTGTCTTCGCCTAAACGGGACGAATCCACTTTTGCACTCGTGTAGTAGCAAGAGTACATAAGGACCTCAACATACATAAATCCGCTAATCCGGATGGTATGTCTCAATTTCTTCTGAAGAGGTTGGCAAAACCACTGTGTAGGCTTTTCCACGATCCTGCTCTTTAGAACTCTTTTCGAGCAGATTGAAAACAGCAGTCGTCCAGCCCGTCCCTAAAAAAGGCGAATCTTCTTCTCTCTCCTCCTACAGGCCCACTGCTATTACGTTCCTTCTTTCCAAGGTCATTTAAACGCTGATAAACCGTGAGCTCATGAAATATTTCGAAAAATGAAAACTTTTCCATGACCGGCAGTACAGTTTTTACAGCAACAGGTCCACTGGTGATTTGATGGCATGTCTCACTGACAAGTGAAGATAAAGCATACATCAATCTGGCGAAAGCAAGACAGTTGCATTTGATAATTCTAATGCATTTAATAGAGTTTGGTATCAGGCTCCTTTGTCGCAAATGCGCATTTGGGATCGACCACTCTATTCTTCAGTGGGCTATAAATTCAAGCTGTCTTGGATGTTTCAAGTCTGATGTTCACAAAATAATTTCTGGTGTACCCCAGGGCTCCGTTCTGACTCCGTTAAAGCGATATTTAAACACCCTGCACTTGTCCATGAATGGAACTTGCATCTTCGAAACCGAAAAATTTTCCATTCTCGGTATGTGTTTCAATGACAACATATTCGGTGTCGTCAAAAATGCTGCGAAATGTCGGGGTTTCCTCAAGCGATGTAAGAAAACTTCACCCCTTCTGAATTGTCTTCAATATATAATGCATTTTTCCGTCTGAAATTGGAGTACAATGCACACATCTGGTCGGGTGCGCCTAAAACATCTCTGCACTTGCTAGATAGGATTCAAAACCATGCGATAAAACTCATATGTGATACTAATATCACTCAAACAAACAACACATTCGAACAGCGACGCAATGTCTCGTGTCTCACTCTGTTTTATCGATATTCCCACCATCAGAAGCTCCATAGAAATCGCCAAATGGTCTCCACGGCTTTGCTAGAAATGTGTTAAATTTTGTGTATATTTTCAATGACATAGACATTACATGACCAGGAAATGACTCAGACTGTTATTGAAACTTTTCTTGGCCTGGATGTCATGTAGCACCCTTGTTGAAGCCACATGTCGTCCACATCCATATCTTGCAATTTAGACACAAAAAGTCATTATCATGATGTGATTACTGTTATTACGTGACCAGCCGCATTTCAAAGAAGAATGATGATGCCCCAAACCCCAAAATCCGCACCAAACAGTAACACATTGTGGATGCATTTGTCTCTCAACAATCACTCTTTCAGGAAGCGCTCCAATTTTAATAACTCTGAACTGTCAGCTGTCAAGCAGTCATTTTTTACGTTAGCGAAACTTTACCGCATAAATGGCGCAAAATTCAATTCTTGGGTGAATATTTATGTATCATACAACAAACAATATCAAAAAAAAACTCATTTCATGTGATAGTATGCTTTTGTCCTTTTGCCGACCAACACAGTGACCAACGTAAGCACAGGGAATACGGTGCGTGCGTTGCGCTACGGGCAGTCTGGCACACGTACATAATACAACTTTTGTTAGCAAATGTAGGTTTCCAACGTAAACACGATATACGGCAAACACGTGTATTGCGTCGTGGCCGCAACGCACGTATTGTTTTAATTTTCAAATAAAGGGTCCGCCATCTAACGTTTTTTTTTTTCAACTAGCGATTATTTCGTGAATGGTAACACCTAGCTCATATCTGATTTGACAGATAATTAGTTTTATCCTTCCGGTTAATAATGGAAAATAATTTCATTCAAATGGCTGGCTAGGCTGGCCATGCAGTAGCCTACACGATCGGTTCAATTTTTAAGCACATTATCGATTGTGTGCAGCTGTATTTCACCAATGGCTTCACGAATATTGTCCTTTAAAGCGTCAATTGTCTCTGGCTTGTCGGCGTAACACTTATCTTTTACGGCACCCCACAAATAATAGTCCAACGGTGTCAAATCGCAGCTCCGAGGTCGCCAAACGACATCAGCTCTGCGGCAGATAATGCGATCTTCAAAAACAGGGCGCAAAACATCGAGTGTAGCTTCGGCTGTGTGGCACGTAGCGCCGTCCTGTTGAAACCAAATGTTGCCAATATCCTCCTCTTCAATTTTCGTGAACAAAATTCGTTCAACATGGCCCGATAACGATCGCCATTGGCTGTAGCGGCCACTCCTTGCTCATTTTCGAAGAAAAATGACCCAATTATGCCTCCGCACCAAACAGTGACTCGTTCTGGGTGTATCGGCTTTTTAATGTATGCGTGCGGATTTTCTGTGCCCTAAATGCGACAAATTTGCTTGTTTGCATACCCGCCAAGATCAAAATGAGCTTCATCTGAAAAGATGATTTTTTTGGCAAAATCGGCATCTAATCTAATTCGATCGCAGGCCCACTTAGCGAAGCGAAAACGCATTGGATGGTCAGTTGGCTTCAACTCCTGAACCAATTGGACTTTGTGTGGCGTCATACCAAGGTCTTTATGCAAAATTCGTCTCAATGATGTCTCCGAAATGTTCAATTGTTGAGAACGACGGTGAATTGATGTTGATGGCGCTTCACGCACACTTTCTGCCACAGCAGCAATATTCTCGGGTATACGCACTGTTTTTGGCTTTTCACGCTTTGGTTTATCGATGGGGATGCCAGTTTCTTTCACTTTTTTCACAAGATAACGAACATACGGAGCTGACGGTGCTTCTCTTCTTCGAAAATCCGTACGCAATTTTCGCACATATTCTGCAACATTACCATTATTTTCAAAGTAATGTCGCAATATTTCCGAGCGCTGTTCAAGCGTATACACAACTGTATTCGTTCAGCGGGAGGATAAAACTAATTATCTGTCAAATCAGATATGAGCTAAGTGTTACCATTCACGAAATAAGCACTAGTTGAAAAAAAAAACGTTAGATGGCGGACCCTTTAGTATGATTTTGCCCACATTGTCGTACGGAAAACAAATCGAAATGGAAGTGTTAATATCGGAAATTCAAAAAGAAGTGTGTTAGGGAATAAAAGCAATCCCTGCTATAAAGACAAATTAATTGCAGATAAGGAATGAGACTCAATTGCTAAAAATGTGGGAATATCAAGTAAGTAAACAATGTAATAAGCTTTATATTTTATTTATTGAAAAGTATTCACAAAAAACGCTTCTGCTTCTCGTGATGGGCGCTTATTTGATTTGGAAAGTTGTAGATTATTGTTTGCCATCAAATTCTTGGAACTGACATTTTGTTCAATAATAATATTGTGTAAAATGCAAACAGCTTTTACAATATGAACTGCATTTTCAACACTAGTTCTATTGCTTTCAATAAAATTCGAAATTTGGCGGAACTAATGCCTAATGCGTACTCAACTGTCATTCTGGCTCGTAAGAGACAGTGATTAAGATTTGAAGCAGCGGCATTGTTTTGAATTCGTTTTGCAGGGTATAGCCTCATCAAATAAATTCTCAAAGGAAATGCTTCGTCACCTAGAAACACAAACGAAACCTTCTGCTCCGAGTTGGGTAGCGGCTTATCTCTTGGTAAATGCAATTTACCATTTTCGATATTTTTAAAAATGGCTGAATTTGCAAAAACTCCTGCATCACTATCTTTTCCATATGCGTATACACCGATCATTGAAAAACCAAGCCAAACTACTGCCAAGAGTACTATTGAAAAAAAACCTTTTTGTAAAACCTAATTGTAATACATACTGCCCGAATTTTTTGGACACTTTAGTCTTATATGCTTTCCGTCTATACTACCTAAACAGTTGGGGAAATTCCATTCTTCAAAATATTCTTTTGAAACCTTTTCAAAGCATACGTATGTATCTGGAGTGATTCCCAAATGGCTCTGCAAACTTCTATGATTTTACAGGCAACAGACGATATCGATATTCGAAAAGTAAAAGCAATTTGTCTAAATTATATTCCCATTGATAGTTACCTGAAACAAAAAATGTTAAATCAGGAGGTTCGCAAGACTGTTCTGCAACATATTCTGGAAAGTGGCAGTTTTTTAAAAGTGTGCTTTTCCTAAAGGACACCGTGTATCCGAGAGTTACGGATGGAAATTTGTCGCTGGTAACAAACGATTCGCTAAGCTTTATAGCCGCAGCAAAGGTTAACAATGAAGAGGCAAATACAAAAGTGAATGAACCAGAAATAAATTTCATTGGAACAAAACCTTCATTAAAGAATTCACCACCTCGTCGAAAAAGAAAAAGGATGCATGAGGAAGGAAATGATTTTAAGCATAAGCTTCTAGATATACTCGTAAAAGCCAAAAAGCTTGCTTGAAGGCTCAGAGGACGAAAATTCACTTTTTCTGCGGTCATTCCTTCCATTTATGAGAAAAATGGATCCATTACGACAACTTCGAATAAGATCGAAATTTCAAGATGTTTTACTGCAGGAAATGCAACAAATGGAGGAAATGCGGAATCAACAAACTTCAAATATTATTCCGACTTCTCTTAATCAGCTTCCCCTGTCTTCATTATTTACCCCAATGGCACACTCTTACAATCATCTTCTATAAATGTTGCTTCTACATCTCAATTTGTTGCACAAAATATAAACGAATCACATGAAATACATATGTTATTTTATAAAATACGAGTAGTAACAGTTCTTTTGTTTTATTACCTTAATGTTAGCAGAAGTCTTTCTTCGATAGAGATAGGTCTTTGAAAGTTTGTGGTATAATGATAACAAGTATCATGTATGTTTTTTTTTAAAATATAATCGAATGTTTTTGCCGTCATTTTTGTATACTGGTGAAATGCATCACTTCCATCTGCATGCAATACAGCAAGTTAATCGGTTTTCATATATATACATGTTAACACTCGTTTTTTTCTTAGCATAATTCTTTTTCAGTTTCTTTAATATTTTTATTCTTAATAAATCATTTTCCATTAAAAGAATTTTTCACGCTAAAACCGAAGACATTTTACACTGAACTAAAGGAAGTTGTTACTGAAGCCCGCATAAATGCACGCAAGTTATAATTCCAGTGTGGCCAAATAAATAAAAAAAACGCTTTTTAATTTCTTTATTTTTATTTTTGGTCATCCTTTGGACCTTACAATTTAATTACAATCGTATTACTGGACGACGATCGATGGCTCTGCTTGGCATTATATAGTCTGATATTGCTGATGCTTTTGTATTATGTTGACCCATATTTACAGGTTGGTTGTAGCTTGACTTCGCTGTATCATCGTTTAGTGATGGCGTAATTGGGGTAATGTTGGTTATTGCTGGAGTTGCATATATTGCTTGGCGAATGCCCGCTGTATTTAGGTTGTTTTCGAATAACCTACTCCTCGGTGGTTTGGGGTGATTGACCGTCGTTGCGGAAGTAGACTTAGTATATGTAACTCCTCCTCGGTTTGAGTAAGAATTCTCCTGAATTCTAGTTTGGGTTAACTTATATAATTTAGTTCAAAATGTGTAAAGGCTAGTACAATAATTATTATAATTACTATCATGCTAAAGTTTAATCCATATGGTAGGTAGATTTTTGTGTAATAGTAATTCTTTTATTTCTTTAATGTTTTCAAAGTTACTAGAAAAAATATCATCAAATGTAAGGGTTTTGGTAAATATGGATCTTATATTGTTATCGGGGTAGAAATATGTGTCTTCGAAAATATCTTGCTTATTGTAAAAAGATTCATTTAACAAATGATTTGACAATTAAAGAAGTTAATAAGATAATTTTTGTTTAGTGTAATATTTCGTTCATCACAATTTCGCTTAAGTATATCTTTGTTAGCATTTTTAATTACAATAGTTGTATCATCTATTGGTTTTATTTGGGTTTCATTGTTATACCTTAATTTACAATTTTTTGTTAAAGTACAATGTTTACTTAATTTTAATTCACTTACAGTGATATCTGACTGATATGTATATATCTTATATTTATTATCTCTATAATATATTCACCTTTACTATCTGTTTCAAAGTTTTCCTTATTTAGTAATGAGGTTACTAATTTTTTTTCGACTGATATGTAATTTTTTGGAATTTTTATTGCGATTATAATACTTGTAAGATTATTTTGATATTCGGAAATGCCTATTTTTAACAATTTTAGCTTATAAGAATCAATTTCGTATTCATTAATTCCATTGTAAGGATACTTGGGTGAATAATTATATATTTCGCGGGTACAATGTTATCTTGTATTTGGTTGATTTTATTTTCCAAGAAATCTAGTTTGGTAATTTGGTCTAAGTATAGTTGTTGTTTTAAGAGTTTATTCATAACACTATCTACTCCATTGTAGGTGTCTAAAATAGTTTTTCTATCATTGAGTATGACTGTTTGTAAAGATTGTATGGTTTCATTGAAATGTTTGTTAATTATAATTTGGTTTTTAATAGTGTTAATTGTGTTATGTGTATTTTGTTCCACAATATCCAAATGATTCAGTATAGACTGTCTGTCTTTATGGTCCATAGTTCCAAAAAGCCATTTTTCTGCGTTCCCATTCAATAGCCCTCGTTTCTGTCTCTCTGCTTTATTCGGCATTATGGAATTCATTTTTGCTATTAACGTTTCTATTCTATGATAAACTACTTCTTTATTTTCTAATTGTATGTGCTTTATGTTGGTTCTAATTTGTGTAATGGTATTGAGGATTTCCTCTGGATTACTAAAATGTACGATTATATTGGTTTGATTAGTAATTTGAACTGTACTGATCTTTATTTTTAGATATCCTGACTGTTTATTGATTGATGTGATATGCAATGCTCCGTGTATCGTTGATATTAAGAAAATAATTGTTAGGAATATGATCTCTAAATTTAAGCGGTCTTTTAATATTTGTTAAATACACGTTTTCTAACTTTTTAATTTTATATCTATGTCTATCGTGCTTGTAATTTTTTGTTGGTCCTTCCTGTCTTTTTTCTATATAGTTTTCGCGTCTTTCATTAAGTTTTTCTATTCTTTTATTTTTTGTCTCTTGAACTAATTTATACAAAATTTCCTCATCTATTTCATCTTTAGCCTTCCTAGGTATCGTTCTGATTGTTGAATGGTGACGATTGTAATTGTTTATGACTAATTGTATTTTCATTTCATTAGACAGGTCTTGTTCTTCGATACCGGTTATTTTTTCTAAAATTGTAGAATGTAGTCGTTTTACATCTGAATTACCTGTGTGGCTGTTTGGTTTAGTTCAATATACTTCGACCTCATTTCCGTTAAGAAAATTTATAACTTGCTCCGATTTGAACTCATTGTCCGTAATAATTTTCTTTGGTTTCCCAAACTTAGAAATGTTCTATTAATATTGCCTTCTTACTTCTCCAGTTTCTATATAAACGAGTAATAACGTAACCTACCGTAAATTTAGTTAGATTATCTATAATAGTTACAAAAGTCTTTTCCTGTATGTGAAATACGTCCAAGTGTATAATTTCATTCTTATGTTTTGGGGTTTCTGTTATGTGTAATTTTGGTTTAATTGGTTGTCTGTCATATTTAATTTCCTGACACTGATGTGATAGAGAGATATTTGTTTGTGTGCCTCCTCCTCGGTTTGGATTTCAGCCGCTCTCTGTGAACACTTTAGGAACTTTATGTTTTCATCATGGGAAAATAATGATACAATTATTTTCTGAACTGTATTGTAGTGAGTATCATCCACTTCTGAAAATATACCTATTGTTCCTTTCTTTATGAATCTAATTAAAACCTCCCTAATCTTCTTCTTCTCTTCAAGTGGATTTAAATATATAATCCTACGATTATGTATGATTTCAATTTCTTTACTGACTTTGTACGTTAAAATTAACTGAGTTTTATATTTATTTACTAATTCGTTTTTTATACCTATATAATCTAATTGTTGTTCTTCCGCTGAATGTATGGTTTCTGTTAATGCCATATTTGATTCTATATCGTTATCTTCCCTAATCTTGGGTGTGTCTTCCATTTTACTGAGGAAATTTCAAAATTATATTCTTGGAGTTTTAAAATCCATCTTTGGTTACGCTGTGAGAACTCCTTACCTTTTGTTGTTTAAATATTTAATTGAGACATGATCCGTAATAATTTTGAATTTATTTCCATAGAGATATGGACGAAAATAATTTACTGAGTAGACAACAGCGAGAAATTCTTTGTCCGTGACACTATAATTTTTCTCGTGATTGTTTAATGTTCTTGAGCCGAAGCAAACTGGATTTCCATTTTGTGATAATACCGCAGTTCAGTTTTCAGTTTTAAATGCATTTTATTTTCTTAACACTAACTCTTACATTCTAACAAAAAATGCTTAAATGCTAGCTTATAATTACTATGTCTTTCGACTTTATTTACATTTTACTTAGAACTATTTATTTTGAATACTTAAGGCTAAGAAAAAATATTTGTTAACAAAAACTTAGCATATGGACATAATTTTTTATTTTTTATAAAAACTTAATATCTAACTTAAAATAAACCTTAGCCTAACTAACCTAGATACACAATACACACATACACACACATAGACATTATACACAATTATACACATATGTATATTAGTATATACCTTTGTTAATGACCTCGAATTTTGGACCTATTCTGTACGCTATCAAATCCTCTGCATACGCAATAGTATGAGGAAGTGAACCTACCAAGTCCCTTGCAAAAATGTTGAATAGAATCGGCGAATTGACCGCGCCTTGCTGAAGACCATTATTTATTTGAAATATTCCAACAGAAGTCACACCACCATTCTTCACGATGAACTGTCTGTTATTTAGCATATTATAAAGAATGTACAAGAGTGGTTTACTGATACCCAGCCTAGCCAGCTTATAGAAAAGACCCTCTAACTATACGGTGTCGAAAGCCTTCTCCAAGTCAACAAGGCATTCACCAGTACATTGTTTTTTGCCTTTATTCCATTGGATATCGGATAACAGTTTAGACAAGGCATGTGAGATATCATGCCCCGCCTTAAAACCGAATTGATTATCCGGAACTATATGTTTGTCCTCAACCTACCTAGTCAGAGCTCTATTGGTTACTTTTTCAAAAACCTTACTGATATTCGGAAGGAGACTTATCGACCGGAGATTCGCCGGATTGGATATATCCTTTCCCTTTTTGGGGATAGGTTGAACCACCGCCGTTTTCCAATGCGCTGGATAATGTGCATTATTCAATGCATTATTAAACGGGGTGGTGTAGATGTCCACCGCTTCTAGAGGAAGATGTCGAAGCACGATGTTCAGAATACCATCGGTCCCCACTGATTTCTTAGCCCTGATTGTGTCGAAGATCTCACGGAGTTCTTCCTTCGAAATGAACGGGGGTAGGTCACTCTCTCTGGTCATGGCATTATTTGCCATATTTTCGTCGCTGAACCGGGTGAAACCAGAGCCCTCGGATCGCCAGTTCCCTATTTTACTTCGAATGCAGAAGTCGTGCAGCAAGACGCGACTGTCCAGGTCATAATTAGGGCCAATGATATCAATGGCCTTGTATACTTCCTGGAAAGTCGCCCCTATGGTCTCAACCTTCTCCTGTGGATCCTCGATCACTAAGAAGTCGTCATCATAAGCGGCCTCATCTGGATCAATACCTGCTATTGTCAGTAGCCGTTCGTTGTCTGTTGTCCGGGCTATTTTAAGACACTGAAGGTCGTTTTGATTTTTTCTCCGAAATATTTTATTTATTTGCGGAAACATATTCGGGTTGCTAGTGTTTACAGCCCGAGCCTTGTTGTTCCAATATGAACTTACAGAAATTCTGTAATTCTCTTTTATTAGCTTTTGA
The DNA here is from genome assembly GCA_949129095.1 of Volucella bombylans. Taxonomy (NCBI): domain Eukaryota; kingdom Metazoa; phylum Arthropoda; class Insecta; order Diptera; family Syrphidae; genus Volucella; species Volucella bombylans. Next base: position 104,948,368 of record OX422140.1, read on the forward strand.
ATATTTTTAATCGACGACTTCAGTGTCCTAATCTCCGGGTCTTGTTGGTCAAGTTTTTGAGTGTTGTCAGAAGTCAACTCTTCTGTCGGTGCAGTGCGTCAATAGTAGGATTGCGGAACAGGTCTTCGTTAGTCGTACGTCAATACCTTGGTATTGTAGTGTCCATAGTTTGTTTAATTGTCTCGTCCATTTGTTTTAGGTAATTGTCGATCTCCCCGTTTGACAAATTCCTATTGGACGGTGGGTGGAGCGTGTTCGAGGAGAGAGCTCTTTTCAATTTTGCGGAGAAGCGTGTCCATCGAGTTTTACTGTAGTTGTAAGAATATCTTTGCACAAACTCCTCCAACTCCGCAATTTCGTTGGGAACTGTAATTTCGGTGCTAAAACCGCAATGGTCACTTTCATACACGAATGTGCGCATACAGTTTAGCGTATGTAAATTCGTACCTGTCAGTGCGTTCGTCGTACAGCAGTAGATCCAAATAAGACCCGCCTCTGGGAAACGACGGATTATCCGTCGCTTTAAGACCGAGTCTGTACATGACATCGTGCTGACCCCACCAATCAAGGAGTAGGTTCCCTCTAGTATTTGGCAAATTATTTCCCCAATCTCTGTGTCTAGCGTTGAAATCCCCGCCGATTATAAAATAATTATGCCCCGATTCCAGCCCCAGAAGTCGAAAAAGCGTGTCGAGCTCTGTAATGAATAGGGTGGATTGTGAAGCCCCAGGTGCATAAACAGAGGCCAAGTAAAGCCGCTTTCCACTGCGGAGCGGTATGTAAATGACGACTGCTTCCAACACCCGGAACCTGCGCAACACTCCCTTGTACACTCTGTGAAATTTTATACCTTCTTTGATGAAGAGCGCGACACCGCCTCCACGTTTGGATCTGGGCCGATTTCTTCTTCTAACAATATAATTATTGTACTCCAGTTTGTGCTTATCGGTTAGCTTGGTTTCGCTAGCGTAAAGCACAGCAGGAGTTTGGTCTTGTATCAATTTAAACATCGCGGCTCTTCGTTCGATCCTAATCAGTGAATTACCATTCACCGCAAGGACCTTCAAAGTTTGCTCTTGGCCTGTTCTTGCACCTGCTTTTGCAGCTGAGCCATCTGCCCTTGGATTGCGAGCAAGAAGCCCAGCATGTTAAGTGCAGTTTCCGTTGTTCTGGGCATTGGCGCCGGAGAAGCAACAGCCACTTGCTGTACCGTAGCCCCCCTACCTGACGCCATTTGGGCGTAGGAAATTTGGGACGCGACGGCTGGTGTTTGAAACCTAACAGGTGAACGTTTGACCTCCACCTTCTGCTGCCGAGCTAGTTTTGCTCTCTTAATGTCAGCAAACTTAGGACAACCCCGATAGTTTGCGGTGTGTCCCACGTTCCCACATAACACGCACGAGAGCTGCGTCCTATCGGATGCTCCGTCCCTACCCAGAGCACTCCTCGGAACAGTATAACGCCTTCGCTCCTTTTTAATTTTTCGCGTAGCCTTCCACTATATTACAGTGGATGACATGGCGATCGTTCCCCAATCTCTTGATATTAAAACTATTACCAATGACCAACTTACACAGATCCTTGGTTTCATTTACCTCTAGTTTATAGGTGTTGATAAGAGGCACCTTCTCCTTCTTCTTCTGCTGCTGCTGTTGTTGTTGTTGCTGCTGCTGTTGTTTTTTCAGCTGCTGTGTTTAAGAAAACGGAATCACTATTTTTATTTTACTATAAGGAAAGCCGAATCACATCAATTATCGGCGGAGATCTGCGAACGACTGTGAGAGTGATAATACCGCTCCTATGGCATAATTGCTTGCATCTGTTGTGAGAACAAATTAGTCTAAGAGCTCGCAGCAATTTTTAGGTGTGAGAGGTAACCAAAAAATAACCAGATGAGTTGAAAGCTGGTGTAAGCATTATGTTAAAAACAAAAGTCTTGCAGGAAATGGTCGCGGCTTTAGTGAGTAATAGTGTGCTGAAAACTAATTTTTTTTCCAAAATTGAGATAATTGATATAACCAGTGAATGCTAATTTCATTGTATAGTGTGTTTTTATTTGATCGCAAAAATGTTGGTCCAAGACGTTTCGAGTGTGGCAACGCTGTTGCCAGATGGTTTTAAAATTACAAAAAAAAAATTTTTTCTTAATATGTGACATACCCAAGTATTAATCGATACTAAAGGTAGGAAAGCAATGCCTCATAAAAGATATGAAGGTCCCAGACCATTTGAACGTGGAATACACTCTGCCAGACTGTTTCGAAATTCTAAAAATATGAAAACTTTGAAAACTTTTAGGCTGGTTTATGAAATCCTTTAGTATCGATTAATACTTGGGTATGTCATATATTAAGAAAACATTTTTTTTTGTAATTTTAAAACCATCTGGCAACAGCGTTGCCACACTCGAAATGTCTTGGACCAACATTTCTGCGATCAAATAAAAATACACTATACAATGAAATTAGCATTCACTGGTTATATCAATTATCTCAATTTTGGAAAAAATGAGTTTTCAGCCCACTATTACTCCCTAAAGCTGCGACCATTTCCTGCAAGACTTTTGTTTTGCTTAATGCTTACACCAGCTTTCAAATGATCTGGTTATTTTTTGGTTACCCCTCACACCTAAAAATTGCTGCGGGCTCTTGGTCTAAATGGTTTGTCGTACTCTGGATATTTTAATATTGGGTGTGCAATAATCATTGCTTTTATATTTTCGAATGCTGGTATGTACTGAGGATCATTTATATTTATTTTTTCATCCTTTTTTAAATACCTTATCATTGGGTAAGCAATCTTAGCATAGTCCCTAATGAATTTTCGATAATATCCTGTCATACCTAAGAAACCTTTAAGCTGTTTTTCTGTTCTTGGTACACCTAACTTTTCGATGTCTCTAATTTTATTTGGGGTCGGTTTTATTCTTTCTTTCGTTAGTATATGCCCTAAAAATTCAGTATCCCTTTTCAAGAAACTACACTTATCTACCTGGATTTTTAGATTATGTTCCCTCATTTTTTTAAAGATCTTATCTATGGATTCAATATGTTCTTCTAAGGTTGTGGAAAATATTAATATATCATCCAAGTAAACCACACAAATTTTTTTAATGTACTCTCGTAAGATGTTATTCATTAATCTTTGGAAAATGTCGGGAGCGTTCTTTAAACCGAACGGCACCCTTACGTATTCGTATAAACCTGCTGGTGTGACAAAAGCAGTTTTTTCAATATCCTTTTCTGCTACAAGGATTTGATGATAGCCTTAAGCTAGATCTATTGTGCTAAAATATTGTGCTTTACCTAGCTTATCTAGTTTACTGTCTATGTTAGGTAATGGATATTTGTCATCTATTGTTACTTGGTTTAATTTTCTATAATCTACTATAATTCTGTATTTTTATTTACCAGAATTATGCTGTTTCTTGGGAATAACAATTATAGGTGAACTGTATTTGCTATTACTTTTTCTTATGATACCCTGTTTTTCCATTTCTTCCATTTGCTTACGCACTTCAGCTTCGTGTTTTGGTGGATCTGTAGAGTTTTCAATTAATTTGTTGATCCGTGGTAGTATTTATTTCATGTACTACTGTTTTCGTATTTGTCAATTGATCTCATTCTTTATAAATAAGTTTTTGATATCTACTTAGAAGTGATTTAATAGCCTTACTCTCTATTTCATTCAGAGGTGAGTTTGAATGTCGCAAACTCCACTTATATCCAACACATTTACTTCATTAAGTGTCTTGGCTAGGAATGGAAGATGCAAGTCATTTGTTAATATAATACACTTGTTGATTATATCTAAAGATTTTACGTTCTGCCTGATCCAATCCATACCGATTAAGAAATCGTATGGTTTGTTCAGAGCTATTTTAGTCCATTTCATTCTTGCGTTCATTTTGCCCGAATTGTATTCGACATTTTGTTTTTTCTTGTTCCGTTTTACTTTTTACTAAACCTTGAATTATATTGATTTGAATTGATTCTGCTTCCAACTTTGCATATATTTTTGTTGGTACGCTACTGGAATTTAAAAGACTAATAGTTGATCCTGTATCAATCATAGCTATAAAGTCGTTCTTTCCCAAAGTTATTTGTAGACATATTTTTGTATCATCCGAAGCTAATTGATAAAAACTCGTGATTTTCAATTTCATTTACGTCAGATTTATTCAAAATATCTACATCCATTGGTTCTAATCTATGTTGATTTGATCTGTACTGTCCTGAGTTTCTATTGTTATAATTATTCTGATGTCTTAATTGATTATTATTATAAGTATGTTTTATTTGTTCTGAGTTCTGCCTAAACTGACCTGAATATTGTGGTTTTGTGTTAGTGTTGTGTTTATTGTGGTTCTGAGCGTATTGTGTTTTGTGTACCTGGCGAACTTTGTGTGTTTTTTCTATATTTAAATTATATTTATCATGCCCTATGTATTTGTATAAAATTGTTCTTATTGCCGTAAGTGAAGCTCTGAGGCTAACGATCCTGCAGATATTTCTCTCATTCTTAAGATTAAAGCACTATTGAGACAATTGGCTATATCTAAGCCATTAACATTAAAGGCTGCACATTCTGTTATGTTATTAATAATTTCCTGAATCTTATCTAGTAATTGGTTAATTGTAAATACCTTAATGTTGTTTATATCTCTTAGGATGCTGCTTTGATCCTTTGTGGGTCTGTAGTGAATTTTTGATTTTTCTTTACATTCCTCCCATGTTGCCGGTACCGCGGTCGATAAATAGTTTTTTACTGCTCCCGTAATCTTCTCGTTGTATATGATGATAAATGCCTGGTGTGCGTCCGCTCCGAATTCTTCTCGGACTTGATCGACTGTTGCAAGAAAGGATGGTAGAGTGCCTGGTTCTGCATTGAATGGCTGGATAAATTTTATCTGCTTCTCCACTAATGTTCTCCATTTTTGGGAGGCATTTTGTCTTGTTAAGATGTCTGTCAGTGCTACTAAACACTGTTCTGGAACTGGTAGATTTGCCATGTTACTTTAATTGTTTTGTGTCTTTTTTGTGTCTTGGCTTGTTTCTACGTGCAATGTTAAATTTTGATTCACTGTACTATGTTTTCTACCTTATCGACGAGACACTATTTATTGTCACTTTTTATATTTTAATCGATCGCGATAACTTTTGTTCGCGTTTTAACTTTCACTCTTCCCTAATTCTACGGACTAGAGAAGTACTGACTGCGCCAGTTATAATTCAATAAAAAAAACATTTTATTTTTATTTTTGGTCACCCTTTGGACCTTACAATTTAATTACAATCGTATTGGCTTGGCATTATATAGCCTGATATTGCTGATGCTGTTGTATTATGTTGACCCATATTTACAGGTTGGTTGTAGCTTGCCTTCGCTGTGTCATCGTTTAGTGATGGCGTGATTGGGGTAATGTTGGTTATTGCTGGTGTTGCATATATTGCTTGGTGAATGCCTGCTGTATTTAGGTTGTTGTCGAATGACCTACTTTTCGGTGGTTTGGGATGATTGACCGTCGATGCGGAAGTAGACTTTGTATGTGTAACTCGCATCGTGTTGTATTTATTTCGCCACCTCGTATTCCCCGTATTACCCTCACACAACGCATCGCACGTATTACCATTGTCCGTATTTACGTTGGACACAGCGTAATGCACAACCAAAATCGTGCAATTTTGTATTGTTTTTGTTTCCAACACCCTTCTTCATACGTAAAGGAATCAAAGCGTACTCAAATGAAAATGTGATAGCGAACCAGTTTCTCGGTTAGCTTTTCTCATTCCATTATTTATTCGTCGTCGACATTTGAGAGACATGGTTTGTAAGATAGACTTGGAAGTACATAATACAAAGTCGGTGTTTCTCGTTTAGTATGCAAGAAAACGAAGCGAGATTTTCCTAATATGAAAATTTGTGCTTACCGTCAAATGAGAAAAATTAAATTTTTAGCCGCTTGTGGAGGCACCCATGTGGCTTTGAGAGTGAGGAAAAGCATTTCTTATGTCAACATAATTTTAATTAATCTTAGAATTTGTCCAGGCCTGACCTATAATATAAGAAGCCTTGTTGTTCATGGATATGAAGATTTGGGATCCGAAAAGAAACCTATTAATGTCAACGAAATATGTGGTTTTATGGTGAATGAATTATATGATGATGGTTAGGTGCTGCGGAAATAGGATAGGCACTGAGAGGTGTCAACCTGACGATACAGAGTGTTGCAACTGTTTCTACACATTAATTGTTCTTATTTTACATCCAAGTAGTAACCATCGGATACTGGTCGATGTCTGTCCGGACTCGACTTGCCAAACTTATAAGCGCGAGTGCTGATTATCCAAAATAAAACCGTACTACAAACGGGACAGCGGAAGGATTCACCAGATGGAATCAACAATGAAGTAACTTGCCGACATAAAACAAACGAGACATTATCGCGGCCAATTCGACATCCGACAGCTCAGGCCGATAAGGATTTCCGAGACTAAGTCAGGGTCTTGGAAAAGAGATGGTGGCACATGAGCCCTTAATGGACCAACAGTAGCGCTCACATCTCCGAACGGGTTACTGGCTTCGGCCTAACCGACCACTCGTCCTAGAGATATTATAATATAACTGCACCTCCAGGTTGGGGGTTGTGACGCCGGGGTAACTGCCCGGCCATGGAAAAGATATGTAGTTAAGAAGCAACAGTAACCCTCGAATACGGACTGATCTACTGTTGACAAACCCTGTAAACGAAACAAGGAAAACGAACTTCAGATCTGCACGTGGAATGTTAGGTCCCTTAATAGGCCACGCGCAACCGAATAACTAGCGGAGATCCTGGACTGCTGCAAAGCCAATATTACCGCCATCGAAGAAATGCGATGGGATGGGCCGGACAAAAAGAAGATGAAAAACTGCGACATCTACTATGGCGATTGTTATGGACGGCAAAAGCTGTGCCTATTTGTATGCGGATTTGTTGATAGAGGCAGACTTCGGCAACAAGTCTTGAGATTCCGGCATGTGAAAGAGCGCCTCACAATAATCCGTATTAAGGCTAAATTTGTCAACATTAGCCTTATTTGCGCACGCGTCCCCATAGAGGAGAAATACGACGACAACAAAGATAGCTTCTACGAAGTCTTCGACAAGACCTACCAGCAGAGCCCGACACCACTTCCGAGAACGAACTTGGAAAACTCCTGATCAATAAACCATCAACCAGATTGACCACATTGCGATCGACAAAAGGCACTCCTCTAGTATTATGGATGCCCGAACGTTCCGAACCTGATTGGTCCATATCAGTGTGGCTTCAGGCCAGAAAATCCCACCATCGGCAAAATATTCACACTGAGACTGATCTTAGGAAAAACCCATGAGCTCTAAATTGATACACACCACCTATTAATCGATTTTAAGACAGCGTATGACAGCATCTATACGGAAGGACTATACAGAGTAATACTTCAATGATTTCTTTAACATTATTTTTCAAATAATAGTGCAATACAAGAGGCACAATATTTCAAAAGTCTGTCTAATTACTCGCATACGCCGATGATAATGACATATTCGGAAGAAAGTAGCGTGATGTCAGTGGCGCTTTCGCGAGTATTGAGACTGAAGGGGCGAAGGTCTTTCCATTAAAAGTTGGAGCGAAATAACCACCGAGCCCAAACATATTTCTTTCTCTCTCTTTTTCATTTTCTAAAAAACTTAACACTAGGTGTATTCATACCCACTTGAGTGTTAAGTTCTTTACAAAAAAAAAAGTATATGCTGTCAACGAAAAAGAAACCCAACACCGACATCTCGGACAGCACGTCACCCTTGACAGACATAAATTTGAGGTACGAGTAACATAGCTAGGACTTTGTCTACCTAGGCTCTGCTATCAATTCAGACAACGACACCAGCGCTAAGATCAAACGAAGAATAACTCTGCTTCACCGCTTCTTTAGACTAAGAAGGTAATTAACTAGCAAAGCCCTCTCTTGAACAACAAAAGTGACCTTATGTAAGACCTTAATAATAGTGGCTGCTTTGACAGGAAAATTTTTCAGGTGATTTTCGGTACCGTGAGTGGAGGAAATGATACAACGACGAACTTTACGGGCTGTACAGCGACATCGACTTAGCCAGAAGAGTAAAGGTCCAACAACTGAGATGGTTGCATCACGTAGAGCGGATGAACATCAATGCTTCGTTTCCGAGGGACATCGCAGTAGACGAAGACAGCGTCTCAGGCGACGCATGCAAGTGGAAGGTGACCTCAGCCAACTTAGCATGCGAAACTGGAGGCAGCTAGCTAAATTTCAAGCTGTCCACACCGGACTGTAGCATCACCTTAAGGAAGTAAGTAAGTATTATCTGAAAATTAAGATTAAAAGCCGAAAACCTAAAAGAAGTATTTGAGGCCAATTTACAAATTTGCCAGTAACCCGGCCTTCGTTTTGAAACGAGTCCATCATGGTGCTCATTGTTCGCCGGATTTCGAACCGCTTGATCTCCATAATACACTGTAATACAAATACCTTCTGTGATAATAATAAGACTAGTACCCCATGTCAGAACAAATGAACTCCGGATGCAACCTTCGTATTCTTTTTTTTAAATTATCTAACATCCAGATTTAGAGTGGGGAAATAGAATATTGGCCACAATAAAATGTTTAATAAAAAGTGTGATGCTGTGTAGATTAAGGATACATTTGAATTATTTTCAAGGAATGCAATAAGCAGGGTAGGTAGGCTGATCTTAATATCTTACAAAACCCCCTTACCATTTCTAAGCTAGATCGATAAATTAGGGATTTCCTGAACTGCTGTACATCAAGTATCAAGCATTATGAATTTATATAACCGGAGTCTGAAGCCGAGAAAATTATTGAAAACAAAAACGTTTGTTTTGACAGTGTATGTTATGCTGTAGACTGAGCGGTATACGTTTTTTTAGTGGTTATCCATACATTGCAATTGATTGAAATCGCATTTTTCCCCTTTGAACTTGAATCCATTATCAACTACCTTTGGATTGGATTACTCCAAACAGGCTGGATATAACGTGTCAGAACCCACACCATATTTTCGGTTTATGTAGTTAACGTTAGCCATTTTCCCACATATACATATATGAGCCCCATGTTCGTGTTTAACTTTGGGCAGTAACAACAGACTTGTCCCACATTCATCTGCGAAAAATCAAAGCAACAATTTTTTCCAGTACTCTCGAAGGGATATTTTTGGATAAATAGGATCTATCGTAATAGCCAATTCCAAATTCAAAGCGAATAAAAAAATACCCAACAACAGCGACGTAGATACGAACATGCCATAGTGTGTGCATTATGTCCTGAATGGCCACAGGGGATCTCAATTCGACTCCATTGTTCTGGTCTGTAGATTTCATATTCAACCAAACAATGTGCTAATAATTCGTATGTGTTTAGTGAAAGCAATTTCGGTTTTCCGGACTTGTGCGTACTTACGAATACTCGTATGTGATGCGACTAGAGATTGCGTGGAATTTTATCCCTCTTTGGTATGGGATGGGCTGGCCGGGTGGCGTCGGCGGATTGTTTTGTTTAATCGGAAGGAATTTGCAATTTAGATAATTGAGTTCTGGGCTTTTAACAGAATTAATACTCCGAGGTTGGCAGAACCAATTTGGTCAGTGGAAATAAGTTTTCGGAGTTTATTTGTCTGGTTATAATTTGTTTTGGGTAGTAATAACGAGCAGAGATTTTAATTTTATTTTATTTATTTATTTAGCATTATATCTCACAAAAGAAGATTTAACAATCTTCTAAGAATATTTGCAAGTCTTTACTCATTAACATTTTAAAAATAATAAATTGAGAGCAATTGATTAATTGGTGTGAAAGATTTGAGCCAGATTATGTCATGCAGTGGTAAAAAGAAGAAAAATTAGTAACAAGTGTAAGAGCTTCACATTTTTACCCGAAATTTGTAAAACAGCATTAGCCTGGCAACGTCTGCCTCTCTAACATTTTCCTTTTTCTCCCTGAGAAATTGGCAGTTGATGTTTTTCTTGAAGGGTGTGTGCACTTGTTTTGTTGGCATTTTCGATTTTTTTTTATAAAATCGCAAAGGTATTACCGAATAATTGCGTGTTCTTATTCCATCGGGCATCATCTAATACAAGGAAAGATGATAGATATAAATAAAGGATCCGCCATCTAACGTTTTTTTTCAACTAGTTCTTATTTCGTGAATGGTAACACTTAGCTCATGTCTGAATTGACAAATAATTAGTTTTATCCTTCCGGTTAATAACGGAAAATAATTGCATTCAAATGGCTGCCTCGGCTGGCCATGCAGTAGCCTACACGATCGGTCCAATTTTTAGCACATTATCGATTGTGTGCAGCTGTATTTCACCAATGGCTTCACGAATATTGTCCTTTAAAGCGTCAATTGTCTCTGGCTTGTCGGCGTAACACTTACAGCACCCCACAAATAATAATCCAACGGTGTCAAATCGCAGCTCCGAGGTGGCTAAACGACATCAGCTCTGTGGCTGATAATGCGATCTTCAAAAACAGGGCGCAAAACATCGAGTGTAGCTTCGGCTGTGTGGCACGTAGCGCCGTCCTGTTGAAACCAAATGTTGCCAATATCCTCCTCTTCAATTTTTGTGAACAAAAATTCGTTCACCATGGCCCGATAATGATCGCCATTGACTGTAACGGCCACTCCTTGCTCATTCTCGAAGAAAAATGGCCCAATTATGCCTCTGGACCAAAATCAGCACCAAAAGGTGACTCCGTTTTGGGTGTATCGGCTTTTCAATCTATGCGTGCGGGTTTTCTGTGCCCCAAATGCGACAATTTCGCTTGTTTACATACCCGCCAAAATCAAAATGAGCTTCATCTGAAAAGATGATTTTTTTGGCAAAATCGGCATCTTCTCTAAGTCGATCGCAGGCAATATTTCCCAGCGTTGTTCAAGCATATGCACAACCATATTCGTTCAGCGAAAGGACAAAAACATTTTAAGATTACGCAAAATCCCTTGAGCGCGCGTCGATTATACAAAAAAATTTAATATATTGTAGTCGGGTTTGTAGAAAATTTCGCAGAAAAATAAAAGTTTTTGCTAAAGTAAGTTTGGTTTTTGTAAGAAGGTCTTGTGTTAAAAGTCACAAGATTTTTAGCTCATTCAGCCCACTCTATACATATGTAACTGATTTATTTGAACAGGTATGAGAGCCTGAGCGATCAATACCCCTTCCATGAATAAAAATACGTTAGATTTGTCAGTGTGCTTTATTGACCAGTCATAAATACGAGCGAGATCTTCATTTAAGAGTTCTATTGTGTGGTTTGTCTCATTTAAGGGACACATTATTACATCGTCTGCGTACATGTGCACTTTGCAGTGATTTACAGCGTTAGATAGGCCATTAACGTGCAGAGAGAAAAGAGTAGGTCCGTGGATAGATTTGTATTTGTGGTATTCCACTTTGTACACTAAGAAAGTTGTAGAAATTCATGCTAAGACAAAAGCATTGTTTCCTTACCTTTAGGTAGGAGATAATAAATTTCACACTTACAGTAGAAAAAAAGGAAAAAGGAACAGCTTTTGAGTTTACTGCAGAGAATATCACATGATTTACCGTGTCGGAAGCCTTTGAAAAATCAACCAGAGTGAGGAATGTCGGATGATTGCTATTCAAAGCCTTACGGATTTCTTCTACTATGATAACAACAGTACCGCTGTATTGCAGCTGCTATTGAGTTGGTAACCAGATTCATTCTTTCATAAAAGATCCTTGCTATTGAGGTACAGACGAATTTATTTTTGTATAATTTCGCTAATTTTTCAAAGGCCTTTGACAGGTATAGCAAGGTCTGTATTCAGTTACACTTCGCGATACCTTTTTTGGGATTGGGATTGGGATGATTTTTACTTGTTTCCATCCAGAAGCAAAGTTCGAAGTTTTAAATTAGAAATGAATGATATGGGCTAAATAAAGCAGAATATACAGCTGCAACAGCTTCACAAATCTTGGGTTAAGACAATCGAGGCCAGTAGAATTGAAATTAACTGAAAGAAGGGCTACCACAACATCTGCTTCGCTCAGGCACTTTCGAGGATATGAAACTGTTGTTGAACTCTTCGCACTGAGTACATTAGTGCTTATTCCATATTGATTTTCTCCGAGTCAAAGAGGTTCAGCTTACTCGTATCATTTTAGAATTTTATTTTAGAAATTCTGATTTTTTGATACAACTTTGTTTTAGGAACTCATCATCTTTTAGAAACTCATCAAGTTTAAACCTTTTTCACGTTCGATAGGCAGTATTTCGCTTTTCCATAGGTTTCAGGATATGAGGTCTGTAAGGATTCATTTCAGAGGAATGTGATTCCAATATGGGTTGTTGAAGGAAAATAACTTAATCGTCTACAGAAATAAATGCGGTCCCAGCTAATACAATTATCATCGCGAAGTAGATTATTGTAATCTATATTACGGATGTCCCTACAGAATTGTTTCGGAACGCAGCTGCTTAACTCTACTCGTATATTGACTGGTATATAAATTAAGTCGTGCAGAGGAATGCTGATTAATTGAGATTGTATGAGATATGCTGTGTGGGCTTCGATTACATATTGTTTTTTTTTTCTTTTTAAAATATCCTATGATTTTTTTTTGCGTTTTAGGGGACTTCCAAAGGAAGCTCATATGGCGGAACTATCAATGCCTTTACGGAAGAGTTTCGGACAAATATTTATGCTGTCATTGCATGGGCTTAGGGAACGAACGTGCTGTGTGCTGAGGTCGGGAGTGTTGCAACATGACCTGAATGAATGAACGTAATAAGATCGCTTTGAGACCAGCTGTTCCGTGCAGGTTTTATTAAATCAACAACTAAGATTATTATGACCACTTATGTCCTCCTTAACAGTTGAATGGAAGCCTAGGACATGAGTGGGACACGTTTTTCGATTCGATTGGCATCTTCAATATTCAATGGAATAGATATACGGTTCCATTAGACTATGGATGATAAGTGGCTATCATCATGTGATTCGTTTTCATGTATTTACACAGTTCGTAGAAGATGGTTCATGTGAACTGGATCCCTGATCGGACGTGATCTGCGAGGTTTTTCCGAAGTGGGCTTTTGTGCAGTTAATATCAACTATGTCCACCATTTTATGTACTTCAGGCCATGTGAATCGATCTACGAGGATCAAGACAAGTAATGGCAGCCATTTTAATGCGGTAATGGTCCTCTGACATCGATATTTATGCTGGACAAGCGTTGGTTGGGAGTTGGATAGCATTTGGAGCCCGGAGTAATTTTTACGTATGAGAGGTAACCGAAAGATATGTACATTACAGTACAGCGTGATATTGAATATAACAGTCTATCAGGAAATTGTAGCAGCCGAAGCGAATGGCAATGCGTTGAATATGAGTCATTTTCCACAATAATAAGAATAAACGTAAACACTTGATTATAGTCCTACACAACAGAGTAGAACCGCTTGAACAAGAAAACATGAGTCCAAGACGTTTTGCTTAGACAAATAAACCTCTCCACTTGCGCTCGCTTCCTTAGGCCCCGCTTTCCCTACTTTTTGGGTCAAAACTTATATACACATTCGCTCTACATGTCGTAGCCACTAACATCATGCGTATAATGTTTTATATAGGGTCTTCTTCACATTTATGACAATGACTACCAACTCATTATTACCCAATTGCATGGCTCCACAGTCCGGGGTGAATCTGAGCTTCTCCAGTTAAATCGGTCTCTGGTTAATAGCCTCTAGTTGCTCACCCCGAATTGGTTGAGGAACCCTTTGACTTTTCACCATCGCCTAAGGCGAGATTTTCAAGTGATGCAATGTTCCTCCAAGTTTGTGATCGAAGACTATTTGAGCTGGAGTATTGGTGTTCATTTATGCATTGAAAACGAGCTAACGTCAATACTTCTGCATCATAAAGCAGGGCTGAGATGGTGCATGTCTTATATAGATTCTACTAAGTGTTTCTTTGCTGAATTACTACTCATTTGCCTTCTAAGGTCAAAGAAACAGCGATTGGCAAAGGATAGATCTAAAAAGGCGAGGTATACGTAGTCCTTGACAATATAAAAGAGTCAAGGTGGTGGCTCTTGCCTCTATTTAGAATATGTCATATACGACCTTAAAATCGATAAAGAGGTGGTGTGAATTGATTTTGACTTCTTGGGCTTTTTCCAGGATCTGAGGTAGGAGGACAATCAGATTATTGACAAATGGTTTCGTTCATTCCACGATACGAAAGAAAAATGGTATATTGCGATGTTAAGGACCCTGATGCCTCTGTAATTAACGTGGGAGGGTCTGCTTTCTTGTGGATCAGGCAAACGGTGCTAAGGTAATAAGGTCGAGACGGTTTTGAAAGGGGAGCAGAATAAAAGGATCGTCCAAGGGCATATCTCGAAGAACAAATCGAAGAAAACGGCGCTGGATGCTTTCGATTCTCGAGATATGAACCCGATGATATGGGTGCCACACTTGACTGCCGTACTTTAGGAGGGGGCGAACAAAGCTAGTATAGAGGGACCTGGTCACATATGGGTTGCTGAATTTTTGGAACCACCGTTTTGCAAAACCTAGCGCAGAGTTGGCTTTAATGATTATGTTGAAAATTAGCTGCGATTTTATATATTATCATTGTATCATGTATTTAATCATTTACTTATTAAATTGTTTCTCGCTTTATATACACATTTGAAGTACAGAAAAATCACAAATACAATCATAATTCCATTTCTATATAAGCTCATAATCATGTCATTTGAAGTTCAGTTGCAAATATCCATTATTACGTTTTACACAATATTTTATTCTAATTACAATAAATTTACTCGATTGCTTATTTTCTCGGACATTTTGTTACATGGTGCCGAAATCCGGGAATTCCAATTGGTAAACGTTAAAGGACTAAGATTGTGTTTCGTTTTTGTGACTCAAATTAACATTATAATATGGAGTTATCAACGCATTTGGCTAATAGAGGTCGAGTGACCACAATTGTAAAATTAGCTCTCGATTACCTTCAAGATCATAGCTCATGTCATCACGATCAAAATTAAGGAAATTTCGATGTAATCGGAGAGGAACTCATTTCTCACATTCAACGACTTACGTCCGCCAACAACAACCTCAATGCTATCAATGGGGACATAAAACAGAAGGGCCGTGCTAAAGACGACGAATCTGTAGACTACCAAGACCAAGCCATCAATGCATTTGCGCGACTGAACACGAGGTTAGAAAAACTACGTAATAAGGCAAACGCAGTTTCTACCTCCATAGCAGATGTTTCCACTCATTCACGGCCAACAGGCACTGGGTGCAAGCTCTCAAAACTGCATCTTAGAGGTTTTGATGGGAATTTTAGTGATTGGTTGCCATTTTGGGAGCAATTCCGCAGTGCGGTTCACGAAATCGCGAACTTATCTGCTCCAGAAAAATTCAACTACCTTGAATCAGTGGTTACCGGTGACGCTAAAAGGTCCATAGCTGGTTTCACACCTTCTGAAAGGTGCTACGAAGCGGCTATAGGTCTTCTTCTCCGGCGATTCATCAGTAGACGTGATGTAGCTTAATTGATTCTTTCTGACAATGCTCGTGCCTTCAGAAGAGCGGCACTGGAACCACACAGCCCACACTGTTTCTGGGATGAGGAAGTCATTCAAGGCTTTTTTTCGAAGAAGACAAATACAATGGCAGTTCATAGTAGAACGCGTCCTTTGGTGGGGTGGGTTCCGGGAGAGGCTTATCCGGACAATGAAGAACTTGATGAAAGTCAAAATTGGTAAGCTAAAACTTTATTTTGAACAACTTAGAACCATCGTTAGAGAAACCGAAGAAATCGTCAATAACCGACCCTTGACCTATTGGGTTGTACCACATGAAATTTTTGCTCAGTCGGAAATAAGAAGTTCTCGAGTGAACATCTGTGCCAGGACGTTAAATTTTCTTTTTTATAAAATAAAGTGATACGTGTGCTTGATGTGTGAGAATTTTAGGGTTCGTTACAAGTACCGCTATTTTTTTCTAGGAATTATTTACCATAAGCTCATAATTATGTCATTTGAAGTTCAGTTGTAAATATCCATTATAACGTTGTACGTAATCTTTTATTCTAATTATATAATAAATTTACTCGATTGCTTATTTTCTTCGCCATTTTATTACAGATTATCTTACCCATATTATGTAAACGGTAGTTGAGCTCCCTACCACACAAAATGCCGACGAGGTCGCCAAGAGATTGAACGGCGGAGATTGGTTGGTTCTGGAGAAGGTAGAGTCGGAGCAGATCGGTACTGAAACGAAAACGAACACTGTAAAAATGGTTTCCCAGGTAAGAGAACATCTATTTTAACAGTATGGTTTCAAAGCCGAGGACAGATAATTTGAAGAGTATTAATCGATGAGAGATTTTATAGAAGGCCTTGCTAAAATCGATTGCAACTACATCGACTTCGTTATAATTCTTTACGGCTGGAAGGGAGAATGATACGAATTCAACGAGATTTGTGGTGGTTGACCTACCCTTCAGGAAGCCATATTGTCTAGGGGAAATAAATAAGTTGCATTGGAAGCTTAGAGCTTCATACAAAATACTTTCGAAGAGTTTGGGTATATGGGAGAGTTTAGCGATGTGACGATAGTTGGTTACTTCATTCTCTGATCGTTTTTTGGTGATCGGGGTTACGAGTATGGAGGGGGTTTACTAAGCCTGAGAAAATTCTCCTTGTGAAATGGATAGACGTAAGGGATAAGAAAGGGCAAGGGAAAGAGGGAAGGAACATTTTTTTTTTTAAATATGGCAGGTCGGGTGTGAATTCGTCATTAAGTTGGTGTAACTTAAATTCGAAATAAGACGGGTCCAAGGTGTGAGGGAGAGATGAGCCATTTTAGAAGTTCAGTAGGTAATTCAAATAGGATCTCGTACAATGGAGTCCTTAGTGAAGGACTGTTTAGAAAAGGCGGAAAATAGACTGACAATGGCGAGTGGATCGGTTGGTGACTTGTTGTTGAAGGAGAAGGAAGAAGGGTCACCATCGGCGTTTCTTTTGTAATTAACAAATTGAAAAAACTACTTAGGGCCGTTTACTAGGTTGACTGGCGCATTGTTAAGGTAGAGCTGAAAAAGGTAATCGTAAAGTTCGGTGAAATGAAGATAAGTACCAAGATAGTTGGAATAGACGGAAAAGGATCTGGTACGAAGGAAAAGAGCCCATACCTGTTTCTCTTATTTCGTAAGGAACGAAGCTTACTTGAATAATTCTTTCTACCTGACAGCCAGATTTGGCTTATTCTCGCGTTTTAACAGTCTACCGAAGTGGTTTCTCCATATCCTCAGTACCGATTGTGGCTCTGACTAGATTTCCTGGTTCATCTCTATAGACCATTGCTCGTATCTTGTTGCCTTGATACGTTCGGTTTACTGTTTTTGGTAAAACTTCTAAACGTTGTTTTTGGAATAGCATCTCGGAATTTTCTCCGACATACCCTTCCCGTGCCCTTTAGTTTTTCTCCGGAGATGCCGATGTTCCTCCCTTCCGTTGTAGACGAATTGCCTCGCTACTTGTACTTGGCGGCATTCTTCATCCAACAAGGGGCTTCGCAGGCGGTAGTTGAGGTTGCCTGATGTTTACCTGGCATCAATGCAATTGATTTTCAGCAATGACTGCACCTTTTTGCCTGGAGGAACATCCATTCGGCAAAGGATCTGGAGGTTTGTTGTTGGGTTTTACGGGCGTTCAAGGTTTAGATTCAATAAGTTTTCCTCCAGTACGCTTACAACAAATCCTCGCCGAAATAGACGCTGCTTCTTTGAAGTAGTCATTATAGTATAGTCCGGACACTCCATTCACATTTTTTTAATTAAGAAGCTTGTTGACATTAAATTCGTTCTGATCTGAAGCCATTAAATACTCTGCAAAAGCAGTGTTTTTATGTGGTTGCATCTTTAACCTCCAACTTGGAAGAACTTGTGGGACCATTTGCCGATTTGCCTGAACAGGCCGGGTGTTTTGTTTTGATGAGAGTTGAAGTAGCTCTTATGAAGAATCTGCCTTACTAATTCATCTACGGGAATTCTTCTTAATTACGGCCTTCTATTGTTTTGCTTTTTTCATTTTTTTAGTACACCCCAGTGCATATTGTAATTTTGACAAGTAGGCTCCGGTTATATAAAATCATAGCAGTTGATGTACGTTTATAATTACAGCAGTGGGCATCACAAGGTTGAAGCCGGTTGGTATTTACCATAGAAAAATTCAGACACCAAGTTCTGTACTAACTAGGAATACATCAAGAGTTTTGCCTCCGTTAAATTTAATATAAGGCAATCAAAGCTTTTTCTAAACATGGCGAACAAAAAACAAAATAGCTTGCCAAAGAACTTATCTTGAAAAAAGAGCAACTTTCAACGTCCATTTTTACCGTGGAGCGCGACCTTAACCCAAAGACAAAGGCAAGGTTTAAGATGAATGATCTTAGCTTTTGATTTCTGTATTTCTTTTCCTATCTCCCCCACTTACAATTTATTAAAAAAGTGATTTATTCAAAAGATGCTTCTGTAATATACATTTATGGACTAAAAAATAACCTCGACCTCATTTTTCACTATTACGCCTTTTTCTACCTACTTCGCCTTGAATTTTTCAGTATAGCCCAAATGTTATTACCAACTCTCTGACTAAATATGACATTTACCACAGCAAAGAAAAAAAAAGACAAAATACAAATGGTGTCAAAATTCAAACTTGTGGTCGACCATTTTCGAACGAAATGTCATTACTGTAGAAGTGCTATTATAAGCGACTATCATGACGCCGAGAAAAAAACATTTCGATCCCTATGAAATCAAATGACCAAAATACAAATAGTAAAAGTAAATCTTATTGCTTGCAATAAGTGCTACTGAGTAACAATACTCGTCATCCCAAAGTCTCAGAGCACCTAACCGCCCACGAAGAGAAAACAAACATTCTTTCTCCCCTCAAGGTTTTCAAGGTTTCAACTTCAACCGCAAAATGTTAAAGTATTCGTACAATTTTTAGCTTTTTACAGGGTGCACAGGAAACTAAAGTCCGTCGCGCTTATCCATTGTGCTTATGAAAATGCTATCTTCATCGCAACATTTTGAATTATATTTTTTATCCCGTTTGTCTTGTCTCTGGTGCTGGTACTCGTATCTCTACAGAACAATTTTGAACTTTTTAAAAACCATTTATCATCTGCCACAATTTCCATTACAAAACTTTTTCCAACTGCAACCGGGACGACTGGATGGTGGGATGACTGTTTGGTCGGGTGGTCGGTTAGTCGAGGCCAGCTCAGAGTAGGACACCAAACCAACCCGGGCAACTTGAGTTTTGTGTACTTTTTCCTTTCCATTTTTTTATAATTTTTTTCCTGTCTTCTGTTTGCTTTTTCAATTAGTTTAAATCGCCCGCCGGAGAAGAACATCCTTCTAGACCGGATGGAACAAATGTTGCTATTGCATGTTTATCAATGTGCACTGTCGGAAGGATCTATGGGATGAAAGTCAACGCCAAGTTCCAAGCAAAGTGTCTGCTTGAAATAGAAGATTTAATTATTTCTTGGAGAAGGTAAAGCCCAGAACAAGGCAGTTGTCAAGTGCAGATGGATTTACTAGGTCATCGCACTGCGCTTCAGTCTAGTTGGCTTTTGGTTGGCTTTACCATTTTGTGTATCTCTGCAATTTAACTTAAAATTCTGATAAGTTAAGTCCTACTTCAGCAGAAATTCTCTGAAGTCACGATCTTGAATAAATAGATAAAACAACAGTCTTCCTATCCCAATCTGGACAAGGGATAAAAGCCAGAAAAAGTCACTCCTTTTTACCGGGTATGTTTCATAACCAAAAGGGATATCAAAGCGCAACCCACTTACATCTGAACAATCATCGGTTGATTGATTTGATATTTATCTGCATTCGGAATGCAGTTTGATGGGAAGATATTGCCTCCACACGATAGCAAGCCGGCCTTTTTGAGTGTGGCGCCTCTCAGGTAAATATTGCAAAAATAAATACTCAAATTCATACTTGTGCCGGTATCCACCTCGATGAAGTTATTTTTTTTCTTTCTTTGGCAATCGTCCTACGGATACGGATATTCATGCCATCACGTTTGAATTGAAATTAAATCGTATTCAACCCTTTGCAATAAATATTAATATTGATTGGTGAAGACTTTAAGGGGGTTCTGTTGATCCAAGAGCTGCCTGAAGTACAGGCGGTCATTTGTAGAGCTAGCTTTTTTTCTGTGTTTTTTTTTTGCGTTCAATTTATGAAGCTGTCAGTATTTACGAAAAAAATTTCATGTGACTGCGTTTGAAGTAATATATCACAAAGTCGTCTTGTTGCGAAAAGTAAGGATATGGTTAGCTGGTAGATTTCCAAGTGACGAGAGCAAAGGATGATTTGTCAATGCCAAGCTTTTGTACGTTAAATTGATTTGGTGGCTAACACCTGAGGCCCAAACCACCCTATATCTTGTATGACAAATTATCATTTGATTTTAAAATAAATGGCTAACCGGCGGTGAACTCAGTGATAAACGAGGTGAAACGATTTTTAATTGTAAATGATGGAATACAGCAAAGTTTGAATTTATAAAGACTAATGGTTTTACTTTGAAATTTTATTCCTTAAGTTCTAATTCATATGACAGC
This sequence comes from Volucella bombylans, assembly GCA_949129095.1. Classification (NCBI taxonomy): domain Eukaryota; kingdom Metazoa; phylum Arthropoda; class Insecta; order Diptera; family Syrphidae; genus Volucella; species Volucella bombylans. Next base: position 104,969,109 of record OX422140.1, read on the forward strand.
TTTCTCTAATTATTGCTTTCTCTACTTTTTGAAGATCCAGAGAAAGATTGATTTAATTAGTTGCTTTTTCTGCTGCCTCACTTACTTACGTTTGTAAGGTGGCGCTGCAGTTAGGGCTGAACCTGATAATCAACTGGCAAGCCTCTCCAGTTATCCCGGTTTTTAACTAACTGATTGCGCGCCACCTAAGGTGAGTCCTCTCTCTACTGCATTGTCACTCCGGGTTAGATTCAAAGACTCTGCGGTCGATGAATTGGTGTCCAATTGCTATATATTTACTAGCCATCTCAGGCATCGTCGTACAGTTAGTCGTTGAGTCTTCTTCTCTAAAGAGAGGTTTTCTCTCGGAAGGCTTTAGGATTTCGATAGGGTCCATGCTTTGGCGCCATAACATAGGAATGGGATGATCAAGGTCTTATAGAATCTCCTTAGTTGTTCGGAATAGGGCCTTACTACACAATTGCCTTATTAGCCCAAGGAAACATCGATTGGTAAGAGTGACTCTTCGTTTGACGTCTGCTGTTGTATTGTTCGTAGAATTCATAGTAGGGCCAAGGTAGACAAAGTGCCTTACAACCTCGAAATTATAGCTATCGACTGTGACGTGCTGTTCAATTCATCGAAACTTTGTGTCCCTTCTTACTGGCATTATATACTTGATTTTACACTCATTTGCCATAATGTCAAAATGGACGAGCTTGGGAGGAATGCCAAAACTAGAAATGACTCTATACAGCTTGTCCCTATAAATGCTATCTATGCGGCCTAAAATCGTTGAAAAGATGGTGGGTATCGACGTCAAGACATACGAGCCTCGGGAAGCAAATTGCCCATAGTTATCTTGACGATAAAAAAACAAAAAAAATTAGATGTTTAATAAACACAGGATCGGATACAAGTATCCTTAAACCCAATTTATTAAAAGTGAATACCCTTTTGCAATAGATGGCATCTGCAGCCTAGAAAGTGGCAGAATTGAATAACTAAATTTAGAACACTTATCAAAAATAGCTTTTATTCCAAAACAGTACGAAAACCTATTTTTCAAAGTAGTAGACTAACGTCTACTCATGAAACTGAACATGAGATAGTCACAACCACGAATAATCCAGTTTATTCAAAAATACCCCGATATTCTCAAGTTCACGAAAAAGAAATAGAAAAGAAAATAAACGACATGTTACAGCAAAACATAATCAAAGAAAGCAACTTCGCTTACAATAGTCCTTTATGAGTTGTTCCCAAAAACGCCGATAATCCAGGAAATAAAAAATGGAGGATAGTAGTGGACTATAGGAGACTCAATAACGTAACTGTTAGCGACAAGTTCCCAATGCCAAATATTGATGACATCCTAGACAAGTTAAGGCGAGCATAATACTTCACAACAATAGACTTAGCTAAGGTTTTCCACCAAATACCGGTTAAACCCGAAGATAGGAAAAAAAACAGCATTTTCATTTAAAATTCTTGCATATGCCATTCGGTCTCAAGAACGCCCCGTCGAAGTTCCAGAGATGTATGAATAGTGTTCTCAGAGAGTATTTAAACAAAATTTGTGTCGTTCATCTCGATGACATACTTATATTTAGTACGCCATTAGAAGAGCATATCGACAACATTAGGAAAATTTTCGATCGACTGCAAATAGCAGGATACAAACATATAAGTGCAAGTTTCTTTTAAAGGAAACGGAATTTTTGGGACATATATTGACACCAGAAAGAGTCAAGCCAAACACAAAAAAAATGTAAGCTATGGTTGACAGTAGTTCATAGACTTCAATGGAGATCAGACGTATTTCGTGTTCGGCTTTACAAGTGTGGAAAAGTAATAAATATAGTGTTAAACAATAAATTCTCAAGTGTTCGGTAGATGAAGTGGTAGAGACCCGGACAGCAGTTGTTCATAGACCTCCGTTCAGATCAGGTATATTTCGTGTTCGTATTTAGAAGTGCGGAAGAAATAAAAAAAAAAAACCGAGTATACTTTTAAACAAAAATTTTTCAAATGTTCGGTAGCCTAAGTGGTAAAAACTCGGAAGACAAATCTCGGGGTTGTGCGTTCGTTCCCAGCCTCTTTCAAAGTTTTTTTCTTTTCTTTTATTCATTTAATTTATTTAAAAAGATAATTAATAATAACGAATAACTAAATCATGTAATGGATTGTGAAGAGCGGTCCACTATTCCAATAGCGGGATCTGCTGAAAAACTAGATGAGGCTTCAAGCAGTTCAAGCCAAACACCAAAGTCTAAGAAAAGGGGGAAACTAAGGCCAATTCCTAACTCGGTGCAATGTCGCTCCCGACAAGCTTCCACTGAAATGCTGCCTAGCGGAGTGAGGAAAGGGGCGCATTCGACGTCATCAATGCCAGCAAATAATCGTCCAGGGCAAGTTTCTGACGACAACCCATATATCCCTGATGATAGTGAGATCTCTATAAGAGAGAACACCTTCACTTCCAACCTAATCGGAATATGAAGAGGAAGAAATTGTGTCTCTAAGTAGCAGCATCAAAATGCTAGAACAAAGAGTTTTTGCCATAAAAGAAATGCAAATGCTCAGAAGGAAGAGGGAAGAGCTATAGCAATCTCAACAGCAACAGCAGACTCAGCTAGCTCAAAAGCAGCATCAACACCAAGCAAAAACAATAAAACAAGTGTTACAACAACATCAACAAAAACTAAATAAACACTAGAAGCAACAACAAGAGCACCACAACAACGACAACAACAAAAACATCAGCAGTCACAACAACATCAGCAGCAAAAACAGCAGAGCAACAACAACATCAACAGAAACAGAAACAACAAAGGGTTCCACCCATAAATACATTTAAGATGAAACTAAAGGAAACGATAGAACTATATACTATAAGCCGGCCATAGGCAATAATTTTTATATAAAAATACTTAGACTTTTATATTAAAAGACTTAGATGGGCACGCGATCCAGTGTAACACAGTGGAGCGCTATTATAAAATAAAAAAATTTACTGAAGGATTTGACGAAGGAGTTCTTCTCCTACACCCCGAAGGGGGACAAGCTGCAAACAATGCTGCTGATGGGGATTGAACCGTCGACTGATCCGGAGGAGCTCCTTGCACTGCTCAAAGAGAAGGAGTGTGAAGAGCTCAAATTCGTAGGGGTTAAGCCTTTCACCAGAGCCAGAGCTAAAAGGGAAAAGCGGCAACCGCCGATTTTCCTGGTCCAGTTAAGTCCCACCAGCAATCTGGATGGTCTAAGGAGTATTAAAGTCCTAGATTACCAGGTTGTACACTGGCAAAAATTAAAGAGGAGCGAAAACATTTTACAATGTGTTCGCTGCCAAAGGTTCGGGCACGCCGCGTCGAACTGCGAAATGCAGCCTCGATGCTTGAAGTGCGGAAAGAACCACAAGTCCGAGGAATGCCCTCTGGGTAAGGACGGAGAGTCTGAAAAAAGCCAACTCTTTTGTGCTTTATGTAGGAACACGGGACACACCGCAAATTATCGGGGTTGTCCCAAATTCCAATACATCAAGAGAAAAAATCTGGCCTGGCAGCAGAAAGTGGAAGTTAAACGTCCACCCGTGCATTTGCAAACTATAGCCGTTACTCCCCATGTTACCTACGCCCAAATGGCGGCAGGTAGGGGAAATACGTTACAGCAAGCAAATGTTGCTTCTCAGGCCCCAGCGCCCAGAGCACCGGAATCAGTACCTGACATGCTTGCTATTCTGCTCTCAATCCACGGGCAGATGGCTCAGCTCCAACGTCACTTAACTGAACAGACCGCGCCGGTGGATCAAGTATACGCGCTGCTGCCTGGCCTAACGCACCTTTTGCCGTAATGGGTACGTACGTGGCGGAGCAAACCCTGAAGGTCCTTGCTGTGAATGTGAAATAACTGATAAGATTCGAACGACGAGCCGCACTATTTAAGTTGCTTAAAGACCAAGCCCCTGATGTGTTTTTGGTTAGCGAAACTAAGCTTACCAAAAGACACAAAATGAGGTACAGAAGATACAAAATAGTACGGAGAAACCGACCCAACTCCATTCAGGGAGGTGAAGTTGCAATTTTCGTACGAAAAGGTATACGGTTTAAAAGAGTATACAGTCGTGTAGTACGTAGGTTCCAGGTGCTGGAAGCATGCATCGTGTATATCCCTCTCCATAGTGGAAAGCGGTTGTACATGGTGTCTGTCTATGCGCCTAAGGCTACTCAATCCACCTTATTCATGTCAGAGCTCGAAACACTTTTCCGATTCCTGAGGCTGGAATTGGAAGACAACTATTTTTTTGTCGGCGGAGATTTCAACGCCAAACATAGTGATTGGGGAAATAATACACCAAATACTAGAGGGAACCTACTATTCAATTGGTGGGGTCAGCACAGTACAATGTATCGACTCGGGTTTAAGGCGACGGATAGTCCGTCGTTTCCCAGACACGGGTCATATTTGGATCTCATGCTCTAACCAACAAACTACAAACTGTCTATGCATTTTCTTGTATGACAGTGACCACTGCGGTCTCAGCAGCAAAATAACTGTTGCCAACGAAATTGCGAAATTTGGTGAATTTGTTCAAAGGCATTCCTACAATTACAGTGGGGTACGTTGGACACAATTCACCAGAACACTGACGACAGTACTCTCCTCGAATTCGCTCTACCCACCGTCCAACAGAAACGAGGAGGTTGACAGGTATCTAAGGCTAATGGACGAGGCAATCAAACAAACAATGGACAAAATGATACCTCGGTACCAATACACTGACGAGGACGACTTATTCCGCAACGCAACTATTGACGCACTGCACAGACATAAGAGTAGGCTGCTATCGAGTCTAAAAACCTAGTACAGACAGTTTACTGACAGACATAACCCGGAGATCATGACACTAAAGTCGTCGATTAAAAACCTCCAAACATTAATAAAGGAAAATTACAGAAATTCTGTAAGTTTGTATTGGAACAACAAAATTCGGGCTGTAAAAACCAGCAACCCGAATACGAGTATGTTCCCGCAAATAAATAAAATATTTCATAGAAATAATCAGAACGACCTTCCATGTCTTAAAATCGCCTAAAAGATGAACAACGAACAAATACCTGTAGCAGCAGGCATAGATCTAAATGAGGCTGGTGATGGTGACAACTTCTTTGTGATCCAATAAGTGTACAAGGCGAATGTTATCATTGGCCCGAACCACGATCTAGAGAATCTAGTCCTTGTTGACAATTTCTACCTTCGAAATGAAATTGTGAATTGGCGATTCGAGAGCTCGGGTTTCACCCAGTTCAGTGACGAAAATATGGCAAATAATGTCATCAACAACGATGGGGTAATACCCCCGTTTATTTCGAAGGAATAGCTCCAAACGATCTTCGAATCACTTAGAAGTAAGAAATCAGTGGGAACCGATGAAATACGGAACATTGTGCTTCGAAATCTCCCACTAGAAGCGGTGAACATTTATACTACCCTGTTTAATAAAGCAATGAATAATGCACATTATCCATCGCGTTGGAAAACTTCGGTGGTACATCCCATCCCCAAAAGGGATAAAGATATTTCCAATCCGGCGAATCTTCGCTCGATCAGACTTCTCTTAACCATCAGTAAGATGTTCGAAAGGGTGATCAAAGAGTCCTAACTAAGTGGGTTGAGGACAAACATATAGTTCCGGATAATCAATTCGGTTTCAAAGCGGGACAAGATATCATTCATGCATCTAAACTGGTTTCTGATATCCAATGGAACAAAGGCAAGAGCCAGTGCACTGCTGCCTGCTTGATTGACTTTGAGAAGGCCTTCGATACCGTATGGTTAGAAGGACTCTTTTTCAAGCTGGATAGGTTGGGTATTAGTAAACCACTGCTGTATATTCTTTTTGATATGCTCTCCAGTAGATAGCTCATCTTGAAAAATGGCGATGTGACTTCTGCTGGAACATTCAACATTTAAAACGGTCTGCAACAGGTGCTATAAATTCGCCGATCCTATTCAACATTTACACGAGTCATCTGATAGATTCACTTCACCATGCCATAGCGTACGCAGATGACTTAACCGCGTACAGACAGGTTCAAGGATTGAGGTCATTAATATACTTTTGCAGCGTGACTTCGACAATATTAAGCGATATGGCGACGACTGGAAATCAACTTTCAGAAGTCGGAAACTATTCTGTTTAGGACGCCTTTGTCTGGGGCCTCTAGGGATACCAGATAGAATAGACGAAAGTTCTCGATCATGGGGCAGCACGGGCAGCCACTTTCTTATCGAAATTTAGTCAGATACCCTGAGATCTGGCTAAATCAATATCTGTATTTTAACAAATATATGGACGCTGCTCTGGCCAAAACCAAAAGTGCTTTTGCCCTTACAAAGAGACTCTTTAATAACAGCCAGCTCAATGCGAGTGTGAAGGTGATCTGCTACATGGCCCTTATCAGGCCCATGCTTGTATTTGGATGTCTCGTGTATATTTCGTAGATATGCAAACAAATCATTGGCAAGAAGAGAATTTAAGCGACCGTATCCCAATACTACAAAAAGTGGCAAATCATTTTAGGACTCAAATTATATTGAAAGAGAAAAAGGAAGAAGAATTCATGAACTCTTTTAAGAACAGACGAATATTTATAGAAAAAAAAAAACGATCTAGACAACGGAAGAGATAACATAATAAGGAGGTATATAAGCAAACGAAAATTAGGTTTTTTTTTTTCGGAAATTAGCGATCAATATAACAGACTTCAGAATATTTTAGTTAGTATATTTTCCAGTAACAGCAACGTTAAATTTGTAAAATGCAGCTATTTTGCGATTGATATAGAGGATGAAGAGAAATAAAACAAAAAAATAGCCCTTTTCAACAAAAACGAGTACACAAAAAATAAGATTTACAACCCCAGTCTGAAAATAACAATCCACAGAATAATAAACAACTGTGGTATATGTTTAGACAAAATATGACAGAAACCCCATCAAAAATAAATTTCACTTTACCGAAACCCCTTCTGCGACTAATGAGATAGTTCATATAGATATCTATATATATTTTTTTTTTTTTTTTTATAATTTACGCGCGCCTAAGGGGTTAGATACCCTTTTACTGTTGCCAGGGCGCGGGCGGAAAGATAGAAGGAGAAGAAAGGAAAATTGGTTTTGTAGTGGTTTGAAACTCAGGTGTGTTTGGTTTCTATGTTTGCTCTCCGGGGGTGGGAGTCCGAATAGGACGGAGAGTTTTTCTTCACTCAGAGTGATTCGAGGTATATCACAGTATTTTTTTCTTTGCTGTGCTTGAAACTCTACAACAGCCAAATCTACGTGTCAGTGTTATGCCTTCACACGCAGAATTTTTCTGTCTGAGTTCCAATTACACAATGAAAAACTGACTTGCCATGGGCAGGATTCGAACCTGGACCCTCCGAGTGAGAAGCGTTTGCTACTACCACTAAACCACGGCCACCCACATTCCTTTATTATTTTCATAGACTAATTTTCCAAACATGCAGTTAGTCTTTATCTGCAAGATAACAATCAAACCATAATCGAGAAACTTGGACAGTTCTTATCAACAAAGGCCACAATTAAAAAAATTATTGTCGATAATGAATTTAATTCAAAAAATATTAGGGAATTTTTTATGGAAGAAAACATAGAATACCATCACAAAGCCAAACAGTCAAACTGGAAACTCAGAGGTAGAAAGGTTAAATAACACAATCACATAACGTATTAAATCTCTCAACTTAGAAGAAAAACTTCCAGTTCTAACGCGAATATTAAAAGCTATAAAATTGTATAATAAGAATTATTATACCATTCGATTCCTAAGACAACCCCAATCATGGTACAAGAGAAAAGTAAACAAAAAGTGTTAAGTAAACTTAATACGAGTACTAGTATAAACGTAATCCGAGGGGCGTTCAACATATTCTCGGTATCGGGGTGAAGCTGTGGTAGTATATATAAATTGACTTATTTATCAAGTAATACTATTTATTATTATTTTAGTGCATTCAGTTAAACAGAATCATAATGGCAACTGAGACGATGATGGTGAAAATTGAGCATCGCGCTGTTATTAAATTTCTCACTAAGCAAGGAAAAAGTCAAAAAACTATTCATGAAGAGATGGTGGCTGTTTACAAGGGTTCCGCACCTTCATTATCAACTGTGCAAAAGTGGTCAAGTGAGTTCAAGAGAGGCAGAGAGAGCATTGAAGACGACCCCCGCTCCGGCGCCCCGGCTACTGCTTGTACGGGAGAAAGCATCAACGAAGTCGAAAAACTTGTTCTTGAGGATGCCCGAATAAAGGTGAAAATGATGGCAGAGATCACCAAGCTTTCAATTGGTACCATTCACACCATTCTTCATGACCATCTTAACCTTTCAAAGGTCAGTGCAAGGTGGGTGCCACGAATGCTCACAGCGCCTCAGAAAAAAGTGAGAATCGCATGAGAGCTTTTGGAGATGTGTAGTGAGAACGCGGACGGTTTTATAGATCGAATTGTTACTGGGGACGAAAGCAAACAAGAGTCCATGCAGTGGCATAAAAAAGAAATAGACCCCGCGAAGAAGTTCAAAGTCACTCCGTCTGCCGGGAAGCTCATGGCCACAGTTTTTTGGGACTCAAAGGGAATCTTGCTCATTGAGTACAAAACAAAAAGGTGAAACCATCAACCCCACATCCTACGCTTCCACTTTGCATAATTTGCGGGAGGAAATTAAAAAGAAAAGACGGGGTAAACTCGCAGCGGGTGTGTTGCTTCTTCATGACAACGCTCCTGTTCACACGGCGCGAGTTTCCAAGGCTGCTGCGCGAGATTGTGGTTTCGAAGAAATCCAACATCCACCCTATAGTCCAGACCTTGCCCCTTGTGATTATTTCCTGTTTCCGGATTTGAGAAAATGTCTTCGTGGAAAAAGATTTTCGGATGATGAAGAACTCAAGTCGGCAATAAATGGGTATTTTGCAGAGAAAGAGGAAATTTATTTTTTTGTGGGTTTAAAAAAGCTTATCTCAAGATGTAACAAATGCATTGATGTTAGGGGAGATTATATTGAAAAATAAAAACAATTTAAATTGAATTAGCATTTTCCTTCATATCGATACCGAGAATATATTGAACGCCCCTCGTATTAAGCGAGAGTATTACGAAGATAATCGAGAATATGTTTGCATTTGGAACTAAAAATCTCTTAGACATAAGGAACAGCCTAAATTTAGAAAATATAAACTTGAAAATGTTCATGAGAGTAATATTAAGAGACCTCAAAAATATTTTCAGGCGAAAGTGTTGATCCTGCTGAGGCTGATGCTACCCCTCAGCCACCAAATGATGATAATTGAAAAAATCGAAACGGATCTTGGTTATTCAGAGATCAACACGGACGTGGTAGAAATATTAAGCAAATTCGATATAATATTATAATACATACATATAATAATTCCGAACGAAATATTATAAATTGTTGATACCTTAGAAAGTTCTATAAACCTTCTCGATATAGGACATAATAAGATTAATTTCAGTCGTAGATTAATGAAGTGGATATACGAGATGATGGACAATGAAGACAGAGAGAACATAGAGAACCATTTCGGAACAACTGACACAAATATTTACAATACTATTGAGACAATAAATCAACAAGTAAAAATAATAATAAATAATAATAATTTTAATCAAACATTTCAGTTAATAGTAGGTAGATTAAATGAAATTAGCAAAATTGAAAACTGATTTTATTCTGAATATCTGGAATTATTATTTAAACTCAACGTAATTAGAAATCAAGTTGAAAGTATTCAGGATAATATAGCTTCAACTAGATCTGCTACAGTCCACCCTAATTTTCTAACAAGTTATGCAACTAACAGCTACCAAATAGATTTTAAGAAATTAGCTAACATAAGACTAGGATTAGCGAGATATCAAAACAATTCGCTTTTATTTGCAATAAAAATCTCAACAGAAATAGCTACCATTAACAAAAAACTCATAGTACCAGTTGTTAATTCAAAAGGAAATCAAATTGATCAATACTTAGAATATTGTTATCAACAAAAGCACATATGAATACGAGGAAGGTAAAATATTACAATAACTAAAAATAAGCAAAAAATTATGTTTTCAAGAATAATTGCAAAATGCTTAATGTTAAAAATGAAGAATACATTGAAATTACTGATAACGTTATAATTGTTAGTAATTTAAGGCAAAAGAAACGAAATAGTTCTTGCGGTGGGCGAAATCTAACACTTAATTGAAGTTATTTCACATCATTTTATAATTGCACTGATCAAATTGATAACAGAAAATTCAGCAATAAAGTGTAAAAATTTTTTAATAGATTCATTATACTTACTAATAGAAACATATCTTTAGTGAATGAAGAATTTTCACTTATTAAAATTAAACTTAATCATATTGATAACACAAAAGAAATAAAAGAATTATTGTACCATAGATACACCAAGTATGGGTTGGGATCGGTTTGTGTTATTATAATTAAACTGTATTTATATTGTAAGAAAGATAAAGTTAAAATTAAAGTTGTTAATAAGACACAGTAGGGTTCTTTACTGGCCATGGAGGAGTTATGTGTAACCACGACTCGATACAAGAAAACCGACGCTCATCCAAAATATTTTAATAAAACTTATTTTCCGCTCACATTGTCAGCGATTACGCCGACTGTGAGAACGTTTATTTTTCAACGCTAGCGATTGCGCCAACTGTGAGAACGGAAGCAAGAACAAGTTCACATATTCATATTTCTGAAAGAAAACGTAATATTAAGGTTGATGCTAGGTTTAAGAACAATGTATAAGTTAGTCTTAAGACCACATTCAAACGGATCGGAGCTTAATATATAATTCTATTAAAAACAAGCGAAGTTGTATTTATTTTTATTAAAGCGACAACCGAAGACAAGTAACTCGTGCTGCTAGTTTTGTTTTTTCTTCTTCTAGAGAAACCGATGTTCTTCCCATCCCTTCTGCTTGTAGAGCTCATGAATAGCTTTTATCCTTCGCTGCAGCGTTGCTTTGTACAATTCTTGTTTAGCTGCATGTGCTTGTCGCCATTCTTCATTAGACTAGAGATTTCTTTGTGGTTGTCGGGTGATACCCAGCACATGGCATGTTGGTAACGTTGTCACTCGTCTTTGGTACTTGATGCTGGCGGTATGGGGGTTGTTCAGAGATTTCAGGATACATGTCCGGCGAAGATTCTGATGGTGTCTTGCGATTGCTGCTTTTCTAAGTTATATCTTTTCACAGTAGTTCTTCTTTGTTGTGGCGCTTAGAAAATCCGCATAGCACTTTGACTGCAACTGCAACTTTTTTTTAGTATCGTGCGGTCAAGGGATTAAAGTACCCTTGTACCCTGTACAAACATTTACACAGAGTGGGTGAAGAAAAATTAGGGAAGAAAGAAAGATAGGTACCGATGTACGTAGGTTTTAAGTGTCTGAATATTATAATGACTAGGAAATCGAGAGCTTGACAGCGCATTCCACAAACGAGTTGTTCGGCTTAGGAATGAAACACGATATTTCAGAGTACGTCCAAAAGTGGGCTTGAGGGTTTACTGTTAAGTATTCATAGCGAGGCGGGTGTTACCGTTAAAGGTTTGAAGGGGCGGAATGCTACTGGCGATTTCAATGGAGCACTGAGGGTGGTAATGACGATAAAACAAAGTGAGACACGAGACATTTCGGTGGTGTCTATTGACTGGGTAATGTTAGCATCTATGAGTTTTATCGCACGATTTTGGACTTAGAGGCAGCTGACCAGATGTGGGCATTGTACTCCAGTCTTCGGCGGATAAACGCCTTATATATTGATGCCTGGTCAGAGGGGGTGAAATATTTCTTACATATGGATGGAAAGTTTTTCAGATTCGACGATGCAAGTGCCATACATAGATAATGGCTGGGTGTTTAAATTTCGCTTTACCGACAGCAGAGAGCATGGTGATGATAGTTCCCCAATTGGATATGCGGACAATATCGGAATTTAATGAGCTTAACATACGCTGCCGTTCCCGTTCTCCAGCCGAAGAGCTGGGACGTGAGTTCGGAAACAAATATGTCACCAGCAAAGCAATATATTGGATTAGAAGTGGTAGACAAGAGATCATTGATAAAAATTAAAAAGATTGTCGGAGACAGAACGGAGCCCTGGGGCACATTTATTTAGCATTTATTTGTGAATATCAGAATTGAAACCTTCCAAGACAACTTGAATTGAACGTTACGAAAGGTAGTTTCTAATCCATTGAAGAAGAGATTCGTCGATCTTAAATGCACGCATTTTCGACAAAAGAGCCTGATGCCAAACTCTGTCAAATGCCTTAGAAATATCAAGTGCAACTATCTTGTTTTCGCCAGATTGATACACTTGTTTCCACTTTTCCGTGAGACATGCCATCAAATCACCAGTGGACCTGTTGCTACGAAAACCGCACTGCTGGTCATTGAGAAGTTTTCATGTTTCGAGATATTTCATGAGCTGACGATTTATCAACGTTTCCTTGACCTTGGAAAGAAGTGTAATGGGCCTGTAGGAGGAGAGAGAAGAAGATTCGCCTTTTTAGGAAAGGGCTGAACAAATGCTGTTTTCCATCTGTTCGGGAAGAGTCCTAAAGAGTAGGATTGATGAAAAAGCTTACGCAGTAGTTTTGCCAGCCTGGAAGAACACCTCTTCGGAAGAAGAGGAGATATACCATCTGGACCAGCAGATTTATGTATGTTGAGATTTTTAAGTACGCTGGCTACTACACGAGTGCGAAAGTAGATTCGTTCTATTGAAGATTCGACGCACTCAAGTGTAGGCGGAGACAAAGCACAATTTCATTTCTGATGTTTTTGACAAGCATCCAAAAGCTTTTACTACCTTCGGACATTGTAGTATTTTTTGCCCCAACTTTTGGTCGTACTGAAATTTCACACGCTTAAGATCGACGTTGTAGTCATTCCTGGCTCGTTTAAAGTTTTTTCGGTTTTCCTCTGTCGCGTTGGTCTTGAATGACCGAAAAAACATTTCTCTAACCCTGATAGCTTCTTTACAGCTTGAGTCGTACCATACTTTTCTTTCGGTTTGATACTCTCCATCCGATGAGGTGTAAAGGATCTCATTCCAAATCATATCAGCAGCGGCATCCACGTCGTTATCGAGGAAACATAACGACGAGTTAAAATTCCTTAAGAAGCTATTAAGACCGCTCTAGTTGGCTTTATGGTATTGCCATACGGTTCTTTTAGGAATTTTTTCTCTAACTGTGTGGTCGGTATACGAGAAATTAGCTGATATAACACAATGGTCCGGCGAGCCTAGAGGGCAGATCATATCAACGGTGTACTTATCAGCGTGAGAAGTTAAAAGCAAGTCCAGGGTGTTTGCGATATGACTATTAACGTCTGGTACTCGCGTGGGCTCATGTAAAAGCTGTGTTGAGTTGTTTTCGGCAGCGAAGATCTCAACATACCGTCATGTGGGTGTTATCTGTCCAGAATGTCGAAGCAACCCAGAATTGTGTATATAGGCATACCTTAAGTCTATAGCAAAATGATCAATTTGATTTGGCGTTTTATGATCCCGAGACTGAAATGTCCCCTTGTACAATACATACGAGTATTGAGATGAGGAAACTGTGTGCTTGCTATTGCAATATTTCTTCCCCCCGCAAAGTCAATAAGCCCAATTCCGTTGTCAGACGTGGTGTCGTGGAGGCTACACTTACAAACTGTCCCACTAAAGATGTCCTCCTTTCCTAGCCTGGCGTATGTCTTATTGAGGAGCTCATAGAAACATCCTTTGGCGTCGTCGTCCTTGTCTTCACATTTCCATGTGAGGGAATTTCTCCTAGATTCGGATTCTCATAAAATGTTCGTTCACATGTCGAAAGCTCAAGAGTTTGCTGCATAAGGCAAATCCACATCCAATCCGCTTTTTCTTACTGTTACATCATATCCTTTTCTATCGCTTGGTTTGGATTCAAGCTATTCTAACACTGAGCTACGTATCAGGCTTACTAGAGGCCATAAACATTATCTCATCAGATACCTGATGAGGTTAGGATAAGCTAGCCCAATCTGTTTACAACGGGTAGATGGATTTGCGTGATTTAAAATAATTTCATCCAAGCATCCAAGACACTTCTTTAAAATCGGAAAATTTATTGCTATTATGAGGAGTAAAGAGAGATAACAATCCTATCTATAGTCAGTGGGAGCGTCTCGTGGGATAAAATATGTTTAGAAAGAACAAAAGGGTAACTACAAATGCGGACTTATTATAATCAATGATCAATCTTTTGCTTTTTAAACGAAAACTATATACATGATCAGATTTGATTCTTAGTCACATAAAGAGGATACAAAAAGGATAAAGTGAATGCTTTATGCTTTTGTTTCCTTCATCTCTATGGAAGATGTCGACACCAAATCCGTGGAAGAGACCACAGGACCAAGCTTCTTGGTCTATTTTTAGAATTAAAAGGCCTAACCAATGTCATTGTGGAGGTTTCTTTGTGTTAAAACTGCTTAAGTTACTATATAATTATATCCCCATTTTTCTAAAGAATCCTAAACCCCGAGAAGCATCACATTTTATAACTGATTGAAAGCAGCAAAGAGTTAAATGACCGATGGATGAAGAGGTAACAATAACGATCATATCTACATCACAATGAGGGAGCCATAGAGGAGCAATACGGTTGGAAGGCCTGCGTAAAAGCTAAGCATCTAACTAGAAGCAAAGTAATTAATTTAAGGAGCTATTAGATAGTCCGCATCGCTCAAATTTGAACCCCGATCCTCAGAATTAGCTTTTGAAAAGCGCCCAATAAAGGAAAATATTAACACAGAAACAATACTTAGTTTTAATTGGGCTCCCTTTTATGTTGGCCTTTTCTCCCGCAGCGTTTTAGCCTCCATGTTAAATATATCATTTTGGATTATCTTGATAAGATTGTTCAATTCAATTCATTTGAACAATTAGAAGCAGATTCAATATTTTATATTGTATTAAATTAAATGTAGTACACGTTTCCGTACCTGTTTCAAAGGTAGTTGTTGAAAAGATTCTGGTCAAGGGAGTTATTTAAAGGAGTGTGAACAATGTTACCATTCATTTGTAGCAGTTTTGTCAGAAGCAGTGATAGGCAAAGTCTATAAGAGCGGGAAGGTCACTCATTTCACTGTAGCCGGTGCCACTCTTATCATTTCCGCACGCAGATGGGTATGTTTTGGTCTTCATTTAAAATACGTGCGTAAAAAACAACCTTTTTCGACGCATAATTGAGTCTGTAATCCACACAGGTATTTCAATGGACCTTAGCTTTGACAATCCAATGCTTAGATTTGTCGACAGTTGCGCTGCTTCTAAGAAACATGCTTATCTCAAGACTTACTACAACAGTTCCCTTAGCCAGAGCTGTTGTTAAATCGGTTTCGCTTTGAGGACGCGTAGAGATATCCATTTAAGCAAGTCAAATAATATTCATAAATCTGGCAACATGGATTTTTTTTTGTATATTTCTAACTCAGCTTAATATTGAAAGCTTGCTGAATAAGATTTGGAGAGTCAAAACTGGGTGGAAGATCAATTTAAATTTTTTGCTTTAAAACTCGCACTGAGGCTGCCCATTTTCGTAATACAATAGAACTCGATTGGTTCCCTTTCTTTATCACTATCAAAGATGGAATCGTCTACGCAAAACTTTTTAGAGAGTTGCTTTGTTACATTCGGTCTTCGGTAATTTTCGTCATGGACAAGCTGGTTTAAGGTACGCACCGCTAGATAAGGTGCTGATTGTGTTGCAAATATAATAGTGTTCAGAGCAAATATGTTTTATGGTCTCTTGGGCACCCACTCCATAACCTAACGCGTAAGTATCTTTTTTCTCTTGAATCGCCAAGACATTGAGGTATTTGCTGTCTTCCAGTTTTACTTTGTAATTCTGTTCACAAGCTTACTTCCTAATTTGTAAACTTCCGTTTGTCAAAATTTCCCAGAATTGAATTAGTGCATCAAAAGAGATAAAGATGTTACTTGTAACATGCGAGTGCCAATACATGTTAGTGGCTCCAAGTAGAATCCAATCAAGTTCGGTAGACTGAGCTACAGAAGAGCCCACTTATCAGCCCTTCTTAAATTATTAGACAGATGACTCCATATTTACCTTTACGAACTATTTGGAGCAAACACAATCGCTTTAGTCTTTTGCGAGAAATTTGTCGGTTGCTGTAACATATTCATGCATGTAGATCTGACAGCTTGAGGCTCTAGTAGATGTTTGCCGTAAATCTACGACGTTTGCTAAAATTGTGTGCCATATAATGTAGCAGTTGTGTGTCATTTTCAACGACGAACCAGATGCCTCAGAACCAGGATTTATCAAAGATATTAGAAGGTTGTTCTTCTCATTGGCTGTATAAACTTCGCTAGTAAGGAATCATACTTTTGCATTAAATGATTTTTGGAGTTATATTAAGAATTTTTATATTATATGATATATTTATATTATAAATACGATTTCCTATTTTTTCAATAACAGGGGGTCTGATGTCATTGCATCATAAGGCCATAGTGAAAAGAAACTCCAGTGCGTGTTGTATCAACGACCACTTCTCTTTAAATGGAAGATGGCTATGAGAGTGCAGCTCATGCTATGAATAATAAGGGGAGGGAGATTCATCAGTACGTCTAGAGCAGAGTCGGATGTGCAAGGGAAAACCTCATTCAGCTGAGACGGACTGTTCTTTGGAGTCTGGTAAAGTAGCAGTGAAGTATTTTCGTGAAAGCATGTTCCACCAAATTACCGACGCTCCTTTACACCGCCAGAAAGCCAAAAATACCTTGGAGATTTTCCATGTGACATGTTAAGCCCAAAGAACTTTGTTATCCAGGATGACACCAAAATGCTAAGCTCCCTTAGCTCTCATACAAAGGACTCGCATTCGCAGTTTAGCCGACGTGAAGCTTGACTATTCTGTACATGTTCTTTAATATGAAAGAAATTAGAGTAATAGGACTGAAGCTCTTGGTAAGTGTATTTTCCAATACAGTCGGGAAATTCCTCCCTGGGACTTAAGGTTTAAACCACAGCTCCTACGAATGGCTCTCGTCTAAAAGTCAGGCTGAAACCGAAGTTGTAGGGTCTGCTAATTCCCATGGTAGAGAATTAAGCCTCTGTTGGGCAACGAGTGAGACCTCCACACTTTTCCATAGCGTTCAAATATTGTCACTGGTCAAATGCTATATAATTACAGCAGTAGTCACTCTGATGCTCTTTTGCATAAGACCAGCCTTGCTCTACCCCCGATTATTATCAGACTACGCCATCAAGAAACATAGCCCGTGTAATTGGACGGGGCCCCTAAAATAAGAAGAGGACACAGTTTCAGTTTCGAGAGGTTTATCGGTGTCAGTGGGTGGAACTGCTAAAGACCTGTTTCTCTCTCCGTCGCCGCTAAGGGAGTGGTACTTTTAGCACTTACGCCTCCGATAGTGCTGCTTGTCCAATTAGCTCACATATTCATTTGCTCTTCATCTGCTCCTGAGATGGTAGTCTTTCAGAGTGTGCGTCTTCTGGCGCACGTTCCAACTTTATAGTTTCCCGACACAAACTTTAAAAACAACTTTCTGACCAACCACTTGTCTATTCTAATGGAGTTTAACCATAAAAGACAGAGCCGTTTTTGTATTTTAATCATTTCAGTCAAATCTACAGAACGTGTGGTAAAAAGAGCCGCAGGAGTTATTGGATTTGAGTGACCTAGCTCCTTCTTGGGTAGTGTATGTTGGTTGGGGCTCCAAAATACGTGTTCTGACTGCGGTCGAGAAGGTCACTTGACACTTGAAGTCGTCATGCGACCAGTGTTGAGGATCAGCCTCATTTTCAAAATAGCTCAGTCCTGAATGGTGTATCTGGATGCCAGGCAATCTCCAGATTAGTCAGCCTTATATGTATACAGCAGATCTCTGGATTGATGGACCTCCTTTTCTCCGCCACGCGTGAAGCGTATACGCAATAGCGTATAATACATTCAGCTACTTTTTTGACATCTGTTGGTACTAGTGCAAGCCACGGCATGATGACAGTAGCCCAGGTAATTAATTTTTAAAAAAATTTTGTATCGCTGACCCCGACCAAAGCCTTGCACAGTTGGCCGAGAAATTTGACGTGACAATTCTTTCGGAACAGAGAACTTAGACAAATAACAAGTCTATTCTACACTTTGTTCATTTAAATGCAATTGTTCAGTCTTTTGAAGTGATAAAGTGCCATAGCATCAGCACCCACCATCTCAGCGCCGAGTATCTGCAGCCTGATGCGGGTGTAGGCCGGACATTCACAGAGGTAGTGCTCCAAGGTATCATATTCATACAGCAAGCATGGCTGGATGCTGTATCACTTATACCCAGCACACTTAAGTGCTTAGAGAAAGCATTGTGCCCCATCACGACGCCGGTAAAAGCCCTTCAGTCTTTCCTACAAAGGGACAACAGGAAAGCCGCTGACGTCTTGGAGATGCCTGGAAGCATTCGATTAGTTTGTGTCATGACGTCTCCGGTTATAATTAAATGAGACCCGACTATCACTGGAAGCCCTCACCGAAGCAAACCTAACGTAGGTTGGGTCCTGACAAACTTTTCTCTGAGCCTTGCCTAGCAAGTTCATCAGCAATTGCATTTCCGGTGATCCCATTGTGACCTTTCATCCACATAGCACTCAGTGAATGAAGCCCTCCGAATGCGTTTAATGAGTCGAACTAGTTTGAAAGTCGTAAGAGATTTCAGCAAGGCTCAACGCGCAGTTTGGCTATTGCTACAGATGCAATTGCTTCCCGCTGATTCTTTCAAATATAATCCGTTGCCATCATAATTTCGTATCTCCACTTGGAAGACAGACGCAAGTTATTGAAATCTAACGTTGTATTTGCTGTCCTCCAGAAAGCCACCAGCAACGCATCCTAAATCAGTTTTGGAGTCATCCGTGAAGACCCGAATGGCTCAGATCCTAGACGCAGAGAAAGCCGATTTGGACTAGGAGTTCTGGTGTCATTGCATCAGATGAATGTCCATAAAAGCAGCAGTGATGTACAGTCTTGGCGAACTAATTAAGAAAAATGGTAAAAATAATATTATTCAATGTCTTTTTTACTTAAAGTTAAAATATATTGCACCTTGTTATATATATTTTTTTAATTTATTACAAAAGTAAGAAAAATAAGTAACAAGAAACAAAAAATATACGTTTTAAACAAGAAAAATTATTTTAATCCAATTAAGTGTCTCAAAATGGTTGGCTGACTAATTAGAAACGTTATGCAATTTTTTTCATATTTGCGGAATTGACTTGTCCTGGCTCAATATTTCGTTGGAAATCCTTCATTCATGATCACGGCCTTACATCTCCGTGGCATATATTCAATTTGATAGCGGCGTTTTTAGGTGGTATGTTGGCCCAAGCCATCCTTGCGACTTCAAATAATCCATTCAAATCCATTCCCAATTTTGTTGTTGGTAATTTCGGTTTTAAGTTGATAAAAAAGGTTTTCTATTGGATTTAAATCCGGACTACATGATGGCCACTCTAAAACGTCGACAGAATTCTTATTAAACCATTTTTTTTGTTACCCTTGCCGTGTGCTTTGGGTCATTATCTTGCATAAATCTCCAGGTAATGGGTAGTTCTTCCTCAGTATAGGGTAACATAACATTTTCTAATATTTTTATATAATACCTTCTATTCGATATAAAGGCCCGGTTCCCTCAAACGACATACAACACTTCCTCCTCCGTGTTTAAGAGTAACCGTCGTGTATTTCGGATAAAATGTCCCATTTATTGGACGCAGGACATATCTCTTACCATCTGATCCCACTCTATTAATCCTTGTTTTTACATTTATTACTACTAAAACTAAGAAAATAAATTTTAAGCAAAAACTTAGTACTCGTATATGGAACTTTTTTTAATTTTTTATAAAACTTAAAACTAAGAGCCTACAAACCACCTAAAAATAAATCTTAATCTACTTAACCTACTTACATCTAACACAAACATAGACATACATAAAAATATATATACATAATATGTATATACATAATATATAAGGTCGCCAAACAAACTTTACACTTCAATAACGGGGTGCAATATTATTTTAAAACGCTGTTACATAACAGATCAAATAATACCAACAGAATAACGGATCCTTTATATGGGTTGTCAATTCATTTTATTGTAGTGGCGATTTTTTCTAATTTCTTAGTCATTCCTAATTAGTTCGCCACGACTGTATTTTCGCGAGAGTTTGTTCCACCATACAACCTACGCATAGGATATAATTGGCCTTATCAAAGCCTTATAGATCCAAAGGACTCTCCTCAAACCGCATATCTTGCCGAAATCTGCTTCACGCTGCCAGCGCATTGGAGGCAGACACTAGATGAGTCAGAGCGGATTATCTGAAAGCCCATTTCTAGTAGTGCATCAATCGTCGAGCGAATTAAAGCCAGCGAAAGTTTCCACAACCGATGAAAAATACCAGCTACGGCATTTTGCAGCTCACTAGTAGCTCCGTTGACAGAAGTTGGTTCTGTGTTGGGTAGTGGATGACTGTTCTCGATAAAATTACCAGATCCGTTGTCACATGTAAGATATAGCATTTGACAGAATTATTTTCTTCGTGCAAAAAATGTAAAATATAAGTGAAAAACATATGTAAATCAAAATGCAACAAAAAGGGGCAGTTATGACGATCTTTGTCACATACGTAGGATGAAGACAAATTGTCACACAAATCCCGCAGTGTTTGGATTAAACAATATTGGTTAGCTGGCCGCTCGCAGCTGGATTCTTGTTGCTTTTGTGACTCCAAGTATAAAAAAGGATGAAACGAATATAGGCACTAGCATTCCAACAGGTGAGCGGCTTATGTTGACACTTGGCTACTTGTTGATGTGAACGATTATGTCTATCATTTCAAATATTATGGATGCTATCCACAAAATGCAGCATTCAAAATGAATTCTATTCTAAATGCCGAGAACACCGAAATCCTCCTAAGCCGTGCGAGTAAGTTCAAAGAATTGTGGCAATTTCCAAACTAAACTGGAAACATGTGGTGGTGATCGCACTACCGAATGCTGGCTGCGTCTTCTATAATTACGAGGGCATGCACCAGCTGGTATTGATGGGCATTGCTGACGTGGAATATTAACTGTTGTACACCGATGTGGGTTGCAATGTCCGTTTTTCCAATCGCAATGTGTTCAAACGCTGCATATTTGTACGAGAACCGTGCCCTCCAGTTCCCGAAGAACTACCCTAGAGATAATTGCCTGTTTCGTACGTCCGAGTCACAGATGATGTGCTTTCATTCTCGCAATGGTGCAGCGCGTGTAAGGATCAAACGATGGAGCCGCGCTCGTTGTATTATCGAAAATGTACTCTACAGTTGAATGGTAAACCTGTACATATCAGAAAAAATGAATAAAATATGAAAGTCTATTTTATTAGACCTTTATTTGTCCAAGTAAAAACAAGAATGAATTGAGAGTTTTTGTATAACATTAAGAGAACCCAAGCTCAATCATCGAATACACGCTGCTTGTGGTATTAACTCTCTGCTCCTCCTTCTCTCTCTATCTCCACTATTTTCGTCAAATTGCTGATAGTAAATGATAAGCCAGCATCGTTGTTATTGTTGTTGTTGTCGTCGTGACTGCATAGCTCCCCAAAGGTGTGAACTTTAACATCGTTGGGTTAAATTTCAATCATTTATGTTGTAGTTCTATATGCTTTTATGTTTTCTTGAGGTTCAGCAATACTCGAGAGGCAGTCCCTTTCTGTGTGGTTTATTTGGAAAAACCAAAGGAGTGGAAGGAAAAATGGTGGAATTGGTGGCGAATTTATTGCTCTTTTTACGTACAGACATATATATATATATTATTAACTATATGAGGAATTCAGAAACTTAGACTCGATAAACGAGAGCCATTTAAAAGGAAGTAACTTAAACCATTCTCCATTTTAAACTTCTTTATAAGTAAATAGAAATTAAATGTTTAAAGTCTCAACTAAATATATTCGCTTTTAATTAATACTCGTATATATACTCGTATACTTTCTTTTTTTCTTTATCTATTGTTTATGTACCTTTCTTTTATTTGTTTGAATTGTAATTCGATTATTTTTTAATACTCTGTGTTCTATAAATTTAGGTGCTAGTTTATTGCGTCTGTCATCTCTTTCGAATATTCGATCACCGGTTTTTATTATTGGAGGAATTTCGCGTGTTTCGTTACGTTTTTTAATTACATTTCCTTATAAGCTAAACTTCTATTGTGCGCTAAATCTTTAAAAATGTAATAGGTTTTAAGGTGTTCTCTTAAGTAGTCTTGTTCTGTGTTAGTTATTGTTGCAGTTGGAAAAAAAATGGTTTTCAGTATGTGGTTATTTTGTAATCCAAAGGTAGTCATTTTAGTAACGGAATGTATGGAACTATTATAAGTTATTACTGCCTCATCTACAATTTCACTTATAGATTTGTTTGGAGAGTTTGCCTTAATAATTCTTATTAGCTCTGTGAGGGTAGAATGAAACCACTCAACAGGCGAAATTTCGGTGGAGCTTTTGGCACATGTTGTGTGTAGATGTATGCTGTACATATTTAGAAAGTCTTTAAAGAGCGAGAATGAAAATTCCGTACCATTGCCTGTAACTATCTTTTCAGGAATTCCGTATGATTTTATAAGGATAATACTATTTCCAGAAGATAACAAGTAAACGCTTGAGAATCGGCTAAATTTGTCTACTATAGTTAAAAAATGTTCATTGTGTATTGAGTAAATGTCTAAATGCAAAATTTGTAACTGTCTGGACGGGATTTCAGTTAACTCGAATCTTAATGGTTCCACTTGACGTTCGTACTTATACTTTTGGCAAGTATCAGAATTATTTATTATTTTAGAAACTATGTTTTTTATGTTAGGAAAGTGACATGTTCTTTTTATATGTTCAATAGTTTCGGTAATTCCTCTATGGTTTGATTTTTCGTGGTAATTTCTTATTATTTCTTTCTGTTCGTAAAGTTGGGTCACGTCCTTTAATAAAATTTTACTTTCGACAAGTTTTAATTGTGGATTATTACAATACTTCGAATAAACCTCTTGAACAACTTTAAAAGTCTTACTCTCCGCAAGAAAAGCAGTCACTTTTTTGGTACTAATAAAATTTCGAAAAGTGGCAATCATAACGTTTTCGTTACGGATAGTATTGCATTCGATTCTATGCCTTTTCTTTCTTTTAAAGAGAATATTCAGAGTTGAATGCACTTTTTTCCTATTTGGATTTTCTATGAGAACAACTTGATTGGAAAACTCGTTAATTGACTTTTCAGATATAGGAATACCGTCATCATAGTGCTCTTCAGCAGAATGGATGATATATAGATTTTCTTGCTCATCGATATTATTGTCAATAAATGCTAAATCCAAGCTTTCTGAGTGCTATTCTCATTCATGTGGATTTCATCATCATAAATCATCGGCATTAGAATTTAACTTTCCACTTTTATGTATTATCGTATAGTCAAACTCCTCTAGATTCAAGCGCCATCGAACCAATTTTGAATTCGGTTCTTTAAGGGAAAAGAGCCAGATTAAGGGCTTATGATCAGTTATAAGTAATTGTAAACTTTCTACCATAGATGTACGAGTAGGAGCGAAAATATTTCGTAGCCCAATTGATTACTAAAAGTTCTTTCTCTATTGTGCTGTAGCTTTCTTCCGATTTTGACAAGGTTCGACTTGCGTAACAAATCGGTTTGTCTGATCCAATTGGTCCTTGTGATAATACTGCACCGATTACAATATTACTCGAGTCTGTAGTAAGGTTGAATTGCTTCGAAAAGTCAGGATATTGCAGTATCGGTTCATTACATAATAGAGGTTTCTATACTATTTCCTTTTCTAAGATATTCTGTCCTGGGTTTAGTTATGTTTGCGAAATCCCTAATGAATTTCCTATAGTAACCCAAGAGCCCCAAAAATAATTTAATTTGTTTAGGGCTCTGTGGCATAGGAAATTTTTGATGACCAGAAATTTGGTGGAATTTGGTTTAACGCCTTCAGATGTCACCAAATGCCGAGGAAAGAACTTCTTTCCGGAGAAACTCGAACCTCGACAATTGTACTTTAAAATTAGCGGATTGAAGGTTTTTTGAATACAAGGTCTAAATTCTCAATATGCTCCTGGAGCTATGTTGAAAAGATGATGATATCGTCCATATAGACAAAACAAACATTTCCTTGCACCTCGCCTAAAACATGGTCCATCACTCTTTGGAAAGTTGACGGCGCGTTCTTTAACCCAAATGGCATTCTTACGAACTCAAAATGACAATTATTTACCGAGAAAGCTGTTTTTGGGATATCTTTTTCATCTACTTGTATTTCGTGAAATCCCGACACTAAATCAAAGGTACTAAAGTACATGGATTTCCCTAATTTGTCGAGAATATCGGATACATTTGGTATGGGATACTTATCTTCTATGGTTTTTTCCTTTACCTTATGTTAGTCTATTACTAATCTCCATTTTTCTTTACCACTTGAATCTTTTTTTAGGCATCGTCCAAATAGGGAAAGACCAAGGAGAAAAACTTCAACGAATAATACCTCTTCTTTAAGCACATGTGGATACCTGTAAGATTTCGCTAGAGAATGTCAGATGCTTATATTTATAGCAAAGCGTCTTAATTGTTTTTTGCTCTTCTGAATTTAGGTGGTCGATTCAAAGAATCCACAACAATCCACAACATTAAGATCAACTGAAGTTTCTGAATTTTGGATTGACAGATTATGTATTTCTGTCACATTTTCTAGATTTATCTTAAAAGCTGAACAGCCCCTAATGTTAAACTGTGGAGGTTTGGGTAGAATCAGTCGAATTTATAGTTTCAACTAAGCAATACTATGCATTTGCCTTATACAGGCCCTCGGGAACAAGTAGGATTGGTTTTATAAGTGTCGGCTTTATAAAAACGCTTCCAAACTCAATATCGACAGGAAGGCGACAAACAATTTTACTTCTTCCTGGAGCAGAATAGGTCTTTGAGATAATGTTAGGCTTGAAATTTAATGGTATTTTTATCTTTTCGTTTTCTAAGACGTTATTTTTCAAATCCGACTAATACCTAAGTCTCTCAAAATATCTATGCCGATAAGACCATAAAATTAATTATGAGAATTAAAAACTAAAAAGAAGAGTGTTTTATGTGTGTGAAATTCGGAAAGTCCGTTCAATAATAATTCCTTGCTAATATTTTGACTGTTGAAAACTGTTTTAATTTCAATTGGGTCTGCTGCTCGTATCTCGAAATTGATTGCAATGTTTGGGTTAACAAAGAATCTATTACTTCCTGTATTGGTATTGTAATTATTTATACTGAGATATCCTATTGATTTTCCGATGCAAGTGTGTGAAAATTTGTGTCATCTATATCAGGAAGGTTTAAATCTAACTTCTGATAATATGTCTGTGGTTCTTGGCAGTAGAAATCCGATACATTGTTCGGTACTTGATTTAAGTTACTGTCATTAGAAGCATCACCACTTTCGATATTTATGGTGTTTTGTGAGTTAGGATTCAGGTGACTTAAATTTGTATTTGCACTTACGACATCCATAGGTTCTGGGCGAGATAATCTAGTTTGATTTAAATATTGTGGTGGACGCGACAATATAGTTTGATTTGAATATTGCTTCTTTTTGCAATTACTATTGCCAGAAAAAGGGACGCTTTGTGTAGATGGTATGTTAAATTGTCTATCTAGTGGGCTATTATTAGTAGGATACGAGTTGTTATAATTTTGGAAATTGTTGTTTAAAGAAGATTGACTATTTGTAAGCTTTTGGCCATTATGAGGTTGAGAAATATTTCGTTGATTACCATTGGTCCGTTATAAACTATTGGATTATTATTAGGATTGAATTGTAAAGCCGCAAAGTTTCTGGAATTTGGAGGGACGTACTGCTGTCTAATTTCTCTATTAAAAATTCTTCCATGCGGAGTTTGTCGTTGCAAAAAATCCGAATTAAATGAATCAGAAAAATAGATGCAAAGTGTAATGAGTCTGTAAGTTTTGTGGGCCTCATAGCTCTAATAGTAGAACCTAACTGTTCTCGGAGTCCCGATATGAAGGTATTGAAGCACATTTCTTCATACAACACTTGTTTGGCTTTTATTACACTAAGCTCCGTTTGATGCACTTTCACATGATTGATCAAAGCAGAAAATATTTCAACTATCTTTAAATAAAACACATTAACTGTATTTTGAGTCTGTCGAAGTTAGTGTAGGTCTCGTATCAAGCTTGTCTCATTTCGTTTGTCGGAATAGTGCACAATAAGGTTATGCTTGATTGCGCGCCAAATCACTGGAGTCCCGTACATACTCGTATTAAGCAATTCGTGAGCTTGACCCGTTATTTTATTGCGAATTGCACGAATTATAATTCTATGGTACGCAGAATTATCCAGTTGAGATATGAAACTTAAAACTTCCTCAACATTTGTAATAAAGTCATAAAGAAGCCTAGGGCTACCGTCAAAGTTAGGCAAGTCTTTAACCACATCAGGAATCCTGAGTGAGTTCAAGATATTTAAGGAAGTCTCTGAACTACTCGTATTATTATGCATTTCTGTATTATTACTTAAAGTCCTGGTTAGGCAATTTTTTAAATTTCGATTTAATGTAATTTTTTCGTCAAAAGATAAATACGAGTAGCAACGAATTTTTAATTTATTGTGGACGTGGGGTTTAAAGAAGGCATAGGTAATAGGGAGTATAAGCAACAACAGATTAGAACTTACCTCAAGAGCTTGGTCTTTGATAATAACTGCTCCACGTGGTTCTAATTATAGTTTCTTAAGCTAAATAGTATGTCCATGAGTGTATGTGTCTACAGTTCTGGTAGTTTTCTGTCTTCACTATTGTTTCTCTTATTATTAATCTAGTTTATTTTCTCATGTGTTGATTATGTAATCAGTAGCGATCGAAGCTTTCTTCGTAGCAGACGTAATTTCCCCCAGTGATCCGTACAGATTTCAAAATTACCAAAAGAACCCCGTCTGTTAAAGCATTAATTTAAATAAAATGGCAAAAACAGTGACTCTAGACAAAACTGCTTTCTACCACTTTTACAACATCAAACTCTGCCAAATTGTGATAGTGATATGGAATTTAATGTAATTGTTAGCAAAAGTGAAGAGAAACGTGTTAAAATCCCATCTGTGTTTGTACTCCTTCAATCCAATAAAAATGTGCATACGCTTTTCAAAGAGAAACAAACATCGAATTATTTCACAAAAAAAGTGTCAATTGGCATCAAAGTGATCTGTGAAGACATTAATACCCACAGTAAAGTGTGCTATTTTCTCAAATTCGTGCAGTGGCAATATTTTACGCATGATCTCCCATCTTCCAAATCTTTCAAGGTCATACTGTATGGCCTGGATGAGATGCCCATAGCTACTCTTAAGAAAGAACTCATTACACTCGGGTTGAAATGCCAAAATATAAAAATCAAAAAAATAAATTAACGCAGTGCTACAACTGCCAAATGTTTGGTCATGGAGAGAGAAATTGCAATGTTAGAACGTACTGTGCAATTTGCTCTCAAAATCATAAAACTGATAACTGCAGCGAAAAAAATGCTATTAAGTGCGCCAACTGCAAAGGTAATCACAAGTCGGACGACCTATCGTATGTTTCAAGACAATCATTTCTTCAAATAAGAGAAAAGCTCACCAACAGCAACAACAACAAACGCACAGCCCATCTTGTTAAGAGAACCAATCAGGCCTTCATGCTTTACTGTGAAGCTTTGCCCCAGCTTATCGCTCATCCTAATCGCAAACTACATTCTCTTTCACGTACTCGTCCTCCAGTGCAGCAACAACAACAACCCTCGAATAGCAACAACCCATGGAAGAACACATCTAACGATCATGTGAGTGACAGCAATAGGAAGCAAGTTACCAATAATCTCTTCTCTCTCGAAGAAATAAATTCCCTTACTCTTGAGATGACAACATTGTTAGGTAAATGTAGTAGCAAATCTGAACAATTTAATGCCATAGCGCAATTAACTATTAAGTATTCATATAATCTTAAGTAATATGAATGCAAGCCTTAATATAATTACTTGGAATGCAAGAGGCATTCGAAATAAAAAACTCGAATTTTATGCATTTTTGTGCAAACATAATATTGATATTGGTTTATTGCCTGAAACGTGGTTATCTGATAATGTTAATATATCTAACATAAACTATAAATGTTACCGATATGATCGAAACGACAGAATTGGCGGTGGTGTCACGGTGATAGTGAAAAGATCAATTCAGCACAAATTATTACCTACCGTCAGAACACAAGTTGTTGAAAACATTGGTCTCGAAATACCTTTTAGTAACGGCAGGAGCTTGAAAGTCTTGGCAGTGTATTTTCCTGGAGATTCTAGAAACTCCATTTTTAAACAGGAAGCCTTAAAAAACGATATGAGGAAACTAATAAATATTAACGGGCAGCTCCTTATCTGTGGCGATCTTAACTGCCGTCATCGAGATTGGAACTGTCTTCGAGCAAATACTTATGGGAATGTAGGTCTCGGTGTCCAATTTCAATTTTATCCTCACCAAGCCCATCTTACTACCCACCTTCTGCTAGAGCAAATCCATCCACTCTTGACTTGTTTATTACCAACACAGTAGGTTTAATTAGGCAACCACTAACAGTAAATAATCTCAGTTCAGATCACTTACCAGTAAAATGTTCTGTATTAGTGTCACCAATTTTCAATGTCACTCGGGCCAAAGACTTCAATAGCACTAATTGATCACGGTATGCATCAGTACTGAAACGCAATTTGAGACATGTGTTTGGCGAAGAAAACGTCAGATTAGACTCTCCGGATTCCATTGACCATGCACTTGAAATGTTAACCTCGTCAGTTCTAAGCACCGTTGATGAAGTGGTTCCTAGCAAGGTTCTGTGTTTCAATGGTTCAACTAAATTACCTAGACACATCCTACAGCTCATTAAGTTTCGCAACAGCCTACGCAGAAAATGGCAGCAACTTAGGATAGAAGACTACTTACATGCGACCAGGTATCTTACTTCAAGAATTAGACAGGATATACAAATGTTTAAAAATATTGAGTGGAACCATAAACTGAGAGACTTAGACAAATGTAGTAAACCCTTTTGGAATATCGTAAAAGTTATTAAGAACAAGCGAACGTTTATTCCTTTCTTGACAACTTCCATTGCATAAGCTGTCTCCAATGCAGAAAAAGCTAATATATTAGCCAGTACATTTTTATCGAACCACCAAATCTCGAGTACAGTAAATAATGCTAGCGATTGTATTGTTGAAGGTTCTTTACGACTGATAAACAACCAAACTCAGCCTTATTACGGTGATACTGTTGGTCTGAATGAACTTAAATCGATTATCACTACTCTAAGAACTCGTAAGTCAGTCGGATTTGACGGAGTTAGGAACATCTTTCTTAAAAACCTTCCCACGTTGGCTCTTAAGATTTTGCAATCAATTTTTAACGGATGTCTCAAAATAGGTTACTTTCCCTCTGATTGGAAATGCGTCAAAATTATCCCAATCCCCAAACCAGGAAAGCCCCTGAATGATCCCTTAAATTATCACCCCATAAGTCTCCTAAGTTCTCTTAGTAAATGTTTTGAAAAGGTCATTAAAAATAATTTAATGCTTCATCTGGAAGAATCTAATATCTTACCACCACAACAATTCGGCTTTCGCTCACATCATAGTACTTCACATCAAATTTACAGAATAAAAAAACACGTACTTGATTCCTTTTCAGAAGGCTGGTTCTCTTAGATATCGAAAAAGCATTTGACACTGTATGGCACAATGGTCTTGTCCATAAACTCTTACAATTTAATTTTCTTATGTACCTCATAAAAATCATCCAATCTTTCTTAACGACATGGAGTTTTAAGGTATTAGTTTTGCAATTTTTGCAGATGATACATGCATTTATTCGTCTGATTCGATAGGCTCGAATATTGAGTCTAATTTGCAATCTTGATTAGAATGCCTACTTAAATATCTTGCAGATTGGAAAATTAAAATTAATCCTCAAAAAATACAAGCAATTCTTCTCTCTCGAAAAAGAAAATCTTGTTTTTACCTGCTGGGAATTTAATAGTCTGCGGAAATCAGATTGACTGGGCACCATTTGTTAAGTATTTAGGAGTCTTTATGGACAAGAGACTGACTTTTGGCCAACATACAAATAATGTCGTTAGCAAAGTCAACAACACCATTAAAGTTCTATACCCATTCATTTGTCGCAAGTCTGAATTAAGCAAAGATAATAAGCTTATAATTTATAAATCTATCTTCCAAGCCATTCTGTGATATGCAGCTCCAGTTCGGGGGAACTGCGCCAACTGTCACCTTAAAAAGTTGCAAGTTCTTCAAAATAAAGTCTTAAAAATGATCCTAAAACTACCATGGTATTTTTCAACTTCAGAACTTCACGAAATAGCCAAAATTGAAACGGTAAAAAAAAGAATAGCTCGACCTTCTGAAAAATTTGTCTTTTCGTGTAATACCACAGATAAGCCCCTCGTTTCTAATCTTGTAAATGATCTTTGATATTGTATGTTTTATTTATTAATTAATGTATTAAGTTATTTCATATATTTGTCTAATTATATACATGCATTATGTGCCATCAAAGGACATACCCATATACAAAACTGTGATATTTTGCATGAAGGTTTTCTTTAATTAGCTTTTCCTTCGGCTCCTTTCTTTTGTAAAATTGATATTGTGCTCGTATTTCCATTTTTCATAAGTAAAGTGAACAATAACCATATCTATGTACATCTCAATTGTAAAAAATGTACGTTGTTGCTAATAAATAATACAAATACAAATACAAGATTATATAATAGATATCTAATTAATTATTATTATTAAAACTGTCGAGTAATTTTATTTATTTATTTTTTTTTCCCTAGTTTTTAGTTCGCACCAAGGTTTTCCAATATTCTTTTGGATATTGTCTTAAGCACTTAAGCTACTACAGTTCACTTTAGTTAGAATACTGACTGCGCCAGTTATCAGCTTTAAAACCTCGAAAGAAAAAAGAAACAACATAAATTAAGATTTTTTGTATAAGATTAAAAGAACCCAAGCTCAATTGTCGAATGCACACTGCTTGTGGTACTAACTCTCTGCTGTTGCTAGGCAGTTCCCTCGTTCTCTCTCTATCTCCAATATTTTCGTCAAATTGCTGATAGTAAATGATAAGCCAGCGTCGTTGTTATTGTAGTTATTGTCGTCTGTTGCACGCTTCCTTTGAAGACCAAGAATTAACGTCAAAACAACACACGCTTCCTTTTAGATTTGATTTTGTGAGTGCACTTGTTTTGGTGTAACGTTTCGCACTTAGGAGGCGAGTATATGGCCGCAGAAGACAGTGGAAGTGTCTTTTGGTTATGATCCTACGGAACAAATGCACTGCAGCGCTTTTATTATCATCTGTTTCATATTCGTATCGCGGATGGTGTCTTGCATCTGCGTCGTTGCCCAGAAGTTAACTCTGATGATGACAGCAATTGTTGCATACTCATTTCTCTGTGGTTCAACAAAACTGAATCACCATCGACAGGAGAATCCTGAAAAACGCACAAAAAATATAGAAAAAGGTATAAAAAGAAAACGTCAAGTGGGTGGACTACCGTACTTTGTTGGCTTCTATCGGTTTGAAGTATGAGTATTCCCAGCAAATTCAAATTAATTCGTTAGTGCATAAGCCTGCCTTTTTTTCCAGTATTTATTTAAGTGAGGGTTTGGCTATTTACCTCATTGAAGCCCATGTGGATGACGCGCCACTTTCTTTTATACGATTTTCTGGCGTAGTTCCGGGCATCCAGCATTTCACAAATTGAGCCGTTCCTCGATTTCCCGGATTAATTTGGGAGTTTCATATGTACCACTGAAGTTTCATATATTGTATGTGCCACTGACATTTTTATTTCATGTTTCACTGGTAGACCTGACAATATTGTAAGATTTGACAACCGTTTGAACATAGCTTAAGGTTTAAGGCTTTCCTGCGACTGACTTGTTTTAAAAACTTTGTCTTCACTCAGATTTTCTCGATGAAAATATTACTTTTCATTTCCTGTTGACGGTAGTACTATATATGTGTTGAAAATTAACAGTTGAACACTCTTTTGTATTAACAATGTAATTATAATGTCTAATTCTTTCTCTTATTATACACACACTACATTCATACTACTACATACTAATATTATATACATTAACTACTACATTCATACATCCCACGCTATATATACTCATGTCATTGTCATTAAAAGACACAGTTGCAAAATATCCATGAACCCGTGTAACAAATCTAATTTCTAAATTAAAGTAAATTGCATTTTATTCGGTTGTGTTTAATTTCCGTGGTCATTTCTTAACATTGTGCCGAAACCCGGGAGCTCTAATCGAAAAAAAATAAATAGCAATATTTAGAAATTTCTTTGTATTTCGGATCGCGACTGTAAGAAATATGGAGTTATCAACACGTGCGGCATATAGAGGTCGAGTGACCAAAATCGCGAATTCAGCGCTCGAATTTCTTAAAGAT
The DNA here is from genome assembly GCA_949129095.1 of Volucella bombylans. Classification (NCBI taxonomy): domain Eukaryota; kingdom Metazoa; phylum Arthropoda; class Insecta; order Diptera; family Syrphidae; genus Volucella; species Volucella bombylans. The sequence goes on from OX422140.1 coordinate 105,001,845, forward strand.
GATAGCTCATGTATTAACGAGGCGAACGAGCCTAATTTTGGTGATATTGAGGAGGAACTCGTTTCATATGTTCAAAGATTAACATCCGTTAACGAAAACCTCAATACAATCAATGAAGATATAAAGCAGAAAGGCCTTCTAAAAGAAGACGACTAAAGGTCGTTGAGTACCAGGACCTGGCATTAAACGCACTTGCACGGTTAAATACGAGGTTGCAGAGGCTTAACAATAAACTCAATATGATTCTTCCTAATGAAACAGCAAATTTTTCCACTAACTCTATCCAAAAGAACAGTGGATTTAAGCTTCCAAAATTACCACTAAAACGATTTGATGGAAATTTCAGTGATTGGTTGCCCTTTTGGGAACAATTTCGTAGTGCCGTCCACGAAAACACAAATTTATCGGGTCCTGAAAAATTTAATTACCTAGAATCTGTTCTCATAGGCGACGCAAAGAAATCTATCGCTGGTTTTACACCATCTGAAAAATGCTATGAAGCGGCTGTTGGACTCCTTCAGCAGCAATATGGATGCGCGGACAAGCTCATTGACAAGCATATTCAACAGCTGGTAAGTCTGACTCCAGTTCGTGACCGTAACGATACCCCTGGATTACGAAATCTTTACGCGGTTGTTGTTTCATGCACTCGCTCGCTGACAGCATTACAGGTGCCAACAAGTAATTATTACGTCATGCTTCGATCCATATTGCTTCGATGTCTTCCAACAGCCCTTCGCATTGAGTACCATAGAAAAATGGAAAGCGAGGTGAAGGAAGATGAAGCTGCTGAAACTTCTTCGACTACAGATAACGGATTGGTTCCCTCTCAAACAGACGGAGATCAAGTCAAAGACATTCTTCGGAGATGTTTTCGTTGTGCCAAAACTGGTCATTCCGCTAAAAAGTGCAAAAGCGGTAAATTTCTATCTTGTAACAAATGCAAAGGCAGGCATATGTCATCAATGTGTGATCCTACATATACAAAAAAGAATATACCGAGAGAGAGTGATGACAAAAACAGAGCCTTAAACTTGTGTGCACATAACGCAACGGAGAACATTCTTTTGAAAACATTTAGATGTGTGGCTGTTTCAAAAACAAAAAACATTACTATTCCTGCTATTATAGACGGGGGAAGCCAAAACACATACATTCGTGAAAGTTTCGTAAAAAACTTAAATTTGAAATCGCGAGGCACAGTCGATTTATCAGTTATACCATTTGGATGTAAAGAGGCTAAGCCCACAGAAAAATTCGACAAAGTTATTGTATATATATATATATTATATATATTATATTGACAATTCCAGAATCCGAGTGCCCGCTTTTTGAAGGAATTCAGCTGTCTGATGTTCTGCGCAGTGATATGGAGATAGAAGAGGGACTCAGTCTTCTTGTTGGTTCCGATTTTTATTGGAGCATTGTGACGGGAAAACAACGTCAACTTACCAAGCGACTAAGAGCAGTACATACGGTGTTTGGATGGACATTAAAGGCCTCCACATCGTAAGTGATCAGTTTAATTCATGCGCTAAAGGTTCTTGTTCCTCTTCCAGATGCCTCATTAATCTGACATCGACAACAAAATCAGAAGACTTCACACAATTTTGGGCGTTAGAAGCGATTGGTATAAGAAATGACAAAGATGAGAACACCTTTCTTACCGAAGATTGATCGAGAAGTGCATCAGTAGACAAGATTCTCGCTACGTTGCAAAACTGCCATGGAAGACATACGAGGGGCGTTCAATATATTCTCGGTATCGATATGAAGGAAAATGCGAATTCAATTTAAATTGTTTTTATTTTTCAATATAATCTCCCCTAACATCAATGCATTTGTTACATCTTGAGATAAGCTTTTTTAAACCCTGAAAAAAAATAAATTTCCTCTTTCTCTGCAAAATACCCATTTATTGCCGACTTGAGTTCTTCATCATCCGAAAATCTTTTTCCACGAAGACATTTTTTCAAATCCGGAAACAGGAAATAATCACTAGGGGCAAGGTCTGGACTATAGGGTGGGTGTTGAATTTCTTAGAAACCACAATCTCGCGCAGCAGCCTTGGAAACTCGCGCCGTGTGAACAGGAGCGTTGTCATGAAGAAGCAACACACCCGCTGCGAGTTTACCCCATCTTTTCTTTTTAATTTCCTCCCGCAAATTATGCAAAGTGGAAGCGTAGGATGTGGCGTTGATGGTTTCACCTTTTTTTTTTGTACTCAATGAGCAAGATTCCCTTTGAGTCCCAAAAAACTATGGCCATGAACTTCCCGGCAGACGGAGTGACTTTGAACTTATTCGGGGGGTCTGTTCCTTTTTTATGCCACTGCATGGACTCTTGTTTGCTTTCAGGGTCATAGTGGTGGACCCATGTTTCGTCCCCAGTAACAATTCGATCCGTAACACCGTCCGCGTTCTCACTACACATCTCCAAAAGCTCTCTACAGCATGCGATTCTCACTTTTTTCTGAGGCGCTGTGAGCATTCGTGGCACCCACCTTGCACTGACCTTTGAAAGGTTAAGATGGTCATGAAGAATGGTGCGAATGGTACCAATTGAAAGCTTGGTGATCTCTGCCATCATTTTCACCTTTATTCGGGCATCCTCAAGAACAAGTTTTTCGACTTCTTTGATGCTTTCTCCCGTACAAGCAGTAGCCGGGGCGCCGGAGCGGGGGTCGTCTTCAATGCTCTCTCTGCCTCTCTTGAACTCACTTGACCATTTTTGCACAGTTGATAATGAAGGTGCGGAACCCTGGTAAACAGCCACCATCTCTTCATGAATAGTTTTTTGACTTTTTCCTTGCTTAGTGAGAAATTTAATACAGCGCGATGCTCAATTTTCACCATCATCGTCTCAGTTGCCATTATGATTCTGTTTAACTAGAGATAAAACGCGAATTAATAATCACATTTATATGAAATTTTACATGAATGCACTAAAATAATAGTATTACTTGATAAATAAGTCAATTTATACATACAACTACAGCTTCACCCCGATACCGAGAATATGTTGAACGCCCCTCGTATGATTCCGTTTTGCAAGACAACAAAGGGCTGGCTTTGCAGCGTTTGGATTCTCTTATCCGCCGATTGTCAAGAGATCCAGCAAAGTTGTTGAACTACGATGAAGCCATTAGAAAATTAATTTGCGATGGTATTGCTGAACCAGTTACATGTCATCATGTGAAAAGCCCCATCAAACACGCGTTTACTACCTCCCTCATCAGCCAGTGTATAAGGAGGAAGGTACCACAAAGCTTCGCGTGGTTTTTGACGCGTCGGCGCACGTTGATGGAACTGGTTCCCTTAACGATCATCTCTGGACAGGCGCCAACTTGCTGCCAGACGTTTTGAAGGTTATTCTAAACTTCCGCCTAGGTCTTCATGGCATCGTGGCAGATATCGAGAAAGCCTTTCTCCAGATATCCCTATACGAGGATGACCGCGATAGCCATCGCTTTATGTGGTTTGGAAGCAAATTAACCACTGCCAGTGACAGACCAAAGTTCAACGAATACAGGATGACCAGAGTTACGTTTGGTGTGAATTGCAGCCCATTTTTGCTGTGTGCGACGATCAAGCATCACCTCCAACTTGAATCCAAGAACTTTCCGTCCACATGTTCTATACTTTTGGAGAGTATATATATGGATGACGTGGTTATGAGCACAGATTGTGGGCAAGAGGGAGGTAAAATTTGTTCCGAGCTGTCAACATCCTTAAGCGAGCTTCAATGAATCTGCACAAATGGAATTCAAGTAGACAACTGATACGAAATGCGATGAATAGCAACATCGTTCCATCTGTGCAAAAAGTGTTGGGCCTTTCCTGGTTCACTTATAGTGATGAAATGGCTGTACCAATGGAATCCGTTCTAGATGTTCTTGTTTCAAAATCGACAAAAGGAACCAAACGTAATATTCTACAGGCTATTGCAAGGATGTTTGATCCAATAGGTATTCTTGGTCCCATAATCGTCAAACTAAAAATTCTTTTCCAGAAATTGTGGAAGAAAAAAGTGCTCTGGGATGTAGTTTTCGATGGCGATCTTCTTGAAGAATGGGACGATTGCGTAAAAGGGATCATTGAACTTAAGGACATGACGTTTCCGAGAGCTGCTACTTCTGTCTCATTAAACGAAGGAACATTTGAGATTCACATATTTGCGGATGCCAGCACGAAAGCCTATGGTTCGGTAGCTTTCATAAAAAGTGTTTAGAAGATGGGGAAAGTCCAAGTTTCGTTTTTGTGTGCCAAAAATCGTGTTGCTCCTTTAAAGATGGATAATTCCAGTGAGCTGACACTACCGAAGTTGGAGCTTACTGCTGCTCTCATAGCTGCTCGTCTTTATTCATACCTGAAGAGGTGTCTAAAGCTTTCTACCGATAAATACTTTCTCTGGACAGATTCGAAGATTGCCTTGAACTGGATTCAGGGAGATGTGAAAAGATGGCAGCCCTATGTTCAAAATCGAGTTGATGAAATACGACGACTCACTGTCGTTTCACAATGGTGTCACTGTCGAGGAAAAGAAAATCCCGCTGATCTTCTCACACGAGGCTTGAATGGCAACATTTTACTAAATTCCGATTTGTGGGCTCACGGTCCTAGTTGGCTTGTAAACAGTGACGAATATTGGACTCAGGCAGTTACAGCTGTTCCCGAAAACTCCGCAATACTGTTAACAGAATCTCTACCACCAATAGAAGAGCCGCTTTTGAGCTACAAGGATTACAGTACCTGGGTTCGTCTTATGAGAGTCACTGCATTCGTTCTCCGATACATAGGCTCTGTTAAAAGAAAGCAAAAACCGGAAATCATATTGTCATTCTCCGATGTACCTCCACTATGTGCTACCGGAATCCAACAAGCTGAAAACCATTGGGTAAGGTACATTCAAAAACAATATTTTGCTAATGAAATTAGTTTCTTACGAAAGGGCAAATCTTTGTCGACGTCATCAAAGATATTCGAGTTGTCGCCCTTGTTAGACAACTTTAACATAATGAGGTTGGGAGGGCGCCTGCAGTCACTGGACGAGCCAATGGAATTAAAACATCCTATCATCCTACCATCGTACTCACACATCCTCGATCTTCTGATTGACGAGTATCATCAACGAAACCTGCATGCTGGTGTGAATACTGTCCTGTCGAAGCTACGCGAACGGTTTTGGATAATTCGAGGGCGTCAGGCCATTAAGAGAAGAATCAAGAAGTGTTTTGTATGCAAGAAATTTTGGTGTCTACCAGCATCTCAGCCATTTGCCCCATTACCATCTGAGAGAATATCCCTTTCGCGACCGTTCGACAATGTGGGCGTCGATTTTGCTGGCCCGCTCTATTGTTATGATGACATCAATAACCCGACCAAGGTTTACATCGCAATTTTCACGTGCTCTGCTGTACGCGCAGTACACCTTGAAATAACGAAAGGGCTATCTACAGAACATTTTTTGATGGCCCTTCGGCGTTTCATCGGTAGGAGAGGCGTTCCATCGATAATACTTTCCAACAACGCTCGTACTTTCCGTAAAGCTGCATTGGAACTTCGTAGCCCTGACTGTTTTTGGGAGGAAGAGGTCATTCAGGGCATTCTTTCGAGAAGAAAGATACAATGGTAATTCATTGTGGAACGTGCCCCTTGGTGGGGTGGGTTTTGGGAGAGGCTCATCCGAACAATGAAGAACTTAATGAAAGTTACTATTGGTAAGGTAAAACTTAATTCTGAACAGCTTAGAACTATCGTTACAGAAACTGAAAAGGTAATCAACGACCGTCCGCTAACATATATCAGCGCTGACCCTTTGGACCTGTCTGCCTTGACACCAACCGATTTCTTAATTGCATCCCGAGGGTGGAATTTTGTAGCGTCGACATGTCAAGAGCCCTATGCAGACACACTTCGAAACGATTGGAAACATCAAATGAGGTATACAACAAAGCTAAAGAGAAGGTGGCAATCAGAGTATCTTCAGCTGTTGCGCTCTTTCCATAATTCGCACACGAGGGGATCTGTGCATAATCTAAAATAAGGAGATGTTGTTCTCGTTTTCGACCAAGCAACACCACGGATCAACTGCAAAATGGCTATCGTGGATCAGGTGCACCAAGGAAGGGATTCTTGTCAAGTCCGATTGGCAGATGGGAAGCTGTTCAGAAGACCAATCCAGTTACTTTATCCTCTTGAAGTTCAATCTCGCCCCCCCGAGGATGTTAAAAATTAACAGTTGAACACTCTTTTGTATTAACAATGTAATTATAATGTCTAATTCTTTCTCTTATTATACACACACTACATTCATACTACTACATACTAATATTATATACATTAACTACTACATTCATACATCCCACGCTATATATACTCATGTCATTGTCATTAAAAGACACAGTTGCAAAATATCCATGAACCCGTGTAACAAATCTAATTTCTAAATTAAAGTAAATTGCATTTTATTCGGTTGTGTTTAATTTCCGTGGTCATTTCTTAACATTGTGCCGAAACCCGGGAGCTCTAATCGAAAAAAAATAAATAGCAATATTTAGAAATTTCTTTGTATTTCGGATCGCGACTGTAAGAAATATGGAGTTATCAACACGTGCGGCATATAGAGGTCGAGTGACCAAAATCGCGAATTCAGCGCTCGAATTTCTTAAAGATGATAGCTCATGTATTAACGAGGCGAACGAGCCTAATTTTGGTGATATTGAGGAGGAACTCGTTTCATATGTTCAAAGATTAACATCCGTTAACGAAAACCTCAATACAATCAATGAAGATATAAAGCAGAAAGGCCTTCTAAAAGAAGACGACTAAAGGTCGTTGAGTACCAGGACCTGGCTTTAAACGCACTTGCACGGTTAAATACGAGGTTGCAGAGGCTTAACAATAAACTCAATATGATTCTTCCTAATGAAACAGCAAATTTTTCCACTAACTCTATCCAAAAGAACAGTGGATTTAAGCTTCCAAAATTACCACTAAAACGATTTGATGGAAATTTCAGTGATTGGTTGCCCTTTTGGGAACAATTTCGTAGTGCCGTCCACGAAAACACAAATTTATCGGGTCCTGAAAAATTTAATTACCTAGAATCTGTTCTCATAGGCGACGCAAAGAAATCTATCGCTGGTTTTACACCATCTGAAAAATGCTATGAAGCGGCTGTTGGACTCCTTCAGCAGCAATATGGATGCGCGGACAAGCTCATTGACAAGCATATTCAACAGCTGGTAAGTCTGACTCCAGTTCGTGACCGTAACGATACCCCTGGATTACGAAATCTTTACGCGGTTGTTGTTTCATGCACTCGCTCGCTGACAGCATTACAGGTGCCAACAAGTAATTATTACGTCATGCTTCGATCCATATTGCTTCGATGTCTTCCAACAGCCCTTCGCATTGAGTACCATAGAAAAATGGAAAGCGAGGTGAAGGAAGATGAAGCTGCTGAAACTTCTTCGACTACAGATAACGGATTGGTTCCCTCTCAAACAGACGGAGATCAAGTCAAAGACATTCTTCGGAGATGTTTTCGTTGTGCCAAAACTGGTCATTCCGCTAAAAAGTGCAAAAGCGGTAAATTTCTATCTTGTAACAAATGCAAAGGCAGGCATATGTCATCAATGTGTGATCCTACATATACAAAAAAGAATATACCGAGAGAGAGTGATGACAAAAACAGAGCCTTAAACTTGTGTGCACATAACGCAACGGAGAACATTCTTTTGAAAACATTTAGATGTGTGGCTGTTTCAAAAACAAAAAACATTACTATTCCTGCTATTATAGACGGGGGAAGCCAAAACACATACATTCGTGAAAGTTTCGTAAAAAACTTAAATTTGAAATCGCGAGGCACAGTCGATTTATCAGTTATACCATTTGGATGTAAAGAGGCTAAGCCCACAGAAAAATTCGACAAAGTTATTGTATATATATATATATTATATATATTATATTGACAATTCCAGAATCCGAGTGCCCGCTTTTTGAAGGAATTCAGCTGTCTGATGTTCTGCGCAGTGATATGGAGATAGAAGAGGGACTCAGTCTTCTTGTTGGTTCCGATTTTTATTGGAGCATTGTGACGGGAAAACAACGTCAACTTACCAAGCGACTAAGAGCAGTACATACGGTGTTTGGATGGACATTAAAGGCCTCCACATCGTAAGTGATCAGTTTAATTCATGCGCTAAAGGTTCTTGTTCCTCTTCCAGATGCCTCATTAATCTGACATCGACAACAAAATCAGAAGACTTCACACAATTTTGGGCGTTAGAAGCGATTGGTATAAGAAATGACAAAGATGAGAACACCTTTCTTACCGAAGATTGATCGAGAAGTGCATCAGTAGACAAGATTCTCGCTACGTTGCAAAACTGCCATGGAAGACATACGAGGGGCGTTCAATATATTCTCGGTATCGATATGAAGGAAAATGCGAATTCAATTTAAATTGTTTTTATTTTTCAATATAATCTCCCCTAACATCAATGCATTTGTTACATCTTGAGATAAGCTTTTTTAAACCCTGAAAAAAAATAAATTTCCTCTTTCTCTGCAAAATACCCATTTATTGCCGACTTGAGTTCTTCATCATCCGAAAATCTTTTTCCACGAAGACATTTTTTCAAATCCGGAAACAGGAAATAATCACTAGGGGCAAGGTCTGGACTATAGGGTGGGTGTTGAATTTCTTAGAAACCACAATCTCGCGCAGCAGCCTTGGAAACTCGCGCCGTGTGAACAGGAGCGTTGTCATGAAGAAGCAACACACCCGCTGCGAGTTTACCCCATCTTTTCTTTTTAATTTCCTCCCGCAAATTATGCAAAGTGGAAGCGTAGGATGTGGCGTTGATGGTTTCACCTTTTTTTTTTGTACTCAATGAGCAAGATTCCCTTTGAGTCCCAAAAAACTATGGCCATGAACTTCCCGGCAGACGGAGTGACTTTGAACTTATTCGGGGGGTCTGTTCCTTTTTTATGCCACTGCATGGACTCTTGTTTGCTTTCAGGGTCATAGTGGTGGACCCATGTTTCGTCCCCAGTAACAATTCGATCCGTAACACCGTCCCCGTTCTCACTACACATCTCCAAAAGCTCTCTACAGCATGCGATTCTCACTTTTTTCTGAGGCGCTGTGAGCATTCGTGGCACCCACCTTGCACTGACCTTTGAAAGGTTAAGATGGTCATGAAGAATGGTGCGAATGGTACCAATTGAAAGCTTGGTGATCTCTGCCATCATTTTCACCTTTATTCGGGCATCCTCAAGAACAAGTTTTTCGACTTCTTTGATGCTTTCTCCCGTACAAGCAGTAGCCGGGGCGCCGGAGCGGGGGTCGTCTTCAATGCTCTCTCTGCCTCTCTTGAACTCACTTGACCATTTTTGCACAGTTGATAATGAAGGTGCGGAACCCTGGTAAACAGCCACCATCTCTTCATGAATAGTTTTTTGACTTTTTCCTTGCTTAGTGAGAAATTTAATACAGCGCGATGCTCAATTTTCACCATCATCGTCTCAGTTGCCATTATGGTTCTGTTTAACTAGAGATAAAACGCGAATTAATAATCACATTTATATGAAATTTTACATGAATGCACTAAAATAATAGTATTACTTGATAAATAAGTCAATTTATACATACAACTACAGCTTCACCCCGATACCGAGAATATGTTGAACGCCCCTCGTATGATTCCGTTTTGCAAGACAACAAAGGGCTGGCTTTGCAGCGTTTGGATTCTCTTATCCGCCGATTGTCAAGAGATCCAGCAAAGTTGTTGAACTACGATGAAGCCATTAGAAAATTAATTTGCGATGGTATTGCTGAACCAGTTACATGTCATCATGTGAAAAGCCCCATCAAACACGCGTTTACTACCTCCCTCATCAGCCAGTGTATAAGGAGGAAGGTACCACAAAGCTTCGCGTGGTTTTTGACGCGTCGGCGCACGTTGATGGAACTGGTTCCCTTAACGATCATCTCTGGACAGGCGCCAACTTGCTGCCAGACGTTTTGAAGGTTATTCTAAACTTCCGCCTAGGTCTTCATGGCATCGTGGCAGATATCGAGAAAGCCTTTCTCCAGATATCCCTATACGAGGATGACCGCGATAGCCATCGCTTTATGTGGTTTGGAAGCAAATTAACCACTGCCAGTGACAGACCAAAGTTCAACGAATACAGGATGACCAGAGTTACGTTTGGTGTGAATTGCAGCCCATTTTTGCTGTGTGCGACGATCAAGCATCACCTCCAACTTGAATCCAAGAACTTTCCGTCCACATGTTCTATACTTTTGGAGAGTATATATATGGATGACGTGGTTATGAGCACAGATTGTGGGCAAGAGGGAGGTAAAATTTGTTCCGAGCTGTCAACATCCTTAAGCGAGCTTCAATGAATCTGCACAAATGGAATTCAAGTAGACAACTGATACGAAATGCGATGAATAGCAACATCGTTCCATCTGTGCAAAAAGTGTTGGGCCTTTCCTGGTTCACTTATAGTGATGAAATGGCTGTACCAATGGAATCCGTTCTAGATGTTCTTGTTTCAAAATCGACAAAAGGAACCAAACGTAATATTCTACAGGCTATTGCAAGGATGTTTGATCCAATAGGTATTCTTGGTCCCATAATCGTCAAACTAAAAATTCTTTTCCAGAAATTGTGGAAGAAAAAAGTGCTCTGGGATGTAGTTTTCGATGGCGATCTTCTTGAAGAATGGGACGATTGCGTAAAAGGGATCATTGAACTTAAGGACATGACTTTTCCGAGAGCTGCTACTTCTGTCTCATTAAACGAAGGAACATTTGAGATTCACATATTTGCGGATGCCAGCACGAAAGCCTATGGTTCGGTAGCTTTCATAAAAAGTGTTTAGAAGATGGGGAAAGTCCAAGTTTCGTTTTTGTGTGCCAAAAATCGTGTTGCTCCTTTAAAGATGGATAATTCCAGTGAGCTGACACTACCGAAGTTGGAGCTTACTGCTGCTCTCATAGCTGCTCGTCTTTATTCATACCTGAAGAGGTGTCTAAAGCTTTCTACCGATAAATACTTTCTCTGGACAGATTCGAAGATTGCCTTGAACTGGATTCAGGGAGATGTGAAAAGATGGCAGCCCTATGTTCAAAATCGAGTTGATGAAATACGACGACTCACTGTCGTTTCACAATGGTGTCACTGTCGAGGAAAAGAAAATCCCGCTGATCTTCTCACACGAGGCTTGAATGGCAACATTTTACTAAATTCCGATTTGTGGGCTCACGGTCCTAGTTGGCTTGTAAACAGTGACGAATATTGGACTCAGGCAGTTACAGCTGTTCCCGAAAACTCCGCAATACTGTTAACAGAATCTCTACCACCAATAGAAGAGCCGCTTTTGAGCTACAAGGATTACAGTACCTGGGTTCGTCTTATGAGAGTCACTGCATTCGTTCTCCGATACATAGGCTCTGTTAAAAGAAAGCAAAAACCGGAAATCATATTGTCATTCTCCGATGTACCTCCACTATGTGCTACCGGAATCCAACAAGCTGAAAACCATTGGGTAAGGTACATTCAAAAACAATATTTTGCTAATGAAATTAGTTTCTTACGAAAGGGCAAATCTTTGTCGACGTCATCAAAGATATTCGAGTTGTCGCCCTTGTTAGACAACTTTAACATAATGAGGTTGGGAGGGCGCCTGCAGTCACTGGACGAGCCAATGGAATTAAAACATCCTATCATCCTACCATCGTACTCACACATCCTCGATCTTCTGATTGACGAGTATCATCAACGAAACCTGCATGCTGGTGTGAATACTGTCCTGTCGAAGCTACGCGAACGGTTTTGGATAATTCGAGGGCGTCAGGCCATTAAGAGAAGAATCAAGAAGTGTTTTGTATGCAAGAAATTTTGGTGTCTACCAGCATCTCAGCCATTTGCCCCATTACCATCTGAGAGAATATCCCTTTCGCGACCGTTCGACAATGTGGGCGTCGATTTTGCTGGCCCGCTCTATTGTTATGATGACATCAATAACCCGACCAAGGTTTACATCGCAATTTTCACGTGCTCTGCTGTACGCGCAGTACACCTTGAAATAACGAAAGGGCTATCTACAGAACATTTTTTGATGGCCCTTCGGCGTTTCATCGGTAGGAGAGGCGTTCCATCGATAATACTTTCCAACAACGCTCGTACTTTCCGTAAAGCTGCATTGGAACTTCGTAGCCCTGACTGTTTTTGGGAGGAAGAGGTCATTCAGGGCATTCTTTCGAGAAGAAAGATACAATGGTAATTCATTGTGGAACGTGCCCCTTGGTGGGGTGGGTTTTGGGAGAGGCTCATCCGAACAATGAAGAACTTAATGAAAGTTACTATTGGTAAGGTAAAACTTAATTCTGAACAGCTTAGAACTATCGTTACAGAAACTGAAAAGGTAATCAACGACCGTCCGCTAACATATATCAGCGCTGACCCTTTGGACCTGTCTGCCTTGACACCAACCGATTTCTTAATTGCATCCCGAGGGTGGAATTTTGTAGCGTCGACATGTCAAGAGCCCTATGCAGACACACTTCGAAACGATTGGAAACATCAAATGAGGTATACAACAAAGCTAAAGAGAAGGTGGCAATCAGAGTATCTTCAGCTGTTGCGCTCTTTCCATAATTCGCCCACGAGGGGATCTGTGCATAATCTAAAATAAGGAGATGTTGTTCTCGTTTTCGACCAAGCAACACCACGGATCAACTGCAAAATGGCTATCGTGGATCAGGTGCACCAAGGAAGGGATTCAAAGATCAGATCTTGTCAAGTCCGATTGGCAGATGGGAAGCTGTTCAGAAGACCAATCCAGTTACTTTATCCTCTTGAAGTTCAATCTCGCCCCCCCGAGGATGTTAAAAATTAACAGTTGAACACTCTTTTGTATTAACAATGTAATTATAATGTCTAATTCTTTCTCTTATTATACACACACTACATTCATACTACTACATACTAATATTATATACATTAACTACTACATTCATACATCCCACGCTATATATACTCATGTCATTGTCATTAAAAAACACAGTTGCAAAATATCCATGAACCCGTGTAACAAATCTAATTTCTAAATTAAAGTCAATTGCATTTTATTCGTTTGTGTTTAATTTCCGTGGTCATTTTTTAACAATATGTACTTGTTGACAAAATTACCTGCTTCATCGCATTCCCGAAATGTCTTTCCTGTATTACAAAAACTGTAAACGTCGTTAAATAATTTACATACTTACTTAAAGGATTAGTACTACCCGCCGCATTTGAATTGCAGCTTTTCTTAAATTTATTTTTCGCCTAAACTTTAAAGTAAAAATTCAGTTTTCATTTATGAATCAAGGGTATCTGGGGGCTGAGACTCGAAGTATTACTATAGACTGAAATATTATCTCCAATTCGTGCGTTGTTGACCGAACAAAGTCTTAATATGTATCTTTTTCTTTGATTTTTCGTAACATTTGTCACGATACAGCTTTTTGTGTTGACACTTACTTCACTACTATCTACTTCACTTCAGACGATCTTCCTATCTGAAAGTCCTCCTTGCGAAAGCACACAATCTTTTAACAATAATCTAACAACTAATTTTGGGGAGGCAAAAAAAGAAGAAAAAAAAAACAGGAAGTCATAGCCATATGCAAGGTGCCATATTGACAGTCTATGGTGATATGTTATCGCACGTGTATTTGTGTAAGCTCGTCTGCAAATCAGTGTGACTTCCTTCACTGAAAAGCAATCTAAAATTTTCTCCCCCACGTCAAACAAAACAATTTCGCAACACCAGTTCCTGGTTCTCTGTTTGGTTCTGTACGAGTACACAATTGAAGAACAACATTTATTTGGAAAACAGTCTGCTAATAGCCGTAATCCTTCAGTGAGCACATGCCTGAACTGCCATTGGTGTAGGAATGAGAACCTCTTCCCCCCCAAAAAAATGTTACGTATACGCCACAGTTGAAGGGTCTACGAGTATCACAGTGTTGAAACTTCCTCATTCGTTTTTAGTTTTTTTTTCCTTTTTCGGATGTTGTCGGAACTGCAATGCAGGGTAAATTCGGCAGCTCAACAAAAGATATACAAAAGCGTCGGGAATATACATAGTACATATATGTACTTTTCAAGCGAGACTGATCAGAAAGCCCAGCTACCCTAAATCCCACCCTTCAGACAACAAATACTTCACAACAAACTCTCCGACAATGGGCATTTCTCTGGGGACTCCGGCTATACTCGTACATACTGGTAGTATGTTTCCAACTTCGAATGTCCATTTATCAGAGTAACTTTCGAATTTCTTAACTTTTAACATCTGGCACATCCTCGAATGAATACACATAATAAAGCAACAATGCAAAATGCTTACCTAAGCGGCATTTACATTCGAACTTTTTCAGTGTAACATTGTCTGTCTGGCTGTGTGTCTTTATGTTTGTTTTGTGTGTCTGGAGGAGATCCGGGATTTACTTGGAATAAAAAAAAATAACAAAAAATTCAAATGCCAGGTCGTGGTGGTTGTTTTTCTGATCCGTGAGAAGAGGTCTGCCATGGTAATGAAACCTGTTTAAGTTTGTTTATTTCGCTGAATAATTTGAAGAACATTATGCGAACGAAAGCCATACCAGTCGGTGCAATATTGAGTATTATTTTGGCGTATGCTTTTTGGATTTTGAGCGCTGGGAGCGGGATAATGCATTTCCTACAGCTTATTGCTTAAACGCTGCATGAATATTTCATTGCGCAATAAAGTCAGATGCAAAAACGTATTTCAGGGACTCGTTAGTTATCAAAGGAGCGGCAACATCAGAGTAATACCCTTGTCATCAGTTTTTCCAGCTTTTCCTTTGCGGTTCTACTTTATAAAAGCTGAAAACTTGAATAGGTATTTTTTTAATAGTTTTTCGTTCCTTTAAAGAGTTTTAGCTTGTTTTCTTCTTTTTCGTTTATTTTTATTTGTTGGTAGAGGACGTTGTGGATGTTGGTAAAGCAAATTTATTCATTCTTTTGAAGTTCTAGGTGAATGGTGAATTTTGTTGGAGAGTCAATGAACTGTTTTCTTTTTTCATATGTCAATTGATGTTTAAGATAGCAACAGACAGATTTTTTTTCTTCGAGAGATTAGAAAACTTTTTAAGAAGGAGCACAATGTTTATGATTAGAAATTTCGTGTTTAGATAGGTTCTTGAACCAACATACTTATCTACTCAGGTCGATCTTTAGCCGAATAATACTGCTTGCCCAACTTTAGTCAGATAAATTAATACATGGTGGCCTTTGAGGTTGTTTTAAAGAAAATTTGTTGTCTTAGTATTTAGGTAATTATCCAACATATAAGATTGCGATTGAAGTTCTTAAAGCTAATTTGCTAGAGTGGCTTGTTGGCCAATGTAAGTAGCCTCAAATTTTGTGAACAGGAATAGGAAAACATCGCATTGGTAATTGTACGATATTTTATGACTGATGGATCTTCAGTATAAGCATCATCAATTCAATAAGATCTATAGAAATCGATAGATGAGAAACAAGTTCCAACTTCGATTTCAACAGATGGTATTAGTCCTCGCTAATATAGCATTTCCCAATCGTTGTTGGATCGCTTTCCTCCTTCTAGTGAAGTTTTTAGAATTACTTCGTAGATTGCAAAGCGGAGCTATTTGTTGAGCCTCCTCTGCCCCAAAACAGGATAAGTGTTCCCCGATACTGTATCGTAAAGACCAGTTCTTAAATGTCATAAAACTCGTCCAATAATTTGGTTAGCAGAACCACGAAATAAAGTAGTAATGTGGAAACTATGGATTGACCATATATTGGGAGCAAAATAATAGAGTTAGGCAGGATAAATCACCATTTTACAAGGTGAACAAAACAAGGTTTTAATGCCCAGGTATGTTTTTAAGGACGTGGTGAATGTGTGAGGCCACAGAGATCCAAATGAATCCAATAATCCAATCCAATATCAGCAGCCTAATTATCACAGGCACATTATACAAAATCTGAGTTAAAACAAGGCCAGTTGGGTTATATCCTATAGGAAGCATCATTATTATTAACCCGGGTCTACCCCGGACAACTTTTGTTTAGCTTATTTACAAGCAAAAGAAAAAACTAGGCTTAAAAACTAGCAAAGATATTCTTAAACTAATATGGTGAGCAAAAATTGACGATTAAGGTATAAAGAGAGTGACACACTATACGAGTACCTGTAATGAGCAGGGCTTTCTGATTATGTATTTGCTGCTATTTATGTTAAACGCTTCTGCGTAGTTTGTTGTACGCAACATTCTTAATATTGGTTCAAAGTGACCATAATTGGTGCGGCGAGTTCGAATCAGGAGAAGGAGGACGGATTACGGGGATTGGAAATGAATGAAATATTTTGCATAATTCTCGGGCAATCTATATTTCCAACCAATAACCGTTGGATACAAAGTACAACAGCGACATGGCGACGTTTTTTTAGGGTATGCATTCTAATCAGGTTTACCCTATTTCCATAGGGAGGTAATATATATATATGAAACGAATAAACCTACATTGGACGGCTTCGATTCTATGAATGTGGATTTGTTAATATGGTGACCAAACTTGGATGAAATATTCGAGGAGATACCTTACAAAAGTTATGCACAGGGACCTTGTAACATAAGGATTCGAAAAATCCTTTTGACCAGCTTTTAATAAAGGCAAGTTCAGAGTTAGCTTTATTAATAACGCTGTCAATATGTGAGTCGAAATTTAATTCTCCGTCATAAATTATTGTCAGATTCCGTATTTTGGTAGTGGAAGGAATTGATTCATCGCAGAGGATGTAGTTTCTTGAAGGGGGCGGTAGACGTTTTTGGGAATAGTTTATCGCTTGGAATTTGTTGATATTAGCTACAAAAAGTTTTGCTTGCACCGTACAGAAAACTTAGTTAAGTCGTCTTGAAAGCAATATCAGGCAGAAGCCAAATAATCAGCGAAAAGAGAAGAATTAGAATTCGTTAAAACGAGATTTGTATCTTTAATTGTTAGAATTAAGTTTATTGGCCTAAGATGACTACCCTGAGTGACACCATATGTTGGTGTTGAGGATGTTGAGGATTTGAAAATGACTCTATATTCTCGGTCTTCTATTTAAATCCATCCAAATTGGGGGTAAAAGCCAAGTTTTTTTTTTTTTGAAAATTATAAATTTTTGAGAAATTTTGTCGAATGCCCTGGTAAAATCTGTGAATATTACATTGTCTTGATATACTATGTTTTCGAAAAGTTAGATTATGCAAGATAGTTTTACTATAAGCCCCTATCGAATGCTGTAAAAATGATCCCGACGCCTCGGAGAAGATTTTCTGTGAGTTTCTGACCAAGGCTCGCTGCAGCTTAGAGATATGATCCAAAGCAGAGCCGCCTGTAATATACTTACACGTAAGTCCATAAGCATGGAATTATTTCAGTTTCAGGTGAATGAGCTTTCTCGACGTATTTCACTCAATAATTGTCCAAATCCTGGTGATGAATTCTCTGAAATGTCAGTATAGTTTGAGAATGATTTTCTATTTTCATATAGAGGTGTTGTTTGGAAATTAAATAAAAAAACTAATAAAAAGGGCCAGCACACGACGAATAAAATGTATTTTTACCTGGGTGGACTAAAATGATAATATGCCAACTTCGTTGAGAGCTTATTGGTTTCGGCCGTTTTTGAAGTTAGGTGAGGTACTCCATACTTCAGCTATTCCAAAATTCTTGCCATTTAGCTTGAATGACTTACCAGCACAAAAGTCGATTTTGCTTTAAATTTGATGAAGTTTCAGGAACAGCTCAGTATGATTCGCCTAGATCAAAATGAAAACGCGTCATTGGATCTAAAGCATTGTCGGAGCTGGGACTCTTCAAAAGTAAGGATGTCTGGACCGACCGCACATCTAAGATGCTTTTTAACAGATTTAAACCCCGCTTTCCATGAGCCACCAAAGTTTGCCAGGTAATGGCATCGCGAGCAAGGGAGTCTGAAACTATTAAGTTATGGTATTTGGACAATGTTAGTTTGTGCATATCAGATAAAACTCTTACAGATCCACTGAAATTAGTACCATTATCCGAATACATACGAGTATGCGAGGATTTCCCACTACGTGGGATAAAACGACGGAGTGATGCGAGAAATGCTTTGGTAGTTAAGTTGCTGACGAGTTCCAAATGAATAGCTTTAGTCACAAAGCATACGAAAAAAGAAATCTAGCCCTTTGATGTTTGAGTTTTACGACCAATTTTTGTTGTGAGGAAAATAGGCCCAGCATAGTCACATCTGCAGTATGTGAACGGTCTACTCTTCTGTATCCTTGCCTCCGGAAGGTTTCCAATGATTTGCGTTGCTTTTAATTTTCGTTGTCAAGAACATATTCCACAATCATGCGTTATCCTGCGTAGACGATTCCTGCAGGATCCAAAATTCCTGCTGAATAAGGAAGAATGGAACTGTAACTCCAGGGTGTAGAAAACGATAAGGCTGGTTGCTTGGTAATGTTATGTTCCTTGAGTAGAATGGTGGTTTGTGTCGAACGAAAGGTCTACTTGTGGGGTTCTACCTACGATGCGGAAAATTTGATCATCACCTAGAAACGTAGTAAGGCAAGCAATTTCACTAATTTTCACGAAATGACCGTGTTGGCGTGTTTCCTTTAGTTTAGTTTTAAATGCATTTTATTTTCTTAATCACTAACTCTTACATACTAACAAAAAATGCTTAAATGCTAGCTTAAAATTACTTAACAATCTTATACTAACTTACTGGCCCCATACAGGCACTCTAAGCTACTCTAAATTCTTATAACTATGTCTTTCGACTTTATTTACATTTTCTTTACAAATATTTACTTACTATACTTAAAGCTAAGAAAAAAAATTGCTAACAAAAACTTAACATATGGACATAATTTTTATTTTTTATAAAAGATTAATATCTAACTTAAAATAAACCTTAGCCTACCAAACCTATATACACAATACACACATACACACATATAGACATTATACACAATTATATACATATATTAGTATATACCTTTGTATATACTAATATATGTATATATTTCTTAGATGCTAACCTAAACCTATGTAAGCTGGCCATCGCTATTCACAGAGAAAACAGATCGGTCAGCTCTGCCTCATTAGTGAGGCTGGTCCGTAATTGACGTAAACGACGACGAAACATCTTCTCCTTCATTCAACCACCAGAAATTCTGGTGATTCCGAACGACATCCCTCTTATCGCGATTCCCCACCGCTCTACTGAACCTGAGACGATCCACACTGCCGTGTGCGACGTCTCTGTTGTAGTTGAGTCGCCTGTCCCCAGCTTTCCGAGCGACATGGAAGATTAACGGGGCCGCTGATCTATCCTGGATCAACCCTGTCTGATCAAGGTAGAGGAATGCTTCCGGTGGAACGACGCCGTCAGAGCGCACATTCTCGTGGTAAATGTAATTGGGTTAGTAAGCCCCAGATATCAGGTTATTCGTCGAGGTCATTGCTCATGCAATGTGCCTTCGAGTCAGCTTAATTACGAAGTTGTTCACTCGTATTAGGTTCGCCCTATTGTAAAGGACCTTCTTGGGATAAAATTTTTTGTACTCCGACTCTGGTGTTCTGTACAAGCGAAGGCAAGCCCTAAGGCAAGCTCTCTCAAACACCCGAATCTTTTCCATTAAGCTTGCTCGTACATTGAACCACACGGGACACCCAAATACCAGCATGGGCCTGATAAGGGCCATGTAGCAGATTACCTTTACCCTCGCATCGAGTTGGCTGCTATAAAACAGTCTCTTTGTAAGGGCAAAAGCGCCTTTAGCTCTGGTCAGTGCAGCATCTACATTTTTGCCAAAATACAGAAACTGATCTAGCCAGATTCCAAGGTATCTGACTACATTTCGACAGGCAAGAGGCTGCCCGTGTTGTCCAATGATCGTTTCCGACTTCTGAAAGTTGATTTTCAACTTCCATTCATCGCAAAATAGTCTTATCTTATCGAAGTCACGCTGCAAGAGAGTGTTAATGACCTCGATTTTGAACCTGTTCTGTATGCCACCAAATCGTCTGCGTACGCAATAGTATGGGGAAGTGAACCTACTCGTATCAAGTCGCTTGTATAAATGTTGAATAGGATCGGCGAATTGACCACGCCTTGCTGAAGACCATTTTCAATTTGAAATATTCCAACAGAAGTCACATTACCATTTTTCACGATGAACTGTCTGTTGGTTAGCATATTATAAAGAATGTAAATTAAAACAAGGTAAACCAACTTGGTTTATTTAATTAATTAATTTTATTTGTCACTTAGAAAAACAGAATGTCTTTTAATTTAATACCTTTATTTATTCCTCTATGAGGAAGCCGTCCGACCTATGTGAATTCTAAGAAGCAACTGCCAAACACCAAGCGACGCGTTGGTTAGCACAACGCTTGTTGTAGTTAGCTGTGGTTTGACGTTGCTTTTGACAAAGGTATTGCCAGGCTTCATAACTATCCCCCCTTTCAAATGAAGTCGTCCCCGACTTCGTATAGTTTAGTCATCGAAGGAACATAATATAATATAGAAATACTGTTTTTTTTTAACAAGATTCGTAACTTACTTGAATTTAAATAAACAATTTTTTCAGAATTCATCTTTTTTATTCAAGTGTAAATTTAAACAATTACTGATTTGATTTCGCTATTTGAATGAAATGTTTTTTATGTCACCTAAGATTATTTTTGTGAATTTGTTTGTTCTCTATAAGAACAGTAGTTCTTCAATTCGTCTGTTTGTTCGAACGAAAACTTTGTCACCCGGCTTATATGTATGTGTCCGTCTTTTTTGGTTGTGGTACTCTAAGTTTGCTTCTTGAGCTTTTTCAATTTTATTTTTGACATCATCCTTTAGTTCTGCTGGGATAGAGTGAATGATGTCAATTGGTTTGTATTTTGTGACCGAATGAATCGTCCTGTTATACTTAACTGTTGCAAGTAAAAGGAGCTCACCGGTGTCGGTAATGTTCTGTTCTAATTTTGTACATCTTGCTATTTCTGAAAGGGTGCTGTGGAATCTTTCCACTTGTCCATTTGTGGTACTATGAAAATGTGGGGTAGAAAAAATGCTTACAGAAAAATGGTTTTTGAGAAGAGATTTAATGGTTTCTGAATTAAGGGATTTCTCATTATCGCACACTATGGTTTTAGTATTTTTAAATAAGTTAAGTAACTCCAAAATAGGTTCTTTTACATCCACTATTGCTCGAGATTTAATGGGTTTGACTACAGCAAATTTCGAAAATTTGTCTATGCAAGTGAGGAAATGTGATTGAGCAGTTGTATAAATATCCAAGTGAAGTATTTCTCCTGGGTGTTGAGGAATAGGAGTTTTGCCTATAATAGGCAAAATATGGTGGGTGTCTCTGATATTTTGCTTCATGGCAAATCTTGCAGTTTGATAATATTTGTTTTAGACTTGTATCTATATTTGGAAAGAAATAGTTTTTTAAAATTTGTTCCCTATTTTCCCGAGCAGACCTATGGGCGCGATTATGCTCAACTGTAAGAATTTCGAGTTGGTCGGTTGGGTTGAAAATGTCTATAACCATTTTATTGGTATGGCGAAATTTTACTGAAGGAAATAACGTTATAAGCTGATTTAGAATTTTACCTAGGGTTTGAAGATCACAATAAATCGCGTTGACAAAATCGGGGTTAACAGTTTCCTTAAACATCTGAAGGAGATTTTTGAAATTATCGAATACAATATTGTGTCTTATTCTATTTTGGAAAATGATTTTAGTTGTCTTTTTCAAAATAATTCCTTCTTCTATGATTAATTGATTCTTGAAGGAGTTGACAGGATTTTGAACAGTTATTATTGTTCGAGTGAGGGATTCTTCACTATGTACTGTGGAAACTAAGTCTGAAATTTGGCTAAGAGCATTAATGTGCTGTCTTGACAGAGCATCAGCTACAAAGTTCTCTTTTCCGGGCTTATAAAAGAAGGTTGGAGAAAATTCTTCAATAAATGCCCGCCATCTTTTTATTTTTGCATTGGGATTTTTATCAGAAATTGCAAATGTTAGCGGTTGATGGTCAGTAAAGATATTCAATTGTTTAACACCATAAAGATAATTTCGTAGCTTTTGCAATGACCAAACTATTGATAAAAGTTCTCGCTCGTTAGTAGCATAGTTTTCTTCGGTAGAGGATAAAGTTCGGGAAATCATCGTTATAGGTCTGCCACCTTGGGAAAGGACAGCATCCAGTGCATGCGATGATGCGTCCGTTGTTAGGTCAAACGGCTTGTCGTAATCGGGATAAAGAAGCAATACATCCTAAGATGCCAGGATTTTCTTGATCCTATTGAAAGCTTCCATTGCCTCTGAGTCTAATAAATTTTTTGTATTCTTAGATTGATTTGAACTTACATTTCCGTTCTCACCGCGCAAATATTTTGTAAGGGGTTTTGAAATTTGGGCATAGTCTTTTATGAAACGTCGGTAGTAGCCCGATAAGCCAAGAAATGACCGAAGACTACGCAATGTTTTAGGAACTTCATACCCAACAATGTCCTTCACTTTATCAG
Source organism: Volucella bombylans (assembly GCA_949129095.1). Classification (NCBI taxonomy): domain Eukaryota; kingdom Metazoa; phylum Arthropoda; class Insecta; order Diptera; family Syrphidae; genus Volucella; species Volucella bombylans. The sequence goes on from OX422140.1 coordinate 105,024,485, forward strand.
GACATGTCCTTATTCCCTTATTTGATACTACAAAGCCTAGGAATTCTACCTCTTCTCTTAAACTCATATTTGATTCATTTTGTCGTTTGAAATTTCTATCATTTTGTTTCTGAAAATTATTGTGATTTTGTGCGTTAGAATTACGTTCTGAATTACGAGAAGGTTCCTGAAAATTTGAATTTTGAATACGGTTTTCAAATTGAGTTGGTTTTCTCAGTTGAGAGAAGGATGGATCAACTTCCATTGGGTTCTGTCTTTGGGGTAACTGATTGGGAAACATAGGTTTATAATGAGGTGAATGATAAGCATGGTTTTGATAATAGTTCGGCGACTGTCTTGGTGCAACGTAATTTTTTCTTAGATTTTCATTTCTATGAAAAAAACGTAAAATCAAGTCTTGCTATTATGGCTTTGAAGTTGAGAACGGTATTACATGACGCTAAAACTTGATCAGCAGAGCCAACAATTTTGTTCCTAAGAATAGCAACAGCTTGATAGTGTCGAGAGCTACCTTCATATGCCTCGAACAGTTTGTAAGCAGTGAATGCCGCTTACCGCCATGAAATATAGCGAACCTGTTCAGGTAATTCAGGTAAAGACTTCATCAAGTCAAGAGACTCGTCGCAACCAACATTTGGAATGATTGTTACCGGTTTATACTCCTCCACGGATGTAGGAGCTTCTAGCGCATTTAGTCGAGCTGTAAGTTGTTCGATCGTCACTTCGAACGCTTGTCGAGTTTGTATGGTTGCAGCCTGAACTGCTGCGGTAATGACCGCACTTAATTGTTCCGCATCCATCAAATCAGTAATTTTACAATTGAATGAATCACAAAGGAATCAAAATTCAATAATAGAATATGTCTTATTACTAAATTAACCTAAATGTTCTAATTCTCGCTTGTCTAGGTTAATAAAATAGAAAAAAACTATTTACTATCTTATACTAGGAATTATTAAAATGAAATATTTGTTTGAATCATATGAATAATGTAAAGAGACTAAGAAATATTTACAATAAAACAATTTTAAGCTCAGATGTCAGCTTCCAACACACAGCAGGTTCTTCTTGTCTGTTGCTTTCGCTGGACTGGTGGCTGTGCCTTATACTAACAGTTACACAAACTGTTTTTCGTTGCTCAGTTGCTGGGTCAGAACAGAAGCCACGCTTCCTCTTCCGTATTCTTGCACTTTCACTTACAGTTATTTGGTTTGAACTGATGCTTCACTTTCTATTTTCCTTTGTCTTTTATACTCATAATAGAATATTACTTTATTTTGTTGTTGTATTATTTTAGATTTTTTGTAGATTTAATTTTTGGTTGATTATTTGATTCCATATTATTTTCACCTCTTTGATGGGGTTATTTATAGATATGCAGCACCGGCTGATAATATTTTGAATCCGCAGTACTTATGTAGCAACGCGAATTTTCTTTCCTTTATAAGGATATTTTTCTTTTTCACGATGAACCACGTTGGGCGCCAATTAAAACAAGATAAACCAACTTGGTTTATTTAATTAATTAATTTTATTTGTCACTTAGAAAAACAGAATGTCTTTTAATTTAATATCTTTATTTATTCCTCTATGAGGAAGCCGTCCGACCTATGTGAAGAAACTTGTACAAGAGTGGTTTACTGATACCCAGCCTAGTCAGCTTATAGAAAAGGCCCTCTAACCATATGGTGTCGAAGGCCTTCTCCAAGTCAACAAGGCCGGCACCAGTGCACTGCTTCTTGCCTTTGTTCCATTGGATATCGGACACCAGTTTAGATGCGGCATGTGAGACATCATGTCCCGCCTTAAAACCGAATTGATTATCCGGAACTATATGTTTGTCCTCAACCCACCTAGACAGAGCTTTATTGATTACTTTTTCAAAAACCTTACTGATATTCGGAAGGAGAATTATCGACCGGAGATTCGCCGGATTGGATATATCCTTGCCCTTCTTGGGGATAGGTTGAACCACCGCCGTTTTCCAATGCGCTGGATAATGTGCATTATTCATTGCATTATTAAGCAGGGTGGTGTAAATGTCCACCGCTTCTAGAGGAAGATGTCGAAGCACGATGTTCGGAATACCATCGGTCCCCACTGATTTCTTAGCCCTGATTGTGTCGAAGATCTCATGGAGTTTTTCCTTCGAAATGAATGAGGGTAGGTCACCCTCTCTGGCAATGACATTATCGGCCATTTTTTCTTCGCTGAACCGGGTGAAACCAGAGCCCTCGGATCGCCAGTTCCCTATTTCATTTCGAATGCAGAAGTCGTGCACCAAGACGCGATTGTCCAGGTCGTAATTAGGGCCAATGGTATCAGTGGCCTTGTATACTTCCTGGAAAGTCGCCCCTATGGTCTCAACCTTCTCCTGTGGATCCTCGATCACAAAGAAGTCGTCATCATCAGTGGCCTCATTTGGATCAATACCTGCTATTGTCAGTAACCGTTCGTTGTCTTTTGTCCGGGCTATTTTAAGACACTGAAGGTCGTTTTGATTTCTTCTCCGAAATAGTTTATTTATTTGCGGAAACATATTCGGGTTGCTGGTGTTTACAGCCCGAACCTTGTTGTTCCAATACAAACTTACAGAAATTCTGTAATTTTCTTTTATTAGCGTTTAGATATTTTTAATCGACGACTTCAGGGACCTAATCTCCGGGTCTTGTCGGTCAGTTAACTGTCTGTACAAGTTTTTAAGTCTTGTCAGAAGTCTACTTTTCTGTCGGTGCAGTGCGTCAATAGTAGGATTGCGGAACAGGTCTTCGTTAGTTGTACGTCGATACCACGGTGTTGTAGTGTCCATAGTTTGTTTAATTGTCTCGTCCATTTGTTTTAGGTAATTGTCGATCTCCTCGTTTGAAAAATTCCTATTGGACGGTGGGTGGATCGTGTTCGAGGAGAGCGCTCTTTTCAAGGTTGCGGAGAAGCGTGTCCATCGAGTCTTACTGTAGTTGTAGGAATATCTTTGGACAAACTCCTCCAATTCCGCAATTTCGTTGGGAACCGTAATTTCGGTGCTAAAACCGCAATGGTCGCTGTCATACACGAATGTGCGCAGACAGTTTAATGTTTGTAAATTCGTACCTGTCAGTCGTATACGTTCGTCGTACAGCAGTAGATCCAAATAAGACCCGCCTCTGGGAAACGACGGGTTATCCGTCGCTTTAAGACCGAGTCTGTACATAACCTCGTTCTGACCCCACCAATCGAGTAGTAGGTTCCCTCTAGTATTTGGCAAATTATTTCCCCAATCTCTGTGTCTAGCGTTGAAATCACCGCCGATTATAAAATAATTCTCCCCCGATTCCAGCCTCAGAAGTCGAAAAAGCGTGTCGAGCAGTGTAATGAATAGGGTGGATTGTGAAGCCTCAGGTGCATAGAAAGAGGCCAAGTACAGCCGCTTTCCACTGCGGATTGGGATGTAAACTACGACTGCCTCCAACACCCGAAACCTGCGCAACACTGACTTGTACACTCTGTGAAATTTGAAATTTGAGATCTGGGCCGGTTTCTTCTTCTAACAATATAATTATTGTACTCCAGTTTGTGATTATCGGTTAGCTTGGTTTCGCTAGCGAAAAGCACATCAGGAGTTTGGTCTTGTATCAATTTAAACATCGCGGCTCTTCGTTCGATCCTAATCAGTGAATTAACATTCACCGCAAGGACCTTCAAAGTTTGCTCCACCATCTGCGTACCCATTACGACAAGTGTAGCGCTAGTCCCGGCAGCCGCGCGTAGATCTGGTCCACCCGCTTGGCCTGTTCTTGTACCTGCTGTTGCAGCTGAGCTTGTTCTTGGATTGCGAGCAAGATGGCCAGCATGTTAGGTGCAGCTTCCGTTGTTCTCGGCATTGGCGCCGGAGAAGCAACAGTCGCTTGCTGTACCGTAGCCCCCCTACCTGACGCCATTTGGGCGTAGGAAATTTGGGACGTGACGGCCGGTGTTTGCAACCTAACAGGTGAATGTTTGACCTTCACCACCTGCTGCCGAGCCAGTTTTGCTTTCTTAATGTCAGCGAACTTAGGACAACCCCGATAGTTTGCGGTGTGTTCCACGTTTCCACATAACACGCACGAAAGCTGCGACCTATCGGATGCTCCGTCAATACCCAGAGCACACTCATCGGAACTGTGGTTCTTAGCGCACTTCACGCATCGAGGCTGCATTTGGCAGTTCGACGCGGCGTGCTCGAACCTCTGGCAGCGAATGCATTGTATAACGCCTTCGCTCCTTTTTAATTTTTCCCAGTTAATCGCCTGGTAGTCTAGGACATTGATATTCCTTAGACTATCCAGACGACTTTCAGGATTGAGCTGCACCAGGAAGAACGGCAAACTCCGTTTCTCCCGCCTGGCTCTAACTGTGGTAAATGGCTTTCCCCGCACTCCTTCTCTTTGAGCAGTGCTAGGATCTCCTCAGGATCAGAAGACGGTTCTAACCCCTTCAGCAGCATCGATTGCCGCTTTTCACACTTCATTGTGAATGAGTAGTGCTCCGTCGTCGTTTCTTTTAGGAGCTCTTTCACTTTCGCGTAGCAAGTACCAAAAGAACGATTTTGCACTCTTATTGGAACGAAACCCACCTTATGTACATTGGATAAATTGGTGCGAAGGTTTTGGGAGACAGAAGGCCATGATACTCCGGAAAAAAACATGAGTGAAGAAGAGTTCAGGTGTGAAGAGCATTTCAAAACTAATGTAACGTTTGAGAACAAGAACTTCATCGTAAAATTGATCCGACAACACTTTTAGGAGATTCCATTCAGATGGCAAGAAGAAAGTTTTTATCTTTGGTGAAAAAACTAGAAAAAAACGCAGAACTGAAGGACCAGTACGTTAAATTCATGGAGGAGTATGAGTTTTTAGGCCATATGAACGTTATATCAGATAATCAAATAACCGGATCACATTACATGCTACCTCATCATTGTACTTTGAAACCTGAAAGTTTTCAATCAATCTTGTCGAGATCACAATCAAATCATCCTCTAAAAACGTACCAATTAAACACATTAACATATGGAACAGCCTCCGCACCATATCTAGCAACACGATGTCTTAATAAATTGGCAGAAGACAACATACAAAAATTCGAAAAAGCGTCATTTGTTATCCAAAATAATATCTGTCTAACAGGTGCAGAAAGGGTAGCTGAAGATCGTGAGTTACTGAATGAAATTAAACAAGTGCTTCAAATGGTTAATTTTGAATTGCGGAAGTTTTGTGCAAATGACCCAATGGTCTTAAAAGAAGTTCCAGAAGAGCACAAGGAAAACCTAGTTACCTTTTATCAGTCAGAAGTAGTTAAAACTTTGGGATTAATCTGGGAACCATCATAAGATGTATTTAAATACAGTTTAAAAAAAGAACTAATAAGCAAAGTGAGTGAAAAAATATGTAAAAGAACAATTCTCGCGGACCTCACAAGATTTTTTGATCCGTTGGGATTGATCGGCCCCGTGATTTTGCTTGGTAAGTTATTCCTGCAGGAGCTGTGGAAAACTAGTAACCCTAGTTGCCCCTATGGGGCAATATGAATATACGCGGATGCCGTTTGGCTTAAAAAATGCTCCGTCTGTCTTCGAGAGATTTATGAAGCATGTCTTCGGCGATTTGATCTCAAAAGGAAGGATACTAACGTATTTGGATGACATCCTCATTGCGACATTATCTCTTGAAGAACACTTGGAGGTTTTGAAATCAGTCATTAAAACGATCGTTGAGCATGGATTGCTTTTAAGATTCGACAAGTGTAAATTCTTGCAATCAAAAATTGTGTACTTGGGGTATAAAGTTACAGAAAATGGAATAAGACCAAATGAGAGTAACTTAAATGCCATAAAAGATTTTCCGGCACCATCATGTACCAAAGATGTACATAGCTTTTTAGGACTTTGCTCCTATTTCCGAAAATGCATAAAGAATTTTGCTTTTGTTTCTAAGCCCCTTTACGATCTATTAAAAAATAATGCACCTTTTGTATACGAGTTGGTTGAGAGAGAAGCCTTCGATACATTAAAAAGTAAGCTCGTTATATCTCCTATTTTGGCTAGATATAGCCCACATAGTGCAACCGACTTCCATTGCGATGCCAGCACAATCGGATTTGGAGCAGTCTTGCTTCAAAAGCAGTCGGATGGGAAATTCCATCCTATATTTTATTTTTCAAAACGGGCAACCGAAACTGAAAGCAGATATCACAGCTAAGAGCTTGAAACGCTTTCTATAATCTATGCTCTTCGAAGATTCCGAATTTATTTAATGGAATATCATTCAAAATCGTAACTGATTGTCAAGCACTCACTTTGACCCTTAGGAAGAAATTGTTGAATCCGCGAATATCTCGATGGGCCTTGAGTTACATATGTAACATACATATGTACACGCTTCATATGTATACACCTGCAATGCTGCGCAACATTGCTGCTGAAACAAACAATGCAAGCAACCTAATGCCGTTTCTCTATATTGACGCTAACAGCTTTGGTGATTTTGAATAAAAGGTAGAGGTGTAGAATTGATTTAGACACCAAACGATTAAGTATAAAAATAAAGAACTGTTTTTATTTCCCGTTTCTGAATTGTGTGTTTCATTTCACTGGCGCAGTCGGTTAAAGAACCATAAAAAAAAAATATTAAATTCTATTAAACGCATATGTATATTGATTTAAATCACAAAAGATAAAACAAAGAACTTTAAATAAATAAAGTGAAAAACAAAAAGGCTGTGTATTAACCTAAAACAAAAAAAAAAAAAAAACTCAGCCACGTGTAGCACATAATCTAAAATAAACACAAAAAAAAAACTCAGCCAGAAACAACAAGAGAAAGAAGAAAATCCATCCCATCAAGTTTTCACAAACATGGCTAACATCAACGTTTTGGATCTTGCGAAGGAGATTTCGGATTTTACCGGCTTACCGGAGGAGCTTGATCTGTTTATCAAACAGGTAGATTATTTATATGTAAGCGCAATCAAGTTAGATCAGCATTCTTTAGGGTTTTTTGATTTAAGAATTCGCCAAAAAATCAAAGGTAGTGCGAATCTAGTTTTAATTAACAATAAAAATCCGACAAGCTGGTCGGATATAAAACGTGTTTTGATAGCTAACTGTGGAATAGGCGAAAGCGTTGAGGCCATTGTAGATGAAATCAAGATCCTACAATTTGATAACTCTGTAGAAGATTTATTTGAAAAAATCAACCATCTCCTAACTAAACTAAATATAAAATGTTCTCTAAATCCAGGTGTTCCTAATTGGTTTAATAGTGACCAAAACGAAGTAACTGTTCTTAAATTATTCATTAATAAATTACCTACAGGACCCAAACTCATACTTAATGCTAGGAACCCATCTAGTTTGAGTGAAGCCAAAGCTATATTAATTGATACTGACAATTTTTACAACTCACCAAACAGGAACTTACCACATTATACAAACAACAGGTACACTAATTCTTTTCAACTTAGCAATAGACAAAATAGTACATTTCAAAACCCAAGACATTTTAAAAACACTAATAATCCACATGCAGTATATATTCCAAACAATAGATCAGAAAATTATCGAAACACTTACCCACACAGCACATCCCAATTTAGATTAAATAACCAAAATTTTCCTTCTTCAAGTAGTGGCAATTTTAACAATTACTGATCACAAAATCCTAGACCAAATAATAGAAATTTCAACAAAAATAATTCAGGCACATATAGAACTATTCCAAAACAAGAGGAAATGGACATTGATCATCTTCAATCGGTCGAAACCGAGCAGAATGAACAATGCCCCCAATTGGGAAATTTTCAATCAGCCAATCCCGACCTCTTCCCTGCATAATAGTAAAAATTAATTCTGTCCCAATCAAACTGTTAATAGATTCTGGAGCTAGTACGTCCCTTATCAAAAAAAATTTGTTTCATAAATCTTTTAAAACTGTATTAAACAAACCATTCTAAATTCAATAAACTCGAACGTATCTGTCACCTCCAAAGTAACAATACCTCTTTTCAAAGAATTTAACAGACCTACATTGAAAATCGAACTACTCGAAACCGAACTGACACGCAATTTTGACGGCATACTTGGATGCAACATTTTAAAGCCATTGCAGGCTAAGATAGATTTTGAGACCTTAAAACTTACTACAAATGGAGTTGTGTTACCCATTATTTTTAACAATTCTTCAACTCAATTAATAAAGAAAGAAGTTCTAAATTTGGAGTCCAATGAAACGGATATTTGTAGGAAAAAACCAGATATTGGAACTATTATTCATAGATTACGACTCGATAATTTAAACAAAGAAGAAGTAAGATCTGTAACATCTATCATCAAAAAGTTTAAGGAAGTATTTTACCTTGAGGGGGACAACCTGTCTTGTGGCGTTAAATACACCCATAAAATCCGCACAAAGAATGATATCCCAATATATTCAAAAGCATATAGATATCCTGAAGCGCATACTTACGAAGTGGGTAAGAAGATTTCAGAAATGCTTACTTCTGGAATAATAGTAAAGTCATCTAGCCCGTACAATGCACCGATTTGGGTTGTCCCAAAGAAAATTGATAACTCCGGTCAGCAAAAATGGCGCTTAGTCTTTGATTATAGAAAACTCAACGATATTACGGTAGAGGACAGGTTTCCTATGCCCAATATAGACGACATTCTATCTAAACTAGGTAATGCACAGTATTTTTCGACACTTGACCTTGCCAAAGGTTTCCACCAAATCCCTGTTAGCAAGGAAGATAGGCATAAGACGGCTTTCTCAACCTCAGACGGTCACTATGAAATTACGCGTATGCCGTTTGGGTTAAAAAATGCGCCCGCTTCATTTCAAAGGATGATGAATGAAGTGTTACACGACTTCTTAAATAAAATTTGCGTTGTATATTTGGACGACATACTCGTCTTTTCAACATCGCTCCAAGAGCATATCGATTCTTTAAATAAAATATTCAACCGCCTTAAAGAGTTTAACTTAAAGTGTCAGATAGATAAGTGCAATTTTCTAAAGCGTGAGACAGAGTACTTAGGACACATTATATCTGACGAGGGAATACGGCCAAACCCAGCTAAAGTTGATACAATCAAACAAATTAAAATTCCGAAAACAAAAAAACAAATCAAATCGTTCCTTGGCATTACAGGATTCTACAGAAAATTCATTATGGACTATTCCAAGATAGCGCTGCCAATGACAAAATGCCTAAAAAAAGAAGAAAAAATAATCATAAGTGACAGGCAATACATTGAATCCTTTAATAAACTTAAAGCACTCATATGTACTTGTCCTGTCTTAGCATACCCTGACTTTCAAAAACAATTTACCCTAACAACAGACGCTAGCAGTGCCGCTCTGGGAGCTGTCCTCTCTCAACACCAGCACCCAATAGCATTCGCTTCTAGGACCTTAAATTGTCACGAAACCAACTACAGTACCGTAAAAAAAGAACTTCTTGCAATAGTTTGGGCAACAAAGTACTTTCGGCCGTATTTGTTTGGACGTAAGTTCAAGGTTCAAACAGACCACCGACCTTTAGTTTGGTTAAACTCCCTAAAAGAACCAAATTCTAAGCTACAACGATGGAAAATAAAATTAAATGAATTTGATTTTGACATCGAGTACATCAAATTCAACGAAAATAAGGTTGCTGACTTTTTAAGTCGTATCGAAATCCACCACATAAACAATGATGACGTGAGGTCTGATGTAGCAACAATACATAGCTGCAATGAAAATCTTAATGACCATATATCTATAACAGAAACACCAGTAAACATCTACAAGAACCAACTGATATTAGAAACAAATAGTTTAAATGCATGCAAAACCATAATTTTTTACAAAAGAAAGAGACGATCAATAATTTATTTAAAAGAATATGACGAGGATTATGTCTTAGAATTTCTGAAAGGGCTCTTTCCACTTAAGGGAACTGTAGGTGTCTATTCCAAAAGTGATGATTTATTTATTGGATTCCAAAAAACTGTAGTACAATATTTTTCAAACGCACCAAACATGAAAATTCTTAGGAGTACCAAGCTTTTAGAAGATATTACCTGCAAAGAAAAATTAATAGGACTTATTGAAAAAACTCACATTGATAAAAATCACAGAGGAATTGATGCAACTTATCTGGAGCTAAAAAATGAATACTATTTTCCAAATCTGAGGCTTGAAATACACAAATTTATTAATAATTGCATATTTTGTAACATGTGCAAATATGACAGAAATCCAATTAAGCCAGCATTAATGTTTACAGAAACCCCCAATAAACCTAACGAAATTGTTCACATTGACATATGGTTTCTAAATAAGGATAGTATGTTCCTTACGTTTATAGACAAATTAACCAAACACGTTTCAATATATCCTATTTCAGACAGAAACTCTATTACGATAGTCGAAATCCTTAAACTCCGTTTCGCGACATTAGGTAAGCCAGTAAAAATAGTTGCCGATAATGAATTTAACACAGCATTCATTAAGAATTACTTAGGCCAGGAAAATATATTATCACACTTTACATCTCCCAATACTCATACAGGAAATTCGGTGATAGAGCGATTTCATTCAACTTTAAACGAACATATAAAGCTATTTAAACTAAACAAAGGGAACAAAGATACGGACGACAAAACACTAGTCTTAAAAGCTGTCGAGATATACCTATAATGACACAACACACTCCACCACACTATATAAGCCTAATGAACTACTTTACTCATCTTTAAGTGAATCGGAATGGGAAGAGCTTAAGCGAAGAGTAATACATTTAAAAACTAAACAAATTAGTAAAATAAATGAAACAAGACAAAATCCTCATGAATATAGAGAAAGGGAATTAGTACAAAATTTAGGCTTCCATAGGATTAAACATCTTCCACGGTATATAGTAAAAGAAGTTAAATAACAGGGCCGAACATATTTCAAAGATAGGAGCGGAATAAAACGTGATAGACATATAATAAAAAGACCATTCAAATATCAAAGGTCCATAGAAAATTTAAAGTTTGATAGGACATTGACAGGTAGAGATTACTCAAAAAAGAAAAAAAAAACTGAAAGAACCTAAAACAGAGAATTTAAGATTTGATATCGTTTGCAGTGGACTCCTCTTTTTGCCTATTCCAAAAGTTTGCCATATTTTGCTACCTAATTAAACTATTAATGTACATAAATATGTAAATGAATAAAATTATAAATGAATTTATTCCTTATTTTATGCGTATTAAAAACAAAATGTAAATTAATTAAGAATACAAAAAAAAAAAAAAAACATTTGTAAGCATAAGTTGAATTACCAAATACATATTTATGATAATTTTTGAACACATACATACCATATGTACTGTAGATGCGGTCTAATAGTTTGGCCTACCTATATATGTATGTACATATCGTAATAATTCTGTTTTTTTTTCAATTTCGATCTTGTTTTGTACACCTAGCCCTAAGAATAATTATGTTCAATATAGACGTAAGTTAATAATATACACACATATCTTATTTACCTGTTGAAAATAACTAAGAAATATATGTATATATCATCACTTTTGTAAACAAAACCAAAAGCCCATAATACCTACTTAAGTTATTTCAAATATTAGTTCATACACATATGTATTAATTTGCTTCAATTCAAAGCATTGTCTATTGAAAAAAAAACAACAAAAAAACGTGTATCAAATCACTATATAATGTATGGAAACATATCGTACACCTGACTAAACTGACAAACCTACCTACTCACAAGCTGGGAGAAACACCACAGTCATCGGTTGCATCGCCATCGTCAACAACAAAATGATCAATTTACATACATACATCCTCGTATATACATTATTGCCTGCGCATGCAAATTCAACTTCCAGTCTTCTCGTCACAATCACACCTTACTAGATTGTTCATACTGCGGCCGGAGGAGTTACATATGTAACATACATATGTACACACTTCATATGTATACACCTGCAATGCTGCGCAACATTGCTGCTGAAACAAACAATGCAAGCAACCTAATGCCGTTTCTCTATATTGACGCTAACAGCTTTGGTGATTTTGAATAAAAGGTAGAGGTGTAGAATTGATTTAGACACCAAACGATTAAGTATAAAAATAAAGAACTGTTTTTATTTCCCGTTTCTGAATTGTGTGTTTCATTTCACTCTTGGAGCTACAGACTTTCGATTATGTTGTCGAACATAGGAAAAGTGAGAAAATGACTCATGTCGATGCGTTGAGTCGATCATTCAATATATTGCACGTTGATGATGAATCCTTCGAGTTCATTCTAGCGGCTGCGCAAAAACAGGATCCTAAGATACTTGCAATTGATTCTGACTTAAGGCTAGTACTCTGTTCATTCACGTGAAAATCCACTGGCAACATACATTTTTCAGTCGTGGAATATGACGTTTCAAAAATAAATGTTGCTGGGAAAAGTCAGCGGAGTAGATAGGTACATCTGGCATCTGATATATGAATATTGTTTTTCTTTTTGGTATTTCTGGATACGGCAATTGTGTCTTTTCGGAAAGTTAAAAATATAACAACTAAAAAAATACAAAGAATAAAGAGAATACACAAACAAATCAAGGAATTCTGTGACTTCAGCTCCGATACTGTCAGTTTTTCTCTTATCTGTCACTTTTCACGTACATTTAAATGGCACAGGCATTTAAATTGGCGTGAAAAAATGTTGCAGGCGACTGCTTAGATTCATGTTGATAACATTTCATGAGAGGGAACAGAGTACTACTTTGGCGGAAATATTTGGAAATTTTGACAATTATTTCACGATCAGTTTTTTTTATATGGAGTTTTTCGGGAAATTTCACGTGGAATCGAACACAGTACTGGGCTTTAGTAAAGAATGAAAGTAATTTGTATGAAATGATAGATGGACTAATCTATCGGAAATATAAGGACAAGGTACTCTTTTTTGTCCCATCTCATATGGAGGAACAGGTCATACGTACAAACCACGAGGTCATGTGCCACTTAGGTGTTGAAAAATGTTTTCAATATTTGTCTGAAAGTTACTGGTTTCCGAAAATGAAAAGCAAGATCAAAAGTTACATTGAGAAATGTTTGAAGTGTATGTATTTTTCACCACACTCTGGTAAAACGAAAGCGACTTTACATTGTATACCGAAAGGCAATTTTCCCTTTTGTACTTTGCACGTAGATCACCTTGGTCCTTTGCCGAATTCTTATGGAAAAAGAAAGCACGTTCTGCTTGTTGTCGATGGGTTTACTAAGTTTGTTAAACTTTATCCCGTCAAAACAACGCAAAGTAAAGAGGCGGTTAAGTGTTTAACATCTTTTTTCGAAAATTATTCGCGACCAAATTATATCGGACCGTAGAACTTGTTTCACGTCAAAAGAATTTTGTGACTTCGTGGAACAAAACAATATTAAGCACATTAAAGTCGCAACATGTTCACCCCAATCAAATGGACAGGTGGAACCCCTGAATCGAGTTCTGGTACCTATGCTTGCCAAGGAATGCGAATCGAGTACGACTAGTGATTGGGACAAGCATTTAGCGAAAATCGAATTTGCCTTTAACAATACCGTCAATAGGAGCACTGGTTTTTCGCCAAGTATTTTTTTATTCGGTGTGAATCAAAAAGGAGACCTTTCTGATCGCGTTAAGGAGTTTCTTGCCGAAAAATTTAGGAAAGAACGAGTTAGTTTAGAAGATGTTAGAGAAAGGGCGATTAAAAACATAGAATGCACTCAGGGATGCAATAGGTATTATTATGATAGTCGTCATAAAAATCCTACGGCATATGAATTAGGCCAATATGTAATGATAAAGAATACGTTGACTGCACCAGAGGTAAATAAGTTTATTTAGTTTCAGATATTGAAGGTTTGCAGCTTACTCGGTTACCATACAAAGGTGTATTTTCCCCTAATAACATGAGAACATATAAAGTCAAATTAGAGATTTCTGGAGGTGATGACGACGTGGGAGTAGTCGAAGAACATGTGGAGGATCCCGATTCCTGCTAAGAAACTTAAATATTTACATGTAATATGTTTACTCGTATGTTCCTAACATCCAAGCTAATTTTTCTTATGTATTCCATGAATTTAACAGTTGAGTTACTTGTATCATACTTATTTTGTTTATCTTTCGAATTATTAATGAATTCTTATTTTGAAAATGTGTAATTTTAAATGAATTTTATATCTTTAAATGAATTGTGTATCTTTAACTGAATTGTATATCTTAAAATGAACTGTAATCGGGGCGATTACTTAGTCAGGGTGGTCGAACTGTAGGGAAATTTGAGACGAGCACTTTTGTGCACAACTGTTTTGCATATTGGAGGCATATTTTAACTCAATTAACTAGCTGCAATTGCCTATGTGTGTTCGATCATCCGATCAGGTGAACGGTTTGAGAACTCTCACTCATTTGTGTACATAACAAGTGTATAAAAGATCTGCCAACTCAGAAGTGGAACTCATTAAACGGATTATCACGCTCGCATTTGTTGTCTTTTTTGTTTTTCTTTCAACTATTCTTACAATAAATTTATCAAAATATCAAATAAAGTGTCTTTTTTGCTTGTGTCACTATAAAGTTAACAGTCACCTTTCAAGATATAGCAAATTTTTTCTGCACCAAGCAAAATATCAACTTGACTGGTTTGATTAAAGAGCAAATCAGCCGCATTATTATAAATAGTCAAGGCTAACGAAAGGTTTTTATAAGTCTATTCTACGTATGCACTTGTTAATGGACAATGCTTATAGATGTAAAATATGTATTTTATGATACTTATCTGCTTGCGAATTCTAATCCAAGTGAACGAGAAAAATAATTTAATTTACACCAATGAGGAAAGTTTTCAACTTTTAATCAATATCGTGCGTACAAGATTTGAGTGCAATAATTATCAGCGAGAGCGAACCTATGCATGTTCGAGAGTGGGTAGTGTGTGGTTATTACTCCTTCCAAATTAAGTTCTTCGGAAACAACCACTACATTTTGAATCCTTGTTTTGAATTGAAAGCTCTACATCTCTACTCCTAAACAGCAGAAAAATTAAATTCTAAATTTCCCGTTTTAACATTCTTATATTGAATCATGCACCACACGATGTCGTCTTCAATCAACACTAGAGCAAACCAAGCTCAAGCGCAACAGCAAAAATTCAACTCCGACGAATTCAACAAACACCCACAAACCTATTGATCGTAAACCAGGAGCTTCCGAAAAGAAGCAATTTAAGCCACCCACACAAAAACAGGTAATTGACCTTCCCCGGTTGAGCCGCTCAAGCAAAGACAAGAGACAAACAACGGTCTCGCCACACTGAAAGCATCGGTTCACACTGAATCGATGAAATACCGAACATTGTGCTTCGACATCTCCCATTAGAATCGGTGAACATTTATACCACCCTGTTTAATAATGCAATAAATAATGCACATTATCCAGCGCATTGGAAAACTGCGGTGGTACATCCCATCCCCAAAAGGGATAAAGATACCTCCAATCTGGAGAATCTCCCCTCAATCGTGCTCAATAAAGTCCTGACTAAGTGGGTTGAGGATAGAATTATAGTTCCGGATAATCAATTCGGTTTCAAGGCGGGATATGCTTCATTCATGCTGCATCCAAACTGGTTTCTGATATCCAATGGAACAAAGGAAATAAACTGGTGCCTGCTTGATTGACTTGGAAAAAGTCTTCGATACCTTATGGTCAGAGGGACTCTTCTTTAAGCTGAACAGGCTGGGTATTAGTAAACCACTCCTGTATATTCCTATTCGTGAAGAATCACGATGTGATTTCTGCTGGAACATTGAACATTAAAAACGGTCTGCAACAAGGTGAGGTAAATTCACCGATCCTATTCAACATCTACACAAGTGGTTTTCACCATGCCATAGCGTACGCAGACGACTTAATCGCGTACAGATCAGGTCCAAAGATTGAGGTCATTAATATACTTAAACGATATTGCGATGACTGGAGGTTGAAAATCAACTTTCAAAAGTCGGGGCTCCTCTCTAGGGATACCAGAGAGAATTGGCGAAAATTCTCGATCGTGGGGCAGCACGGGCAACCACATGCTTGTCAAAATGCAAGTCAGATACCTTGGGATCTGGCTAGATCAATATTTGTATTTTAACAAAAATATATATAGGTGTTGCTCTGGCCACAGCCAAAGGTGCTTTTACCCTTACAAAGATACTGTTTTATAACAGCCAACTTGCTGCGAGGGTGAAGGTGATCCACTACATGGCCCTTATCAGGCCTATGCTTGTACTTGGATGGTGTGGTTCAACGTGAGAGGAAGTATATTGGAAAAGATTCGGGTGTTGGAGAGGGCTTGTCTTAGGACTTGTCTTCGCTTGTACAGGACACAGGAGTCTCAGTACATAAAATTCTATCCTAATGATGTCTTGTACAATAGGGCGAACTCAATAAGAGTGTATAATTTCGTTATTAAGTTGACTCGAAGGCACATTGCAAGAGCAATTACCCTAATTATATGAATCATAAGAGAATTCGTTTTGACGGCTTTATTCCTCCACAAGCGTTCCTCTACATAGATAGTAAAAGTCTGATCTAGGACAGATTAGCGGTTCCACTGATCTTCCACGTTGATCGATCAGCTGCGGACGGGCGACTCAACTACGCCAGAGACGTCGCACATGGCAGTGCGGTGCGTATCCGGTTCAGTACGGCGGTAAGGAGTCGCGACACGAAGGCTGTTGCTCAGTAGCACCAGCAATTTTGGTGGCTTGTTGAAGGAGAGGATGCTTCGGAGTCGAATTCCTCCAATACTAGCTAGCTTTATGTGCGGCAAAGGGGATCAGCCTAATTTTTTTAGCCATGGTAGGCTTACATAGTTTTAGGTAGGTTTAAGTTAGATGTAAGAAAAAAAAAATATATATATACGAGTATATATATGTGTGTACATATGTTTATAAGTGCATATATATTGTATATCTGTATGTATGTATTAGGTGTAAGTAGGTTAAGTTGATTAAGATTTAGTTTTAGGTAGTCTGTAGGCTTTTAGTTCTAAGTTTTATAATAAAATCAAAAAAAAAGTAAGTACCTAAATGGAGGACCATATGGGAACTGGGTACATCTCGTGCTGTTGCCACATGGGCATAGTACCCCGGCGTAAAATTACGGACTTTGCAAAATCATTCGTATCGATAAAAAAAATAAAAACTTCTGCAAACACAGGCCTCTCTCTGGATATTTTTCACGTAGAGCTAAAAAAACATGTCATTTCTTATATAGCGACAAAGATCAAAGACGAGATGGATAAAACACAAAAAGAACTACTGTTTAAGATACACGATATCGAAAACCAATTGAGTGCAAACATCAACAACATCAACTCACCCAACTCCAATCTGATGAGGTATCTGAACTACAGAAACGCTGTGATATACTGGAAAGAACAGATTTTTTGACCCACGCTGTTGTTTTTGCCATCCCATACTTCGCCGATGAAAATTTACACAATCTTTTCAAAAATTTTGCAATACCATCGGCGTAACCCCACCAGCGCTGAAGAATGTTTTTCACACTAAGCATCGCAATAGCAAAGACGAGCCACCTGTCATTCTCCAGTTCTACAGAGTAGGAGAGATAAACTCAATGCTGAAAGCTCTCGCTAACTACCGCAAATAAAAAGTCAAAGCGCCCGATTTCATTAAGCGACATTGGGTTCGACTCAAAAAGCAATGTGTTCGTGAACGAGAGTTTGATTCCACGGAATCGAACTATTCTTCAGCACGCAGTGCGTATGAAGAAAAAAGTGCAGTTAACTTCTGTAAACACACATCCATGGTCAGTGTTATTCAAATTCAACAAAGCCGGGGAAGCTGTAGCCGTAGAAGTAATTGACAGTTTAAATGCCGCTGCAAAGAAATTTCAGCTGAGAGAACAAGAAGACACCGTTTTATATAAACGAAATAGATATGTATTCATTTTAAAATAATTAACGTAACCTCTCTTTTTCTGATTATTTGTGTGTTGTGGGCCCCGAATATAGACCGATTGCTATACTGCCGTTTTTATTGAAAGTTTTTGAGAAGACTATTCTAAAACAGATGAAAGCGCACTTAACCAGCAAGCAATTCTTAAGTCCCTCCCAGTCCGGCTTTCGTGCGAAAATGAGTTGCAGAATCGCACTTTTACTGGTTGTGGACGATACTCTCAAAGCCGACATGGACGTATATTCTTAACATTATTGGATTTCTCAAAAGCTTCCGACACAAATAGTGTGATCCACCTATTTTTTGCGATAAGCTGCTGTAATATACTATATAGTTTCGAATTCTCTCCTCTTGCAGTCAAACTCATGCATAAATATAAATCGTGAACAATGTTTGACAGTTGGGAAGAAAATGTCTTCCTTTTTTGGATTGGCTGCAGGGGTACAACACGGGTTCCATCCTCGTGCAGTTATTGTTCTCGCTTTATGTAAATGAACTCTCTCAACTACAATATGCTGAGTGTCCAGCGCATAAAATTGGCACAATCTTCCATAGAATACGTTCATACGGCAAGAAACTTGGAGATAATATTCAATTCAAAATAATTCAATAATATAATACCCTATCTTGGACCGATCATGAAACTATCACAATCGAAAAAGTTTATAATGGCCTCTGTTTGTTATGGCTCAGAAAAAGCTCTGTACCTATTAAAACCAAGGTGCTACTTGTTAAGACGCTACTCTTGCTTATATTATTGTATGGGTGTGAAAACTAAATGTTATCTATAACAATTTGACCATATATCTAGGTACTCTAATCAGATAATAAATCTCAATTTTATAATAATAATAATATCTAATTTTATGCAGACTCGACAGCCCGAGTATTTATACAGCAGACTAAATTTTGCCACCTCACAAAGAAAAGCTGTTCTGAGTCAGCCCAGGTTTAATTGTCTACAATCTGAACGTACATTTTTCGTCCACGTCACTCGCTTACGGAACTCATTACCCACGACACTCAGGAGAGTCACAAACGCAAACAGATTCAAAACCAATCTTTTTAAACACTTGGCCAGTGATGCACAGTAAACTTTAAATAAAATCAACTTGTAAAAATGTTCCCTTTATCAACATTTAAAAAATTGCACTCAACCTTTTTATTTTAAATTTTTTGATTTTTACATTTGTTACTATTTGAATTTTTTCTTAAGCCTTTCATAAATTATGAGATATTGTAATCTTACTGTGTAACTATTTTAAAATAAATAAATGAAATGAATGAACTAGAACCGTAATATTTAAGATCGAAAAGTAAAAAAGTGGAAAAGGTTGTTTTTTAGTTTTTAATTTTTATGTCAATTGAAATTATAATTATTTTATTGCGTAGAAAGATTTTTCCAAACAGGTACCCGTATTATACGCTTAATGAGCTTTTGTGATTCTAAAAAATTTCCTGTAAGCCTTGTCTTATAATCTTAATCTTATACCTAATGTACAATTGTATAAGATGGTGTTAAGCAGTATCAACACGTTCGAAATCAAGCAGCATAGGTGGAACTTTTGAACCTAAAATTTATTGACAAAGGTGCTTTTATGCAAAACGTGGTCAGGAAGGTGGCTTTACTCCTTCTCACAACGAAAAGTTATTTACTGGAGGTTAACCTGCCCATAAATTTCTTCAAAACTCAACCAAGACCACTTTGATCGCACCGCATATCCTTGAAAGAACTTTCTGGCAAACTTTACAAAACCACCCATGGATGAGGTTCATTGCCTACTTAGCCTTGAAAATTTAGAAAAAGTCAAAAGTCGAGCACCCTTAAAACGATTTGATTAACTTACAATTATTAACGAAACGTAATAATTCTCAACACCCAGCAAATGACGCCGTATACAAAATAACTTATTTACGATGCCATGTCAAGGATATTAAACCATAGCGACCAACAAAGTTTCACATGTCCTCATCGGCGGAAATGAGGCGTGACCTAATTTAACGATGACACATCACTTTACAAAAGATACAATGTAATGTAACGTGCGAGCAAAAGATACGAGAGTATTTACACTATGAAAAGCGTAACGAAAAACTTTTCCACCAGCCAGGTGAAATTGCGGACAACAGCAAGTGACTCTAATCAAATCAAATAGAACTTTTGATGTTAAAGATACAAACACGTGAGAAAAAGTTTCTTTTTCTTGTTCTAAAAATAAAAAAAAAAAAACAAAAAAAAAGATAAAGAAGTTTACGATGCTTGTTTGTAGGGAGGATGATCTTTTCGGAGATCCTAGCCGGGAGGACTTGGATTCATGAGACAACTCCGAAACTGTTGGAGTGTGCTACTCACGGAATCCCTACTTCTAAGTGAGATTGTTGTTTTTGCTCTGTATACTGTAGTTGCTTGTGTTCTTGGTTATGGATGGATATGACAAAAGGAGTACAAGTATTGTGAAAGTGATATAGGGTGCAAATAATGAGTATTTCTCTTCCCCCGCTGATTGAGCAGAGTCATGGAGAAAGGCTCCTTGGTCTTTAAAAACAGAACGAGGATTTTATGCAGAGCACTGTCATAGAAGTTGAAATATTGGTCATCACGAAAGAGTGGATTACTACCAAAAAGTGCGCTCATTGTTTTTAGTCACATTCTGATGGAATCCTGCATTTCTGCATCAGAGGGAGTGTTTGGAAATGTAAAGCGTTTTCACCATTTATGCAAACAAGAAACCCTATAATTGAATTAAACTTGCTTGCTCTCCTATTATTGTATCACAATCTCATTGAATTCAAATTTGTGCACTCTTTTAACATAACTTGAATTCTATGTTTTGCATTTCCTTTTGCACTGTCTTTCGTATAATGTTTTGTAATATTCTTGATCAAACTTAAAATTATTTTTCTTGTCCATTTGGATCTGCACCACAATAGAAGGCGGTAATAAAATTGTAAGAACTTTGGGGTTTTCGTTTCCATTATATATCTTTGCCCATTTGTCATCGCTGGATTTCGTAAAAATATTATCATTCAGAGAGTATTGGCATTGCTGGTATTTGCATTCGGAAACTTAAAAAAGTGCAAAGAGATCGTTTCGTTTGCACAAGTTCATCTGCCACCTTCCGAAAAGTTGCCGCTGGCATTTCACGAAGCGGTTAGACATATCCGGAAATATCTGCCATTTATTTGGAAACTAAACGGTTCGATTGTGTAGAATAATAATACGAGACTACAAAGCAATGTGAAAACCAAAAACAATACTCAGAAACATAACCCGATGCACCCTACTAACAATCACAAATTAATGTCATTGGAAACGTCACTGCCTTCTTTTTATTCTTTTATTACATTGTAAAAGTAACGGGACAAATTTTTTAAATAAAAGATGCAACTAAATCAGACATACGCCGAGTGGATAGCTGATCTTAAGGGTCTTGCTAGGGACTGTGTTCGTTTGCGCGAAGGATGATGTTATATGCCGACATGAGGATCAGGAACAGGATCTTCTTTTAAACGCCCCACGACACAGTCTGCGAAACAAACAAAAAGACCCCACTCTGTATGAAATCAAAGAAGCCGCGATATCCTACGAGGAAGCACAACTTCTACACCATCTTCTCCCTCTGTGGTAAATCCGCTGAGCAGTACAAGTTACCAAAAATCTGTAAGTAAGTCAAATTATATTTTTAATGTAAGAAAATCACGCCCTAGTAGATTCGCACAACTCGGTGGAAAAATTGCAAACATCTGGAATCAGTTTGTGATACCTGTAGACGACAGTTTCAGTTTTAAATGCATTTTATTTTCTTAACACTAACTCTTACATTCTAACAAAAAATGCTTAAATGCTAGCTTACAATTAATTAACAATCTTATGCTAACTTACTGGCCCCACACAGGCACTCTAAGCTACCCTGAATACTTATATCTATGTCTTTCGACTTCATTTGCATTTTATTTAGCAGTACTTATTTTTTAAAGCTAAGAAAAAAATTTGTTTACAAAAACTTTGCATATGGACATTTTTTTATTTTTTATAAAAGCTTAATATCTAACTTAAAATAAACCTTAGCCTACCTAACCTAAATGGACAATACACACATATACACAGATAGACATTATACACAATCATGTACATATATCAGTATACACCTTTGTATACACTGATATATGGATATGTTTCTTAAATGCTAACCTAAACTTATGCAAGCTGGCCACCGCTATTCACCTCCCTGCTAGATACGAATGGTTATTTAAAAACCCTGCTGGTACTAATTTCAACGTTGGAAAGATGCGCATCTGTAAATGGATCGAAACACCTACCAAGAAACAGGATAAAAAGAAGCTTAAATATAAGGTATCTAATTCCGATTCCAACTCCCATCCCAAACTGGACTCTAATAAAATACCGAAATCCGTCCCAAACCGTAGCAAACCTGACTCTGTACCGAAAACCGTTTCCAACTCCCGTTCCAATTCTGACTCTAATTGGAGATTTAAAACTAATATATCCCACTCACATCCCGAACCGACTTCATCGGTCATCTAATTATATTGCACCTGCAGCCTCCGTTCCACCCAAGCCACCGCTTCAACGCGTCTCTTTCAAATTAGCACCAACCGCTCACAATAACCCCTCTGCACGTGCCACCACTAGCACTTCTTTCCCTAATTTTGACCTTAAAACCGGAACTAAATATCCCAATTTCGTTAGGTCCCATATTATAAATCACTCACCTGAATATGTGTCTAATGCCCCTTCAATCACCCCTGCATCACCTTCAAAATCTTCGTCCACCTGCCCCATTTTTGACCCCCTTCTGCCTCCCACAGTTAAAATAACCCAACAAACTTTTGGCTCAACAGAATGTCGTTATGCACTTTCTAGGCTTAGAGAAAAAAAGACGTACGAGAATATACGTCTCCTTCTAGCATATCTGCATGACAAATCAGACTCAGTTTCTTATGAGGGGAAAACTAAAACAAGCGTCATGGTCTCAATACAGCAGGAAGGTCTCCCTACTGACTTTACAAGTCTGAGGAACTTATACATCAAGTTCCACGAGATTTTTAATATGTCTCCGCAAAAATTCTCAGACGACCTTGCTGCTTTCGGTAACTATGTGTACTCAAAAAGGATCTCACACTTCCAACGAAGCAGAGCTGACAACGACAAATTTTTTCGTCCCTAACGTGCTACCATTGCCAGTGTTTCGACCATCCACTCCTACGCCCTCTCGTAATAACCATCCTCTTACCTTTTACTATCAAAACGTAAGAGGACTGCGATCTAAGACCCGTGCCGTCTTGCGCCAATCTCACGCTCTCCCATTTGAGGCCTACGCTCTGACCGAAACTAATCTAATTCCCGATATAAAGAATCAGGAATTATTCCCCCCTAGTTTCAATGTTTTCCGAGACGACAATCTTACCGGTCCAAATGATGATGCTCCGTGTCGAGGTGTCCTATTGGCCGTCCGTAATGACCTAAACTCTTCACCAATCGCTGTTTCTACTTCCTCTAAACTTGACTACGTTTCAATAAAGATAACACTCCCCTGCAGGTCCCTGTACATTATGTGTTTTTACATCCTACCGGCCCAACCAATCGAATGCTACCAACTCGCTATCGATGCAATTGATCAAATAATTAACTTATCTGATCCTCTCGATGATATCATCGTATTTGACGATTTCAATCTACCTCAGCTGCACTGGACTCAATCAGATGATAAATCTTTTTTTATCGCTTACCCTATCTCGAGTAAAGAATGTCTCTTCTTGGCTGAGTTCACAGACTCTAGCTTATGCCAAGTTAGTGGAGTCTCCAACTATATGGGAAGGCAATTAGACCTCATTTTCACCACTGACTCCTCTGTCTCGCTCTGTCCCCTTTCACTATCGACCATTGATAACTTTCACTCACCGCTTCTTCTTTCTCTTTTCCACCACTCTCCTTTCCGCCCCACCCCATCTGCAGCTACCACTTCTTACGACTTTCATAAAGCGATTTTCCGCAAAATTAATGCATATCTTAGTAAGTGTTCTTCTGATTTCGCCAATATGCCCCTAAAAAGTGCTCTCTCTATTTTCTACAGAGAATTACTTAATTCTATTTCTCTCTATGTCCTCTTTCATAACACCCATACACAAAAAGGGATTAAAGAGTGAAGTCACTAATTACCGCCCTATAGCTAAACTTTCCCATATACCCAAACTCCTCGAAAGTATTTTGCATGAAGCCTTAAGCTTCCAGTGTAAACCTTTTATTTCCCCCAATCAACACGGCTTTCTGAAGGGTGGATCAACTACCACTAATCTCGTAGAATTCGTGTCCTCTGTTCTCTCAGCCTTAGAAAGTGCTAAAGAAGTTGACGTTATAACAACTGATTTCAGTAAAGCTTTTGACAAGTTATCTCATAAACTAATCCTGTTCAAATTGTCCGTCCTGGGCTTTGAACCCATTTTGCTTAAATGGATATCTTCTTACCTGGATAATCGTTTTTATAATGTTCGTTTCAGATCTGTCCTATCGGCCCCTTTCTTGGCCACTTCAGGTGTTCCTCAAGGTAGTCACCTAGGTCCACTCCTCTTCATCCTAACTATTAACGACCTTCAAAGGCTCATTCAACATTCAACACTCAACACTTTCTCTCTATGCTGACGATACCAAATTTTTTAAACCCATTTCCTCACAACAAGACTCAATCCTCCTTCAAATAGATCTAAATAGTTTTTCCACCTGGTGCATCAAGAACTGCTTAGAACTCAATGTCTCCAAATGTCAATCGATTACTTTCTCACGTAAGTGCGATCTATCTATCCGCGACCTTGGTATATTATGCGACAGGCAGCTTAATTTCCGCTCGCATATTGATGAGATAATTTCTAAAGCAAACTCATCACTCGGCTTCGTTAAAAGATGGTCCAAAGAATTCTTCAACCCGTACGTGACTAGATCACTATACGTCACTTACGTTCGCCCCCTTCTCGAGTACGCTAGCCAAGCGTCTTGTCCCTTTCAACGAGTTCATGTATCTCGTATTGAGAGGATCCAGCGTCGTTTTCTTCGATTTGCTCTTCGAGGTCTAACTTGGAACGATCCTCTAATCTTACCTCCCTATCGAGACCGTCTCAAAGTCATTAACCTGAATACCGCAGGGACGCAGCAGACATTTTGTTCATTCAGCGACTCCTCTCAGGCTCCGTCGATTGCATGCCTCTTTGCAGCTCCATTTTCTTTAACCCTCGTAATCTACGTTCCACCCGTCTCTTTTATCTACCTATCCACCGCACCACATATGGCTCTAACGAACCAATCTCCCGTATGCTGCGTAAGGTAAACTACAACCTTTCCGTTTTCGATTTTAATCGCAGCACACTTTCCCTCAAATTCGATCTCCTTCACCATCCTTAGCTTTAAGCCCTAGTATTAGTTTGAGTCTTAGTTTTTAAGCTTTAATTAAAATTCACATAGCAAATAAATTGGTCAGCTCCACCTCATTAGTGAGGCTGGTCCGTAATTGACGGAAACGACGACGAAACAACATCCGAACAACATCCCTCTTATCGCGATTCCCCAACGCCCTACTGAACCTGAGGCGATTCACACTGCCGTGTGCGACGTCTCTGCTGTAGTTGAGTCGCCTGTCCCCAGCTGTCCGAGCGACATGAAACCTGTAGACGACGTGGGCACATTAGTGGCGTTTGTTTATCCTCAAATCATGCCGAACGCGAGAGAATGAGAGAAGATTTTGGTGTTACTCCAGGTTAAAAAACGTCCATTAACTTTCCTATTGGACACGGGTGCCACGTACTCCTTGGTAAGTTTAGAAGGAGACCAAAGCCTTGGTAGTCCACAATGTGAGCCCACAGAAGGAATGCTCAAAGCATCTGTCTGACAGCGAGTACTAATAACGTTATAGTCCTATTGAAAGCTAAAACTCTAACTCTACCACCCATAGTCTCCGACTTGTCCAAACGGTCAAACATAATGAGCTTGGACTGGCTTAGAGCTTTCGTTTTTCAAATGCAATTCGCAAAAAGGGAACCCGGACTGCAAATCACGGTAAAGTCCAAAGGCAAATTGGACAAAATTGCTACCCTGTCTTTATGCAAGAAGTGTGAACTAGTTTTTAGACCCGAACTAGATTGTAGTAAATTTTTCATTGCACATCTAAGTTTAAAGTCAAACAGCTAAAAAAGATGTTTGCGGTGGAATTGAGGAATTGCGGGAACTACTTACTCTCTGTTGTAGCCTATCAATAGGCCACCTCCATTGTGGTGGTTAAGAAGTTAATGCCATACGTAATTTAAAACACCTCGAGGCGTTTATTGGAAAAATATATTATTATAACCAATGAGTAGAGAATTTCTCCCAATTAGCTGCCCCGCTGAAGAAACTACGATCAAAAGGAGAAAGGTTTGTTTTGGGGAAATCAACAGCAGCGTTCTTTTAACCTTTTTAAACAGAAAAGCATGAACGTCTCGATCACTTTCAGGGTGATCTTCCAGTCTTCCGGTCACACTGGCAACTGATGCATCATCACATGGAATAGGGGCAGTTATACCGCATGTGGGTTCAAATTAGGTGGGAAATATAGTAGTTGTAAACTTGAAACCCAAAAAAAGTATAGCCAGATCAAGAAAGAGGCTTTCTCTCTATCATATTCCCTGTCAAGAAGTTCCAACAGTATCTGATCGGACATTAATTCGAGCTGATCACCGGTCATCAATCGCTAATACCCATTTTTGTCCCGAGCAAGAAATTTCTTCATACTCGTATGACTATAAAGCGACTTCAAGAATAGACGATTTGTTACCGACCGAAAAAATAGCATAGAAGTACAGATTGTTCCTCTCAGTCAGTATAAGCCGAACATTGACAATTTTGCTATCCACGCCGAAGTCATCGCCAATTTCTCCAAGTAAGGGCTGACCATCCAAAGGGTCATAAATTATATTATACTTTTAATATATGCCTAATTTCCCACCACCTTAAGATAGCATGTTACTGCCATATTTTCGAGGAGGTTTTCTTTAAGTGTGTGTTCTAAAATTTTTCTTTTCCGCAGCAAAATTTCAAATGGTGCATCTACAGAAAAGAGTCCTGGATATTCTACATCAAGGCCATTGGTTCATAAGTAGAATGAAACAAATGGTCCATTGATACTGCAGGTGGCCCAACATCGAGATCATCACCAGAACGGTGGTGCAGTGCACCCCATGCCAGTTAAATGTTGGCCATTACCCTAAAGAATTTATTAGTTGGCCTGAATTCGAGAAAGTTTGGGAACGCAGTAGGGCGCAGGCACTGAGGACGATGGAAACCAAAAGGAGACATACAGACTCTGCGCGCTACGAACAATCAGCCGCTTTGGAACCATATCAGACGAGGCTGCCTTTGTTATAGCTGGAATGGTTCCCGTCGGCATTCTTGCAGATGCAATGTTGATAATATATAAGAGAAGAGCCTTAAGCCAACACGATGCCAATGGAATCAAGAGGATCAACGTTGAAGAAAAGGCAGCGGCAATAGCGAAGTGGCAAGCTCGCTGAGATAATCCAACGAAACGCAGATGAACATACAAACTTATACCTACAATACATGACTGGGTAGAACGTAAACATCTTGTCGCGAATGCCCATGCTTCCAATGAGCACGTAGTATTTTATTGAATTTGCTTCATGCCATGGAAAACTACTTTGCCCAGCCCGTTGCAAATCCTCGATCACATGTTGCAGTCGGAGGAGAATTGAGCAGAAATCTGTATTTTGATAACAATTCCACGACATGAGCTACTGAGAATAGAAAGGCTAAGAAAAATGTTTGATAATGAAAGCAGTATCAAATCCAGCAAAATTATATTTGTATTTATCTATTTGTTTATTTGCCAAACCATGCGCACTTACCCTTTTTCTTTATATGAAAATAATTATGTTATTAGCTAAGCGTTATTAGTTAGTATCTGCATACATACATTTTGTTATTAACGTAACATTCGTTAATTTATACACGTGGTGTATAACAGTTAAATATTTTCTCTCGTATTAATAGTTCGTTGTGTATCAGTTTTGCATCTTGACATCATTTATTTTTATATTTATAATGTATATATAACAATTTTGTATCTCTTCCTCTTGGGTTCAGATCCAACAAGAGCGTAATATTTAAGACAAATACACATATTACAATGTAAAGGAATTCGTTTGTTTTTTACGCTTGTCACCTATCAACAATTGGCTTTTGTTTCTCGTTTTCTCGAAAATATATTACTTTAAAAAAAGCAACAGAAACTGCAGAAACCTCAAAAGCAAGTGACACAACACGAATAGCTTGATTTGATTACCAGCCACACGAAGTACAATAATACCTAACATCGGTCCCACGGGGAGAGTGTTCGAAGTGTTATTTAAGTTTCAGTTTCAGTTTTGAATGCATTTTATTTACTTAATCACTAACTCTTACATACTAACAAAAAATGCTTAAATGCTAGCTTACAATTACTTAACAATCTTATACTAACTTACTGGCGCCACACAGGCACCCTAAGCTAATCTAAATTCTTATATCTATGTCTTTCGACTTCATTTACATTTTATTTATAAATGTTTATTTTGTCTACTTAGGGCTAAGAAAAAATTTATAACAAAAAACTTAGCATATGGACATTTTATTATTTTTTATAAAAGCTTAGTATCTAACTTAAAATAAACCTTAGCCTACCTAACCTAAATGCACAATACACACATAAACACACATAGACATTATACACGATCATATACATATATCAGTATACACCTTTGTATACACTGATATATGTATATGTTTCTTAAATGCTAACCTAAACCTATGTAAGCTGGCCATCGCTATTTACAAAGCAAATACATTGGTCAGCCCTGCCTCATTAGTGAGGCTGGTCCGTAATTGACGGAAACGACGACGAAACATCTTCTCCATCATTCAGCCACCAGAAATGCTGGTGCTGCCGAACGACATCCCTCTTATCGCGATTCCCCACCGCCCTACTGAACCTGAGGCGTTCCACACTGCCGTGTGCGACGTCTCTGTCGTAGTTGAGTCGCCTGTCCCCAGCTGTCGGAGCGACATGGAAGATTAACGGCACCGCTGATCTATCCTGGATCAACCCTATCTGATCAAGGTAGAGGAATGCTTCCGGTGGAACGAAGCCGTCAAAGCGCACACTCTCGTGGTAAAGGTAATTGGGGTAGTAAGCCCCAGATATCAGGTTATTCGTCGAGGTCATTGCTCTTGCAATGTGCCTTCGAGTCAGCTTAATTACGAAGTTGTCCACTCGTATTAGGTTCGCCCTGTTATAAAGGACCTCATTAGGATAAAATTTCTTGTACTCCGATTCTGGTGTTCTGTACAAGCGAAGACAAGCCCTAAGACAAGCCCTCTCAAACACCCGAATCTTTTCCATTAAGCTTGCTCGTACATTGAACCACACGGGACAACCAAATACCAGCATGGGCCTGATAAGGGCCATGTAGCAGATTACCTTTACCCCCGCATCGAGTTGGCTGTTATAAAACAGTCTCTTTGTAAGGGCAAAAGCACCTTTAGCTCTGGCCAGAGCAGCATCTACATTTTTGCCAAAATACAGAAACTGATCTAGCCAGATTCCAAGGTATCTGACTACATTTCGACAGGCAAGAGGCTGTCCGTGTTGTCCAATAATCGAGAACTTTCTCCAATTTTTTCTGGTATCCCTAGAGGCTCTAGACAACGGCGTCCTAAAGAGAATGGTTTCCGACTTCTGAAAGTTGATTTTCAACTTCCAGTCATCGCAAAATCGTCTTATCTTATCGAAGTCACGCTGCAAGAGAGTATTAATGACCTCGATTTTTGGACCTGTTCTGTACGCTACCACATCGTCTGCGTACGCAATAGTATGGGGAAGTGAACCTATCAAGTCGCTTGTATAAATGTTAAATAGGATCGGCGAATTGACCGCGCCTTGCTGAAGACTTGCTCTAACCATACGGTGTCGAAGGCCTTCTCCAAGTCAACAAGGCAGGCACCAGTGCACTGTTTCTTGCCTTTGTTCCATTGGATATCAGAAACCAGTTTAGACGCGGCATGTGAGATATCATGTCCCGCCTTAAAACCGAATTGATTATCCGGAACTATATGTTTGTCCTCAGCCCACTTAGACAGAGCTCTATTGATTACCTTTTCAAAAACCTTACTGATATTCGGAAGGAGACTTATCGACCGGAGATTCGCCGGATTGGATATATCCTTCCCCTTTTTGGGGATAGGTTGAACCACCGCCGTTTTCCAATGCGCTGGATAATGTGCATTATTCATTGCATTATTAAACAGGGTGGTGTAAATGTCCACCGCTTCTAGAGGAAGATGTCGAAGCACGATGTTCGGAATACCATCGGTCCCCACTGATTTCTTAGCCCTGATTGTGTCGAAGATCTCACGGAGTTCCTCCTTCGAAATGAACGGGGGTAGGTCACTCTCTCTGGTCATGACATTATTTGCCATATTTTCGTCGCTGAACCGAGTGAAACCAGAGCCCTCGGATCGCCAGTTCCCTATTTCATTTCGAATGCCGAAGTCGTGCACCAAGACGCGACTGTCCAGGTCATAATTAGGGCCAATGATATCAATGGCCTTGTATACTTCCTGGAAATTCGCCCCCATGGCCTCAACCTTCTCCTGTGGATCCTCGATCACAAAGAAGTCGTCATCATCAGCGGCCTCATTTGGATCAATACCTGCTATTGTCAGTAACCGTTCGTTGTCTGTTGTCCGAGCTATTTTAAGACACTGAAGGTCGTTTTGATTTTTTCTCCGAAATAGTTTATTTATTTGCGGAAACATATTCGGGTTGCTGGTGTTTACAGCCCGAACCTTGTTGTTCCAATACAAACTTACAGAAATTCTATAATTTTCTTTTATTAGCGTTTGGATATTTTTAATCGACGACTTCAGGGTCCTAATCTCCGGGTCTTGTCGGTCAGTTAACTGTCTGTACAAGTTTTTAAGTCTTGTCAGAAGTCTACTTTTCTGTCGGTGCAGTGCGTCAATAGTAGGATTGCGGAACAGGTCTTCGTTAGTTGTACGTCGATACCACGGTGTTGTAGTGTCCATAGTTTGTTTAATTGTCTCGTCCATTTGTTTTAGGTAATTGTCGATCTCCTCGTTTGACAAATTCCTATTGGACGGTGGGCGGAGCGTGTTCGAGGAGAGTGCTCTTGTCAAGGTTGCGGAGAAGCGTGTCCATCGAGTCTTACTGTAGTTGTAAGAATATTTTTGGACAAACTCCTCCAATTCCGCAATTTCGTTAGGAACTGTAATTTCGGTGCTAAAACCGCAATGGTCGCTGTCATACACGAATGTGCGCAGACAGTTTAGCGTTTGTAAATTCGTACCTGTCAGTCGTATACGTTCGTTGTACAGCAGTAGATCCAAATAAGACCCGCCTCTGGGAAACGACGGGTTATCCGTCGCTTTAAGACCGAGTCTGTACATGACATCGTGCTGACCCCACCAATCGAGTAGTAGGTTCCCTCTAGTATTTGGCAAATTATTTCCCCAATCTCTGTGTCTAGCGTTGAAATCCCCGCCGATTATAAAATAATTCTCCCCCGATTCCAGCCTCAGAAGTCGAAAAAGTGTGTCGAGCTCTGTAATGAATAGGGTGGATTGTGAAGTATCAGGTGCATAAACAGAGGCCAAGTACAGCCGCTTTCCACTGCGGAGCGGGATGTACACGACGACTGCCTCCAACACCCGGAACCTGCGCAACACGCCCTTGTACACTCTGTGAAATTTTATACCTTCTTTAATGAAGATCGCGACACCTCCTCCACGTTTGGATCTGGGCCGGTTTCTTCTTCTAACGATATAATTATTGTACTCCAGTTTGTGCTTATCGGTTAGCTTAGTTTCGCTAGCGAAAAGCACATCAGGAGTTTGGTCTTGTAGCAATTTAAACATTGCGGCTCTTCGTTCAATCCTAATCAGTGAATTAACATTCACCGCAAGGACCTTCAAAGTTTGCTCCACCATGTGCGTACCCATTACGACATGTGTTGCGTTAGGCCCGGCAGCAGCGCGTAGATCTGGTCCACCCGCTTGGCCTGTTCTTGAACCTGCTTTTGCAGCTGAGCCATCTGCCCTTGGATTGCGAGCAAGATGGCCAGCATGTTAGGTGCAGCTTCCGTTGTTCTCGGCGTTGGCGCCGGAGAAGCAACAGTCGCTTGCTGTACCGTAGCCCCCCCACCTGACGCCATTTGGGCGTAGGAAATTTGGGGCGTGACGGCTGGTGTTTGAAACCTCACAGGTGAACGTTTGACCTCCACCTTCTGCTGCCGAGCCAGTTTTGCTTTCTTAATGTCAGCGAACTTAGGACAACCCCGATAGTTTGCGGTGTGTCCCACGTTTCCACATAACACGCACGAAAGCTGCGACCTATCGGATGCTCCGTCAACACCCAGAGGACATTCTTCGGAACTGTGGTTCTTAGCGCACTTCACGCATCGAGGCTGCATTTGGCAGTTCGACGCGGCGTGCCCGAACCTCTGGCAGCGAACGCATTGTATAACGCCTTCGCTCCTTTTTAGTTTTTCCCAGTGAACCACCTGGTAGTCTAGGACATTGATACTCCTTAGACTATCCAGACGGCTTTCGGGACTGAGTTGCACCAGGAAGAACGGCAGACTCCGTTTCTCCCGCCTAGCTCTAGCTGTGGTAAATGGCTTTACCCCTACAAACTTGAGTCCTTCGCACTCCTTCTCTTTGAGCAGTGCCAGGATCTCCTCAGGATCAGAAGACGGTTCCAACCCCTTCAGCAGCATAGATTGCCGCTTTTCACACTTCGGTGTGAATGAGAAGTGCTCCGTCGTCGTTTCCCTTAGGAGCTCTTTCACTTTCGCGTAGCCCTCCACTGTATTACAGTGGATGGCATGGCGATCGTTCCCCAATCTCTTTATATTAAAATTATTGCCAATGACCAACTTACACAGGTCCTTGGTTTCATTTACCTCTAATTTATAGGTGTTGATAGGAGGCACCTTCTCCTTCTTCTTCTGTTGCTGCTGCTGCTGCTTCTGTTGTTGTTGTTGTTGTTGCTGCTGCTGCTGCTGCTGCTTATGTTGTTGTTGTTGTTGTTGTTGTTGCTGCTGCTGCTGCTGCTGCTGTTTTTTCAGCTGCTGTGGTTTCAGCTTTTGTTGTTTTTGCAGCTGTTGATGTTTCTGCTTCAGCTGGTTTTGTTGTTGCTGTAGTTGTTGTTTCTGCTCTTGTGGCTTTTGATGTTGGGAGCTCTCTGCTTCAAGTTGCTCCCTCTGCCTGCGTGCAGTTTGCCTTTGCTTCATAGCAAGCATTCTCTCTGTCAGCTTTTGTATGCTGATGTTCATTTCCTTTATTTGCTCCTCCTCATCTTCCGATTCGGATGACGCTAGAGAGGCAAAGTTGTTATTGCCCCCCTCATAATGTTCATCGTCCTCTGATAGAACGGCATTTATTTTCTTTTTTGTTACATTTGGAGGGGATTTCAAACTCCTCCTCCTCTTAATGGCTTTCGCCACGGTACCGGCAACACTGTTGTTGTCTTTTGTCACTCCCGTTATGGGAAGAGCGGAACGCTCTCCACCATCCATCACGTGCTTTCCTGAACAGTTTTGTTTCGATAACACTATTTATTTAAACAATTTGTGACCAATAAAATAAAAAAGAAAAAAAAGTTTCAAGTTTGCCTGGGATCGAACTCGGGTCCCACAGTTTAATGACCGACGCCGCTACCCGCTTGGCTATCGAGTCAACAAACAAGCGCACGATCAATTGTTTATACGAAAGAAAAAACTGACTTGCTATCTTTCTCACAACGAAAAGCCGGAACACGTCTTTTCTCTGTGGAGATCTGCGAACGACTGTGAAGTGTTATTTAATAACGTAGGCGTATTCCTGGAATCGAACAATCAGGATAGCGAATCAAGTATGCTGGTAGCTCGAGCTACTGGTATCTATGCAGATTACACATCCTTTGGCGCAACAAAAAAAAAAGAGATCTAACGGAAAAACCAAAACATGGCGAGGACTGTGGTATATAGTGCCACTGGATACCATCCTTGGCAAGAGCAGCACAATTGACGTCATTGTTACTTTGCTTCATCAGTAATTTATGTATTTCCGTAAGGCACCATCGGGCTCCTTGTCATTGAAGATGTTGGCACATTTTCCACAACGAGAAACAAATCGGAGTAAGGTTGCGTTATATGCATCAGTAGTGAGATCGCTCACCAGTTCGAGGTGATTAGCCTTTGTCTACACACATACAAACAAGGCAATGTACGCTTTATATGTATTGGTATTGTGGCTGGAAGATAATTTGATTGTGATGGGGCCAGCGTAGTTACATACAGTATTTGAAAAGGCGCAACGGCAAATCGCCCATGACTTGTTGACGTGCGAGTCTGCATTGTATAAAGCATGGTTTACAGCTATTAATATTTATTCCTATGAGGATTCAGCTACCCAACATCCAAAATTGTTGCTGAATCAGAGTGAATGTTTTGAATACACCCACATGCGGATAATTTTTGTGAGTATCTGAAATAATAAAAGAGGAAACATCTCTAACATATTTTTGGAGAGTATGATAGTGTGCTTGATGTTAAACGATACACTCGCGTGATTGATGCGTCAACCGAAGCGAAATACCACAACAGTTTAGGTTTTGATGGTAAAGAACCTACCCTTTGCAGATTTTGAATGTCAACTTCAAACGCGTTAAGTATTTTAAGATAGATGTCTTGGCATTTCTGCATTTAATTCGTTTGTGGCTCGAATTAACATTTTAAGCTTTAGGTTGGCGACATACCTAAGGATATACGTAGCTCCCAATTGTAAGCGATACCAAGACGAAAGAAGGTAGTGAAAGACCTTACGTAGTGAAAGACATGACCACAATTCGACCTGAACAGCACATGACTTTCCACTGTTTTTTCATCCTGTTGTCTTCCTATCAGATGTCTATGTTGAAAGTTCCGATTTGGGCCAATATCCTTCTGATAGCGACAACTATTATGGAGCTCTCCACAACATAGTATTGTGAACAAAATTGGAGGGTAAGATCCCATACGAAGCACAATCAGATACCGCTATGGAACTCCATTTTCGAAGTTGTAGACGTAAGTCCATTGAGACTGTAGTTCAAGACAATAACAATATCGGCAGCGAAAACGAAGCGATGTTGGCGAAAATTAAGGCACACCCCGATAATATCACGCTGTTGACGTTGACCGACTAGCAAATGATTAATTATTTAATGAATATCCATTTGAGTCCTATGGCGAACCTTCAAACACTAGGCGAAGCTTTCGTCGATTAATTTTCCGGCTTAAGAATAGCGTGATGAGGAAGATAAAATTGAAGAGATGGGTCCTTTGAGATTTCGCTAGGAGGAATTAGTTAAATGTGACTAAGTTCAAGAAGCTCTTGCATAAAATAGGAATATTGTTGGTGCCAGTTAGGATTGTTATGAAAACATCTTTCCATCGATTTTAACAACGAGACTGCTGACATTGGAGTACCTACCAATGTTTTCAAAGGATTTTTGAATGGGAGAGAGATGATTAGATGCAATTTTTTCCTGCTCCCAAAAGCGCTGCTCAGGAATATGGATCTAATACATCCATAGTTACGAGTAGCTAGCACTGAATAAGTTGATTAGTACACGTAGCAGTTGGGGGATGCCCTTTTGTAATAAAGCTGGGAATATTCCATCCTCACTAGGGGCTTTGAAGGATTGAAAAGAGTTAATTGCCTAAATTATTTTGCCTTCATGAAAAATTTCTTTTGCTCTGGTTTCTGGTACTGTCGTCGATTCTGGGAAGTGTGGTTCGGCTAAAATCTGAAGCGTTTGTAGCCCGTTTTCGGCATATGTGGCATCAGGTTCTTTCATTTAACCGATAGGAATAGTGTGCTGCTTTGAGAGTATTTTATGAATGCGGGCACAACTTCTGCTACCATCGATTGTCTGACAGAAGTTTAGCCACGATTCTGTCTTTGCCCTTCTAATTTCTTGGTTCTACTCACCATGAGTGTTCTTCTGTATATTTCCCATTCATAATTACGTTTAGCCCGGTTAAAGAGCTTTCTGGTCTCTATTCTAAGTTTGGCTAGTTTTTCGTTCCACCAGGGATAAGTCGATTGCCTGTTTTTTCTTTTTCTGGGCAAGCTTGATGAAAGGCAGTAGTGATTGGCCTATTGAGATTATCACAAGTTAGCTCAATATTGTTTATATCTCTGATGTTTATGTTACATCTACCCAGCTTATCCATGAGTTGTTGAGAGTATATGCTGTAGTCTGTGGATTTGATTTGTCTGTACTTTTCAGATATAGTAGTACCTAGTTCAAGGTCAAATAGGATGTGGCAATCATCCGACAATGAGGGTTCGGATGAGACACGCCAGTTCTTTATAATTTTTTTTATAAAATTTGTGCTGCTGCTGTTTATAAATGTTAGGTTGCTTCCCTGGTTTAGAATTCGTAAATTCTTTCAGCTGCTTGCGATGCAGCCTACAATTACTTGCACGTTCTTCTCAGCGCAGTAGTCCACAAGTCCCTTCAGTGGCAAGAAGTCCAAGTCGTTGGAGTCACCTGGCAGGTAAGCTGAGCATATAACACTTTCTGTCTTACCCGCAGTAGTATGTAGCTTAGCTTTTGCAGCTCCAGATACATGCTCTGGTTTTTCCATGGTTAGTGAAATCATATAAGAAGTCACCTAAGAGTCCCTTTACTTGATTTTAAGGTATGTATGGTTCCTGGATAAAGGCGACGTCTAGGTGATCCTTGTTAAATCTATGGCTGAGGACTGCCGAGGCTGTCTGAGCATGCTGCAGATTAGCTTACGTGTACCTTAGTCCCATTGTAGTTGTTGCTGGGTGGTACTGGCAGAGTTGGTATTATTCGGAGACATCTCAGGTCTTGGGATGGCATCTAGTGCTCTAGGCATAGAGATAATCTCTTCTGATATTCTGGCATTAGAGATTTTGTATACATTCAATGAGCTGTCTGTGCCACTTTTTCGTGTAGGCTGGTAATCTATTTGGGCTTTTTGGGCTCCGAATTGTTTTAATGATCATACATGAAACAGTTTTGGTTGTGCATTCCGAGATTGAGGGCTGTAGTCTTCGGGAGGGCAGAGTGTTTTTATACTTGTGTTAATTTTTTGATGCGGATCTGTATCTGCAAGAAGTTAAGAAATAGCTTGCACTTGTACTCCATCAAGTATTTCTTGGATTTTTCGTCAATAGAGAAAGTCACTGTCTCACCTACACTCCTTTTCTTTGAGACCCTGAGAATACGCCAACCTGTTATGGAAATACCACGACTCTGCTTGGCGATTCTTGACAGGAAGACTTCTTTGGGCGTAATATCATCACCTGGGAGGAAGTTAATACAGGTGTACAATTTGGGGATTTCCTTTCCCTGAATTGTACGGAGTTTGGCTTCGCAACATGGCTTTATCCTCTTTACCGTTGATATGAGATAGTTTTTGTCACTGCGTCGTGGCAGATGGTGGATAGCCAACCAAAGACTTCTCTGACATCAAAGACTTCTCTGACAACCTTCTATTCTTTTGTGATGAGTGCAAGATAATCTCGCTTTCGCACGTGTTGCTTGCTATAAAGTGCCTCAGTGACTCTAATGATTCATTCCAAAAAAATCTCACAAAAATGATAACGACGAATCAGTCCAACTTAGAAAGTAGTGTCAGTTATGTTGATGAATTAGGCAACTCGATTCTGTCCTCAACCGATATAATTAGGTCCAAGCTCACCAACATCGACAAACAATCTGCAAGTCTGGTCGATATGAAAACTGCGATCAATGATCTCAAAACAGTTTGTTCCGCCCAAAACATCTCTAACCTTAAATTGTGCGAATCGATAAATAACCTGCGTGAAGATCTTGAGACTCAATTTCAATCTACCTCAAAGAACCATCCATCTCTAATGCAGCCTGATCCAATGCTCGAAGTAATCTTTGACAGAATCAACGGTGTTGGTGACGATCTAGCTGCCGCACAATCAACCATTTTCGATATTGAGAATAATATCGAAACGGTAAGCAGCAAAATTGACGATTTACCATTCCACACACAACACCATCAGAATGTCCACTACAATACATCAATTTTGGCTGAATTACTGGAAACCGAAGTAGACCCACTTTTACCACCACCTCCTCGTCCACCACGGTTAATTAAATCTACAAATTCTCCCGCTGCCACTTCAATCCAGGAGACCGAAACTGTTTCACCGTCAACTCCTCCCATCGCCGCCCCACGCAAGCTAATCAAACATTTTGGTACTACATGGACACCTTCCGAATGGAGGCGTAGACTGGAAAAAATACCTTAGTCTACATGCAACAAATTTGATGGGACAGTTGTTTTCGGCTTTATCTACCTCGATCAGTAGACATTTTTTTAAATCTGAATCCGGGCTCCAATTCGTCTTCTTTGGACTCCTGTAAAATAGAGGAACTTCTCATTTGTTTCTTCTAGTTTGTATGCCTTTCCAATTTCGCATCGTTTGGTATTTTGCTAACCTGAGCGTTTTGCGCATCCATCAATGTAGGTGTGATTCTCGGTGGCTTCGCTGGAGATGAGATAGTATCCTTAGTCTCCATCTCTGTATGTGTTGCGGAAGAGAGCTTCTTCATCTGACTCCGTGATTGTGTTTCTGTTTTGTTTTTGTTTAGTTTTTACTACGTCTTCCATATATATTCCACGAAAAAAGCCAGAAAGGTTGGTCCACACCCGCAGAGCTCCTATACGTGTGCAAAGGTATTTAGTGCCAGAGAGCGCGCGGTATCTAGACCATAACGCAGTTTTTAGAAATGGGAGAAATGGGCTATCGAACAGAACCCCGTTAGAATCGGTTCAGTATTTTTTTTTTGTAATGCTCGGACAAACAGACAAACAGTTAAACATACAAATGGAAAATTCTAAAAAAAACTTTATTTAGGTTCAGATACATTCATAAGACATAACAATCGTGTTTTTCTTTGAAAATATCTTCAATGCACAGACACGACTTCATTACAATTTTATAATATTGAGAGTACCGTGAGTATTGTCTGCCAACTCGCAATTTAGTTGTATATTCCAGGACAAAATTAATTTAATCAGAAGTAGCAACAAATTTCTGACACTTAAACTATTATCTCAAAATTCATATCTTTATCCTCACAGGAGAGACTTCTGCTAAAATCTGAATTATAAGTCCAAATTGTTTGGTCGAAGGAAACTTTAAATGAACGAATTTATAGTTGAACATATTGTTAATTAGGAAATAAATTGTTAGGGGAATTGCCCATTACTTCAGCTCAATTGGATGGAAACACAAACAGAAAAAAACCTAAATTGTCCTCTCCGCCCTTAGCTAGGTTTATAACTAGCTTAACGGTTATCCTTGTAATTTTAATAATTTAAATTATTTACATGAAATCTGCTGATTCAGTAGTTTCTCATAGCTAACACACACAACCTGAGTACCACTCTCATTTTTCATACTTACAACATCTGAGTGCGATTATGAGTTGGGGACGACCTAAGGAGCTGGGTGGGATTACGCTAAATGATTCTATTCCAAGAAATTTATTAGCCAAATAATTACCAAAGGGTATTCCTCGGTCCTCGAGCCAATTAAAATTGTTGTTTACTCAACAGCGCAGAACGTTGAGAAGGCTGCAAATAAACATTAGTTGCTGCAGCAGTTGAAAAAGCAGCAGTCTTGCACTTCTGTATCCTGAATTCCAGATCCCAACTCACATACGAATGGGGGATACATCCATCCGTACAAGAGGAAAAAAAATAGAAAAGCTCAAAATAGTAGCAGTACATTTGCCGGTAGATACGTATATGTATGTATACACTCGTGCATATGTGGCTTATAGTTGGATGACCTGTATCCGTGTCCCAGCCACAACTTCGTGTACTGTTCCGCTTCTATTTGCAAATTCATTCGGTAAATTGCCAACAAGAGCGGTGATGTTATAAGCTCCGGAATGCCCCGAGGATGAAAGTTCAACGTTTTTCTGGAACAAATAAAATTAAAAAAAAAAAACAGAATCTCATAAAGAGCAAACAAAAATATATTTTTTAATGCACGGCCAAACGTAATGACATTTGGTTGCCGGCTTTAGCTCTGGAAACTGAAGAGCTGTTGCTGGTAGTGCTGCCAGGCACACGTGTCATTTCTGTTGAATGGAAATTGACTGTAAGCTGAAAGGGGGTGGTTATGAGGGTGGAAGTGGACTCGGATTTAGAGGACAAGTATGCAAAATGGAAAGTTGAATTGAGGGCAACACTTTAGAGGAACACCAGTACGCTTATGTTATTCAAATTCAACTTCTTCTCTTTTTTTCTTTTTTCTGTCAAGCGTAATTTTTCAAGTACCTTCTGAAATGCAATGTCATTAAGTTTGCATTAAATTGGCTTCGCGGAAGGAACCAGGCAAGAAGAGGTTCACAAAGACTGCACTATCATTGGTTCGTATGTGCGAGTTAGATTTGGAATACCTGAGACTTTGTTCTGACACAGAGTTAAGCGTAATCGTTTCGAGGTACAATAAAATCAGATGTTAAACGCATTAACTTCCTGAATATATCAGGATTTGATTAAGCAATGTTACTCGTGGTTAATTGAAATGGTTGGAGTGCAGGCAAGCAATGCAAGATGGACAAGAATCCTCGGGAAATCCTGTTTTACTCACCACAGTGATTGAAGAGCAATCACATAACTTAAATTCAGTTCCAGATAGCTTTCGGCTGGAAAATGGAAATTTTTTTAGTTCAGGTTATTAGCCCCTATATAAAAGGCAAACATAATAATTAACACGAAAATGTTGAAGAAAACCAAGAACTCATTCGTGTTCATTCCTGTGATGAAAAAGCAATAAAAACTGCCCTCGCTTAGGCAGGTCAGTTACTCCCTCTTACTTGCCAAATGAAGATAGCCTTTCCTATCAATCGCTACCATACAAATTATTCTTCATCACCATCTTAACTCTTCAATAGTCAGTACAAGACGAGTGCTGCGGAAGATCACGGCAACTAAGAAACAAGCACGTGTCGAGTATTGAGTATTTAAAGTAGTTTTTGGAGTTAATTTTTTGTCATAAGAGGTAGACTTAGGCAAGAAGTCTTGAGTGTCATGAACGCAATTCCATTGATTCGGTCCACTACGCTATTGTGACCAAGGACTGAATGCGTATATCCCTAAAAGCTCTAAAAAAAGGAAACCCTGTGCGAAAGTTTGTCGTCGGAAGATTGCAATCGAAAAACCGCCAGGGCCAATCAAATTACTCGACGTATTTCGTCCCCAGCAACTTGCTCTGTAGCAACAAGCCATCAGAGATGCCGATGCCGACCACCACTTCAAAACCTATGGCCTGGCGATGAATGCCGGCAGATGCGTGTGCAGAGATAGAAAGCATACAAAGCAGCGCCGCAAAATGGGACTAGAGCGGCTTCTGGGCTCTACAAGCAAAAGCAAAAACTTAGTTTGCCAGTGTATTTTCATGACTGGTAAGTTCGCCTTCGACTATTTTCTACATTGCAGCAGATCTTCGAAAGGACATGACAGCGTTAATCAGGAATAATTATACAAAACCAACACCGGTTTTGGCATCTCTGCTGAATTTATTTGGAAATGGAGGAAGCTGTCTGCACCTAAATGGAGACTGTATGAGGAATTTTGACATAGAATTATAGGGCTGTACAATGACATGGACTCGCTAAAATTCATCAGAATTCATTCGCTTAGAAGACTGGGACATGTAGAGTGGATGGACACTAGCGCTTTAGCTTGAAAGTCTACATATCCTTCATCGAGGAAAATGCAAAAGAAGAAGACACCAACTTTGGTGTCGCGTGCGAGTGAAGATGAACCATAATCTACTTTTCGTGTGCAGTTAGAAGCAAGTAGCAAATACACGACTGGCTGAAGAAGCAACGCGGTTGAGGTAACAGCTTACTGAGTAAATAGGAACTGTTGGGGTGTGTAGGGTTTTTTGGGTTTTTTGGGTTACTGTGTGGGGTAATAGAAAGAAAAAATGCGGTTTTTAAATAAAACACGTCTTTTCCTATCAAGGGTTACAGCAAAGAGATTTTATTAGTCTTTTCCGGAAATTACTTCCATTTTTACCTTAACAAACTGTCATACTAAATGTACTAAATAATAATACGTAATCCTACGTTACGTTTTATAGGTTACATTATTAATAAAAAATAGAGTTCAATTTAGCTCAGTTCTAACATAAATTACAATTTTAATAATTATTGTAACAAAAATATATGTTGTTATACATTTTATTCACGAACATTCTCCCGCCCGGTGGACGAATTTCGTCCGCAAGTGTCCTCGCTCTTGTACCGTACTGTACCTCTTCTGACATAAAAGTTGTGTGTTGTGGGAGTGTGTTGACTAGACATGTAAAATGAGACAAAATCGTGTAATTATTAATTTGAAACATTACATGTAGGTGACAAGGAGGACGATATAACAAACGAGCAACAAAGGGAGATAAAATATGTGTCATTGACAAATTGCAATAGTGCAACAGTTTGTTTTGATCATTGACCAAAACTAGGTCAATTTGTGTCGTGTGTGTTGTTCGGTTTTTGTTTAAGTTTCGTTGTTTTCCCCTTCCTTTTTTTTAGTTTAGTTGATATGAAAAGGTAAGTGTTTTTAATTAGTTATTATTATTATTATTTTGTTCCTTTTTGTCTGCTCCCATTCCTTCGCGCAGTAAGATTTCGTTTTGAATTGTGTACATCGGCGCGAGTACACAATTGTATATATATACGTGCGTGTGTACATATTAATGTGCATCGATTTGTTTTGGTTTCGCGAAAGTGATATTCGAGTGCAGTGCAAACAAAATAACAGAAAAAAAAAGAATTGGGAAAATAAAAAAAAATAAAAAGTTCATTAAAAATATTTTCCCAACAAATTCTATACAATTTGTGGTGTTATTTTGTACGATAACTGTTTTCCGCGTACGCAATTTTTGGTTGTGCAGTGCGATGCTGTGCGACGAAATTTTCGCGAACGGTTAGTTGATGATGGCCGAATTAGCCCTCTTAGTGTGTGTGGTGTGTGTGTGTGGTATTTACATTTTTTGTGTAAAGCCAAGAATCCGCCTTCATTTGAATTGTTGTTGCAATTCGTCCAGTAAGTTTTTTGACATATTCATTTTTTTTTTTTTTTTATTATTTAATTTTGTTTACATATTTATTTATTATTATTTATTTTGTTTATTTATGTAATTTATGTTAAGATTAGTTTAAGGTAGATATTATTATTGAGTGTTTATGTTGAAATGTGTTTTTAAAAAAAGGGATAAATGTTAAAGTGTTGTGTTGTGTTGAGTGGACAACGTTGAGTGTTCAGTGAAAAATTTCAAGTGCCGTTGGGATTTTGATTCTCCAATTCCCGTCGGAATTTTGGAATTTGGAACTCTGCAACGTTGTCTGGTATGAATGATGTGTTTTCTGTGGATAACGTTGAGTGTTCACGAAGAAACTTCAAATTCCGTCGGGGTTTTGATTCTCCAATTCCCGTCGGCATTTTGGAGTTTCGAACTTCACAGCGTTGTCTGGTATGATTGATTTTGTGTGATTTAGAGTGGACTGTATGTATGTGTGTTGTGTTGTGTAGGGATAGCTAGGATAAAATAAGTTTATATCATTATATTTTATTAATTTAATAAATTGTTTTCAAAGAAAAGAAATGTCTTTAATTTTCCATCTGAGTTTATCAATGTTGTGTTGTGTCGTTTAAATGTTGTGTTGTGTCGTTTAAATGTTGTGTTGTGTTGTTTAAAAAGTCTCGCTTTTCGCTTGCAATATTTGATTGCAAA
This sequence comes from Volucella bombylans, assembly GCA_949129095.1. Lineage (NCBI taxonomy): Eukaryota > Metazoa > Arthropoda > Insecta > Diptera > Syrphidae > Volucella > Volucella bombylans. The sequence continues at coordinate 105,068,408 of OX422140.1, forward strand.
TAGCAAAATTTTCAAAGCAATAAAGCAAGTCCGTCTTTTCCGGGATGTGCGCCAATAATTCGTCGGAATCTCAACTGCAACGGCGGTAGTTTTTTCGTCCTTGAAGATGACTGAGTCTTCGCTTATTGGTCTCGGCTTCCGTCTTGTCCACTTCAGGCGCTGTCTCATCCTGGACAGATAATTTTCGCTCGACATCTCCACGGCAGTGTCTTCTTCACGAATTTCGAAAAGTCTTGTGCCGATTGCGTCTACCTTTAGTGGACCTCTGTTTCTTTTTCCAGCTTGTGCCCGGCAGTTTCGAACAAAACGTTTGTAGTATACAAAATTGCGACGAAGCTTCGTAGTTTTGTTTGACTTCTTGAATACCGCATGCTGATGAATGAAAAAGTGGTGTGGTGTATACAGTACCGTATTCTTTTTGTCGAGCTTTTGCATCTGACGAAGCTCCTTGCATTCCTGTAAACACTTGGAAAGCTCCTTGTGCTGTGTGGGGTTTTTCTGGAACCTTCCTTCCAGTTGATGAAACCTACGTAAGGCACCTAACTTCGAGGCACCAAACCCAGGTTTACATTCCGGTCTATTGAATACCACATGGTGAGGAGTAAGTAAATGGTGTGGTGTATCCAGTATGGTATTCGTCTCGTCAACCTCTTTCATCTGTTGAAGCTCCGTGTGTAGTGTGGGGGTTTCCTGGAATCTTCCTTCCAGTTGATGAAACCTACGTAAGGCACCTAACTTCGAGGCACCAAACCCAGGTTTACATTCCGGTCTATTGAATACCACATGGTGAGGAGTAAGTAAATGGTGTGGTGTATGCAGTATGGTATTCTTTTTGTGGACCTCTGTCATCTGAGGAAGCTTTTTGTATTCCTTTAAACATTTGGAAAGCTCCTTGTGCTGTGTGGGGTTTTTCTGGAATCTTCCTTCCAGTTGATGAAACCTACGTAAGGCACCTAACTTCGAGGCACCAAACCCAGGCTTACATCCGTCTTTAAATGGCTGCGATACCTCATATCGACCATCAGGCGATCTCGTTATTGTGTTGACATTATTATTTTCAGAAGTTTTCTCTTCCGCAGTTTTCTTAGTGCTGAAAGGCAACTCTTTTAGTTCCCAGGACCTTCGCAGCTGAGTGTCATTATCGAGAACCTGTAAGAAGCTATGGACAGGTTCTCTATTTTGTGAAATAACCTTCCCGAGGATAAGCCAACCTAACTCTGATTCCTGTGCGATTGGCGATCTTTCATCATCACCCCGTATAATGGATCCTAGAATAAACTCAGAGTAAACGTCAGCTCCCAGGAGAATATCAACAGTCGCAGGCTTGTCGAATTGTGGATCAGCTAACTTCAAACCTTGAATATGTTCCCAGTTTTGCAGAGCTAGAGGCTTGGACGGCAAAAGACCAGTCAGGGACTTGAACACATAAGCTGGGGTATTTGTCTCGAAACGTGTTACCAGAGACCCAAAGGTAAGACTTACATACCGTTGACATGAACCACTGCTAACTTTTCCCAATCCAGATACCTGAATGATAGTTCGTCGCTGATGAAGCCCTAATAACTGGACAGCGGATTCAGTAATAAACGTTGCTTCCGATCCAGGATCAACTAACGCCCTCAGATTAAAATAATTTCCATTTGATGACCTAACTCGAACAACTGCTGTTGCCAGAAGAACACTTGGCTGATGTACTTCAGAAGAGGCTACTTTAGGTGGGTTAAATTTTGACCTTATATGAAATGTTTGTGTACCTGTTGTTATATTTTTATAATCCCTTGTAGGTTTAGAGCTGAGATTATTAACATGCAGCAGAGAATGGTGTGCCTGCTTGCAGTAATAGCAGCGCACACTGCTTTGACAATGGTTCATCTTGTGACTGTACGCCAAACAGTTCCGACAAACCCCGATTCTGTCCACTGCCTTAGATCGTTCACAGATCTCCATGGCAATAAACTTCTGACAAGTTCGAAGGGAGTGCTGACCTCTACCACATACCTGGCATGCAAACTGCTTCTTCCTGACGTGCAACACCGTTTTCTTCTCGACCGCAACAGCCTTGTGTACAGAAGAACCGCTGACCTTGATGCCACTCGTTCCAGCTACTGCTTCCAAGGTTCGAAAACGTGTCTCCAGGAACTCTGTAAATTGTCTCAGTGTTGGCAACTCCTTCGAACTACCCAACTTCTCCTCCCACAAACGCTGAGTAAAAGCAGGTAATTTTTGCACCAGAATGTAAATTAAAATATCGTCCCAAGAACTAACTGGCAATCCTAAATTGTCTAGAGCATGGAAACATTCCTGGGACGTGTCCAGTAGAGACTTGATGTTGCTTGCCGTCTCCTTCGTCAACTGCTGCTGCTCAAAAAAAAGTTGGAAATGAGCGTTTACCAACACTCGCTTGTGGTCGTATCTGGCGACAAGCAGTTCCCATGCTTTGTCATAATTGCCAGCATACAAACCTAAATGCTGCAACAAACGAGCAGCTTCACCTGTAAGAGACGACTTCAAGTAGTGAAGCTTTTGGATTTCACCCAGCCTTTTATTTGTGTGGACTAAAGACACAAATACATCGTGGAAAGCCCGCCACTTCGTGTACGAGCCCTCAAAATGTGGTATTTGAATTTGGGGTAATGAAAGCTCATTACAAGATCCACCTGTGGATTCACCTTCCACAATCTTCTCCTTGGATGCTAACTTGGCATTGTCGATAGCGTCGACCAATTCACCTCGGTAAGTGAAATATGTTTCTTGAAGCAGATCAAAAATGTCATCAAAATTTTCTTCTTCCAGACCTTCTTCAATTTCTCCTCGTCGAATCTTCGCTTGAAGACCAAGCGCATTCTTGAAGTTCCCTTCTAGAATAAGAAGACGACCTGACAGATAGCTGGCTGTACGACGTGATGCTCCAGTCTTCTTGAAGTTGGAGTGGTCACGAAGAATCTGCTCCAGAACACCTTTCTGATCTGCACCCGTGGACAATTTCGACATTTTTAAGGTTTTTTTTGTAAATTAATTAATTATAACCCAATGTATGTATGTATCAAGTACAATTAAATTTTATTAAATTATTAGATACAGTGTTAAATGATATTTAATTAAATATTTTATTTCAGCAACTTACGACCTTTGATTAACTTTGCCCAGCTGGTGACAGTTGAGGTTAAAGTTGAAATTAATTTTTACACGGCGCGGGAAATGCGATTTCAATGCACAACCACCGAGAGAGTCTGTAAGTCTTAAAAAGAAGAAAGACAAGGGGCAAGACACCGACCGCGAGGGAATCTGTGTATGTACTTTATGTTTTATATATATCTATATATCTATATATATTTTTTTATTTTTTGTACACTTGCACTTGTTCTTGCACTTGCACTTGCACTTGCACTTTTTCTTTTATAATTTTTTAAAAAGTTTAAATGTTAAATGTTTTGTATAGTTTGTTACGTCTCTTTATATATATATATATATATATATATGTATGTTTGTACGTTTGAACCTTGCACTTTTACTTGCGGACTTGAATATTTTTTTTATATAAATTGTTTTAATGTTCTGTGGAGTCTTTATCCGGCACGAAAAGGACCAAATGTTGGGGTGTGTAGGGTTTTTTGGGTTTTTTGGGTTACTGTGTGGGGTAATAGAAAGAAAAAATGCGGTTTTTAAATAAAACACGTCTTTTCCTATCAAGGGTTACAGCAAAGAGATTTTATTAGTCTTTTCCGGAAATTACTTCCATTTTTACCTTAACAAACTGTCATACTAAATGTACTAAATAATAATACGCAATCCTACGTTACGTTTTATAGGTTACATTATTAATAAAAAATAGAGTTCAATTTAGCTCAGTTCTAACATAAATTACAATTTTAATAATTATTGTAACAAAAATATATGTTGTTATACATTTTATTCACGAACAGGAACATCATTGTGGTTTTTAATGGACATATTCCAATCTCTGGTCATTTGAGGGCTTTCATTATCTTCTACATGAAAAAACGTGCGATATGACATTCTTATATGGTGAACGGACTGATGGTATTGGTACCATGGTATAGCAGTACTGTATTCTACACTACCTGCCTATCACAACAATCCCACGTTGAAAGCTGGTATACCACGAAATATGTCTGTTATTGAGATTCGCAATTTTTTGGTGGTATACCACCTCCTTACTGATTGCTGCGCTACTTTATCTCTGTTGGTAATACTTTGTAGATTTTTAGACTTTGCAATCAATCACTGTGAAAAAGAATAGCATTCTTTTTGTACAATGGATTTGAAGAGAACTATTTTAACCAATTATACCGGCGAACTATGAGGAGCAAGACGCAATATGTGTTGCAAGCTGTGAGCTGGATCTGCACCATAATGTAAAATTAAATCCTACGGATTTGGCTATTTGGCTGAATTTTAGAGGAATGTCTCTCAAAATTAGCAAGCTCCTTCACTCAATTTCCATTCATAGCCACATTTCTATTATTAAAAATGTTCTGTAATATATAGAAACATTTCCATATAATAGGATCATTGTCGATATGGGCTTCTAGGCCCTTCGAAGGTTTGCGCAAACGTGCTTTCAAATGCTCAACAACACAACTGGATATAACTAGGAAACTATTTCATGGCGTATTAACACAGTATGAAAGCAGAATCTTCCAGTAACATTATTCCAATATCTGTTCTCTCAATATTTATTCTTTTTCAGTACTTAAAATATAGTGTTGTTGAGGTACTAGTCTTCTATGTGAGTAAACCTGTAAATATAGTCCACTGCAGCATAAAGGATTACGAAATACAATCCTTTAAAATATAAGTAATCTACAGCTTCATCCAGCGGTGGTATAACTTCAACATGACACCCGTCAATAGCCCCAGAGCACTGGCCACTGAACTATCTCGACCAGTTCATGTTGAGTTTGTGTGCAAAAATACATGTACTCTTTCTGGAAAATAGAGTGTATTTCTTCACACACCTCCAATGTTATTTAACCAATTGTTGATCTGCCAACACCAAACAAACTATCGATGTTTCTGTTTTCGGCAGAAAATCCTATAAGATTAAAAAAATAATTTTTAATTTCTTGGTAGCGACACTTACTCATGTAGGCTGCAATGGAAATGGCATGCCCGGCCAGTAGCATTATACTGACGTACGCCGTCATAGAGATCATAACCCTATACGGAATAGATTAGAAAGATGTGACGGACCAACTAACGCCCTCGGATAAAAATAGACTCACTGTTGACGACGCTAACAAACGTTTAAAGGACAACGACTTTCGGATTTGCACATGGAATGTTGTGACCCTTAACCGGCCATGTGCAGCCGAATAATTAGCAGAGTCCCTTGACTGCTATGAACGCTATCCAGGAAGTGCGATGAGATGTGCCCGATATAAAGAGGATGACAAACTCTAATATATACTCTGGTGGTTGCTATAGGGAAAAAAAACAGAGTTTATACGGATCAGGATTTGCCATAAGCGGCAGACCTCGGCAAGAAATCCTGAGCTCCAGGAGCGAGCGTCTTACGACGATCCGCATCAAGACTAAGTTCGATAACATAAGCCTAATATACGCCCATGCACCTACGGAGGACAATGACGACCCCACTAAAGAAGGTTTCTACGAGCCCCTTCACAATATACATGCGCAATGTCTGAAGTATGTCGATAAAATCGTACTAGGCGACATTAACTCCAGGATAGGAAAGTGGACATCTTTGGTGGGACAGTTGGTAAGGCTACTTAGGTTTATATATATTGCGGCGTGACAAAATATTCTTCATCTTGATAAACACAAGGGGACATGGCTGTCTCAAACGCTAAGTCCAATTCATCGCATTGCGATAGACGAAAGATATGCCTCCGGTATGCAGGAAGTCTGAACATTCCGGGCAGGTAACATTGACTCGAATCACCATCTTGTTGCAGACAAGATGCGATTGCGGATTTCCACATGAAAGAAGAACTACTTTGAGAATATAGAAAAGCTGCAATCGCAAGATAAAGCCAGAAACTTCACTGAACGCGTATCCCGAAATCTCTAAACAACTCCTATGCCATCAGAATCAAAAACGGATGATCAGTCGCAATGCTGACAGACGTTTCATCAGATACGCCGTAATTGATGTACCACCAGAGGAAACGTTCTGGTGGAATCAAAGTCGGTGCTGAGAATATAGAAAACTTTTTCTGCAGACTGTTGAACAGCGTAGAAGACGAAGATGCTGCCGTGAGGCAGGATACTGCAGGATACCCTGTAATTTAACGCTGACCATTTGATTTCAATATCAAAGCTAAAATCCAACAAATTACCGGAAGACATGGCAACTTACCGGTCGAGGTATTCAAAGCTGCTGGAAACGACTTTGCGGAGAGTATGCACCAACTCATTTCTCAGATCTGCTCAGAGGAATATATGGCTGATGAATAGAATCTCAGCACCGTGGGTTGCCGTGGCTCTAGTGTTAGAATATTGGTTTCCAAATCGGACTGTTCGGCGTTTAATCCCAACCGCGCCCGAAAGACATTCTCTTTTTCAGGTAAGTTAAATCACATAAGATGAGTAGTTGCCTCGAATCCAACAACAAGTCAAATTAAACTAATAATTTAGTCTCCCCATTAAATATTGTATGACACCCATAGAGCGAAATAACCTCGTGTTCAAGCATTATAAGTGTGGTCATACCCACTTGAGTTCCTTAAACGAAAAAAAAACAACAAAAAAAACAGTATGCCCGATTTACAAAAAAGGAGACCCCTTAAACTGCGCAAGCTATAGAGTTATACGTCTCCACAATATCGGATAAAAAAATTGAATTTGCCATATTGTGTGAACGTCAGGGTTTGGGTGAACGGCGAAGAGCTTGCCAATAACCTGATTGGTCCCTATCAATGCGGTTTCAGACCAGCAAAGACCACAATCGACCAAATCTCTCATTACGGCAGATCCTGGATGCTAGAAATAAGAAAGTCCAAATAGATACCCACCATCTCTTCATCGGGCCCTATATGACAGCATTTATAGAGACAAGCTATATAGAGGCATGTCTAGTTCTGGCATTCCTGCTGTACTTGTCCATCTGTTCAGAATGAAGATTGAGAACGCTCGCTGCTCCATAAAAGTCGGTAACGACTTAACCGGGACCTTTGATGTCAATAGTGATTTTAGATAAGGTAACGTGCTGCCATGTGACCACTTTAACATCATACTTGAAGAATTGGGTGGAACTCACAAGTGGACACAGGAGGCACAATCTTTCAAAAGTCTGTGCAACTACAATACTAGCGTATGCCAATGATATCAACATAATTGGTAGAACTCAGCATGATCTCACAGTGCGTTCGCTAGTAGTAAAACGGAAGTTGCTTAAATGGGTTTAGTTGCAAATGAGGGTAAAACCAAGTACATCCTGTGAACAAGAAGGGACACACAACATTGACGAATTGACAGAACATTAAAATCGACAGCTATAATTTCGAGGTAGTAAAGGACTTTGTATAGCTTGGATCTGCTTTGAACTTTGCTAACAATACATCAGAAGAAATAAAATGAAGAATCGCTCTTGCTAATTGCTGTTTCTTTGGGTTAAGAAGACAATTAAGTAGTAAGGCCGTAGCCGCGACTCAAGTGGTAGTATATTGGCTTCAAAATCGGACAGTTTGGAGTTCAATACCGGCCGCGCCCGAAGAAATTCTTTTTTTCAGGCAGCTAAAATAACGTTGGATTAGTGGTTGCCTAAATACATTATCAAGTCAATTTACACTATTAATTTAGTCTCCCTATTAAATGTTGAATGCCACCCATGGAGCGAAATAACTACTGAGCACAGACATCTTTCACTCTCTCTACATCCCATTTTAGAAAAAAACTTAACACATGCTGATGCATTATAAATGTATTCATACCCACTTGAGTGTTAAGTTCTTTTTATTTTTTTTATAAAAGGCCCTATCTCGAAAAACTAAAAAGACTATATAAGACCTCGATCATTCCAGTCCAACTTTATGGTGCAGAAGCATGAACCCTATCGAAAACGGACAAAGATATCCTTAGTTATTTCGCGAGAAAAATCCTTCGAAAAATATTCGGGGTTTGGGGGAGAAGGTTTAACGACGAACTATACGAGCTGTATAGCGACATCGTCCTAGTCAGACAACTGCGCGTCGGTTGCTTGAGATGGCTAGGGCATGTAGAGCGAATAGGCAAAGTTAATGATATTGGTACCAAAAGAAAGGTCAGACAGTCCTCTTTTCAAATCAAGCGATCGGCCAATCTTTTTCAGGGATTAACCCTCCACCGACCAATTATAGAAAAAGTTAACAAAAACGAGTTTCTTTTATTTTCTTTTTAAAAGTGTAATAATTTATTGGGAATGCATAATATTGGTATACAACAAAGCCAGAATAGTCTATTTATCACATACAGTGACTGATTTAGTATCCCCCACGCCCCTCTTTAACAATCATATATAAAATGGAAACGACGAAGAAAGACAATCCACACCAAAACATATAAAAACAAAGACTTAAGATCTATTGTACGTTGAAGGAATAGGAGTGCACTTCATCCCCTAACCAGTCTGGTGAGTAAAACAAAAAAAAAATTATAAATTTTTTATTATTATCGATAATCTTTTTCAAACTAAAAACCAGAATCGAATCAAATTTATGAAGAAGCGAACTGATGAAAAAAAATATTTATATATAGGTATATGATATACTGTGATGTACATATACCAATATAGTATATAGTATGTAAAAGCTGTATCTGCCTAAGGATTTATTCTATCATAGTTTACAATAGATTACTGTATATTAGTAAACAAGTAAAAAAAAAACATTAAAAAAAGATAGAAAAAAAATGTATACACATACATATATCGGGTTTTCCAATAAGGACGTGACAACTTTTTTTTAAAAAAAAACGCAAACCATTTGAGATATTTCAAAAAATTTATTATCGGCTTGAAGTACAAGCAAAACATTTATGAATGGAGCTCGACTTCGTTCATATTGCCACCGCGGGCACATTTGCAGCGGTCGATTCGTTGGACCCAATTTTCACATTTCGGCCGAAACGGGCGCTATTTCGCGTTCCAACGTCGTCGGCGTGTTGGAATAAACCAATGACTTAACGTAGCCCCATAGAAAATAGTCAAGTGGCGTTAAATCGTACGAACGAGGCGGCCAATTGACTGGCCCATTTCTTGAGATAACACGCTCACCGTACTTACTCTTGAATAAATCGATTGTAGCGTGTGCTGTGTGGCTTGTGGCATCATCCTGTTGAAATCACATGTCGTCCAAGTCCATATCTTCCAGTTCGGGCCAAAAATAATTGGTGAGCATGGCGCGATAACGCTGACCATTCACAGTAACGTGACAATCGTTATCGTCGACGAAAAAATATGGCCCAATAACGCACCTGACTGAAGATGAGGAATTTAGTTTCAAACTGATTTCAACGGGAAGAAGATTTAAGATTGTCGCTCAGGACGAAGTCGGGCCCTTTTTTTTGTCATACAAAAAAATGAAAAATGACTGGCCATTTTCAGCAGCAAGATCCTACCCCATTCCGACGAGCTTAGGATAGAGCTAAAACTTGCATGACTGCCGCTGCTGAATGGTCAAGCCCCCTCCTACTCTTTGCCAGGTCTGGCCGCTCTAGGTGCCTGTACTCGGTGGTCAGAAAGGTGAGGGAAATGTAAAAGGGAGGGTTCTTCGTGGAATTGGGTTTTGCTTCCACAATGATTACCATCGTTGTACATACAGCCACTAGGTTGAAGGACCCTGGGTTTAGCGCAAATTATCTGATTATCATTATTAGTGTAATCAAATAAAGCATTCATTAAAAAACGCAAGACAGCAACTATTGACTCAACCGTGACTAGAAACTTGTTTATTTAAAACGTTCTTAATAGGTAGATATTAATGATCAAACACAGATCAACAAGATATTGAATTTTTTACCTAATTTACCGCAAATAAAACAATCGTTTCAAACAATTATGTGTAATATAATCTATTAGTTGGCGACGTGCACACCATACATCCAAGAAAAAACAAAACGAAAATGCCTTCAGCATCGTCTTTGAGTGACTGAATACAAAGATTTAAATTGTTATTATATCGAACTACCTTAGAAGAATGCATTGCAAGAATTCGTGTGCTCCTCAGCTTATTTCCCTGGAGATATAGATGGGATTCCTCCTGTTCTTGTACAGGACCTAATTGGAAGGTGGAAACGTCGTAACTGGCATCTGACCACAACTGGTGTAGCAGAGACAACAACATCTGCTTCTATGAGAGAGGAGGTACTTGAACTTGTCATCTCGTCTTCCTTTCTTCATACTCTTATCAAGGTTTAGCTTAGCATGTGTCAAATGAGGCATCATTATCGGATCATATTCACATAAGGTTCAATATAGGATGCAATATCTAACAGGTTAAAACTAGATACATGAAACTCACGGACTGTAATACTTTTCAAGAAAATCTCGCTATCAGAGATGACTCACTGCCTTCATCTCTAAAGTCCATTGCGGACATAAATAAGGCAGCGGATCAACTAAATGAAGCTCATCTTAATGTAGTTGCAAGTTTAAATTCAAGAGAGTTAAAGGGTGCGTACCATCGTGCAATTCGAATAGATGCGCAAAATGGTGAGAAAAATGTTTATTAAATCTAAACACACCGGTAATTTGGAGCTATGCAAGTCCGCTTTAACCAACTGCAATAAACAATTTAGAAAGTCCAAGAGAGCTTCCTGGAAATCGCGGGAACTAGGAAAAACTGTCAGAAATTTCAAATCTCCAAAAAGTTCTCTCAAAGGGCTCTTCAAATAGCTTAGGTCTGTTACAAAAACTAGATGGTACTTTCTCACCTAATCGATAGGAAACTCTAAAACTGCTACTTAAGATTCTCCTGAATTAACCGCCTATCTGGAAATATGTCCACGATAGACAAAGCTGAATGGTCCATGAACTCATTTAAACCACACACCTGGATCGGACAGAATCTTCCCTATCCCACAAGTCTGGAGGGATGTAAACGTAATATGTTATCCACAAACCAGATAAACATAGTGAACTAACTAAATCTTATCGACCTGTAAGAGTTACATCATTTTTTCTGAAAACCAGGGAAAGACTTATCGATTTCCGATAAGTCGAACAGAGATATTTTCAATAGAAACTCACCTCTGCACCCTTACCAATATGCATACAGGAAAGAAAGATCCACGGAAGGCGCTCTACTGAATCTGTTAACGAGGCCTACCTACCTTCCTAGATAATACAGGATATGAGTGCATTTCGGAAGCCATGTCTAAAAAATAAATTTTGATTAAATTTTGATTTATTCGCATCTTACGGTGAGACTAAAATTTCAATCTCAGCAGTCAAAGGTTTTTCACAAGGAGCTGTTCTCTCACAGTTCTTGTGGTCACTGGACATTGATGAGCTACTAATAGAACTTAGTAATCTGGGCTATCAAACATAATGATATGCCATGAACGAACTTGTCAACTTTCAAGCTATACGAGTTTCATGACCTGTTTAAACCGATTACTGTTTAAACCGCTTTATAGAACTTTAAAGATTTAAAGTTGATTTAATGGTAAAATAGAAAAATGATTCATCATTGGTAAATTGACTCTAATTTCGTGTTTTTGAGATAGCCTTAAAGTGACTATTGTGCTACTATAATATACTCCCTAAGTTTGAATGCCATATTGTAGCTTAGAGTGCCGTAGTAGACCGTACTTAGCATTTTTTTTAGCACTATGGTTTAAAAAATACAGTTTACGAGTAACGCATAGCATATATTTTTTAAGCTCAACCACATGAGCCTTCCAATTTAAATTTTTTTTCTGTAATAATCTATAAGTATTTAAAGCTGTTCACAACACCTATTGTGAAACAACTCGAGCTACGATAAATTATAAGAACAATTAGATCTTCTATAAGTATGAACACCTAAGGAAAATTTTGCATACGAATATGAAAGAAAGCTAATACTTCTTTCAAGCGAACAGAGACCTTTTAAGTAACATACCATTAACTTAGTTTTCTCGATTATAAGCAATCGTGATTTGTGAATCATTGTCGCAATTGTAAATTGTAAATCTTGTTGGAGACTTATCACGGAGTCTGATATGTTGTTATTGGAGTATGAAATTGCCATATCACCAGCAAATGCATATCAATCTGATCACTAAACTTTTGTTGGAACATTGAATTGATAGAGATCAAGAACAAAACGGGTCCTAAGACTGAGCCTCGAGTTACTCCAATATTTATCGATTCCGGAATATCTACAATAGTTTTACCCGTTGATTTCAGAAGGACAAATACAACAAAAACCAATTATGAAATACCCCTCTTAATCCAATTTTGTACAATTTATCTAGCAATATGCCAAGATTTACCAAACCAAACTCCACAGTCAAATCAATAAATTAAGCAAGGCAACTGGTATTATATTAAGACCATCATATAATTCACTAGAAAACATTAATATTCTTCAGTTAGTTTCGAAAGCCAAATTGTTTAATAGAAAAAACATTATTTTTGTTAAGGAATAATTTTACCCGCTCTTTACAAGCTTTTCAAATAGTTTCAAATAATTTAGTGTGGGATGTATAGAAATAGGCCCATAGGCTGAGTGATCGAAGTTGATCTCAATTATAGAAATGTGCCATAAAGGATGTGATTCAATCATGAATATACGTTTAAACTACCGAGGTCAATTGTAACGTCATTCTAAAGACTGCTCACAATTCTGTTCGAGGAGCTCGTAGAAGTAATCTTTATTACTTAATCGACTTGTTTTTCTATGGGGCGTAATAGCATATCATTGTGTTGCCGAATTTGATATTGAATCGGATTGTTATCAGGCATTTCTTCAAGTGCCTGAAGGTCAAAATTTATTGTCATAGTCTCCCTCTAATGACAAATCCACACCCAAGAGATTTTGCTTCTGCTTTCTATGACAATAACCGAGGTACTTACAGAAACTGTGTACTGAGTGTTTTCACAATTCTTTTGCCCGGCTGTTGTTATCACACTTCTTTGATAGCAGTGATATCTTCTTTGAGATGGTAAAAGGCCTCTGCTAATTATTCGCTGTATCTGGCTGCAAGAGTCCCATTACCGAAAGTTATAGTCATTTACCTGAGTCGTCTGCTTTAAATTCATCCATATCCGATGCTATTAATTGCTTCACAATATATATGGCTTAGAGCCACTACCTAAAGGATCAGATCATTCAGAGCATAGCACCAGGGATAATAGCTTATGAAGTTGGAGCACTGCCATTCATTCGATTAAAACTTCTTCGGCGCCGTCTCTATATTGGCTTGGTAAAAAAAAACCTAGTCATTAGCATCGTCAAATTAATTGCAAATAATATGCTGGTGTGCTGGATGACCATATGTTTACTTAAATGATTGCAATCAAAGCTTCAATGACGAAATCAATTTTTATGCCAAAAACCCAGCCTTGCTTGCATGTACGAGTAACTTGAAAACTTATCCTTTGTCCTTTCCCTTGACCACGAATATTTTGTGCGCTCAGACGTAAAATTAGTTAGCCAAATACGGAGGTGTGTCCTTTTGAATGGAGCTGCATTGGTTAATTAAAATGCGTTAACTAAAACATTCCCCATATCCCTATGTCCCTATGGGACCTATGTAGGTACTTCAATAAACGAAAAGAAATTTTTTCCCTTTGTGTCTTTTCCTTTTTAAAAAACCAGTCTCATTTCTATCCTCACAATTATAAGTTTGCCTGGTTAAAACATTTTCCACTACACCCTGCCCAGCAAGGTAAATATCCTCATTTACTAAAACAGAGGATGAAAAATGAAAAGAAAAAAAGTTAAAACGAAAACATGGCCGCAGTGTATAGCTTCCCAGGAGAGCAAGCATTAAAAATGAGTTACTCATGCTCTGTTATGGCCGTGTGTCTGTGTTTTGCAGTAGTCCTGCATTTTTTTTCCTCTCCCATTGGGTCAAAGGATTATGCCACAGAAATATGGAGAAGAAAAAATATCCCTTTTTTAAAAGTCCACACATGCAAATAGGTCTTTAAATTCTACCGTTAATGGCTAACTGTCGTGGAATATGTGCAAAAATGCGGATATAATCTCTCAAAAGGATAATATCGGTCAGGACCTGCTTCACCTGGAGCAGAGCAGTGCAGTGTGGGAGGGCGAAATTCACTAATGGAACGTGAAAGTATGGTGCACTATTTGTCAAATCAGAAAATGTCCTTATCAGGATATGGACGAAGGATGTCAGATGAGGGTATATACGAGTATATTTATTTTTACCTATTTTCAACATCAGACACATCTGTGCTTGTGATTAATTTTGTGCACTTACATGTTTACCTATCTGTCTATGGTATCCTTATCGTATCGATTGAGAGGTAGAAAAGGGACCGTAGACCAGTGTTGATACGTGTTTCTTGTCGTTTTACCCTCAATCTTAAACAATTTTTCACTTCATTGTAGAAATTTTCATTATTTTGTGTTAAGGGCTGGTAAATTTTGTTAAATTGGTAAAAACGGTAAAGTGCTTATTAGTCAGCTAGGTAGCTAGGTTTAGCTCAGATGAATGATGATTATTTTTTAACTTTTTTTCATAAATGTAATAAGTACTCCACGCATATGTTCAAAACAAAATGCATCTTTAATGCATGAACTTGCTTGTGGTCGACATCGCATAGCACTTAGATTCGTCGACTTTTATTCAAATAGTGCCGCTTTCTATTCTTAACAGATAGCTCACAAAACAGGGAAACAGTTTTAGAAAAAAAACCGTTCTTCATTTTCTCAACACATACAAATTGCAAGATGATTAAAACACACTCAGTAGAGAGACAGGGCCTTGGTCCATGCCTGATCAAGTTTTCTATGTACCCTTGTCGTGATGTTATGCTGCAAACCACAACTTTTAGTGCCTGGTTTTCTATATGATTACTTGCGTTGAGAGGGAAAATCAACCATATGTGCTCTACATAATCTTACCACATGGATTGAAAAATCTCTCAGAGATAAAGAGATAAAGAGATAGAGAACATCACAGAATTCTCCCAGATATATAGAGACACTCAAAACATGGGAGTTGACGACGCCACATGTAAATGGATAAAACAATATAAACCTCATTGGGGAGCAATAAGCTCAGTGTGATAACTACGAAAGGATGCCCCCAGAGAGGAGTACTCTCACCTTTACTATGGTCCATCGTAGTTCATGAACTACTGATTATTCTCAGCAATGATAGCTTCTATGTCCAAGGATATGCAGACGACATTGCTATCCTAATCAGAGATAAATTCGAACACACAATCTGAGATCGCCTCCAGACGGCTCTGGATCTAGTTGCTGAGTGGTGCACCAAAGTTGGCCTCAAAGTCAATCCCAAGAAGAAGACTCAGAAATTCCAAACTCTTCGATGAAACAATAGAGTTCTCAACGGAAGTCAAATATATAGGAATCACACTGGATGAAAAACTTACGTGGAACACTCACCTTTCCCAGACAAGGTCAGGACCTCACATGGACCAATAAAGTCTAGCTGGAAAAAATTGGGGGCTTAATCTCAAAATAACACTATGGATGTACACGGCAATAACGAGACCTATCATCACATATGCAGCCGCTGCCGGTTAGTGACATAAAGTAATGCCGAGGTCAACACAGGCCAACCTCAACAAACTACAGATACCTAGCATGTGTCTGCGCAATTGGTGCAATAAAAACCACACCAACAGCTAAACATCCCACCACTTCATCTGGGACTTATGGAAGAAGCAATGGTAAATGCCTACATGCTCATTGCAGAAGATGAATCCAATTCCAAACTAGTTTACTCGTATGCTGCAATTCTTCATGATTTAAAAAAAAAAAACGAACAACTTGGAATACACTTAATAGACAAATGCCTACCACGACACAACTTTCGGCACAACTTTAAGGTTACATGTTCAGACCATCTTAACTGGGAAGAGAAAAAAACCAACATTCACCAAGAACTTACATGTATGGTACACAAACGGATCATAAACAAATGAAGGCGTTGGAGCCGGGGTATACGGTCCTCGCACTACGCCATCCGTACATGCCAATATGAATACAAGCCGCTGTGTATTTCAGGCTGAAATCCATGCAATAGAGCTTTGTGTTCGAGGGAATCTAAACAGTCATAACAAGCAAAACCATTCAAAAACAGCAGAGCAGCCCTGCTTGCAATTTTGATAAAATCAAAACTGGGATTGCCTTCAACTCCTACAACTACTGGCCACCACAAATAAAGTCCATCTGACTTGGGTGCCAGGACATAGCGGACATAAAGGCAATGAAAAAGGAGGCGAACTACGACAGAAAAGGATCCGCATCTCAATTAATGATGCCAATATCATTCTGTGGGCTACCACTATACACTATAAAAGGAAGTATTAAAACCAGTCTAGGGGAAAATAACCTTCATTTCTGGAGAGAAACCGAAGGAAACAGACAAGCCAACGACTTTATACCAAGCAGTTGCCACAAAAAAAGGCAAAACAACTACTACAACTAAGTAGAAGTCAGATTCGAGTGACCACAGCCTTCCTCACAGATCACTGCCGTGTGAAAAAACACCTGCCGACCATGGGCATAGCACAAGACAATACATGCAGACTGTGCAATGAGGACGTGGAGCAGAACACATACTATGTGACTGCAATCGTTTAATCAAAACACACCAACCTTACCTAGCTAAATTCTACCTTGAAGCTGTGGACTTAGCCGCCAGCTCACCTAAAGACTTAGCCGCCTCTCTAACAAATTGCGGAATCGTAGGTGAGCTCTAAATGGAGGACATCACAATAGGTCCATCGGTGGTTGCAGTGATCTGGGATTCATTATATCACCTCCCACAACAATCAAATCTAATCCAAGGTCCAACAAAATTTACTCGTAATTTGTTGCATTTAAATATAGTATGCATTTATAACACTTTTAATTATTATATTTTTTAAATATATATTAACATTGATTCACGTGGACTGCACTTGCGTGTTGCTGGCAGGTTGTGCAACTGGACACCATTTTCTCTATATCGAGATCAATACTAGATAACCAACATTATCGGCATGACACTTGCTTCATTCGGCTCATACCCCAATGACCCTGAAGTAGAATTGAGACGACTGTGTTCTGTAAGTCGACGGGCATGATTCGACTGCAAAAAACATTAGCGCAAACACAAAGATATAACCTTCTACGAAAGAATGGCAATATTGATTGATTCGAATGCGTCTTTTCATTAACGTATCACGTTAGTCAGGCCAACCTTTTTTAAAATACTGCAAAACTGTTTGCGTTTTTAATGCAAAGGGAATTGGGTGTTCCGAGCCGTCTAAGTGCAGGGGAGAAATCATGGCACCCATACCAAGTGATGATGCATCAGTCGATAAGGTAAAAGATAGATCTTTTTCGTAATAAACCAACTGAAGCATTGGCAATACAATTCTTTAATCGTTTATTCTCAATGCGTTAAGGGGACCATCAAGTGGAGAAAAGTTGTCTAGATATTGATTATAATAGTTAATTTTACCAATACACGCTTCTAGTTCTCTGATATCTTTTGGAGATGGTAGCTGTACTAATGCCCTCACGTGGCTCCCTGAGGGTGTTATGCCCTTAGAGTCAATAATGTCTCCCTAATATCCAATTTTCTCTGCTGCGAATACGCATTTCTCCAGCTTACACCGAAATTTATTCTGCTCCAAACGCTCAAGAACAGTATTTGAATTCTGCAAAAATATTCCGCATTATCTCAGCCAGATATAATATGTTAAAGTCATTAATAAGACTATATCTTGCACAAAAAAGGTTTCATTTTTTTTTATTATCTACAAAAGCTAACAAAGAAGCAATGGCAACACTGAGTAAACCTCTCACCAATACTTTTAAATACCACTTTTCGGATACAATTTTTCGACGAAGTTAACTCGTCGTCAATAATCAACTCGTCTGTCGGTTTCAGTGCGGCAAAATGTCTATCATGATTGACGTACGTACTATGAATCAAAATCGGGAGTTTGTCCCTTAAATGTTAGCCTACAACAGGTGGAAGATCATTTTTGAAACGAACACATCCCATGGGAACAAAGGAACGGTATTGAACGGTATGTCCAATTATGACTCTAGCATCGACTTAGCATAAAATCGAACACTACACGTTACCGTATTGGTCAAATAGTAAATCGTGATGTTGGACATGATTGGACAATATGGCATCGAATCAATAGTATGATGATCCAGTCCACCGTCTTCCAAAAATTTATAACCCATATTCGTTCCGATTGAGAATTTTTTCAAAATATAAATCAGCAATCCAACAGGACTTGTGGTCAGTGTGATCCCAATCGTATCTGGTTCGGTTACTTGGCTGTTGAAGAAACCACTTTCCTCCAACAATAAAAGTATTTTATCCATGATAGGGAAATGGAAATGCAAGTGCTTCTTTTTGACAAATAGCGATGGATACAAACTTGCAATTTCAACTTTTACAAATGATAGTGGACTTCTAAGGACGCACATATTCGAGTGATAGCCAACGACATTTGAGGAGAAAAATTTTGTAAGTTGAATGTTAAGTTGTATTGGCATATTTTCCCAATACGAGATGTATAGTATCTCGAGTGCTCCCAGCTCTTAATAGTTAAATTAACTGCTATTTTAGGGATGCAGCAGAAGGGTTCAAGGCCATTAAAAGGAATTTATAAGCCCTTTCTGTCCAGTTCGTCAGCCTTTTCAATCCCATCAAGGTTTGGTCTTGTTCTTACTTCTAAATTTTTGGAGGGTTTAGAAGCAGTACATGATTGATTTGAAGTCAATGATGTGCTAGCTAAGGGTATTCATAGCTACTTGACTATCCGTGAATATATGGATGGAGAGTTGTAGATATGGTTGGCACATTCTTAAATGACGTATAGTTCTGCCTAAAAGAGACGGAGCTTTTTGCCTTTGTCAAGTTGATGTTATTGTTTTGTCCATGTATACCAGTTCACACTCCTGATTCTATTTTAGAACTATACGTTTAAAACTTTATGCTATTTTGGTTGTTTGGTGGATTATTGCTAACCCATGCTTCTTTGTTAGAAACCTCCGTGGAGTATCCTTTATCGAAGTATGATGTTTTTTTTAAGGCGGTTTGTTTCCGTGCAGATCATATCAATTTCCAGTATTTTAGAAAGCAGGGTTCTTAGGTCCAGGTGATTGCTAAAACTTAACTCGTTGATTTATACCAGAGTTGCTGACCTGCGTAGTGTCACTTTGTTAATATATAATATAAGTTCTATTATTGCTTCTATTGCAGTTGTCAGGCAGGTCCAAAAGGCTCCGGAAATACCCAGACATTCAAGACGCTGTTCTCTTTTCAGCTTTAAAATAGTGATCTTTTGCGTGGCTTTAGTCAACCATACTATTGAAGCATATGTTACAATATAATGTTATTATCATTGTGTAAATCCAGTGAGTGATCTTTGGAGAGATCCCCCATGTGCTGCCATACATGCGACGGCAGGCCCGTTGGGTGCTTTAGTTATTTTGTTGTTTAAGTGAAAGTTCCAATAGAGCTTTTTATCCAGGATTACTCACAGATATTTGACTCCGTCGGAGTACTCAGTGATTGCGTCACTAAGTGAAACTATAGCTAGGTTTATATTTCTTCATCTAGTGAAAGGAGCTATGACAACCATAGTTGGCTGAGCGTTTCTCCCTAGGGCACCAGTCTAGGACTATCTTAAAGGCGTTTTGCATACGTGCAGTGACCTCGTTAGCCCTTCTGTCCCTAATGATGGTGACTAGGTTATTGGCATAACCAATTGTATTGTAGCCTAAGTTCCTTCCTGTCAAGCAGACCATCAATGATCAGATAGTAATTAGGCGGCTCTCAAGCATCACTTCGACCCAGTTGATCGTATGTTGATAAATATTTCTATGGAACAAAGCATTTGATTTGGAGTGAAACTAGTGCACTACTTTCGAGACCAGCGATTGGTTAATCCATATACTGCATAAATATGCCTCTAGAACTAAATACATAAAATAGCAATCTCTGGTATCGATGCAACCCTAATTCAGTGTTAATCGCTACTAACTCTTTTGATTCTTTGTCAAGAGGCAACTTGAATATACACGTCTGATAAGTCTATCTATGTAAAAAAAAACTTTTCATTCTACAATCGATAAAAAAAATCGTTGATGCTTGGGGCTGAATGTCTATTTACCTCAAGTTGTCGGTTTATCGTCATCTTGAGTCACCGCGCATGAGAATGGAACCGTTGGGCTTGAATATTACCACGATGGGTGTAGCCCCTCAACTATTTTATACCTTTAGTGTATTGGTGTCTTAAAAAATTACAACGTGATGCCAGCACGTGCATATTTTGTTAAAAATGCTTTGTTAGTTTGCCTATTATGTCTTTACATGAATGTGCACTCACGTTTTCAATTTTTAAGAGCTTTGTCAGCAGCTCGTTTATAAAAGATATAGAGAATAAAATAAAATGTGCTTTTCTTCTGTTGCTATCTTCATTTTTCTTTCTTCTCGTCGAACATCCAAAAATGTGGTATTGCATTGTGCGCAATATTTTGATTATTGATCCGCGCTTGTACCTTTCCATTGCCCTTTGGTTGTCTTTTATCTTAGATTCCATCTATTTTTGTTATGTATTAAAAAATTTTGTTAATGCGGCTTAGCGCATATTCTCCAAACCCTCGTTGCCAACAATATTTGCTCGTAATTTCTTAATTCAATATATACCTATATATGGTATAACTTCAAATTATTTTTTAAATACAAATTAACACTGGTTCACGTGGATATCAATTTTGTAGGGTCGAAAAAGAAGAAGTGAGTGAAGTTGCTTTTCCTTAAGAATATTACATTTTTTTGTTTAGGGTTACAACAGAAGCAGAAGGCAGCTCATTGCTACCTATAGTCGTGCGTATAAATTGGGAATGTTTATATGAGCTTTTGTTCACTAGGGATATCACAGAATCCCAATATTATAATAGGTTTGTTCGTGGGAGCCTTCTGACCATTATTACGAAAAGCTTTTTAAGATTATAAATAAAGAAATCAAGAAGGTGAATTTTGCTTTTAGTGAGGAGAACAGATCAGCTGTATAGTAGATGCAGATATTTTTCTGTAGCTCCTACAAAAATCCTTAAATCTGTGAACAACTCTATCTGCATGTTTGAAAATCTGACGATTTGTGCGTCGTAAGTAGGGTACAGACCTTCGATCAAAGCTGTCATTCAAAACTGATGTCGTTTTTGAGTGTCTGTGTCCGTGTACGTGCTGTATAGTTTGTTTGACACTCAAACCATCATTCAAGTCTGTAAAGTAGAGCAGTGGACATGGATAACGAAAAATAAAGCGTGTTTATACTTGCAGTAAATGATAGATGAATAGATAAAAACGAAAAGCCAAATTCACATTAGTATTATCAGGGATATAAATAATTCCGGGCCGTTAGATTTCAAAAACTATTTTATAATGTAAAGTGAAAACTATGATGTGTTGCTTAAATTATTAACTCCAGTAATAAAAAACCTGGATATTGTAATAAGAGAAGCAATTACTCCGCATGAAAGGCACGTTTTCTTGCAACTGGTCGAAGTTACAAGGTTTTGAATTACAGCAGCGTCATGGGAAAAAGCACTGTTGGTGAAATTGTTTTTGAAACATGTAAGTGTATAACCTATGCATTGAAAGACTTCATTAAGGTAAGTTCTTATAGGATATTTATTTATTTTCTTTTCTTTCAATTCATAAAAATAACTCATGTCAACTCGCTTGTTAACAGTACAAAATCAATAATTCTCTCAAAGATTGACTATGGAACTGTGGCTTATGGCAAATGTTCCAAATTAAACTTGCGAGGAATCTCAACACTATACCATGCAATTTTTGTTCTCCATAACCAAGAGGCAACCTCAATCATTCAGTCACTCTTAATCACACCACGCCATTCATAAAATAACTGGCACTTACGCCACAAGATCCAAGGTCACCATCACCATCCGCCTTCATTTTATCAAAGCGTCGATCGCACGCAGCTCACCACTAATAACTCCATTGGTTCCAGCCACCATTGACTGGCCATCAGAACCACTGATGATGAAACCGGTACCAGTAGAAATTGTCCATCCGTTCCCGCCTGCATGCCATTATTCCGAGCTTTATGGGACAGTCCGCGTAGTTGGAATTCAGCTCTCAGTATTTTTGAAAAAATATGCCCTCTATGTGGTTTATCTAAACGGAATCACTAATCGTGATTAGAAATATTACGGTCGAAGAATGCAAATACAATTATGTTGTATGGCAGAAAGTTTGTATGACATTTTAACCCAAGGCTCCCATACACCCTACTCAAATTTAAAAAAGGCTCTCATAGAACTCCATTCTATGTGCGAAGGCAAACTAATAGAGGCGTTTCTATCGGGTAAAGACGCACAAAAAACCGTCCGAACTCTACCGCAAACTATAAACCCTGGCTGGTCGATCTACGATTGTCACAGAAAGCTTGATTCATAAATTATGGAAGCGTAGGCTTCCTTCTCCTCACCTCCCTAAATCGAAATCTTCAAACACAAATTAATGATCTAAAATCAATGCCTTCGCAACTTAATTTCAATAATTTCCGTTCCCGAAATTTACTAGGTCAAATTCTTCCGCAAACCCCCAACGCAATAGATCCCGTTCTGGAAACAATAGCAACACAAAATCTTGCTGGCACCTAAATGGGAAAGAATGCGCAGAAATGCAGAAAACCGCGCAGTTTCAACAATACCCCAAACTAAATTCTGCTATCATTGTGACGCCAAATGACAGCAGTAACGGCAACTTTTTATTAAAGACCCAATTTCAGGTATAACCATTTTAAGATTCAGGTTTCGACGTCTCAACTATTCCTGCAACTAATTCTATGTCCAATCCAAAAAACAAGCCCCACTCATTTTTGCAGCCAAAGGCTTTTTATTTTTTTTAAAGAACTTAACTCTCAAGTGAATATGACTACACTTAAAGTGCCTTAGCACGTGTTAAGTTTTTAGAAAGATCTTTGGGCTCATTATCCATTTTGCTCCATGGGTGGCATCCAACATTTAATGAAGAGACTAAGTTGTTAGTGGAAGTTGACTTGTTGTCGTTTTCTAGGCAACCACTCATCTTACGTGATTTTAATTGCCTGAAAAAAAGAGTGTCTTTTGGGCGCGGCCAGCATTGAGCCCCAAACGGTCCGATTTCGAAATCAATATACTACCACTTGAGCCACGGCCACCCAGATATTTGGTATTCATCCATTAAAATCTTCGGTACATAATATCTTCGTACAGGTCTAGGGCTCAGACACGTGTTTAACCACATCTTCTCGATCGCATCGGTTAATAAACCAATTGTTGGTGCTGACTTCTTACGAAAATCCGAAAAAAAAACAACAAATTGTGACATGCCCACCATTCTTCGCAATAGCGCAGAAGTACAATTTAATTGTAGTAGACTTTGCTGCTTTATTGGAACCACCCGACTTCAACTTTCCCATCAAACACACGGTACTACTTAACATCTTAACAAAGGGTCCTCTGGACACTTTCGCCAGAGACGCTTAAATAACAACAAACTCAAAATTGCAAGGGACGAATTCAATTATATGGTCCAAGTATGGATTTGTCAGCCATTTCCATCTCCATGTTTTTCTCCTAAACTAGAATTAGATGACTGGGGACTCCAACATATGCATGACTTTACTACCATCCTTCACGGATGCACAGTTTTCTTGAAAATAGACCTGAATCTGACTTATCGCCATATACCAATGACTCAAAACAGCTGTTAACGCCACGTCACGAGGGGCTTAGAGTTAATGTTTGTCTATATAGATAACATTTTTGTTGCCAGCAAGTCTGAGGAATTGCATAAAAGCCATCTCAAATGTCTGTTTCAACGGGTTTCGGATTTCGGCCTTCGTATCAAATCCTCCAAATATACGTTCAGTGTATCTACGTTGCAGGTTTTAGAATTTGATATTTAAAAAAAGGGTTAAAGAGTTACAAATATCGAAAGTTTTCCCGAATCCAAATTTATCAAAAATGCACAACATTTCATTGGAATGTGAAACTATTATCACCTTTTCATCAGCACATATCAAGTACCTTCATCCCTATCTACTACCACTTAACAAAACTTTCCAAAAGTACCTAACACTTGATCAAAAGTTTTCACTTGGCCTTCTGAGTGCAAAGAAGAATTCGAAAAAGCACAACCACAACTTGCTGATACAAAACTCCTCGTTCACCCAGAAGAAAATGCAAAACTCAGTATCACAACAAATGTATCTAACACTGATATTGGGACAGTAATCTAAAAAGCTGAAAAAAAACCAATCGCCTTTTATAGTAAGAAGCTGTACCCTACAAAATCTCGATACTCTGTATTTGATAGGGAGTTACTAGCTTTTTACATGGCAATACAATATTTTACGAAATTTGTTGAGGGCCAAGATATTTCTTTGCTTACAGACCACAAACCGCTTACGGGAGGGATTACAACAAAAACACGAACGGCAGCTGGATATGTAAAATGTTCGTTGAACATCGTTGCCGACACCCTTTCTCATCCAAATGCCGATTCACAGAAATCAAAAATTTAACAGAAGCCCAAGTCGAAGATGAAGAACTCGTCCAATTCATTCGTCATCCACCCAATAATTCCAGTGTGAAACTTGATCTATTGAAGGTACCTGATTGCGACAATTCCTTGTGGTGTGAAACATCTATGGACAACAAAAGGAAATATGTTCCGCAAGACGAACGCAAGCCCTTATTTCACGTAATCTATTACTCATACATCCGGGAACTCGCGTCAGAAAAAAAAATCGGTAGAATGTATTTCTGGCCAAAAATGAACCATGGTATCAACCCATGGGCAAATAATTGCATTTTATGCCAGAGAGAAAAAGTCCATAGGCACATAAAATTTCTGTCGAATCAAATCAAAATCCCTGCAGGTAGATTCCAGCATATTCACCTAGATATAGTCGGCCCACTTACTCTGCCTAATGACTACAAATACTTTACTCACAATCGTGGACAGATTCTCCTTAGGCCTATCCATAGGGATATTAGTACAAAAACAATCGCCAACACCTACGTCAACGAACATGTGTCTCAATCCTCAATTCTTCTCCATTGAAATTGCACAGTTGAGTTTACTTTTTCCTTTTAGCACAAAGTTGTCATGCAATCGAATATTTTTTTTAGAAACCAAAATTTGATACTCTGTTCGCACTTGTAAACGAGGGGTTATTTTACAAAATGTATTTTAATTACATCTTACCATTTATACTTAAATTCGGGCACCGTACATTACATTATATGTTCATAAGATAAGTGTATTTAAGAGACAACTATTTTATGAGTATATGGGAATGAGTTGCTGTTCCTCGTTGCTTTTTATAAAATCCGAAAAATTTTCATGTTCGACACTCTCGTTTTTTTTTTAAAGTATCTTATTATTATAGCTCATTAACAGCTATCAAATGAAAATAATATTTTGTAGCTTACCTTTTACGATTATATTGCTAACAACATATGTATGAGCAGAATATTAATTTATTCGAATATAAGAAATATTTTTAAATAATATTTCATGTTCTAATGTGGGAACATGGACGCCTGATATTCGTCAACAGGCATGCCGACTTTCACGAATGAAAATGTAGCCTAGCAAGAAATAGCGCAAAATAATTGTTGGATCACGAAAATTGATCCTGATCAAACGCAAGATCCTTTATTGTTGTTTTAATGCAAGCAAACCGATGACTTACATAGACCATGGGTGATATTAAAATACGCTTTTTAAAGCTCTGGAGGGTCTAAGGAATGCCTTCTAGGTCTTAAGACTCGACGGAGGAAAAATCCCGAGGAGGTGTGGCCTCGCGGTAGAGGGCGGAGAATGCCATAGTGGAGGCTAACGTGGGCTCGAACGGTTGCCGTTCGTCTAGGACACGAACTTGACCTGGCGGGAAGAAATTCTGTCACGAAAGGTCAACGGTATGCTTTCCACTGTATGCATCAAGTCAAGTGCAGTGGAAAATAGAATGTCGGCGAATGAACCCTACATATGTATGTATATGGAGAGTCAACGGCGGCATCTTTAACCTCAATAAGGTGAGGCTACTCACTTGTGCGTCAGGTGGCAACCAGCACTTTGTGAAGCCATAAGCCAAAAATAAAAACCTTCTTGTACAAATATGAAATGTAAAAATAAAAGAAAAGCGAAAAGTGCTAGAGCGTCCCCCTCAAGCGACGGATACAGTTCAGTAAATGCGATTCCAAAACGAAATCAAAACAAATACAAAAGTAAGCTACCTATTGCAACCTGGAACATTGGCACGCTTACATCACGAAGCTTATATTTGGTAGAGACACTGACAAAATGTTGAATTAATCTACAGCGATTTGGAAGGCGGAGGGAGAGTTGTAGGTTAAGCTTATCTGAGAAAACGCCGCCATCATACCCGCTATCAGTCTTTCTCACATCTATGTGGAAAGGGATTGACTTGTCGTCCATGAAGGCGTCTTCCTCCCAGAAATATCTAGAGGGGATGCTTACATTTGTCAAACCAATGTTGAAGCATAATGTAGTCAATGTTCTCTGAAAGTATTTCTAATGTACTAAGAATATTAGCGTGTCAGAATATTAGCGACTTGCCAACTGTTTAGTCGCTTTAGTCGCAACCACTGTTTAGTCGCAACCACTTGCCTGCTGAAAATATAGAGGGATGTCGGGTGAAACGTGGAGTAGTGCGTCGGACTCCGCTTACGCAAACAAATCCTGCCCGTTGGACTTTGCTTAGTTTGCTGTGGTTGATTGCATTGTTTAAGGCCGTCCACCAAACAACCACCCCGTAGGTGAGTATCAGTCTAATAACCGAGACGTATAGCCAGTGGGTAATGTGAGGATGAACAGATCTTTTATCAGAATCTCCACCCACTTTGGAATGGATAATCGTACTATTTAGCAGAGGCTAATCAACTCACCAAATAAGTCATCTACCTACCTACCGACAGTGCAGTGCAGTTGTGATTGCGGATGTATTGACATTGTTAAAGGTTCCTTCTACGTCCAGAAACGCCACCATTGTGTACTTTGTATAAGAGCCGTTTCCACCGACATGCCTACTGAATGTTGAGCCGTGGACAAAAGTCGTGGATCAGTTTCGGATCACATGCGAATATTAATCAGTCGTCCTGGAGTTTTCAAAGGAAAGATGATAGACTTGTAGGTCTGGGGTTCTTTGGAACAACATGAGAACATTCTCATGAAAACTACATTAACTTCTATGCATGAAAAGGGAATGTGGATCATTTCTACGCAACGCCTCTGAGGATATCTGAGGACATTTGTAACTCGACAGATATTATACCGTCGGGCACAGCTATATATCTCACCAGCTTATCTCTTGTAATCAGACCGTGAATTTTTGTCGCGGCAGTAATAGTCCTACTAAGATTGTTGCTGGTCGTGAATAGGGAAATTGGGTGTCCGATAGCAGGTTGAGTGATCCATCACTTGAGGTCGTCCAAGAGCCATCGTTTTTTTTCTGTTTTTCAAAAAGCATCATATTATTTGCAGAGAGGATTTTTCTTAGCCTCATCCATTACATGGAGGTTTTTTCCTATAGTTTTTCCTCCGAACATATTTGTTAATAGATAAAGAATTTAAAAACCAAATGTATCTTTCAGTAGTAAGGTTTTAATAATCATATCTCTGTGTAAGCTGTTCTTAATCAATAGAAAATTAATGTAAATGTTTAACGATGAAAATAAAATAAATATCTATCTATCTTTTCTTAGCCTCAGAGGTTTCTGTTTTTTTTTATCGCAGAATGACCTCCAGGATTGTCGCTTTGTTGTCCTCAGTCTGTCACTTTCTTGTCCTTTTTGCTTGGTTCAAAAGTTTCCTGCAAAATCATCATAAAGTTATAGAAGGTATACAATTTAATAGCCCCTTATTAACTAATAAACTTCGTCTTCCTAATCGCTCATAAGTAGTATTAACTAAACAAAATACACCCGATGAACATAAACCGCAGTCATAGTACTGGTGTCCACCAGTAAGACTTTTTCTTGCCTCTAAGTTGAATAGAAAGTCAAAAAGCAGCTAATGCCTGACTGAGAGCCAGGGTGAAACCTTTAACTTTCATGTCAAGCTCGTTGGTGTTACATGGAGACTTAAGAGTTCAGAAAACAGTAGTTTTAAAAGTGCTCCTCTGTATTTTGGCCAATCAGTTTTCCGATAATTCCTAAATGCAAGTTGGTGGGGAGAAGCATTATTCAGAATGAATTGGATGTGATCTATTGTGATCTATTGCAAAAAAGAGTGCTCAGACGATGTCATCCAGTTCGTTACCATTTGAGTTATGTTGTCGGAGACAAGAGTGATATCTAGCACTTCTTATCGTTACGTGTAAAATACTGGTAAAAACTGTGGCTGAAGCATTTAGAAGCAAAATTCAGCCGTAGTTCGCAGGGCCCGGCAAGTTACTTAATAGAAAACAAGTGGGAATATATTTCTGGATTCTTGTGTAGTATTGAATATGATATTTGTGTAGATGTAGTAAGGAATTCATCATCAAACTGTACGAGAATTCTGTAATTTCCGTGCCTTCCTTGAACTCCTACAGTGTGACCGATCTATCCAATCCATTGGTATAGTGGGGCTTTGTACTCTGATTTGAATTTTCATTAAAGGATGGGCTCAGGAGTTTTGCAATTGCGTTCGTTGTATATTTTATGCACCCATAAGCTCCTTTACTTCCCTCATGCGAATCAAAAATGACTTTACTCTAATCATTAGCATTTAACAGCAAGAATTCCACTCATTCCTGCTTTGAACGATTTAACTACCCCGAAATACCGCACTGAGAAATATCGAAGTAGAAAAACATAGTTTATGTGGTCAACCTGATTCCACTAATATCTTGCGTCCCATCACCGATTCTCCAACTAAATCTTACTCGACTTCAAATTTTTCGAAATATAACTTTTTGCTTCCAGTATAAGATATTCTATCAGCAAAACGATTAAACAAAATCTTGAAAAGATAGATTTTTTCCAAAGTTATTTAAAATTCTAGGAAATGCTATTAGTTTTAAAAAAACTACATTTGCATGAAATCGGAAAAGTCCTATTTCATCTGGCTGTTATCCCATGACAACACTGCCCAAGACAAATGTCATTCTAATTCTAAACCAAAAAATCATCCACAAGAGAAGGCTTATTTGTTAGTCTTGAACAGTCCCCGAAGGACAATTGTTGAAAAATTATTCGCAATTTCATTTTCTGACGATCAGTTCCTTCTTTTTGCTTTCATTTGCTGATGCCCATGGAAAATGACTGACTTTGACATGTTGTCTGTCTGTGCTGTCGAATTTACGGATTAGGATAGCAATGTAGAAGGGGGAGAGGTGAAAGATAAATATCCCTGAAGGATGGGCATTGGAAATTTAATTTAATTTCAAAGGACTTTCTAAGGAACTGGCTACCTTTGAATAAACCAATGATTTTTGTTGTTCGGTTTGTTGCAAGTTTTCTTGTCGATGAAAATCGATTTGGACGATAGAAAGGAAATTGAAATTGTTTTGATTTTTCTTGAAAGCCGACCTTTGTGTTAGTTGAACATTTTCAAATATTGTGTACGAAGATGTGAGAGTTTGCTTTGATTTTGATTTGTGGTTGAAAGTCAAAAAGGTGATACGGTCAAGCCTGCATTCAACATTTTCATGGGTAAATCAGGATAATGGAAGTATTATGAATGGGCCGCAAGCAAAGGTGAGATGTTGGTCGAAATGATAATATACCATGGTAACGAGGTTGATTGAACGGATTTTACAAATAAAAATAATGGTCTGGACGAGCGGAACTTGATGATTTGTTGATTGGGATCGAGTAAAAGAGTAAGTGGATAATAGGCAACACAAAATTTTGTTCAAGTAAGTTCGGAGGCGATTGATTTTATTTTATTTCCAAGGAGCTCATGGTGATAGAAAAGAGCCTTCCTACACCCAGAAAAAAATTAAAAATATCTTATGCAGAGGATAAATATTTAAGAAATGAAGCAGTTGGTTACAATTTCAAAGATTCCTGATGAATATAAAATATATAATCAGACAAAAGAGCCACACTGAATTCGTGCAATGGAACAATGTAACAGAGCGCACCCGTTGGCAACTGCTGCAGCGCAGAATAAGAGAAAGAAATAACAAGACAAATGGAAAGTGCTGCACTGAGATTAATCATTGAAGAAACGAACGTAGAGCTAGTTCATATTCAATTGGAGAATAATTCTATGTCCCAAGCAATAAAAATGTTGACTTTGAAAGCCCGTGCACTCATTGGTTAAATTTCCTCTTCCACTCTCAGTCAGTGCAGAAAGGGCCAAAATTCACCCGAAGCACTTTTTTCTCGAAACGACCAAGCACCTCCTCATCCTTTCTTCCTAAAGTCCATTCTTCTACGCCTTAGAGGAGGCCTAGGGCTGTTAATGTCTTATAGAACACTATTACTTCTGTCCAAGAGAGGGCTCGAATTATACTTGTTTACTGTGACGTGCTATCTAAGTCATCAACGTTGTGTGTCCTTTCTGATTGATCATGTTTTATATTATTTACCTCCTGACCTGTCTTCGCAGCTTCTGCTTTCTTACTTGTTTATGCCTAACAAACAGCATCCATCGCATTGCCAGATCGGAAGCCAACCCATACTATGCAGCGAGCTTTCTCAATATTCATCCTGTAGAGACGGATAGATTTAGCAGGATACCAAAAATGGATCTGACTTCATATAATTTTTCCCAATATGCACTGCTATAAGCGGAATTTAAATCGATAAATTTATGGTGAGTGTCGATATAGAATTCGAGGACCTTGTTCAAGATCAGCTTTAATGTAAGAAAACACACTAAGGACGACCAATTAGTTTGTTGACTAAGGTTTTATTCGATTGCATACGAGTATCAAGGCAGAGAATTTCAGTAAGGCAAGTACATAGTGGTTTCATATACCTCGCCCTTGAGTATCGGCAGCTAGGCCGTTAGATCCGCCAGTCTAGTTGAATTTAAAGGTAAAGGGAACTTTGCACATCATCGCCCAGGGTGAATAGTTCGTTCTGCCTGACAACCGATTAATAATCTGAGGAAAAGGTTCTTATATATATACATATTACATATATTGGGGATCTAACACTAGGTGCCCTTGTTCATATGTTGTTGACCTGACATTTTCTCTTAGCTTTTGGTATAATTTTCGAACATCTTACCTGCTCTTGATATCATTTAGTTTTACGCTCCTCGTGGTATTTTTTCTACCTTTTGATTTGCCAATATTCGCCTTTTTATCTTTTCTCATGGAGCTTACTTCTTTTTTAGCACGGCTGCTGTTTCTCTACATCTGGCTCTCATCGTCACCATGAGTTATTCAGTGCTGATCGTGTGAAAACTAGGACATCAGAGGAGGCAAATCTAATGGCTTTCTGGCAGCTTTGCCACTCGGATTCGGGAAAAGATGTTGATGAGGCAGGGGCAGGACGAGGAGTGAGGATATGGGACATTTTATAGGCAAAGCTTACGATTCCAGCCTTTCAATGTCGAACTTTCTCACAGTGTTTCCTCTTTTTAGCGAAGTTACAGAAATAAACATTCGTACCTTGGCCACATCAATTAATATTGACCCCACAAAACCTTCAGACATCCAGAATACTGGATGATCAATGTGGTTGGTGGTAGACTGACCAGACGCATGTCACGTTCTCTTATGAATGTAAAGTTGAGAGAATCGGATGCTCGCTACGACTACATTCCACCCGAACTGAAGTTGATAAATCGGGGACTTTCGTGGCGATCTATCAAGAAACTGCTGAATATATAACTTGGATAGGGCCAGCAGTGCAACAACGAAATTCGTAGCGAAGCGAAGAATGCGAAAGAGGAATCGCATCGAAGGTCGAGCTCTTGAGCTCTACAAGCAAGCAAGGGCAAGGGCAAAGGCACGAGAAACGCGGGATCGAAGCTGTTGAATAACGTACGAAGCTTCTACCAGCAGGTAAAAAAAAACTTGTCAAGGCAAGTGGATCTGCACAGGAGCTAATAGAGATGAAAAAAGGAACCATGTATTAGAGTTACAGTCGGTGCTTACAATATGGAAAAACTTTTTCTGTAGACTGTATAACGGCGAAGAAACTGTCAATTCAGGCAGTATGGACCAATTAATATAGACAATGATAACCAAAACTTCTGTCCACCGAACCAAAATGAAGTAACAATATCTAAGCCCGAAATCTAATGGCCGTCGTATTGGCCGAGGTATGCAAAGCTGATAGAAATGACTTTCTGTGGAGCATACACCAACTCATTTCTCAGATCTGGTCAGAATCTTGATGAATGGAATATCAACATCGTTTGCCCGATCCACATAAAATAAGATCCTCTAAACTGCGCTAAATGTAGAGGTATACTCGTAAGTCTCCCCAACACTTCATGCAAGATTTTATCCGCCATATTGTCTGAAACCCTTGGTCACCAACCTGATTGGCCCCTATCAGTGCGGCTGCAGACTAAGAAAGTTCAAACTCGACCAAATCTTCACACTTCGGTATGTCAAAAAAAAACTCAAGAAGTCATAATAGATGCCATCATCTTTGCATCGATTTTAAGACCGCATATGTCAGCATTTATAGAGACGAGCTTTATAGAGCCATGTATAGTTTTGGTATCCTTGCCAAACTAGTCCGCCAGTGCAGAAAGACGATTGAAAACGCTCCCTGCTCCATCAAGGCCGGTAGCGACTTTGACTTCAAAAAAGATTTTAGTCAAAATGAAGCGCTGTCATGTACCTTCTTTAATATCATATTTGAAGGAACTGAAAATCTTTCAAAAGTCTCTGCGATGATATCTACGTAATTGGGATAACTCAGAGGGGTTTCACTGGTGCGTTCGCTAGTATTGAAGCAGAAGCTACCAAAATAGGTTTAGCGGTAAATGAGGGTTAAACCAAAGTATATGCTATCACCATGAAGGGACACACAAAATCGACGAAATGAACAGAACATTACAATCGATAGCTATAATTTCGAGGTAGTAAGAGACTATAAATGCTGCCAAAAACACCAACACGAAAAATTACGTTTGACAAATATTCTTCTTTTGTGCTAATTGAGAAGCAAAGACTTAACCCGGAAAAACTCAGTAAACTCTATATAAGACCTTGATCATCCCAGTTATACTTTATCAATAGAGTTCACGTTATCGTTAGTCGTATTGAGAGAAAAATGGTTCAAAAAATATTCGCTCCACTTTGCGTTGACGGAGTGACAGCGCAGTAATGAAATACATCACCTTCGGTGGCTTACACAATTAGAAGGAGACCTCAACCAACGTGGAGTGGGCAACTGGTTACAATTAGCTAAAGGCCGGGTTAACTGAAGTTGAGGTAAGTTAGTAAGTAAGTGACGACGATAAATCTGAGTTTATTCTCGAAGGTTGTTTCGTAAAGACTTTGGGAATATGTTTCGTCGATGAATTCATTAAAAGAGTCAATTGTTCCATAGTCCACAGCTACCTTATATTCTAAGCAAAAGACAATGGTAAGATCCGAACTTGTATATTAGTCAAACGTAGGCTTAGTGTGCTTCTACTTCATAATCTCAGCGATACCGCCATAACCGTTGCTAGACTGGAGATTGCCGAAGGTACCCACTCGTTGTCATAGGCATATCTTGGCTACGATTATGTGGGCTCACACAGCATGTATGATAGAGGTAAGTCACTTTTTGATTAATCTCATTGCTTGCAATATTGGCAATGAGCCCACCTTTATAACTAAAACTCGACAATAAAAGCTAGATATCACTCTTCTCTAAAACAACATCACTCAATTGGTAATGAAACATCCAATTCAATCACAATGATGATTGGCCAAATTACAGAGGAATATTTTTAAAAACACTGAACTCTAAAGTCCCCCATGTAACACCAATGAGTTCGACATGAAAGTCAGGGATTTTACCCTGCTCTCGATCAGGCAGTGGCAGCTTCCTCCTTTTTTCTTGCCTCTGGGTTGAATAAAAGACAATGTTAACAAATTAATTATATATATCCTACAGTTAATAATTTTTTGGAGCAATATGGTGTGGCATATACATTATCCGGGTAACTAACAACATATATCCTTTAAACTAACTAGAATGTGTTTTCTAGTTTAAATTTTCATCAAATAAAAAGTCTATATACTTAAAATTACTAACAAGTTCAATTTTAAAGCAAGAAGTTCTGACTAGGTTTTTTGCTGTAAAGTCGTTTTATTGAAGGCTGTGCACAGGTTGTTTCAAACGCTTACACAAAATGTCCAATACCTCTTTAATAGCTCTTGATTTGTGTCAATTAGCTAATTAAGGGCTTTGCATTGGACATATTACAAATTCCTTGGTAGCCTTAAATTAGTTAATATACTCTGTTTTCACCGCTCTCCAGACCGTCAAATGCTTTAACGACTCCAAAATAAATTCTAAGCAAGATGGATATATTCTGGCTTTCATAAGTCAAATGCATAAAATCCCACGACAAGTGGCAAAACTTCAAATTCGTTTCATTTTAATCTCATCCATATTCACTTGTTCGAATTCCCCTTCAACCACTCCCCGCAACTCAGACCGCAAGATAATATTTATTTTAAGAATGTCATCCATCTCAACTCACCCGGCAAATAAATAGAAAAACTCTAAATGTTTATTTTAAGCAGATCCTTCTTGTCCTTATTAATTCCAAATTCACTCAAATTTCTCTTAACCAACCAAATTCATTCTTTTATCTCTCTTTTGTCGTCGAAAGCTTTCACAGACTCATCTGCACATGACTCTACCACACAGGACAATAATAAAACTTTACCAGCTACACGTGAAGGCCATACCGCATCGTATTCCACAAAGTATACAAAGCTCCTCTCCAACACACTTACAAATAAAAAAATGGAAAAAACAAAATCGGGACTCGCAAAACATCCCGAGAAAGGACCTTCGACAATTTTTCCCAACAAATTTTAGTTTACCACCAACGGTAGCTTCCGATACGTTATTGGCCTCGCGTTACCCGTGTGCCGGATTAGTTTCGACAGCGACAAGATACACATATCAACTTCGGTGATTTTTTTTTGTATAGTATTTTTAAATCGCGAAAGCTAAAATATTCCAGCGCGCGCGAAGACTGATTTTTGAAAAAAATAAAGTTTAAAAAAAAAATTCTATACAAATTGGATGGACGACATCCTTTGAATAAATAGAAAAAAACAAAAATAGCAGAACTGACCTACATTCGATCTCAAAGAAAGTGCATCCGTATCCGTAACCGTATCATATTCATGTATAGCTGCTACTACCCCATACACATGATGTTGTGAGTGAGTCCTTCAGACTTGATGTGGCGCTTATGACATGACCGGAGAGTGTTTATAAGTTTCAAGTTTCATATTTTTTTTATCGCCTCATAAATAAGATACAAGTGCCCCGGTATAGGTTTGAGGAAACTTAAAAAAAAATAAAATAAAAAAATTAATACTGTGTCCTTAATCTGTTAAACATAGCCAGTCTGAGGTTAAAGAGTATCTATCGAGTGTTCAGTCCGTTAACGCATATCATACGTATATCAAGGCAAGGTGGCTACAAGAGAAATAAATAAATAAATTTTTTTGAAAAAGTAGGTCTTCTGCCCACTCTGCCATAAAGATACTCGTACTCGTACATATCCAATTACAAATTTATTAAATTGTCGGTTGTGTGTCCTTTTCGCTTCCTGTGCGTAAGTGTGGTTCCTAGTGAAAAGCAATTACAAGCAACCACCCACTAATCTAATACCGCCGCGTTAAATCAATTCGTATGACAACAGCACAGCCCTTATGCAAAAGCCGGAGGAACGTGCAAAATTCATGTGCTAAACTATAAATTAGGTTCGTTTATATGCGTACATCCTGATATACCGCTATAATAAATGGATGTTGCTGTTCATCAAATATCTATCTATTAAGCCATCGTTTTTATTAAAATCCACGTCGAAAGGTCCTATCTACACAGATACATCATCCGGCTTGATAGTGAAAGTTTTCCCTTCCGACTACATAGTGTGTATGCTTCAGCTCTAAGGTGTGCGGTGGTCTATCGGTCTATCATATATTGGATACCGGGAGTGAGTAAGTATCGCGTGCCAATATCGCCTCTTCGAAATCCCGAAGCGGTACACTTATACGAATACGAAAACGAAAACGAATACATATCGAAACGGTTATCATATTTTAATTCTAGTCATCTGTCTCTGACCTTAGTTCCATACCGACTGCTCCTACCCACTACTTCCAATTTTATTCGTATTCCTTGGCCCCGACAGGTTTCTGTTTAGGCAGTAATTTGTTATAAATCGAAATCAAGGACGACAGAAATAAATAAAAATAATAAAAATGTCTGCGTCTTCGTTTTGTGACGTGGTAATTGTTGTGCCTGTGTTTTTACAAGCTCGTCCTTGTGACACAGTATCATGTGAAGAGTAAATTAAGTGCTAGAATTTTTAAGCGAATTAAATTTACACATAGAAAGGATATATTCACATAGATATATTCGTATCTATTCTTGTGGAAAAAGAAAAACCGAAAAAGGAAAAGAATCGACTTCATTGCCAACACCAATAAAAAGGTTTTAACTGACCAGAGTTACAATATCTTGGATTACAACTCTATATCTGTAGCTGTATCTATTGGATATATATGTTATATGTACTTGTATTTCTTCTTGTATTCTAATCGAAGAGAGGAAGAGGAAATAAACGACATACCCAACTAAAAGAAAAACAAAAAAACTAAAATAAAAAGAGGAAAGAACAGGAAATCCTTCGACTTCATTGTAGCGTGTAAGTACTATTAATTTTTAAGCAATTAATTAGTGAACATACAGAAGAGGGATGGTGTACAAGTACGAGTATGTGGGATAGTCATCTCAAGGATTAATATCGACATGTTTCCTTTCTTCTCCCCCCTTTACCATTGTCCCTTGGTTAACAATCTGAATATACTATGAAGGTGTTTATGGAAATTTGCATATTAAACAGCTGGAAGTCGATTACGAACTGACAGACGAACTTTTTGGCGGGCCGACGACAACTACGGTCTAATGACAACGATGGGGACTCATTTTAAATTTTACAACAGCAATCGGGTTTCTTGGTGTGAGTTCGTTCGTGTTACCTTCTAATGATGAGGAGATGAGAGGAAGATGATGATTCGAAAGATAAACTCGTGGATATTTTACAAATGGTTTTAGTGGGGAACCCCAATTATTAACATTTTCTTAAAACGAGGGGAAGTTTCACAACATCTAATGGTTCGAGGTTTATGTTGGTGATAATTTTATGAAGGGTGAATTTTGATTTGATTGGCTGGATGATAATCCTGTGGTGATTTGATATCTTAACGATTTTGATTTTGATATTGATTTGAAGTCGAATTGCTGTGTTTGTTTTTAGAAAATCAATATAATTATATCCAAAGAATTCGATATAAATTTTAGTTTAATACTTTTCATGCAAACTATTGACGTTCCTTTCCCTTCAAGGGTACCTAAAGCTAAGGTTAAGGTCCGGTGATAATTAATTTAATTATTTTGAAAGCTTGTTGACGTCGACGAATTTGAAAAAAATCCGGGTACTGAAGTATGAACGCGAAAAACCAATTGGATGGTTGTACACGTGCGATCTGCCTCTCGATACATTTTAACATATGTACATAATTAAAATGAAACTTTGTGGTAGTCAAATTGATGAATTTAATGGAAAGGATAAATTGTTGCAGTAGGTTCTAAATTCTTGAATGAATATTTTTCTGAACAGTGTTAGAGTGCCACTGAAGAAAGGGAAACTCTTCACTTTAGAAAGACAAGTTATTACAACACTCAATGCTAATATGAATTATAAAGCGAAAGTAACCCTGTCTGTCTGTTACGTTTCCGCTGAATCCATTTTAATGGAATTTGGTATTGAGATAGCTTGAATTCTAAGCAATGATCTAATTAAAAAAAAAATAGTTTCATGCTTATCTACTTAAAATGGCAGCCGACAGACGGCAACATTGTCGCACGTACAAAGTATTATACAATTTACGTTGCGTCGAACTACAAAACTTTCAGTTTAAATAATTTTCTTTGCCAGGTGAATCATTTAATCCAATTTAAAACAGTAATCAGATTACCCATTTCTTATTATTTAGGTGTCGTTTAAATATATTGTATTATTTAATTCACAAAATATAATAATATAGATACCATATTTATAATAAATTATAATTTTATTAATTAATATATGCAAGTAATATTTTTTTAAGTAGATTTGTAATGTTATTTAGTCTATGTAGTTTACCGCTCTATTTCATCTTTTTAGAAAATTCACATTTTTTTAGTGCAGATCAACGACCAATCTGACAGAGCTTTTTAATATTAATATTAATATTAATAGCTACCTGTGGGTTTTCAAATCCCCCCGGTAAATGTAGGAAAAGTAACATGACATGGGGGAAGATTTATTGCACAGATTTGACTTGAATGTTATCTACAATGATTTTGTCTACAACAAAGCTCTCATTAAGGTGGAAGACCAGGTAACAATGATAACTGGAAAAAATTTATCAGACTTTGAATTGAGTATACCAATTAGAACTGAAATGAGCTACGACACAATTTCATTGCAACAGCAATTCACTCACTTCATTTCACATTTGTGTTCAGAACAAGAAATAGTTTTAAACAATCTTATATAACAAGTTGATATCATTCTCAACATCAATGAGTGGTTAGTTCGTTTTAGATTCTCCGGCAGGATCTTTTAAATTTGCTCTTAATCCGAATTCGGAAAAATAAAGGAGTTGGCGTCGCAGCAGCCTCCTCTGGAATAGCTGCCAGGATGCTGGATGGTACCTGAATGGCTCGTTCAGTGTTTGACCTGAATCAAACTTAGCTCATAAAGAAATATCTATTTGTAACATCAGTAAAAATAACGATTGTGGATGGATGTTGCAGCAATGTAAACTGTTGAGGAAAGCGGAACACTTAGTAGTGATTGCGCTATTTCTATTTGAAATTATATCAGCGCCATTGGGTTGCAATTAAGCTTGGCAGTCTTTATAACTTGCGATAGAGAAGCCAGGCGTTTACAGCAGCTGCACCGATGCATCAGTAGAAAATACTCATATGCCTTTTTTTTTATCTGTGATAGTTTTATAAAGCTCCATAAATATATCACATAAGTCAACTCCTCCAATATACTGATTATAGTCATTAACTATAGCTAGTCGGGTAATATGTATGCATTTTTTGTTTTTGCTGCATTAGCGCTGAAAGGATCATAATGTCTTGCCAGACATATGGACATATAAGAGCTGCACAAATTATTCTCAAACCAGCAGGCAGAGTGGAGTAATGTTATAAGATATTTCGGATTTTTTACCATACGAACCTCAACTAGGTTTTTTCCGTTCGGCTTCTGAAAGAATATAGCATTTACCCATTTAATTTTGACACACGGTTGCAGTTATGAATATGGCATTTTCTTCAAAGCTACCATAAGGCTTATTGATAAGAACCAATTATCAAAACAAAGTTTAAAATTTTGACCTTTAGGCATGGGTGAAGTCAAAAACAAAGCTTTTTCGGAATAAATGCCAGGCACGTATGTGGGACAAGTTCCATCTACAATAGGCAAAGCAAAATAATATATCATCGCTGACATCCCAGCCCTGGTGAAGATTTTAATTTTTCATCCCATTCATGCTCATTCACATATTGAAATTCTTCTTGAGGCAATTCGTTAAACATAGATCTTAGTAAGGGCAACAATGGGGGTATTTCATATAATTTGTCAAAATTAGGTTCACCTTTTTATAGCAGTTTTGAATTTTCGCACCAGTGCAGTGGAAATAACTTTTTATTTTTTCAAAACGTGGTTGTTACATAGCGTCAGTTATGCAACAGTTTGAACCAAATCATTCTTATCTGAGATAATTTTGTAAAACGCATAAGCTGATATAACGTTGCATTTCAACTTTATGCTGGGGTGGCCGTGGCCTCAAGTGGTAGTGGGCTGGCTTCCAAATCGGAAGGTTCGGTGTTCGAATCCCAACCACACCCGAAAGACATTCATTTTCGCAGTTAACAAAAATCAAGTACCATAAGTAGTTGAATAGAAATTAACAAGCCAATTTCCACTGAGCATTTAGTCTCCCCTTTAAACCATAGACTAACTATACCATTACAATAGGATTTTTTTGAGAAAAAAAATAAGAAATAGCTTGATTGCCGCTCTTTCTACATAATTTAACGTCTAAGTCAGAATTAGGTCGACCCAAGAAGTAGTTTGGTGATCTTTGCCCTAAATCACAGATCAGAAAAGTATGTAGTCTTGTTCAAGAAACAACGTGTGGAATGCGAACCGCATCAAAAATGAGACAGATTAGACTTCTGGACAAAAAATTGAAAAGTCATTGGGTACACAAGTGAAATTACCTAATCCTTACTCAACGGAAAAAGCACTTGCACTGTATATAGATTTAGGTCACACAAAACATGCATACAAGCTTACACGATGTAGTACCAAGGAAGCAAATGCAGACATATATCCAAGTTACCATAAGTTGCATTCAGCGAAGGTTATGTGCTATCCAAAACTTTAAAATTTGCAGACTATTCAGCTGAAACAACACTATAGATCTTAGGAGACTATACTATAAGCCGAATTATACAGGCGCACTCGCAGGTTTTTAAAATCATATTTCAGAAAACAATAATAATATAAGTTTAACTGCAATGGAAGCAGTGGATATCCAACCTATCGCCAAAAGTTTCAGGATGGTGAAACTGGTAGTTTGCAGTTTGCAAATTCGCTATGAAGATAAGCTGGAGGTACAAGCTCGACAATAAGATTTTCGGAATATACGGCAGAGTCATACCCGTAAAGACAAGCAATGTAATACGATGGAAGATGTCATTTATATTATCGGATCCTCTCATAACGTCTTTGTCAGAAACAACAAAAAAAATCTAAAAAAGATATTAAGTTGGATAAAGTAGTCGCAGGATTGTTCACTAATAATAATACTCTAAATGATTCAGATTCATCAGATTCGGATTAAATAGTTGCTTATAAAATATGTAAGCCATTTTTTGCTTAATATAATAAAACTAAAACAAACTTAACTATTGAAAATTTGTAAAATTCAAATCTTTATATATTACCGTTAACGCAGTTAACTTAGAAATTTGGACAAAGAAATTTGTGTTAAAAACCTTAAGTTTAAATTTTTATAGAAAAATTTTTCCATTTACTCGAATTAATATTAAA
This sequence comes from Volucella bombylans, assembly GCA_949129095.1. NCBI lineage: Eukaryota > Metazoa > Arthropoda > Insecta > Diptera > Syrphidae > Volucella > Volucella bombylans. Next base: position 105,109,901 of record OX422140.1, read on the forward strand.
ATAAGGCTAACAGAGCTGTTTGGCCCACTGACTGTGCCATTGAGCGAAATAACCAAATTCTTTTACCCTTTTTATTTTCATCAATAATCTACTTCTAATCAAGTATATTCCGTTGCTGACGGGAGTACTTTCTGCTTTTCATATTCGTTCTCGAAATCACGTCCCAACTCTTCGGCTGTAGAACCGGAACGTAAGCGTATGTTAATAAAAATTAAATTTCGACATTAACAACATAACTAATTGGGAAATTATCAACAGAGTGTTGTTTAATGCTTCCATAATGCTGTCTGCTGTTGTTAAAGCGAAATTGAAACACCCAGCCATTGTCCATGAATGGCTCTTACATCGTCGGAACTGTACTACTTTAGATTTTCGGTATGTGTGTCAGTGATTAGTTACGTTGGAATGACTACATATTGAATATCGCCAAAATGCTGCGTAAAGTCTAGCTTTCCTCAAGCGATTTTTTTTTTAAGAACTTAACACTCAAGTGGGTATGAATATATTTATAATGCCTCAGCATATGTTAAGTTTTTTAAAAAAATGGGATAGAGAGAAAAAAAAAGATGTTTGGGCTCAGTCGTTATTTCCCCTATAAAAAATACTTCACACCCTCTGAATTGGCCTCATTATATATAAGGCATTTATCCTCCCTAAATTGAACTACAATGTCCACATCTGGTCGAGTGCGTACAAAACATATCTGCACCTGCTGGATAGGATTCAAAATCGTGCGATAAAACTCATAGGTGATACTAATATCAATCAGTCAATTGACACCCTCAAACACCGGCGTATTGTCTCCTGTCTCACTTTGTATTATCGCTATTTCCACTGCTACCAATGCTCCATAGTACTCGCCAGTAGCTTTCCGCCCCCTCAAACCTTCAACGGTACCACTCGTCTGGTTATGAATGCTCATCAGTACAACCTCAAGCCCACTTTTGGACGTATCGTGTTTCGTTTCTAAACCTTGTAAATCGCTCGTGGAATGCACTGCCTCCTTAATTCCTACTCATTATAACCTTCAAACAATTAAAACCAACGTTCAGCAGTAAATCTGTTTTTTCTGTCCTGATTTTCCTTCGCCCGCGCTGTGTGCAACTCAAATCCCTAGAGCGCGCGCAAATTATAAAAAAAAATAATTCCTCCATAGCAACATCTTCATCAGATGACTGGTCCCAATCAAAATTCGCTATAGCTTCGATTTCAGCATCAGTCAGGCATTCTCTCTGTTCCACTATGGACCTAAAAATCTAGCTCTCTAAATATTAAATTATTTTTCTTACTAAAGACATAAATTAAATAACTTACTTTCATACTTTAACATGTTATTAACTTCAGTTTTATAAGATGCTAAGAAATACTTGAAAATATTATAATTTTTTTAACAACTTTTTATGGAGCTGTTCGTACGCGTGGACTCACTTTTACTAACTTTGTTAAGCAGAAAGTGCAAATGCATTTTCTTATTTTTTTTCTCTTTTCATACTAGCAAAATATCAAAATATCAAATCAAATAACAGTTACTTACAATCAACTGTTTTAAATTAGAGGCTCTCAAATAAGAAAACGATTGTCACAAAATCAGAAGTTGCTTTTAAGCAAAGGTAACAAAGGGTTAGACAGAATCTCCGTTTAAAGACATCAACTTTATGGCAAATATTCGAACATAACTGCACAACGACACAAAATCAAGACATTATACGGATCTTCTTCAGAAAATCGGTGAAGCTTGTACGGCTACAGATGCTAACAGAATGACTATATTAAATTGTAAATTTTAAAATATTGTTCACAATACAGAGGAATGGATGAGCAAAGTTTATCCTGAACTACAGGGTATCTTTCCCAAGTATATTGGGCTTCCGAAGAACCACTAGATTTAAGTATAAATAGATTTGTTCTTTGATATGTGATGCGATCACCATTACTTTACCAGAATGCAACCATATACCTGATTAAAACCTGATATATCTATGGTGCTGTTATCATTGATTTTTTATTTATCAAAAATATTTCAAATACTTTACCAAACCAAATCCGTTAAATCAAAGAATTTATAAACATAGACTTCAAGCAACGAAATCAAGTACTTCCGTGCAATAAATCATTCGTCGAGAAGATGAATTATTGGGTCTCTCGACCTTCGGGCTCATATCATCAAATTCACATTTAAATTCATCAATAATATCCATATAGCTTGTTACGTATGGGGTGTATACGTAACACTCCACATTTCACTGGAGTGTGAAACGCCCACTTAACCCAAAAACGGAAACAATAAATTTTAATCTTTCGCTGATTCTCTAAAGAGAGATTATTTATGAGCCTTTTTCTTCTGTTTCTGGGCCTGAAAAATATTTATTAGCTTAGTCAACATTGAATTATGTTCGAAACAGATTCCTGTTTTGCCAGTCAAATATTTACCGACAATACATATTCGTATCCTCCGCTTGCGTTCGTGTGTCCTAGTGCAAATAAAATGTTCTACTTGAGCTTGGATACAAATAAGTGGAATTTTGAATTCGCTCAGTTGTTCCACATTCATAGGTATTGTGACGAAAAAAAATTTAAAAAAAACTTCAATTAGCACAGTTGATACAGTTAGCACTCATGAACGGAGTCATGAATAAGTTATTCGCATTGGCACAATTTGACGGATGACGGATGACGGTTGACGAAGAACAATTTTCATTAATGCACGAATACCTCTGAGAATCACGACTCTTTGGTTGACGATGCTTGACAGTGGCAATGGCAATACATAGCAGTTGTATGGATACGAGTATCCATATCTAGTAGTAGCAGTGACGATGACAAAACTCTGTGAAATGCATATTCACATTTTCCATTCTGTGGGTGAATATGCATCAAAAATGAATGTCATGACTTTGAAAGCTTTTATAAAATTCCCCACTTGATTGTGGTGCAGTGTTGATTTTGACAGCACAAAAAATAATAAAAATAAAAGAACGACAGAGGCAAAGGAAAACAATTATTTAGAACGAGCACTTGTTTTTGGGAACTAGGGAACTATCCGGAAGTGTATAATTTCCATTCAAAAAGGGTTAATTAAGATGCAGAGAGATTTAATTTGAATAATGAATCCGAATACATCACATCCTGAATCACGTGGCGTGGAATTTTTTACTTTTTGGTAACATTGATTGGCTTTGTCAGTAGACGTTAGTAAGAATTTTTTGGCAAATTTAAAACTACCAGTGGCTGGTGATTTAAACGATTTTTTAAAATAGCGAGATTTTTGGAAGAAGAAAATCCAAAGGTTGTAAAAGCATCCAAACTGGTGCTTAATGGGGTAAGTACCCGAGGCCCATCAATACATGTATTTCTTATGAAAGACAAATGACCCAATGACCCGATCTCATCCAAACTTTGTATACACACATTTTAGCCCATTTTACAAATTTAAGAAAGTACTAAATATACCTTTTTCAGATTTTAAGTTTTTTTTTCTTTTTTTTCAACATTTTGTTATGAACATTTTTCACCGTGAAGTACAAAGTGCGTTCAATTTTGGAATTACCTCCTCCCTGTAGCATTTGTAGTTTTGAAGATAATGGGGAAAATTTGCAGAAAAAAACTTACACTTCAGGAGAGGCAAAAAACTAAAAGCGTATTTTTTGTTACTGAAAAAATTAAAAACATCTTTTTTATTTAAATTTTTTAATTTTCTTATATTGTATATAATAATTTTGAATAAAAGTAGGAATAAATGCAAAACCAAGCGTCGATAATCTAGATGCGTTTGATACTAAGATGAGCTTCCCTGAAGTTAATCGACCAAGTTCTTTCAAGATTAATTCGACTTAACAAATTCAAAGGTTTGCTCTTTTCATCATGAATTTGGTACGGCAGTACTTAAAATTATACCCTTGTTTCATTATAACCTTGCTAAAGCGTGAATGTCTTTGAATTGACTTCTAGAAATGCATGTCTGCACTAATCAGATCTCCATAGCTCAGTTAGAGATGATCCTAGGACTGAGAAATTACCTCTTTTTATTACCATTTTTTTCATTTTTTTTTTCATTTTAAATGCATTTTTATTATTTTCAATTCATTAACACTTATACGCTATACAAAAAAACGCTTAAAAATTAGCTTAAGTAACTTAAAAATAATCTTATTGTAACTTACTGGCCCCATGCGGGCACTCTAAATTAAACATAATACTTAATCTATGTCTTTCGACGTTTCTTACAGACTATTTTTATTTTTGTTTTACATTTATTAAAACTAAAACTAAGAAAATAATTTTAGTTTTTATTACCTATTTTATTACCTGTGCAAAGCAAATGTCTATTTTTAGGTCTTGACAAGAAATATGCTCCTGCATTTGGTACGAGGCTTTTTTTTCTCTTTTTGAAAAGTGGTTCAATTGCATCAATCGTCAGGTATCGTAGCCTATGTCCAGGCAACCTTAATGAAAAGAGTGGAAGTGTACTCCCTATATACCAGTATGTTGCCATTATTTTTTGGTTAAATCGAAAGTGTGCTCGATCACTGGATGATCAGTTCCATCGACAGAAAAGACGACTTAACGTATGTTTTTCTAGAACGTTGTTTGAATGATGTACAACATCGACGTATTGGATAGAATGTCGCAATAGACAGCCGTAATGCAACTTGTCTACTTGGATATTGTCTACCTCGGGTCTGCTATTAGCTCTGACAATGACACCTCATCTGAAATCAAACGAAAAGTTACACTTGCTTTTAGACATACGAAAGAGGGGACCACTTAGGAGACCATGTATAAGTTCTTAGTTATCCCTTTATGTAGTTCTTTATGTGACAGAAGCAAGAAAGGAGTTTTCAAGACGGATTTATAACAGCGAATTCTAAGAGCTATGCAGTGACATTGAACCGGCCAGAAAAGGGCACGTAAGCTAGACGAGTCGTCGATTCGTCCAGTGGGGAAGAACCTCGCCTCAGACCGCAAATGTAAGTAAAAGTGATCCCCAAGCATCTTGGGGTGTGTAGTTAGAAGTAGTAAGCCAAGGACTTCGCTAATATAAGAAGTGTTTTTATTGAGCCACAGGTGTGAACCTAAGTAAATTATTTAAGTAAGTAAGTATGTTAAGACGTCGCCTGATTATTTTGATATGATGCCAGGAACTTGCAATACTATAAAGATAATAGATATTCTAGTATAAGATTACTCGTAGATATTAAGTGATTGTCGACCGGTTTGGTTTAAGGAAATATGATTTTTAACTGGCGTTCTTTTTCTTGGCCTTCCAGAGACTTTTTTTCCATCAGTGCTTTTAATCCGTTAATTTTGTTTTTTTTGGTTTCCATGTTAATTTACGCGACGAAATCAACATATCTGATTTAAACTGTTTGTTTTTCTGCCGGAACAGGGACAAAGAAGGAGTCTCTGAATGTCCAAAGACAGAATAAGACCAAAGTGAAAATACAGTCGACGGGCAAGGACATGAAAGTTCCAGTGCGTTTTATATCAAAGAACATTGAACTGAAAGTTCAGCTCATGACATGAAGATCAATAAGCCGGTGATTTATCAGTCCCCCCATACAGAAGTATTTTTGTGAAATCTTGTTGTACCAGCCAACCGACACATATGATATAATTGGCCTTTTCAAAGCCGTGGAGTTTCATGTGATCCATCTCGCTGACAAAAATCAAATCTTACCGAAAGCTCATTTATATGCTTTCGACGTTACATGTTTAGGCCATAGAAATTTGTTATTCAGGATGACACCTAAATATTCAGCTTTCTTGGAGAATTAGATGATAATGGTTTTGTGCACTAGATGAGGCATGTCAGTCAGCTTTCAACATTAGTGTTGGGAGGATTGACTGAAAGCCCATTTATAGCTCAACAATCACCCTGCACCTGCTGTAAAGTACAAGCAGCCGTAAATATGATCTAGCAGACAGATAACAAAACTATTGAAAGCATTAAGTAGTGAATCAACCAACGTCCACCATAGCAGTGTAGACAGGACGCAGCCCTGAGGGCAACCCCTGTTTACTCCAGCCTTCACTTATCAGCCGCACTTAGCATTCATAATCGGTGCCCTATTCATCAAAACTGCTGTTATCCACATAACTAGTGATTCGATACGTGTTTTCTGGCCGAGTTGCACATGTCGTCAAAAGTTGTATTGTTATAAGCACTCGAAATGTCGATGAAAATGTCCAGCGAGTATTCCTTCTTGTCGAGTTCATCCTACCATATTTTGAGGTGCATTCTGGCAGGATCTTTCGCGTTATATGCCATCGGCGCTACGGTATGAAGCTATCAAAGGAAGCAACAGCATGATGTATTGAACAGTATTGATGTCCTTATCCGTCTCCACAACTGATGAGATATGTCAAGGTATTCTGAGCGTTATCATAGCAGGATATAATAAAAGCAATCTTGTAGGATTCACAGTATCCAAAGATTTCGCCTACTGCCATCGGTGGTGCTGGTAATAACGAATCATATGGAAAACAAGCTGAACGAATTACAAATTTGTGTCATTGCCCGTTTGTTTCGTAGTTTTGGTTGGAGAATTACCAAAATTTAGATGATGAAAGCGAATTCGGCACAAAGAGACAAGTTTTCGGTCTTCCCGATGGTTCGTCATATGGTGGTGTGAAACTCCTTAAACATCCGAAGCCATAGGTGGTTTTATTCCACACCCAAAACAGATTTCACAATTTTTTTCGGACGACTTTTTTGTTCTCAAAAATTGCATTTTGTTTTAAAGATAAATAGTGTGCATCTTGGGTTAAAACTTGTGTTGTTTTTTTTGGGTATAAAACTCAAATACTTACACAAAGCCAACTTTAAGCGAGGAAGCGAAGATAGTACTGTATTTCAACTGTCCAAAGAATTTAGCCCTTGACTTTCGAATTGCAGTGTGAGCAAGATTGTTTAGTTTCAAAACTTCCACTCTACTTAATGTCCATTAAGACGACGCTTACTGAAACCATGTATAGCCCTTCCTGTATTATACGCAAATGCCTTTAATGTGTTTTGCACTAAGATTCTGCGTTTCCCTGATATATGTACTTACAATTTGAACTTTCACCTGCAGCATATTAGTTCATAGACAATGGTCCAATTTTTTGAATAAGCATTTAAATCTGCAATTGAAAAATCAACAAATGAAATTTGCTAAAATACAAAAGGAGTGGTGTGTCCATACACTGCATAAATAACCGAACTACCGAACCGAACCAACATAAATGACTACTATTCAAATTAATTCCTTTGTGCAGTGGTTTAAAGGTAAACACACTTCGTTTCTGATTCATTTGTATTACTACATTTTTTTTCTTAATTTATGTTTAATTTTAAAATTTATGACACAGGTTACCTAAATTAATTTTAAATAGAAGCTCATTAGATCTAAAACAGGATTATATAAATCTATCCACCGGTATAGAGTATCAAATCGCCACTAATGAAATTGTAAGCGAAAATACAATATTTGTGCACTGTGCGCATATAATTAAATTAAAATCAGAAAATTCTATTTGTTTTTAATTAAATTAAGCTCCGTAACTGGTCATTCGATTTTAAATATTATCTATTATCTATTTGTATAAAATATTCTATTAAATGATTACAGCACACGTTGAAGCTTCCCTAAAAATATAGAAATCTTAGAACTCTGATGATATTTACACTTTTAAAGAAGGTGAGAAAGAGTTACGTGGAACTTTAGATAGCTTATCCCTAGCTTTTACACATCTCCTTCAGAGACGCCAAGCACTCGTTTATTTAATAGGTTTGTCGTTGTTATTGTTATGAAAATACAAATATGGGATATGTGTTTACCTATCTGGAGCTTTGGTAGAGAAATGTTTAATAACTTAAAAAAAAACAATAGATATCATAGTGTCGCGATTTTTTATTTAGCTTGGTCCTTCACAATTTGTGTGAGCTAATGTTGGAACACAAAATCAATGAAGTATCCGCCGATAAACAGTTGGACTTTGCATAACATTGGCCAACATTGCGGTTTTTTCGACTCGAATGTTGTTTTTGAGTTCATCTAGAGTCTTCATCTTGTTGGCGTACACTTTGGTTTCTGAATAGCCCCATAGGAAGAAGTCTGAAGTAGTCAAATCTGGAGATCTTAGAGGCCAGTCCATCAACGTTTTTCGGCACTACACATTCCGGAAAAATTTTGTTTCAAAAAGTTTACTGTTTGGCACGCAGTGTGATATGGCCCGCCGTTTTGCCGAAACCGAAAGTCTTTTACATCTTTTTCGCGCATTTGCGGATACACAGAGTGCGCCAACATCCACCGATACCGATTACCATCGACTGTTTCTACAACTTTAAAGACAACTGGCCAATTATGGTTTTGGAGCAAATACCAGCCCAAACAGTCACTTTCTCATCGTGAATTCATGTATTATTTAACGATTATTGGTTCGCCAAAAGAGACAATTTTGCTTCTTCATCATCAGAATTCAATCTCAAAAATCCGGCCCAGTTTCAATCATTCGAATGACGTTATTCGCGTAAGTCAAGCAACGCGGATTGTGTGTTTCCAAAAACTTTTGAGTCCACTGCACTTTGTATGGAAACATATGAAAGTATTGCTTCAAAATCCTCCATAAAGTGGTTCCATTGGTTTAATAGTACAGATCGGCGGCGATACGAGGCATTTGGCTTTTCGGCAATACTATCTCTGACAGCTTCAACAATGTGCTGGACGCTGTCTAATGTGTTCTTGGCAACTCGCTAGAGATCCGTCCTCAGTAGTATCGACGTGTTATCGACCATGATATTTTCCACGATACCATATGCATGCTGAATCAGCCCATCTAGCCGACTATTTTCAATGTAAAGTGTCACTATTTCAGCGTGACATTTCCAAATCGCGTCGATCGGTTGAGAATTGCCAAAGTTATAAAACATTTCTGTACCGCAGCCCCAGATAGAGCACCATGTATATCTTTTTGCAACTCTTTCTTTGATGTATTGAGAAAAGCAAGTTTCAAAAGGATAAGGACAAATATCTGTAAATGAAGATGCAATAGCAATTAAATTAAAACTCCAAAAGGTGAGAGTGTTAAGATGATCAAATATCGGAAAAAATAAAGCTGAGAAAAACAAATATGTACGAGTACTTTATAAATAAAATAAATTCCTAGCTTTTTTTAACTTGATTTTACTTACTTAAATGCTGTCACTCTTCGAAAGGGACATAGGGTGCCAACAAGGCCTGCGCGCCTTGTTGGATTTCTTCAATGAGTTTGAACTCATTCCAGCTCTTTTCCAGTAGTCTCTATTCCTCTTTGACTGTCCTTTGTCATATCTGACCGTAAGTAGTGATCAATCTACGAGTCATTTCCTCCTTCGTTCTCAGATACAGTTGTTCGTTGGAGAAGCGGTTCGGCCAAAAAATTCTTAAGATGTTATGTAGACATCTATTTACGAAGGCTTGCAGTGATAAAGCGAGTGACAATGTTGGTAACCTTCCAAGTACTACACATGTATAGTAGTACTAATTCTACATTGGATCTAAACAGCCTCAGCTTAGTTTTTGTGCTGAGAGCATTGCTTTTCCAGATTTTTAATAGCATTCCAAACGCAGCTTTGGTCTTCTCGATTCTGGTGCTCACATCGAGTTTTGTGCCAGTTACTAAATATAAAAAGTTTTTGACTTTCTCGACTTGTTGTCCGGTAATGTTAAAGTTTAAAATGCCCAAGGCCTTTGTTTTTGCCGCATTTAGATTAAGCCCTACTTTGTTTGCCTCAGCTTTCACATTTTGTGATATTTGGTGAAGATCCATTATTTTATGTGCAAGAAGGCGAACGTCGTCAGTGTAATCCAGGTGTTTGAGGTAAGATGTCATTGTCCACCTAAATTCCTGGTTTCTTTCGGATAGTGCTTCCCGAAGTACATCGCTGATGACTACCACAAATAACAGCAATGAAAGTATACAGCCCTGACGTACTCCACTATGGACTTCAAAGTTATCCGACACCTTATAATTGTTCAGGACGTGACACTTATGTGGTGAAGAGACTGCTGGCATTGATACCATGGTGTAGTAATTCTGTGTTCTATACTATAATATATAATATAATATATAATACATGAAACATTCCTGGTATTGAGATTCGCAACTTTTTGGTCTTATTCCACATTCTTACTGATTGCAGCCCCACTTTCTCTCTGTTGGCGATTCTTCGTAGATCCTTCGACAATCCAGACAGTATCTTTGTTCAAACTGTCGAAAGCCATTTCAAAGTCAATGAAGAGTAGATGTAGCGGAGAGCTGACCTCGACGCATTGCTCAATGATGATTTTCAAGGTGTTGATGTGATCTACACAAGAGCATCCACCCCGAAATTCCACCTGTTCGGCATCGAGTGTTGAGTCTAGATGCTCAGATCGAGAACTATCTTAATTATTATCTTGGCTAAGTCTGAAAGAACACATATGCCAAATTGTCCTTCTTTGGAAGTTTGATAATCATACCTCTTTTCCACTCCTCCAGGAACTGTTCATTTTCCACGCTCTAAAAATGAGCAGTTAGAGTAACTCCACAATGTAGTTGGCGCCGCTTAAAAAAGCTCGGCGGGGATACCATCAATGCATAACGGTTTATTTCTTTTGAGGGATCTGATAGCGGCTACTATCTCTGTGTTCCTGAGAGATGGGCCCCCGCCCAATTATCAAGGCTTCGCCCTTTAATGACGTTGTCTAATAATGAACGGGGGCAGAGCAAAGTACTGGTCTTATCGTAAACATCTTCAGATGACGCTACCGAAGGTTGCTACGATTTGATCAGTCACAAGCTGCCGGTCATAGGTCTTGTTGGCGGCTGGACCACCGGTAGTCCTTACCAGGACTTAAATCACGGTACCATGGGAGTTAGAGGTAGGCCCCCTTGTGGGAGCATCATGGTGGCTGTGGTTTAAACCCAAAATCGCGGGAAAGAGTCTTCCTATGGTTTTCCTTGGTTTTCCTTTTGGTTTTCCTTGGTTTTCCTTTGGTTGACTCAATGTGGAGTTGCAATAAGTGCTGGGTGCTGTGACCCTAAGAGTAGTAAGAGGTTTTAGGTCGGCCTCGACTCATACCAAGGGTGGAACTTGTGCCGGCAACACAGTTCCGAATTGGTATCTGAAACAGTGAAAATGTTTGGTGAGCTATGGCAAGGCGTATCCTTGCTCCCATGGATGTATGGGCATCCCGTGGAATAAGGCCTTAAAGGCAGGTGTCCACGCAAATCGAGAGACGTTCTGTTCCTGAGAGGTCCAGTTCGAATTTGTTAATATATTGCTGCGGCACGGTCCTTGAACTTTGGAACTATGACGCTGTCGCCTAAATTATGTCACCTCCGTCTGTTGAGCTGATCCTCACCCGAAATCAAAGACTGTCATCTTAAGTTTTCACTGGATATTGTTTAGAACTCCGACCACCAGTAAGTTTTTTTATGATGCTGTGGACGGCGCTACTGTCACATCTGATAGCCGCTTTTGAAGCCATCGAGGCCAGTGCGTTAATGAATAAACTCTTGTCATGTCTGACACTACACTGCACTTCCTTGAACTACTAAATCGGATTTCTCTGCTCCTGATGCCGCTGCAATCCGAGCATTAAGTGAAATACGCTCATGGATCATTCTCCAGGTATCTGCTGATAACTATGTACATCTGCTTTATACCAATGTAGGCAACTGCCTCATATACAAACACATTTTTCATAGCATTCCAATGGTCATCCATGTCTTCATGCGTTGAGCATTATTTCTGTTTATGTGAAAAGATGATCTCTGAATTGTTGGCGCACTATGGGATCCCGAAGTCTGTCGGTATTATAGCGGGTAACTCTAAGCAAGTTTGAGTGGTTGATATTGACGAATGCAGTACGAAGGCATATAGTGGCTAACATAAGATGGTGGTCGTGTGACAATCTGATATCTTACTACCTTCAATTTAACTGAAACTAATTGTAAAAAAGTCCTTTCCTTCCAGACAACAGCTTACAAACGATTTTATACTATCGCATAGAATCGCTTCTTTAACTTGCTAGCTCTTTGGTTAAGAACTATTCGATTCACAAAAATGTGAAATAGCCGATTAAAACACTGGCTTCTAGTCCTAGGTGTCAGAACTCTGGAATCCCTCGTTTATAACTCTTGACATTTTGGTGTGTTCTTCGCTTTTTAACGTATTGCAATCTCCATCTGCAATTTTTTGAATTTTAATTGTTTCCCCTTCCACTAACCAAATCATAATTAATTTCTGTTGCATTGTTCTTAACGCCCCATTATTTTTTTTTATAAATAAAGAATTGTTAAACAGAGTTATCCAGTCCATTTTTTTTTATCTATATGTTACATTTGGTAACTTTAAGTGGCTTTTATTATTATTTCTTTGAATGGAATATCAAATGTCATCCAATCTAACTTAGGATAATTGAATTATTATATATTGTTACTAGTGAACATAATAATAATAATAATAAAAATAAAATAATAATTGCAGTTTCTGAAAATATGAGACGAACATAAAACTTACCTGATAGTAAAAATTCATAGAAAAGTCGAAAACATCAAAGTCTTTTATTGCCTTAGATTCTGAAAATGTTGACATCTCTTATATGAGTATATGTACATACCTTTAACAGCTTAGCTGGTACGAAGTTTGAACTATATTTTTTTCCTAATATACAAGTGCGGTGTAAATTTGAAGCACTTAGATTTTATTTGTTCACTATTGTGTGTAAAGTTTCAAGAATCGCACGCATGTATCGCAGTCTTACAAACATTTCCAGAGTAAGTGATTTGCAGCTACGTGTTATTAAATTTCTTATTGAAGTGTAGTTATTTGATAAGAAAATACATCCGTTGGTATGTATGTTTACCTTAAGATTGCCTAGAATATGTCAGTGCATGTTTTCATGTGGTACTTATCTGGAAATACCATCAGATCCACAACACGTCTTTGAGAGTTTCTGTGTTTCTGAAGCTGGGAAAGAATACGAATCTGTGACCGATATATTGGTTTTGGAATCTTCATTTGATTGAAACAATGGGGTTCCAATAAGTCATTATGTATCATGCTGCTACTGAGATGAAGGACAAAGACGAAAACTGGACAATAAATCAACCAAATTATGGTAAAAATTGCAAACCTCCTGCGGTAGGTGATTCTACTGATTTGTAGAGGTTGAATGACCATGTTATGAAACTAAAAGAACAAGCCCCGATCCAATTTTAAGAAACACTTAGTTGTTCAAACCAACATCTATGGGCAACAGAAATACCATTGGAGAGGTAAAAAATATATACAAACCAATTCCGTTGAAATGAAGGCCTTTTTAGCAGTAAATTTACTGATGAACATTGAAAAGTCGTCTAGCTATAATGATCATACGGTACGAGATGGATATATTTCATCTGTAATAAGTTTGAAAAGATCCAAGAAACCTATCAAAATTGAATACAAAGTCTGGATATTAGCCGATATAAGCGAAAATTGCTGAATATTTTACATTTACACCGGAAAATCTTCTGATCGTTTTATTGAGAACAACTTTGGAGCAAGAGTGGTCAAAAACCTCACATCAGAGCTGGCAAACCAATATCACCTATGCTTTACAGATAACTTTTTCACAAGCATATAGTTGATGGAATATTTAAAAGCATCAAAAATACAATCCTGCTGTGCTGTGGATAAGTAGTTCAAACGGGTACAGTTTGATTGGTATGCAATTGATACGTTAACAGTCATCAAATGGAAAGACAAAAGATGCATTCACTTCCTTTCCAACTTCTATGATCTAGACCATATCATTCATTTAGAACGAAGGGAGAAAAACAGAGCAATAAGTAGGATTGCCTGTACTCCACGCAGTAAAATACTATAACAATAACATGAATTTTGTGAATCGTATTGATCAAGAATTACTTTTTTAATGCTTGCATTGTTAAGCCTTTCATCTTATACAAGCTGACAGGAAAGCTATCATTGACAGAAAGAAAAAATTCGGCTTGAAGTGATTGAGGACTTGCCAGCAGAAATAACTGTGAGCTGCAATAAAAGACCTATAGGCACTAACTCTCCACCTTCTTCAGGAGTGTTAGTTGTTACACTAAAAAAATCAAAGCTATTTGTGTCACTTGAAGTAAGAGTTCTTATCATCAGTCTGTACGCATTACTCTGCGCTCTACTCGTATGTAGCTCATCAGAAAGCCATAAACGCACTGATTGGATTTGTGGAGTTTGCATGTATAACTTTGCTTGGATAAATCCAAATGGTATTGTCAAGGGTACCATCAACCGCCTTGTCGATGTCAATTGGCCGAATCGGAGCTGCGATTTGACCCTCTTAAACTTTTTTTGTGCGGTACTGTTAAAGATCGATCTTATGTTTATTACCTTGAAACGATTCAAGCCTTGAAGCGAATACCGTCCAAGCTGTTAGTGAGATAGACCCAAAAACAACAAGGCCTTGGAAAATTGGGTTGACAGGATGCAGGCAAAGCCATCCGAGGCAGCCACATGAATGAAATTGTATTCCGCAACTAAAGGGAATGATCGCTCTTTATAATGAAGCCAAAACATACCGAAAATATTTTTTTCAATTGAAGAAAGCAAGGAAAGTTATCGGATGTGCATTGATACCTTTTGTATCAGTTCGGCGGTCTTTGTAGCACAAATATCAATCAGACTTCGAAAGTTGTAACTGTACCTGGATTGCAGTACAGGTTTATCAATCTTTTTTTCCTTAAGCTATGTTGCTAAACAACATTTTCTTTTTTAAAAATAAAATTGTTCTCCTTTACTTACGTTGGCACCCAGAATATCCACCATTACTTGTTCGTACCTTTTCAATCCGCCAAGGTATTGGCTCAACTAATATACCTACTGCAATGAGATACGGGTACAGAATGCCATTCTTTTTGGACGTTTTCGAACAATTTCTCTTTATTTTAAAAAATATTGACCCGGTAAATCCTTCTTCAGCTGATTCGACAAGTTCTCATTTGGATTGAGATCTGAAGATTGACTTGGCCATGTGATTATGGACACTATCTGGTATCGAAACCAGCCTTTTACAAGACCCGATGTTTTTCTCAGCGTAAAGAAGCATGACATTTTCCAATGTGTCCCTATATTCGAATTTTGTCATAGTGTCGCGAATTCAAAAAATGGTACCAATGTCGTGCCAAGAAAAACAACCCCACACCATTAAATATCCACCTCCGTGCTTCACTGTTGTCCTCATATAGCGTTCATGAATTTCTTTTCCGTTTGGTCTTCGAACTTTCACAGTGCAAGCCTTCTGCGAATTGTGCATGCGCTAGCTTGTTTGTCAATTTCAGTGCAAATCGTTGTCTAGGAAGCAAAAGCACTATGCGGGATTGTTGTAGTTTGCTTTTACTTTTTCTCGATTTTCCACAGCCTTGACGGGTTTAAAAGCATTTGTAACAATATTTTCGAAGCATTCTAATTTCTCCACGATGAAGTTGTAGGTCTTGCCCTGCGCTTTTAGCTTTTGGACCAAATCACTTTTGGATTTGGCAGATCATCATCCAAGAAATCTCTGAGATCTCTGTTGCTATGAAGTGTTTGTTTTTTTTTTTTTGCAAATATTGCTACATATTTACATATTGCAGATATGTAGATATAAAATCGATAGCGGGGTTGGCGGTGGTGTTTTCTCAGATAAGCTAAATCTAAGCCTCTTCTTCCGTCTTCCAAATCATTGTAGTGTGTTCCAGTCGAAAATTTTTGCGATTAAAGAAGCTCTGTCCTGGCTGAAGAAAAACGTGATATCTGCAAAGGATACCCGCATCTTTTCGGATAGTCAGGCCACTATCAAGTCCCTGGACTCAGTCTCATTAAATTCTAAAACCGCCCTTGAATGCCGATCATTTCTTACAGCAGTTCAATCTTCACCTTGTGTGCCGGTACACAGAGACATTCCAAAGAATTGTAGGGCCTACGAACTCGCCAAAATTGGAAGCACTCTACCTATTTTACCGGAAAAAGTAAGCATAGGTATACCTATCGCTATATGTAAACCAATATTAAAGCTGGATGCTACGAAAAGAACAGACGTTAGGTGGACTCTTGGACCAACATGTCCAGCAACTAAACAGATCTGGCCAAAGCTGGATCTGAATCGCTCTACGTGTCTGATCCTTCTAAATAGGAAACATCTCTGAGCCATCACAGATGTTATTACTGGACACTGCTTCATAGTCAAGCAAGCAAGAAGGCTTGGCGCTTTTACAAACGATTTCTGCGGAATCTGCATGGACGAGAAGGAAGAGGAGACAATCCTCCACCTACTCTGTACATGTCCACTGTCCAGCTCCCAGAGAAGAAAACTTCACTTAGGAGCTTTCTTCTACACTGACTTAAACGATCTAAAGAATATAGACGTTAACAGTCTCCTACGCTTCATCATAAGCTCAAACTGGTTCCAGGAGTTGAAGATCATGAGAGAGGATCATAGCTCCACGTGACATCACAATGGGCCTGTGAGCCTAAGTGGGTTGGTCTTTCCAGCAGCCAGTTTTACCTACCTACGTACATATTTCTTTTGTACTCTTTTTCTTAAGTGTAATATCTCTACAGCTTTTGAATAAGGAAGGTGATGTAAATTCAAATTTAAGGCAATCGAAGCAATAAACTTTCTACAGATTTGTTTACTCTTGGATTAGTGGTTTTATTTTACAATACACGTATATGTATTTGCTGAATCAAATTAATATAACTCGCACATATTATAGTCAGGTACTGTACTAAATTAATAAAATTTGAGAAACTTAGGAATAATGAACATTGGTCATTGTGGAAATTTCAAATGATAGTTTTGATGAAAGCAAGTGATTTGTTGGAATGTTGTAACTGGTGTAACGACGAAATAGTAAGAAGCATTGACGGATTTTGCAACATGGGCAAAGCTAAAGGAATGATTCTAACAACCATTGGGCAGGAACCTATGTTGCACTTTATACAACATTTCAGCAGAGATGTAGGCAAAGTTAGAGAGTGTGCAAATTAGCAAAAGACGGAGACCAATTTACTCGTACACTTGCTTCAACAGCAATTTTTCAATTATTCAAAGGGGTCGGATGATACGCATTGCAAAACTGCGGAAAATTGCAGAATAGCTGAAAGATCTTAGCGAAGAAATCTCCGAAAATATGCTCACAATCACAAAAATTCTGGTAACTCTGCCAGAAAACTTCAGTCACTTCAGGGAGTCAACCGGGAAAAAGGAAGGTTCTCTGAAGGATTTACCGGCGAGGCTATTCCCGGAAGAGACAAGAAAAAGAGAAAAATGGCATATCTGGTGCGCTTTTGGATAGGAAGCAGAAATAAGTGGTAGTGGCGGTAGCAAAGGAATGAGCAGTGTTAAAAAACGCAGCAAGAGTTTACTTAGCAATAAAAATGGTCATTCGAAACATGAATATCCAAAAAGAGAGGTGGCGACTACATGCAGGATGAGCTATGCTTTCGTCTGTAAAAAGTCGATCTTGGCTCCTACTGAGAGAGATAATTGGTACTTGGAGTCTGGCATTAGCGACTGAGATTTACGAAATTTTAAAAGTTTCAACAAACCAATTTTTATATGAATCGGAAAGAGAGACATGATAAAAGCTATGAGGCAAGGAAAGAAAGATATTTATAGAATGCATTGTTTGTTCCAGATAAAAATCTGAATCTGTTTTCATCCAACTTCACTTCGACAAAGGGTTTGTAGAATTAGCAACGAATTTGGTTCTAAAATAAAACGAAAATTTCATTTCACTTTCAAATTGTTACAAAATAATTTTTTATTATAATAATTCAAATAATCTTTTAGGAATGCAAGTATGCAGTGCAAGCGCGCAGTTGATCGCGGTCCTCATCCTCTTTCTTTCTCTAGTCTCGTTTCTATTCACACTACCGATCACATTTGGCTGAAATGTAGCGTTTAGTATTGAATTTGGCTGGAAGAGGAAAAGTGATGATTATTTGTAGGTGTTGCCACTTTAATATTCTATGACGGAGATGCCACACTACTCCCGCTCTAGAAGTTGCGTCATTTATATCGGTCTGGTATTACGAATCGACTAGCAAATCGTATTGTTGTCGTTGTTATTGGCGGTGTTTTAATCGATGGATGATCTTCCTGAAGTTCTTTTGCACTAAACGTCGGGTTAAGCCTATCCAAGGAGATATTTTTTGATCGTCCTCGGACATTTAACTCAACATTTAACAATAACATTTAACTTTGTCACCTTTGTCCAATATCGCATAAGGTCCATCGTAAGGAGCTGTCAACGGGGGGGCTTTAACTTTGTCACATCGTACAAATGCATGGCTGCAGGTTTGGAGATCAGGATGAACGAAAATCTTATGTGTGTGTAACAGGAATAAGGCTCAACGTGAACATCCATCCCTTTAAATTTTTCATAAATTTGGATTCGGTTGGGCTGACTGGTTTAGGATGGAAGAACTCACCGAGAATGATCGGTAGAAAACTACACCAGTTCTCGTTTGCATAGTATTTGGTTGACGTTTAGAATGAACTGTGCCATCGCTCAATTATCCCATTGACCTGTGGATGGTAAGGAGTTGTTTTAAAATGATTATTATTATTATTATTATTAACTTTGTTAGCACCATTAATATATTGGACTTGAACTGTCACCCTAAGTCACTCGAAACACGTCGTGGTATACGAAAGCGTAAAATCCAGGTGTTGATGAATTCTTTGGCCAGTGTTTCAGCTGTGATATCCGTTAATGGTCAAACAGTAACGATTTCCTCTGGAAGGTAGTAGAGGGCCGATAATATCGATTTTCACTGGATCGTAATAGTCTTCTAACTCGGTTTTGGAGTGACGTTGGATGTTCGATTTCTGGCAAGAATCTGACGAATTAAATGATAATCTGCGACATTCTAGGCTAAACAAATCTATCTTTAATAAGTGCTATGGTCGCCTTTATACTTGATTGGAGATTCAGTTTTTCGATAACTCGATGGCGAAATGTTTTAGATACGAAAGGGCGGTTGATGTCCAAAGAAGTGTCGCACGTTTAAGATGGAAATAAAAAACAATTTGATATTTAGAGGACTTTTGATTTTATTACAGCGTTCCAAATATATTTGCAGTTCCTTCAGTTGCTCTTGTGCCATCTAATCAAAATCGATTTCCTTTGTTGAAATTTGTTAAATACGAGACAACCACCCGGTAATTGTGTTGTGTTACCCGTTTGTGTGCTCGGTGTTGACGTGCCGAGGCCTTTTCAAGTTTTTGTTGGAAAGCAAAAGTTATAGGCCTTGGTCGGTCAGGATTATAAACCGCCATCCCTCCACTAAATATCTGAAGAATTGTATTGTATAGTAGATAGCAACGAGCTCGCGGTCATACGTGCGGTATGTGTACAGAACCAACTCGGCGTTCGGAGCGGTATGATATAGCAGTGTTGCATCTGCTAGCTCTTGCTTACAGTTATAGAAAGCTTGTTCTGATTTTTCGTCCCAGCAGTGCTTTTTTATTGCGTGAGGAATGAACTTCCTGTAAAAATTTATAATTCCTAAAAACTTTTTTAGGTCCTTTACAACTTTTGGTCGTTCGAAATTTTGTACGGCTGCAATTTTTTTTTTGGCATTGTACCTTTTTCGTTGGCCAGATGCCCCAGGAACGTGACTTCACTTGTCAAACACACGAGATGTTTATCTTCAAGTTGTTCTCGTACAATGTTTGAAAAACTCGACGTAGATCTCTTTCATGCTTCTCGAAGTTTGCAGAACAAACTAGAAGATCAAATGGAAAACAGCAATCAGACATGTCTTTTAGAACCGAGTATATATGGCGTTGGAACGTCGGGCATGAAGAGACGGTGTTATGATGGCGGTCTTCTGAATATCACATTCTTGTACGGGGATCTGGTAATAACCACATCGATGGTCGATGGTAGAAAAAATGCAGCATGTGGACAAAATCGTACAAAAAGGTCAATGGATATCGATGAAGTATCAGCATTTTAAGCTCGGTAGTCTACACAGCTACGCCATTCTCCATTAGACTTCATCACCATGTGCAATAGGGAGGCCCAGCGGCAGGGTTGCAGGTCTTGAGATGCCGTTTTCCACCAATTTGGAGAGCTGCCTCAAGCTCCTCTGGTGGCAGTCTTCGTGAACGGGAGTAGACGAGAGGTCCGGTAGTCATTATATGGTGGGAGACTTCTACTGCCGTGGGCTTCCCCATTGCGTCGAATTGGGTGATGTTCTTGAATTCGTCAAAAAGAGATCCGAACGTATCATTGACTTGAAATGTATGTATTTTTACTCTACCTGATTTGCACAAGTCCCCCGATGTTTCCAATTTCCTATTCCTATCAATTAGTTTATGCTTACAAACGTCTATAATCAGACCGTAGTGAGTGAGAAAATGCATGCCTATAAAAGGAGATTGCACTTGAACAAAAATGAAATCGCAAGAAAATTTTCTGTGAAGACCTGATATGAGATTATTTTACTTCCATTTGCAGCATACAGTTTGGATGAATACAGAGATTTGCAAATGTCACCTCGTTGTGGTGGGATAACCGAAACATCAGCAGCGGATTCGATAAGGAACTTTTTATTGGATTCGTTATCTTTAATAAACAGACGAGCAATTTGGTAAGCCTTTATCATTTGTCATCATTTGTCACCACTGTGTGCTTTTTGTTTCTGACTGTAAAGAAAAAGAACATGGTGGGAGGCAATTTCAAGCAGCTTCTACAAATCGTCTGTGAAAGTACATGGTACCGTTTTTGCTGTTATTTCGTCAAACCGGTGTTTGCTCACTATTGCGGCTTCTACTGCGGGCACATGAAGTGTAGCGATGACTTCCATGAAGAAGTTGTTGCAGATGACGGTCGATTTGTTCAATTCGATGCTCCATGGATAATTTTAATGAGGAAGAGCCGGATTTTTTAGCCTTGTCAACTTGGTGATTGTGACTTATAATACCTCGAGTATTTTATCTGCGAGAACAGCCGTTCCATTTAGATCGGCAATGGAGGCTTGAAGAATCGCTCGCACATGTGAATTGTGTAAAAACTCGTCCGCAGTTGCGTTGGCTTTTCGTCTCCCAGCTCGATATCCCAAAGCAAGGGTTTGATTTTCTGCTGTTCCGATACACCAAATCTCTCAAGCAAAACTTTAGTTGATTAACCGCTCACGCAACCACAGATATCCCGCTATTATTTTCTAATTTTATATAAATGAGTTTTGTTCGTTATCACGCGTTCAGGGTCACCAATGTAGGACTAACAACAAATTTCGTTCTAATTAAAATGAAACGAGAGTTTAATTTAACTTTCAAGTTGTAAAAAAATAACTCTTTATTATACTCGTAATAATTCAATTAAGTAGTCTTTTAGGAATTCAAGTATGCAGTGCAAAAGCGCGGTTGATCGTGGTCTTTATCCGCTTTTTTTCTCTAGTCTCGTTTCTACTCACACTACCGATGGGTTTCTAGGTGTTGACACTTTAACATTTTGTGACGAAGGTGCCACAGGTTCAATATATTCGTAGCGGCAGATAATATTCCCTGCGAAATCAGCATGCACAATATGGTTGCTGCAGTGGTGTTTTCTTAGTCGAACGAACTCTTTCCGTTACTATTTTAAGTAGTGAGCATACTTGGTAGCGGTCTAAATATTGGAGTAGCAAACGCAGCATTCACCATATCCTTGAGATCTTGGCCTCAACGGTTATGGCATCAAAATATACCTCATATTAAAAGTCTGCTTACAAATCGCAATCTATTTTTCCATGACCAATACGTAAGCGTCATCGACCACCATTTCACTCTAGTGATCACAGAGCAAAGATTCATACAGATATCCGAGGACCAATGTAAGCAACATCTTATGGAGGTGGACTTTATTTGCCTCTATTTCCTGATGATGTCTGATGATTTTTCATAAGGTCCAAATGTTAAAAGCTGTATTGAGCATTTCTAGGATCAAGTGCGTATAGATATAGGACTGCGTGTAAGAAATTTGTGTTCCGATAATTGGCTGGAGTTTGTCAACGAGGATGTGGATAGTATCTTGTAGAAGGATGGAGTACGTCACTACAAACGTGTTCGCTACGGAGCAAAACTGCAGAGCGGAAAGAGACATACGTACTATCATCAAGTGTGCCAGGTCAATGGCATAAGCAAGAGACATGGGCTTTAAGTTCTAGGGAGAGGCAGCATCATACGCAGTTTATACACTCAACCGCTCAAGATGTATTCCAGAAGTAGGTAAAACCCCTTTTGAATTGCGGTTTAATAAAATACCAGATTGAGCCCATTTTCAAATCTTCGCCATGGATGCGTTTGTGCATATTCCCACAGAAAATAAGCGAAAACTTAATCCGCAAAGGGAGCATATTCGTTTGATACGAGGAAGAATCCGAACTTGGTTGCCCGTAGAAAAATAGCAATTTCCAGAGACGTGATTTAAGGTATTCTTCGCCAGCAACTATAGCAATTTCCAATAAAGGAGATGGCCCAAAGTGAAAGAGATCTCAAATTCAGTCGAGGAGACAGACAAAGAAAAGATAAATAAGGCGAGGTATTCACTTTTAATAAAGTTAAGATCGAGACTGTGCGGAGCTACGTTCTCGAACTATCTACACCTGCGCTCTGGGTAAAGATTTTGCGTATTTGACTGAAGCGCAAGAAATCCAATGCTTTTAGATGTCAAAAAATATACCGTTCGACACACAGTGGAAGATTGCAATGGATAAAGAAATGAAATCAAACCTATAATCCTGTGAATCTACCTATAGACCAAAAGGTAATATGAAATAAGTGGGTCAGTAAAGTTCAGTATGACGCATATGGGAAATAGAACGTTATAAGCCGCATTTAGTAGACAGAGGATTGTGTCAACAGCGGGAGATCGACTATCGAGAAAGGTTTGTGTTTTTTTTTTTACAAAAAAGAACTTAACACTCAAGTGGATATTACTACACTTAAAATCTCTGAGCACGAGTTAAATTCTTTCGAAAATGGGATAGAGGGAGATTTTTGGGCTCAGTGGTTATTTCGCTCCATAGGTGGCAACATTTAATGCGGAGACTAAATTATTAGTTTAATTGGACTTATTGTTGTATTTTGGGCAACCAATCATCTTACTTGAATTTATTGTAGTTGCGTGAAAAAAAAGAATGTCTTGCGGGCGCCGCTGGTATTGAACTCAGAACCGTCCGATTTGGAAGCCAATACACTGCCACTTGAGCCACAGCCACCCAGCCCCGTAGTCAAATTTACATCCATCAGAATGATTCTGGCTCTGATTCTAATTCTGATTATGTGGCGACTTGCAGGAAGTTGTATACAATACATAGCCAAAGGGCTATGGTGATGGTAGCGGAAGAGTTTATGAAAGCAAAGTCGAAGCAAGCGTTCAGTTTTTAAGAAAGAAATTCAACTTTAAGGCCCTGCCAACCCATGTGTTTTCATTATTATCAGGACCATAATCAGAGGTTCCCTGTAAATATCTTAGAATTCGCTTCAATTCAACAACCTGTCAACTGCTTGGATAATATCCGGCCGCGTGAGACACTCATTTGCCTCATGGTATGGATACTTAGTCCTAAAACTAGTTGCAAAATCAATTGCTACATTTCTACCTTCAACTGGAGGTGAAACAGGTTTAGCATCACTCCATGCCAAATTTTGAAAGAAGAGATTCAGTATCATTTTCGTCGTCCACTGCTATCAACGATGAATCCATCTTTGGCTAGACTTATACCGTATTCAGGTGTAAGTCCCACATTTAGCGTATAACATCGGTGGCCCACTATTGTTCAAAGTATATCCAGTTCAATAGCACCGTAGTTACCACTCACATACTTGTGTCCAGTCCCAAAAGTGTATGATTTTATTGTGTTTCGCTAGATCGTTATGAAAAACATGACCAACCTTCGAAATTAGGGATCATATCACTGCTTGACTGTCTATGTACGAGTATATGCGATACCTGCCGAGAGTATTGGATTTAAGCTGAATCTAATCCGCTTAAAACTCTCTACAATGTGTGGGTAGACTGAATAATTGGTATACTCGTATACAGAGGTTCTCAGATACCCAGGGTTAATTTCTTAGGTTATCTTAGAACCGTTTATATATACAAATGGGGATATACTTACTCGGGATGACTCCCTTTGATATCTATTTGTTCCTTCTAGGAATAAAATTCATTTAAGTCTTCTATTGCTGAGTGTCGCGTAGTCTAAAGGCAGAGATTGTGTCATGCGAAATATCAGTGGGCAGCAAATTAAACATAGTTTTGAGGGTCACCGTGCCTAGGATATCTAGAGAGAACCCTTTGAGTTTTATTTCAATAAAGTTGATGATAGTCCTCATTTCTACTACAGACCACCATACTATGTCATAAATTCGAATTGGTTTAAAAACCAAAGTGTGGTCTGTTTGGCAAGGCTTTAAACTTTTTGCACAAGGGGTGGCCGTGGTGTAGTGGTACTAGCAATCTCTTCTCAGTCGAAGGTCAAGGTTCGAATCCTACCCATGACAAGTTTTTCAAGTTTTTCATTTGTGTAATTGGAACTCAGTCAGAAAAATTCTGCATGTGAAGGCATATCACTGACACGTAGATTTGGCTGTTGGAGAGTTTCAAGCACAAAAAACAAGTGTGAATTATAACCTTCGAATCACTCTGAGTGAAGAAAAAACTCTCCGTTCTTTTCGGACTCCCACCCTGGAGAGCTAATATCGATACCAAATACACCTGAGTTTCAAACCACTACAAAAACAATTTTCCTTTCTCCTCCTTCTACCTTTCCGACCGCGACACAGCAACATTAAAAGGAACCCCGTAAATTATAAAAAAAAAGGTAACAGACACCTAGAGTTGTTAACTAGGATTAAACTTAGGAACCTGATGCTCCTCGAGAACCTCAGAGTGTATGAATAAGGCATATTGTAGAATGTTTGAGGGTATCTGTGGTCGGTCAACATATAGTGTGGTCGATGGCTGTGTTGGCAACCAAACCCGCAAGCGCTGTGTACAAACATTTTAAGGGTACTCAAATCCCTTGACCACGCGCTCATTATAAAATAAAAATAAAACATATTCCGTGTACTCGTTAACTTGTTAACATGTGGACTGTCAGGTATAACTACAGTAAAAGATCATTGCGGGGGGGTTTTGTTTTTTTTTTTCAAGCCAAAAGTTGTTGCCCAATGATGTTACTGTTCATAAATTTGAAAATGTAATAGCTGAAGTTGACAGTAAACACCCAAACGCACCGGCGCGCGATTGGCATGTGGATGCAATTTCATTCAGGTATAGTCCGCATCAATTCAGTATGCCATTCTACTGCGCAAGTCTCTTAAAATTATTTTTATTATCTCGTAAATTGACAAATATGACCTAAGAAACACGAAAAAGGGTGGAGACATAAACCTCAAGATCGCAGTTGTGATCCTTATATAACAAATTTACTTCGAAAAAATTATATTCTGATAAAATATAAAAAAAAAAATCTGTACGAGTATATCTGTTGGTACTGTATGGGATTTGCGTATGATGACGATTGGATAAATGAAGCAAGAGGTCTCGCATGAATTGATTGATACGGTTTTTGATTATTTGCTAATTACTCATTATACTTTTGTAGATCATTATCTCTGGCAAAGCTCCATTTCTGTGAAAAAGGTGTAATAGCTGGTGCAAATTTTTACCAAGAAGATGTGCTTGAGAGTGCTGTGAAGGACTTGACCAATACAATACAATTTTTTTTAATAATCAATATGGTGGTCTAATAAATGAAACAATTTTGAATACAATATGTTTACCGTTTTTTTTTATAGCGTTTTATATTTGTAACAGAACTTATGGCAGGACTAGGTATATTGAATTCAATTTGAAGAACTGTCAGTTTCATAATCACTTGAGGAATAATCTCCTGGACTGATAACTATTTCATCCGATATTGTGTCTCACATCAGCCAATGAGGAAAGTATTCCTCCTCTGTCCTTATAACTTTTGCACAAATTTTGCGCGAATCTTCAACTGTAGTTTTTGAAAATTCTTCTTCAGCTAGTTTCTGAGCATCCGATAATTTAAATGTTGTGTTTCGGTTTCACACTCTTGTCTGACAGTTGCCCAAATATTTTCAATAGGGTTGAGATCTGGATGATAAGGTCGCAAACGTAGTACTTCGTGTCCCGCGCAGTGAATTATAGCGTCAATATTTTGCTTTTGATGGTGTGTAGTTGGATGTTCCTCTATAAGCTCATAAAGTTCGAGTTTGAGCATCTGTGAACTTTGTGGTATATTGTAGTGAGCAAGCTATTGTAATTTGCTTGTCTTCCAATTTGTTGTGATATGATGTGTTGTCCATTACTCTAACTGAAGGTTCTTCTATGTTATTCAAATCTGGATCTGCCATCCATTTGGAGAAATTTTCAAAATTCATCTCATCGTGCTTTAGTTCCGGATTTAAATAAAAGCAAGGGATTATTTATGAAACCTTTCTCGCCACCTGCATGCGCCATTATCAACATCTGACCCTTTGAAATTGGCGTCTTTAATCCACGTATGGCATCATTAGTCCATGCCCTTGGCCTTGTGTGTCCAAATAAATTATCTCATATCCTTTTGATCTGTATTCCCACACCTTTCTCAGATATTTCACACGTAAAAGTTTAACTTCATTTTTTTCGCACATAAGTTTACGGTTGTTCTCCGTTTTTATATAGGAAAATCCATTTCTTCTTAGAATCCTGTGTAGCGACATAATGCTTAAGTTAAGCTTCAAATCTTCCTGGACCCGTTGTCTCAACATTTTTAACGTAATCATCATTTTTTCCTCAAGGTGAAAGTTGTATATAATTCGCCGAATAGCTGTGATGTCAAAGTCTTCTAATGCAGTTTTCCATTTTTTGTGTGGTACTTTTTTATTTGGTGATTTAATAACACCTTTCTCCTCGTATTCCTTGATAATCGTTCGTATTGATCGGGAAATTACAGTGAACTCCTCAGTCTGCGAGTTTGCGTACGTTATGGAATTATGCAAACATAAACTGATAGCTTCTTCCAATTTTTTGTTATACATGTTAACAACGATCTTACGGGCCTGACTTCCTATTGGTTTTCCTTTTCGCGATGAATCCATGACAATTTCCTGTATTTTTATAAGCTTTTCTTAGAACAATGCTATTGTTTTCGTAAAACTGGATTCCAAATAGATCATTTATATGCTTTGGGTCTAGCTTGATTACAATTACATGTAATGAATAATTAAACAATTACTATTACTAATTAGGTACAAGTAACTAAAAAAAGTAATGGACTTTTGGTAGTAATTGAATAAAAAGTATGGCATTAATAATCTTTTTAAGTGATTAACAAAAAATTTTATTTCTAAGACCTAAGATCCTATCCTAAAACCTATGAATTAAAGTCACACAAGTAGAAGCAAACACCATAAAATAAATGGAAACACGCCACATACACAGGTACGTATACCTAAAGCACAAATAATAAAACCATAAAAAACCTTGAGAACCTAATCAATTACGATCGGACTTGTGTATACAAATTCAACAAATATAGCTATGCCCTGAATTTTTTCCCAATATCACCCTGGATAATAGGTAGCATTACATATGAAGCGCCTTGAAATTTATCGACCTCATAATAAAAAAATTAAAGTAATTTATGCAACAGCATTTTAGTTCATAGCCATATAAAGTTGGGTTAAGCATTGTAAACTTCAGGCAACAACATTTACTCTTTCGTACCATTTTTGTTCTCTTAAATCCTCTCTGCGCAATCGACCGTTGGCAAACTGAATTGGTACGGAACGTACTATACATACTGGGCTTTATAAAACTTGACTGCGAGTCCTCGCACCAGTGTGTGGCCGGCACTGCGCATCTCTCCACTCCTATTCTATAACTTCTATAAGAGAGTACATAAAACATTCTATTGAAGTATGCTTCTGTGTGGTGTTCTTCTTTTAAAGCTGCGATCAGGGGTTGAATTTATAACTATAGAATTGAGAGTGCAGTGGATCAAGCAGCAGACAGAGTCATTTATGTCTATTGTAGTTCCTGGAGAGAAGTGATGATCGCTGTTGTTGAAACCTCCTTCAATGTCAGAGAAAGCGAGTATTTCCTAATAAGCTGTATTTCCTTTTTGACAAACTTGTTCAGAGTTGTTAAGCTGCATTCAATATGAGTCTTTATAAGGAATGATGGCAGATTGATAAGTCTGAATTTTAATATCGATTTCTATAAAAATTATTGCGGGATATCAACCGCTTTCTTTATTTTAACCTATTCAGTAATGGCTATCTTTAACAATTGACAACTTTTGACAATCATGGCACCGTCGAACGGCCAATCGGTTAAATTGTAAGCGTTCCCGGATAATTTGTTACATTCTCCCCTCCTTGGACTGTAGCACGTAGAGCGGAAGCCTTTGACCAGGCACTGACATTCGTTGCTCGATAAATGGCTAGACGATCCACATGAACGATCTTTGGTTTGGATTTCGGCAACTTCTGCATTTTGATGGTAACGTCGACAAGCAAATCCATGACACGATAGGGCCAATCCCAGTCCGATTGTAATTTAGAGTAAACGCGTACCTTCTGTTTGGGATTATGGAACCACACCAGTTGTCTAAACTGAAAGCGAGGTTTATTTGGAGTAAGGTCATACCTGGATTTCATTCTGCTAGCAGCTTAATACATCTGCTGTCTAGTTCTATCGTGAATTTCACCGAGTTGCTCTTGTATCTGCTTTTCATAATCAGAAACTGCAATTTCATCTGGCAAATTTCCAAATAATAAATCGGGTGGAAGCACCATCTCCCTGTCGAAAAGCATGTTATACGCTGACTGTTTGATTGAATATTGTTATGCTGCTCGATATTCCATAGCACACAACGGAAGAAGATCATCCCAATCATTTTGCTTTTCGTTGAAAAATTTGGCTAAGAAATGAAGAATGGTTTTATTCATCTGTTCAACGAGACCATCTCATTGCGAGTGCAATGGAGTTGTTCTAGTTTTGTTGACACCCATAATCTCCACCACGTGTTGAAATAATTCAGTCTTGGTAGTCCAAAACGAGAGAATACTTTAATACGGTACAAGCTGTCTGATCTGGGAGTGTAAATACCTGAACCCATTTCGTAAAATAGTCCATGAGTACTAAAACATATTTGTTGTCTTTCACTGTAGGGGATGAATGACCCAAAATGTCCACGACTATCTTACTCCTTTTATCTTACTCCTTGAACCTCTTTTCGCAGCACAGGTGTCACATTCATTGCAGTATTGTTCCACATCTTTCCGTGCACCGGCCCAATAAAAACCGCTTTCTTAATTTTTCGAATTTTACTAGAACCAAAATTTTCTCTAAATGGGGTATCATGAATTATCTTCATAACCCCTTTCGAAATGACACGATCTGTCAACATAATGCCTTTCTTTGGGCTGAATGCTTTCGGTATTCAGATGTGCCCTTCCAGCACGATATTTTATTTGCAACTAGTGTTGCTGAAGTCTGTCTATGAAGTATCAGTCTCTAGTATAAACTTAGAGTCCGAACGTACATGTCTCAAAATTGGAGGCAAGTATTCAATGAATGGAAAGCTGTATTATTGTACATTCATACATATGTAGGCCAACGAAGCTGGGCACCTTTGGAATATTGGTTGGCTTAGGCCAATTTAGAACCGTCTCAATTTTTGACTGATCTGATAGCACTCCCTTTTCGTTTACCCTATGCCCAAGACTTATCTTTAATTCAGCTTCTTGCAGACGTGTAAAAACTGATCGTAGATTAGTAAGCATAAGATTAGAAATCTTACCTTGAATTAGGATGTCATCTAGGTAGACCAGGCAAGTATCCATTGATAGACCGCCGTATTTTTCGCGATCACTCGGCTGCATTACATTACATTACATTGCCAATACCCAGTCAATCAGGACAGTTTACTATACTAAACCAAATAGAACCAGCAGCAGAGTCCAATGAGTCGTCAATTCGGGGTTAAGGGAAACGAGTCCTTAATTGTGACATCATATAATTTGCCATAGTCAACGCAAAATCACGTGGATCCGTCCTTCTTTTTCACCATTACTATGGGCAAGGCCACCGGTCAAGCCCGGTTCAATTATATCTCTCCTTAGAATATCATCGATAATCACCCTCGATTCCTCTTGTTTGGCTAATGGCAGGCGGCGTAGTGGTTGCATGATTGGTTTCTTAGACCCGGCATCGATTTTATGTTTAACTAATATCTCAGTTCTTCCCGAATCGTCAGGGCCTGCGATGTCACAAAATTCAGTTAGTAAGTTCCTTACCACTTCCATTTGCAAGGGTTTAAGATATTTTTGTGATGCGACTAAGAGGCTCGCTAAATGTTTAGGCAGAATGTCGTTATCATTATTGCTCATACCTTGAGACTACGACTTCTTCGAAGGTAGCAATATTCAGGTTTCTTAGTCGACGATGTTAGCTACTCGTACGAAGAATTTACCTTCACTGCTACGGCTGATTGATTTACCGACGAGAATTCCTTTAAGCAAATCGCAACCCGATCGCTCTCTTCAAACGAATCACCATGTTGGGAACTTGAAGAAGGATTACTTTCTTTGGTCAAAGGAATACTGTGACCACCAACTATTAGTTGGCCCAGAATACCCTTGAAAGCCCTTGAATCCCCTTGAAAGAGGGAAAAATCAACTACCATGACTTTCACACGTCCATTAAATGTTCCTAGCTCAAAGTTTTCAGCCATTCACGTGAAAAATTGAAAGTGTTTCCACATAAAGTCTTGATCACTTTACTATATAAGCTCGTACTCGGAGGAATTATATCTCGACTCACAAGTTTTACTGAGGAACCAGTGTCTACTAACATTTGACAAGATACATTACCAACTAAAGTAGGAATGATGTATACACTTGAGTTCCACAGTGGACAATAAAAACTTGAGGACTAATAAACTCCGTCAGCGCCCGCCTGTCGGTGAATTATCATTCGGTGTTTCAAAATTCGCATTACGGCGATTCTATCTCCTATTGTTGTCATTGTTTGTGACAAACTGACGTGGTCTTTCAGATTCAACATTCAGAGATCGAGCTAAATGGCTGGTTTGCGTAGTTATATGCCCAGCTTTAATGGAAATAGACCTAATCAATACGTCTGCCAAGGAAGTTGTATTCACCATGCGAACAGCATCCTGAAT
Organism: Volucella bombylans; assembly: GCA_949129095.1. Taxonomy (NCBI): domain Eukaryota; kingdom Metazoa; phylum Arthropoda; class Insecta; order Diptera; family Syrphidae; genus Volucella; species Volucella bombylans. The sequence continues at coordinate 105,141,138 of OX422140.1, forward strand.
AGAGCGATTAGATATACTGCGTTAGCGATATTCGCTTGAGAGGGGTAATCCCGCGTTAGCTGTTGAACATCACTACCAAAAGCACCGTGGTCCTCTCTATATCGTTGTCGCCTGGAACGAAACTTTGCGTGAAAGACATATTTTTGTTGTGAAAGAATCCTTATCTCAAAAGCAGATGTTAGCTTGATGTAATTACCACGATTATCTGCACTTAGATTTGAAAGAATTGAAACCGCTTCGCCGTGCAACATAGAGGCTAATGTATGTGCTATTTGTTTATCGTCCCAATTATTTGCTTCGGCCACCATTTCGAATTGTATGCGGTAGTCCCTCCAATCGGCTTCATTGCTATCAAATAGTTGAATCTTAATCTTGCACGCACAATGATTATAGTAATTGCTGGAGAGTCTGGCAAAGCAGAGAAATTTCTGCTCGTTCATCATTTAAAGCACTTCGACTTTCGGTAGTTGAACACTGTTTAGCAAACTTTTTTAGCAAATACAGTACCACTCCGAATGCAGTTCTTCGCAGTGCCGTTTTTGCTCTGTCCTTAGTTTTGCTATTGTTATTACATTTTCATTTATTTATTACACTTTCATTTAAATTTTTTTTCACTAAGGACTTCGTCGAATTTCTGGGATTCTTCTGCCATATCACCTGATTCTCAGGTCCACATGAAAATGTGACCACTTCTGCCACCAGTGTAATGAATTTGTTGAGTTCAGGGCTCTCAGGGAGACTACCAATCAATAAAAAGAATAAGAAATTATCAATTCCTATGAAAATGTGGCTTGAAATCAACCGCGTTCTTTATTTCAATATATTCAGTAATGGCTACCTTAGACAATTGACAACTTTTGACAATCACGGCACGGTCGAAAAGCCAATCGGTTAAGTTGTATCCATTCCCGGATAATTTTTTAGAATACTATATTGAGAACTAGCGAGGTTTGATAAGCAGTTTACAGTTGTGTAGGGAAGATATTATGCTGTAGTCTTGGCACCTTACACGAATCGAAGCAGCAAACCATCTACTTTCGTTTTTCCTTTCAGATCGGGTCTGTCTTCATAGGCAGAAGGAAGATTTACTTGAAGTATATGTGAGTTGGATTCTTGAAGTTAGTGTTCATGAGCAGATACAAGGATTCTTCGTCGTCCTAGACTGGGTGCAGGGCCCCGGCCCAATTACACAGGTTACGTCCTTAAGGTTTTTTAATCTTGTTTTGCTAGAGAATTGTACTTGTTCGCTCAAACTCGGACCTACATTGGGTTTTAATTACTGCTGGTTTATAAATCTTTAATGTATTATAGCTCGACGGTTTTTAGAAGACAGATTTACCAGTCTAAGTAGAGTTGAAGACTTTCTTCTCTTGTAGTTCCCGGAGGTCTTTGGTTCTATTACTGTGGAAATATAACCTTTGGCCTCCTACCTTTAGGACAGCATTAGGTTAAATTATTTTTCAGAGAAAAAGTGAGTTTGGTGCTACATAAGTTCATCAAGCTCCAGCTGAAATATCAGAATTTGATTACCACATTCAGTCAGTTTGGCCTGGGTAATCCTATTGTGTCTTTTTCCTCCGACGTTTGCCGTAATGGTGATGGATGACAGTTGTTTGTTTGACATTCTGAACTATAAGTATCGGTGGTCAGAGTAGCATGGTATGTCGATCTGAGTGTAAGATAGTTAATATTTTTCTCGAACTTGAGTTTCATATGCTGCAATGGAACAAACTAGAAAAAGACTTCAGAAGTGCATTGGTTTCACACGAGTACTTTCCAGATGCAACTCAAAAGATACCTACAAAAGGCTTTTAATTTTCTGCTAGACTCTGTTGTGCCCTTTTTTTATTTCGTAATTCAATGAAAGCTGGAACTCAAGTTGGTGTAAATTTTATGACTTAATCTCTTTAAAGGCGAAAAGGGACTTATTTTGGAGTACAAGCAACACATCATCGGCACAGTTGAATGTTGGGTAGCATTGGTTGGTAGGCCGCAGGTTATATGATTGTGTATATCTGCTCGCAGAATTGAAAAAAAAACTTCACCATACCTCCAACAACCCTTTCGATGGAGTAAGGTGGCCGTTGTGTCAGAGAAATTACTTCCTCGGCTACAAGGTAGTAGTGCGGGCTTACAAAAAATAGAATTGATTGCCACCATCAGGCAATGTTAAGTTCTCGAAAGTAGGTCTATCACTGTTCTGACTTGGCAGAAAATCGAAGATCCTTTTTACCTGTGCACGACAAAAAGAACAGACATTATTGTGAGTGTAAATAATAGCCTTTAGACCATATTGTGTTGTAATTTCCCTCAATGATAATGATAATGAATCGAAAGCACAGCAACAAATGTAATACTCTGGCAAATGAATATTCATGAAATCTTTGCTAAAATTATCCATAAAATCCTTAAATTATAGTTCACACTAAAAGTTGTTAGTTTTTATAAAATTACATTTACCAGTTTTCAAACTGCTTTAGCGACACTAGGTAATTTTTCAAAGTTTTATATTTGCTTTCCGATTATATAAAAGCCGTTTAATAAACATATCTACTTGAATCAATTATCTGTCGAAAACATTTCAAGCACGCTAACGAGCACAATAAACTCATATCAACTGCCTTTCATCATCGTTCACTAACCTACAGATATTTAAAACCAATTAAATCGGAAAGGAGTGAATTGAAAAAAAAATACTCTCCGCATAAAATGGATACAAAACACATTGGATCACTACTCACGTGGCACGGTTCTAACTTCAGCAAGACACATATCTGTACATACTCGTATCAATTCGTAACTATGTATTGGTATGTATCCGTAGCTATACTCGTATGTATTTATTCGTACACTCCACTTAACACACAATGTTGTTACGCCATCGACATTTTGCGGTTCAATGAGTCTTTTCAAAGACCAATTTACTTCCAACCACACCTTTATGTCTACCTTCCTATGTATTCACCCAGTCGCCTACTTAGCTACGTGCTATTCAACTCCTCCTTGTTAACTTATAGATTTGTCTGTTGTTTTGGGTCACTGGCACTTACTGAATACGTAATAATGTTACAAATAGGACCCTTTCAACTCTGTAGGTAGTAGATACTCGCCCTACAATAGATAGCAGCGCCCGAAGAACGCTTGCCATAAACACGAGTACCAAGGAAAACTCGTTGATAGCGAACCCCTGAATGATTTCTCTTTTATTGAATTATTGGTTAGGATAATAGAGTTGCGCAAGCAAGCAACCCATTTATGCCATCACCGCGCTAAAAGGGATATGTTGTGTTCTCTAAAATGTTTTCATGTGGTTGCAGCTTAAACAGGAGAAAATTGATTATTACACCGTCTGTTCAACCAAAGAACGGAAGGTGATATGAACGGATACTTTAATGCGGAAAGAGTTGTGTTGTTTTCGGTTCAATAATAGGATCATTACGGTTCACACTTGAAATAATCGGCAATATTATGAGAAGAGGCAGATTTTTATAAAAAGGATTTTTTATAAAAACATCTGAAGTTTAGGAAATGGCAAATGAGATATACATATGTATGTACATATAGTTCATTGAGCACTTGACAAGATTAAACAGAATAGTTCACCCGTTTTTCGGCGACAACTCTAAAGAGCTTCCCGACCAATGTTAATATCTTGCCAAGATGAGGTACTTTATAAGCCATTTTAAAATAAAGACCCAAACCCCCACCATTCTAAAACTTAAACGCTGTAGTTTTAAATCAACATGCTAAGATAATTGTGGGCAGTTGGTAGATGTAATAGTTTCAGGAATTAGGTAAGTAGTAAGTGATGTGCCATCACCACGACAATGTTATTGAGTGGATAAAAAAACATAAGCCATGCAGCGGAGTTAAGAATAAGGACAAGTTTAGCCAGATTAAGTAGAATTGTTTACCTAGTTTGAAGGATGTAGTTGCTGAGCTAATTGTTTTGATTACAGAATGGCTATCGGTGAAGATATCATTATTAAGGCTTAATCCTCAGTTCATTTTTGAAGTTTTTACTTCTCTATCATAACAAAGTTCTATCGCAGACGTAGAAAGTACTGCTTACTTTCATAGCCCGATGTTAAGCTCTTAGCTTACAGTTAAGCCTGTCGATCCAGTTATCTGTTGCTAATGCCCATTCTATAAATTGGTTTCTTTTCCGCCGGAACAGAGCACTCAAACAAAAAACTGTTTCATTGTACGCCCTGTATATTCCTGTTACTGACATTTTTCAGTCTTTCATAGAAAAATAAGTAAGCGTTTCAGTGATGAAGGGCTTTACTAACAACGAATCGTTAGTTGCGACTCAAAAAAGGTGTCGACATAAATATAAATACAGACTTAAGTCTAAAGTGTACCAATAATGATTTAATAGTCAGCTTTTACTTAAACTTCACTCTTTCAAAGAAACTACTACATTTTTGTTGCATCTACTACATACTCGTAACATTGGTTTGACGTTGGTATTAATTTAAAATGATTTGGATTTCCAAAATTTACAATATACGAGTTTATGTAAAAATGGTGTGAAAAATGTATAGTAATTCATCAATTGAGAACGGCTGGGCCGATTTGGCTCAAATTTTTCAGTTGTTCGTAATTGCCAGGAGAAGGTTTTTACGAAGGAAAATTTTGGGAAAACCCTCCGAAAAAGTCGGGAAATTGGAAAAATCGAAAATTGATTTTTTGTATGGAATTTTTTGTGCAATGGTTCCGGAATGGCTTTTCGAAAGGAAAAATAGAAAATTCTTAGTGGAAAACTCGGAAAAACGCGAAAAATTTGAATATTGTTTTTCGACAAAATTTTGCATTTTATAGCATTTGATGATTTTGGACGATGTAAAGGTGGAAAATGCGTTGTGAAGCTTGGAAAATTTTGGATAATTGTGAAATTCATTGTGATAAAAGACGTGTTGTGTGAATTTTGCTATCTTTGCCACAACCCGATAGATGGCGTTATACGTTGACTAAGGCTGTGCGCAATTTGACAGGTTTCCTTTTCACATTGTCATTTTCTATTGAGTGAATGTTCTATTTTTTTGCTGCAATTGATTCGAGATTTGCGTATTATTACACTGATTCCTTATAGTAGTATATGGCCCATCACATCCGCAAACGGAACGAGCATATCAATTGAAATTCAATGCGATATTTATCAATTCGATAATTTTTTCAGAAAATAAGTTTGCGTGTGAAAAGTGAGGTTATCCAATTGGATTGCGGGCATTCATTGCGAAACATTCATTCCGTAAGTCTTTGTTTTTTTTTGAAGAGAATTTTCTTTTGCATAGGATTATTCAAAAACGACTTTGTTGATTTTTAGGGAGAGTTATTTGCTTGACTAATGCCTCCTATTAGACGATCACTGCTTGAACGACGTACACATCGTGATATAATTAGTCAGAAGGTCAGTGATAATCAAACGCAAGAGGAACGTGTAGAAGAAAATGAATGGAAACGTGGTTCGCAAAGGTTCGCGCTGCGCAATCACCACGTCAAATTCGACAAAATTTTACTGGAAGAAGACCAGTCGTAAATGTAGACTTGAATCGCGCTGCTTTCGAATACGATTCCGCAATCGCCTACTAAGATCCTCGCTGCGTTGATATCGGTTCCTTTTCTGTCGTATGCCAGCATTGCAATGCATTGAAGTTTCAATCGGCTTATGCTGTGCTGGTGGCAAGGTGGAATTCCCCTTTTTGACTCATTGGACAGAGCTATTGCATTCGTTTCTCTATGGAAATAATTCCAATCAAAACATTTCCTGGCGAATACACAAAAATATAACGAATGCTTTCAAATGACGTCATTTGGAACCGAAGTTGTTGATCAACCCGGTTACAATCCAAGTTATAAGGTAATGGCGTCTCCTTATTATCAAAATGAACAATTATTCTCATTTCTTTCGAAATTGCCTCCAGACATTTAGATTCAAGAGCAAATTCACTATCGAGCGGGCGCTTTGTTACCACCACCAAATGAAGATCATAAGTTCCTTCAGATCTATTTCGTTGGTGATTCGGCAATTGAACTAAATCAGAGTTGTGCAATTTTTACTGCGACTAAATGTGAAATGATCGAACAATTCCAAAATCTTCTGCATGAGAATAGTGAATTGGTCAGACTGTCCAAACCACATTGGATACAATGCATACTGACGACCACAAAATCATTATCAGAGCAGACAAAAGACCCTCTGGAGGCCATGCAAAACAATTCAATGCTCCCACTATCAATGAAGTCGCAGTGTTGATTGTGGAATCACGCGATATTGTTCTCAAGCGTCGGGATGGTGGACAATTGCAGCGCGTGTACGAGACTCATCGGCCTTTTTGATGGTCTTCAATACCCGTTGATGTTCTGTCGTAGAGAGGATGGCTGTCACTTCAATATAAAGATGGTTAATCCAACGACAGATTTGTTTACAAGTCATCACTTCTTTTTCATTCTACAACTAAATTCGAATTCATATTTCAGGAGAAGAAACGAATAAGAATGTCAGCTCAATGAATTTTTATGCGTATCGATTGACGATTCGGCAAGATATTGACAATCATCTGTTGAGATATCGCCGGTTGTTTCAACAGTACTGCGTCGACATTTACACACTTGCTTGACGCCATCACTACAGAAGGAGACGCGGCCAACATCGGTTGTTTGACCATTCTCCCAGCTACTTATGTTGGAAACCCGCGCCTCATGCATGAGTACGCTCAAGATGCGATGACGTACGTGCGGAATTACGGACGCCCGGATTTATTCATCACGTTCACTTGCAATCCGAAATGGCCCGAAATTACGAATCTGTTGCTGACAGGAAAAACATTCAACGATCGGCATGACATCACTGCATGAGTATTCAAACAAAAGATCAGAGTACTCAAGGATTACATCGTTAAGCAGAAGATTTTTGGCGTACCCCGTTGTTGAATGTACTTGGTTGAATAGCAGATGCATGATTTACCACACACACACATTCTGCTCTGGATGTTCGACAAGAAGATCATATTGATTTGATAATTTCTGTCGAAATGCCAGATCTAGAAACTGATCATGATCTGCATTCCGTTGTGACAACGAATATGATCCATGACCCTTGAGGAGTCCAAAACCCAGACTCACCGTGCATGGAAAACGGAAATTGCACAAAGCGTTTTACCCGTCTATTGGTGGCTGATACAATCAGTGGAATCAACGGATGTCCATGGTACTGGCGTCGTTCTCCAGATGACAACGGCAGATCAATCGTGATGAAAAAGAAAGGAAACGATGTCGTAGTCGATAACCGCTGGATCGTTCCATATTGTCCGCTTTTGGCATTGCCGATACGAATACTAACGAGGAGGTGATGAAATTTTAACTTTCACGTTACGTGAGTTGTAACGAGGTAATTTAGCGGCTTTTCTGATTCATGAACGTCACCCGACTGTCGTACAAGACTATGATCGAGATAAGCTGGCCGAAAGAGTCCGAACAATTGTACCGCTGTTGAATGCCGAGCAGAAGAACGTGTACGGTTCGCTGATGAAGGTTGTTGACAATGGAACGGGAGGCATTTACTTTCTCGATGCTCCCGATGGGACAGGTAAGACATTCGTCATTTCGTTGATTATGGCAACAATTCAATCAAGATCTCAAATTGCATTGGCTGTTTTATCCTCTGGCATTGCTGCCACGTTGTTGGAAGGCGGTCGAACTACACATACTGATTTGAAGCTGCCGATGAATCTTCTCACGGTTGAAAGCCAAAGTGCACAATGACCAAGAATTCGGCGACAGCGAAATTGATGCGAAAATGCAAAATCATCATTTGGAATGAATGCACGATGACGCATAAACGAGCTTTGGAGGCAGTTGACCGAACGATGAAGGATTTACGAGGCGATTTGGTGGGGCAATAATATTGCTCTCCGGAGATTTTCGTCAAACGCTTCCCGTCATCCCGAAATCTACTGTTGCCGATAAACTTAATGCATGAACTTAATCGTCGTCTTTGTGGCGGCATGTCAAGAAGTTAAAATTGACCACGAACATGAGAGTCGCGTTGCAGAACGAGCCATCGGCTGCTGAATTCTCGACTGGATTGATATCATTCCCGGCAAATTTTTGCGAGTTCACATCGTCGAAGGAGGAGCTCATCACCAAAGTATTCCCCGGCATTGCACAAAATTATAAAAATCTTGATTAGATTGGTGAACGGATAATACCAGCAACGAAGAATACGGACGTCGATAGCTTAAATTGCGGCGAGACGAAGTTCGCCAGGTCCGCTAGTAATATATGGATAAACAATTAATTGCAGAATCAGTTCTTTCGCGAAGGGTAAAATTCAATTAAAGCAAACCTTTCATCTCTTTTGTCCAATTGATGCAGCACGGACGTTATTTTACATACATACAGTACATCATAGATGTGTACATCAGCAAACGCCAATACTCATGGCACTCGAAAGTCGAAATCAACAAAATCAGCTGAGATTGTTTCTTCGTTTTTTTCATATAAGAAGGTCATGCCAATGTACTGAAGTTTATAATCTTTGTTGGCTCCGTTTTTCCTTCCTAAATGGAAATTGGATTCCACAAGTGTTCTTTTTAAAGCCCTAATTCAACATTATTTTCATTAACCAATAACTTTGTATAACGAACTATGTAGTTATTAAGAGGACGTTGCTGTGTAAATCCTAAAATTTTGATTAATTTTCTTTTATTGCTTTAAAATGTTCTAAATGTTATGTAGAATTAATACGTATTTCAAATATTTTCCGAGTTATAACATCAAGAGGTGATAGAGAAGGGTAGCAAGATACAGGTAGGCCATTAAAAAAATGTTTTTATGCCATCCAAAAGACCACAACATGCATATCGTTTTATAGAGTTATACTATACTATTTACACTCGTATATATTGAAACTTTAAATGTGTTTTTCTCGAAACAACGTTTCTTAAATCTGAGCACACCATAATTAGAAAACGACTGGATAAATCGCGTTAAAATATTGCGTGCTTCTTTTAATTTGTCGATGAATTTACAAAATTTCAAATGTTTTGATAAGAAATATGCGTTTTTAAATGTTTAGATAGCGAAATTTTTACGAAAAAAATAGTACTTTCGTTTTTAAACTTAGTTTTCAATGCATTTTATTTTCTTACTAATTAACTCTTACATACTAACAAAAAATGCTTAAATGCTAGCTTACAATTACTTAACAGTCTTATACTAACTTACTGGCCCCACACAGGCACTCTAAGCTACTCTAAATACTTATATCTATGTCTTTCGACTTTACTTACATTTTATTTAGAATTATTTATATTGTATACTTAAGGCTAAGAAAAAATATTCGTTAAGAAAAAACTTAGCATATGGACTTTTTTTATTTTTTTATAAAAACTTAATATCTAACTTAAAATAAACCTTACTCTACTTAACCTAAATACACAAAACACACATAAACACACATAGACAGTATACACAATCATATACATATGTCAGTATACACCTTTGTATATACTGACACATGTATATGTTTCTTAGATGCTAACCTAAACCTATGTAAGCTGGCCATCGCTATTTACAAGAGAAAACAGATTGGTCAGCTCTGCCTCATTAGTAAGGCTGGTCCGTAATTGACGGAAACGACGACGAAGCATCTTCTCCATCATTCAACCACCAGAAATGCTGGTGCTGCCGAACGACATCCCTCTTATCGCGATTCCCCACCGCCCTACTGAACCTGAGGCGATCCACACTGCCGTGTGCGACGTCTCTGTTGTAGTTGAGTCGCCTGTCCCCAGCTGTCCGAGCGACATGGAAGATTAACGGCACCGCTGATCTATCCTGGATCAACCCTTTCTGATCTAGGTAGAGGAATGCTTCCGGTGGAACGAAGCCGTCAAAGCGCACACTCTCGTGGTAAAGGTAATTGGGGTAGTAAGCCCCAGATATTAGGTTATTCGTCGAGGTCATTGCTCTTGCAATGTGCCTTCGAGTCAGCTTAACTACGAAATTGTCCACTCGTATTAGGTTCGGACTATTGTAAAGGACCTCATTAGGATAAAATTTTTTGTACTCCGACTCTGGTGTTCTGTACAAGCGAAGGCAAGCCCTGAGGCAAGCCCTCTCAAACACCCGAATCTTTTCCATTAAGCTTGCTCGTACATTGAACCACACGGGACAACCAAATACCAGCATGGGCCTGATAAGGGCCATGTAGCAGATTACCTTTACCCCCGCATCGAGTTGGCTGCTATAAAACAGTCTCTTTGTAAGGGCAAAAGCACCTTTGGCTCTGGCCAGAGCAGCATCTACATTTTTGCCAAAATACAGAAACTGATCTAGCCAGATCCCAAGGTATCTGACTACATTTCGACAGGCAAGAGGCTGTCCGTGCTGTCCAATGATTGAGAACTTTCGCCAATTTTTTCTGGTATCCCTAGAGGCTCCAGACAACGGCGTCCTAAAGAGAATGGTTTCCGACTTCTGAAAGTTGATTTTCAACTTCCAGTCATCGCAAAATCGTCTTATCTTATCGAAGTCACGCTGCAAGAGAGTATTAATGACCTCGATTTTTGGACCTGTTCTGTACGCTACCACATCGTCTGCGTACGCAATAGTATGGGAAAGTGAACCTATCAAGTCGCTTGTATAAATGTTAAATAGGATCGGCGAATTGACCGCGCCTTGCTGAAGACCATTTTTAATTTGAAATATTCCAACAGAAGTCACATCACCATTCTTCACGATGAACTGTCTGTTGGTTAGCATATTATAGAGAATGTACAAGAGTGGTTTACTGATCCCCAGCCTAGTCAGCTTATAGAAAAGACCCTCTAACCATACGGTGTCGAAGGCCTTCTCCAAGTCAACAAGGCAGGCACCAGTGCACTGTTTCTTGCCTTTGTTCCATTGGATATCGGACACCAGTTTAGACGCGGCATGTGAGATATCATGTCCCGCCTTAAAACCGAATTGATTATCCGGAACTATATGTTTGTCTTCAACCCACCTAGACAGAGCTCTATTGATTACCTTTTCAAAAACCTTACTGATATTCGGAAGGAGACTTATCGACCGGAGATTCGCCGGATTGGATATATCCTTCCCCTTTTTGGGGATAGGTTGAACCACCGCCGTTTTCCAATGCGCTGGATAATGTGCATTATTCATTGCATTATTAAACAGGGTGGTGTAAATGTCACCGCTTCTAGAGGAAGATGTCGAAGCACGATGTTCGGAACACCATCGGTCCCCACCGATTTCTTAGCCCTGATTGTGTCGAAGATCTCATGGAGTTCTTCCCTCGAAATGAACGGGGGTAGGTCACCCTCTCTGGCAATGACATTATTTGCCATATTTTCGTCGCTAAACCGGGTGAAACCAGAGCCCTCGGATCGCCAGTTCCCTATTTCATTTCGAATGCAGAAGTCGTGCACCAAGAAGCGACTGTCCAGGTCGTAATTAGGGCCAATGTTATCAATGGCCTTGTATACTTCCTGGAAAGTCGCCCCTATGGCCTCAACCTTCTCCTGTGGATCTTCGATCACAAAAAAGTCGTCATCAGCGGCCTCATTTGGATCAATGCCTGCTATTGTCAGTAACCGTTCGTTGTCTGTTGTCCGGGCTATTTTAAGACACTGAAGGTCGTTTTGATTTCTTCTCCGAAGTAGTTTATTTATTTGCGGAAACATATTCGGGTTGCTGGTGTTTACAGCCCGAACCTTGTTGTTCCAATACAAACTTACAGAAATTCTGTAATTTTCTTTTATTAGCGTTTGAATATTTTTAATCGACGACTTCAGTGTCCTAATCTCCGGGTGTTGTCGGTCAGTTAACTGTCTGTACAAGTTTTTAAGTCTGGTCAGAAGTCTACTTTTCTGTCGGTGCAGTGCGTTAATAGTAGGATTGCGGAACAGGTCTTCGTTAGTCGTACGTCGATACCGCGGTATTGTAGTGTCCATAGTTTGTTCAATTGTCTCGTCCATTTGTTTTAAGTAATTGTCGATCTCCTCGTTTGACAAATTCCTATTGGACGGTGGGTGGAGCGTGTTCGAGGAGAGCGCTCTTGTCAAAGTTGCGGAGAAGCGTGTCCATCGAGTCTTACTGTAGTTGTAAGAATATCTTTGGACAAACTCCTCCAATTCCGCAATTTCGTTGGGAACTGTAATTTCGGTGCTAAAACCGCAATGGTCGCTGTCATACACGAATGTGCGCAGACAGTTTAGCGTTTGTAAATTCGTACCTGTCAGTCGTATACGTTCGTCGTACAGCAGTAGATCCAAATAAGACCCGCCTCTGGGAAACGACAGGTTATCCGTCGCTTTAAGACCGAGTCTGTACATGACATCGTGCTGACCCCACCAATCGAGTAGTAGGTTCCCTCTAGTATTTGGCAAATTATTTCCCCAATCTCTATGTCTAGCGTTGAAATCCCCGCCGATTATAAAATAATTCTCCCCCGATTCCAGCCTCAGAAGTCGAAAAAGCGTGTCGAGCTCTGTAATGAATAGGGTAGATTGTGAAGCCTCAGGTGCATAAACAGAGGCCAAGTACAGCCGCTTTCCACTGCGGAGCGGGATGTAAACGACGACTGCCTCCAACACCCGGAACCTGCGCAACACCCCCTTGTACACTCTGTGAAATTTTATACCCTCTTTAATGAAGATCGCGACACCGCCTCCACGTTTGGATCTGGGCCGGTTTCTTCTTCTAACAATATAATTATTGTACTCCAGTTTGTGCTTATCGGTTAGCTTGGTTTCGCTAGCGCAAAGCACATCAGGAGTTTTGTCTTGTAGCAATTTAAACATCGCGGCTCTTCGTTCGATCCTAATCAATGAATTCACATTCACCGCAAGGACCTTCAAAGTTTGCTCCACCATGTGCGTACCCATTACGGCATGTGTTGCGTTAGGCCCGGCAGCAATCCGTAGATCTGGTCCACCCGCTTGGCCTGTTCCTGAACCTGCTTTTGCAGCTGAGCCATCTGCCCTTGGATTGCGAGCAAGATGGCTAGCATGTTGGGTGCAGCTTCCGTTGTTCTCGGCATCGGGGCCGGAGAAGCAACAGTCGCTTGCTGTACCGTAGCCCCCCTACCTGACGCCATTTGGGCGTAGGAAATTTGGGGCGTAACGGCTGGTGTTTGAAACCTCACAGGTGAACGTTTGACCTCCACCTTCTGCTGCCGAACCAATTTTGCTTTTTTAATTTCGGTGAACTTAGGACAACCCCGATAGTTTGCGGTGTGTCCCACGTTCCCACATAATACGCACGAGAGCTGCGACCTATCGGATGCTCCGTCAACACCCAGAGCACACTCCTCGGAACTGTGGTTCTTTGCGCACTTCACGCATCGAGGCTGCATTTGGCAGTTCGACGCGGCGTGCCCGAACCTCTGGCAGCGAACGCATTGTATAACGCCGTCGCTCCTTTTTAATTTTTCCCAGTGAACCACCTGGTAGTCTAGGACATTGATACTCCTTAGACTATCCAGACGGCTTTCGGGACTGAGCTGCACCAAGAAGAACGGCAGACTCCGTTTCTCCCGCCTAGCTCTGGCTGTGGTAAACGGCTTTACCCCCACAAACTTGAGTCCTTCGCACTCCTTCTCTTTGAGCAGTGCTAGGATCTCCTCAGGATCAGAAGACGGTTCCAACCCCTTCAACAGCATCGATTGCCGCTTTTCACACTTCGGTGTGAATGAGAAGTGCTCCGTCGTCGTTTCCTTCAGGAGCTCTTTCACTTTCGCATAGCCCTCCACTGTATTACAGTGGATGGCATGACGATCGTTCCCCAATCTTTTAATGTTAAAATTGTTACCAATGACCAACTTACACAGGTCCTTGGTTGCACTCACCTCTAATTTATAGGTATTAATAGGAGGTACCTTCTCCTTCTTCTTCTGATGCTGCTGTTGTTGTTGCTGTTGTTGTTCTTGTTGGTGCTGCTGTTGCTTTTTTTTCTGCTGCTGTGGTTTCAGCTTTTGTTTTTGCAGCTGTTGCTGTGTCTGCTGCTGCTGTTGTTTCTGCTGCTGCTGTTTTTTTTGCTGCAGTTGTTGTTTCTGCTGCTGCTGGATTTGTTTTTGGGAGCTCGATACTTCCAATTGCTCCCTCTGCCTGCGTGCTATTTGCCGTTGCTTAATAGCAAGCATTTCCTTTTCCAGCCTTTGTATGCTGCTGGTGATATTGTTTAATATTTGCTCATCCTCATCCTCCGATTCGGATGCCGCTAGAGAGGCAAAGTTGTTATTGCCCCCCTCGTAATTGACCTCATCAGCCGTTAACACGTCATTTATTCTCTTTTTTGTGAGAATAGGAGGAGTTTACAAACTCCTCCTTCTTTTAACGGCTTTTGCCACGGTACCGGCAACACTATTTTTGCCTTTTTCCACTTCCGTTATGGGAAGAGCGGAGTGCTCTCCACCATCCATCTCGTTATTTTGTTTTGTTGTAAACACTTTAATTTTTCTTAGGTCTTTTTAAATAAATTAAATAATGAAGAGAAAAAGACGTTCGCAGAGGCTGGGAAGCGAACCCACAACCCCGAGATTTGTCATCCGCGTTTTTGCCACTTAGGCTACCGAACACTCGAGCAATTACTGAATAAAAGTATACTCCTTTTTTTTTTGCTTTTTTTGTTTTTTGTCTTTCACACTGTGAAGCCGAACACGAAAAAATCACACGTCTATCCTCTGTCGAGGTCTATGAACGACTGACGTTTTTAAACTTTCTATACTTGTCATTAACATTTTTTTGTTGTACTGTAACGGAACGGAGTGTGTACGAAAATTTGACGGTTTATTTTTCGCATTTTACTTTATTGATTCAATAAAATATTTACGAAAAACACATTTTAACCAGTTTTTACTGCAATATATTTCAATAAATTATAACGAAGGTAAAGTATTTTTAAATTCATGAAAGTTAAATAACACTTTTACAATTTCAACTAAATTCAATTAGAAGGTTGGGCATAGTTTTAGTATTTTAGATACCAAATCAAACCCTTTTCAGTCTTTACTATTAGTGCATTGGCATTACTCTGTTCTTTAATGTCATATTTAAAAACTTAGACATGACTTTCTCTACATTAAAATTTAACTCCATACTAACATAAAAGCCGGCTATTAAATTCGTATTGGTACCAACATTTTGGAAAATTGTGCTTAAGATTTGGAGATTATACTTAAACCGTATATGTACTTAATTTGGTTGTTAGTAAGGTACAAAATGTCTACAGAACCAGAACCCACCACATCAACGCCGAGTACTCGTATGTGATGCAGCCTGATGCGAGCGAGCGTAAGTCAGATATTCACAGAGGTATGGCCCGTAGTGTCGTCATCACTTTAGCAGCAAACATCGCAGGATATTACGTTACTTATCCGCAGTACATTTAAGTAGTCGGTAAAAGGGTGGTGCTTCGGCACTACGGCTTAAAGCACTGAGCTGTCTTTCCTACTGAGGAATAGCTGAAAAGCCGCTGACCTCTTAGAGACGTCTGGAAGCATTCGTTCGATTTGCCAGCAAATGCAATTCCAGTTACTGTTATGCTCATATTAAACCCAATTGTCAATGGAAGTAACAATCGAGTATGCAGGCAAATTCAGGTTCTGAGAAGATCTCATCAGATTTATCGGCGATTTCATTTTCTGTCATCCCATTGTCACGTGGGACTTAAACGAGACTGAGTGATTTCAGCTTTGCAAATGCGTTCCGTGAAGTCTGGAAATAGCAAACTAGCTTCAAAGTCTTAGGAAGGTTCAACAGTTTGGCTGTCGCTATATGTGCCCCCTCCACCGATCTTTGGCGATATATGCATGTAATTCTTTGTCATCAGGATTGTGCTTGGAAGACAAATGTAAATTTTCCTACCGAGGAGTGAAATCGTACTCACCGCTGAACCAAGGTAAAGACAGTAATATTTAAACTTTAATATGACAAAGCTGTCGGACCAGACGGGCTATTTACCGAAATATTAAAGAAAACATGGATTGATTTGGTAGAGAGATTACATATTCTCATTTCCAAAAAAGCAGGCTATCTGAACGCTACAGAAGCATTGGTTTACTTACCATTGCGTGCCAGATCTAGTCCGCGGTATTGTTTAAATTCGATCGACCGATTTGTCATTGCCAGTGCTGGCTTACGGTTAAAAAAATCTTAAATTAACCAAATATTCACACTAAAGCCGATCCTAGACACTACTTGATTCACATAGATACACAATATCGCTTTAAGGATATCGCGGCCACATATGATGGCAAAACAATATCTGCGTTTGTCATTTCTACCAATCAGAATGACGATGGTGAAAGCTTATTAGATGGTACTAAGGTGATGCTGATGGTGTGACTGCTTGGAGATCATACTTGGGGATAGGAAATTGTTGATAACTAATACCAATACCAGACTGTGTAATTTTCTGTCTGTCTGTGCAACTATAATACTTGCAACGCTATGGTATCGATATCCTTGGCAGAACGCAGCAGCCACTTACCGATTCATTTGCAAGCTGAATCATAAGCGCCACAAAATGCTTTAGCTGTGGTGGGATAGACTCTGAATCTTAATTCGCGCAGTAGAGGAAGACATCGCTTTAAGTGAAATGTAAAAGCGGATAAGAAACTCAACCATCTAATTGTGGTTCTAGAGGCACCTCCACTCCAAAGTTTATCGCCATTAAATTAGGCAAGGAGTACACAATTCGTTAACATTCTAATTCTCGTGGACACTCAGAATCGTGATTTAGTTCAATGGGTTCATTTCTGATGCAAGGATCTCTCAAAGAAGCTTCGTTTTTATGCGATAGAGGATGTGTCAACCCTGCGTCATCTCAGGTTTAAGCCCTTTGTCAAATGTGTTCAAAATTGCTCTAATGAAAGTCTATCTCACACAGTCTCAAAGTTCCTTAAACAGAACTCTGGATCTCTGAACTGTAACTTGAGTTCACCTTATTTTCCACGCCTTTAAACTATGTTATTCTGGTGAAATGTAATCTCCTCAATTGCTTGTGTTAATGCACCGACTTTTATACTTGGTACTATTTGAATTGTAGTTACTGTCCTTCAGCTCGTCACTCACATAACAGACAGAGAAAGAATTGAAAATACACTTTTCGGCGCAACCAACATTTAAAGGATTCAATTTTCAGCCGAGGAAAATAAAATTTACCAAACTAACAACCCCACGGCCCCAAACTGAGACGAGTCTTTTTTTATCTTTTATGAACAACCCCTTTCAGGCGGGATCCCTTATTGTTTGGCAGTGCACGAGAAATACCTACTTCTCGGAATATTTCCAAGGGGCATAAATACCACCCTCTGACTAGTGGTACAAATATTCTTGCCATGTGAATACGAGTAACAACAACAAACACAAAGTGTTTTAGTGTTTTGCTCTGGTTTCTCCTTTTTTGGTGTTGTGTTGTTATATGTCGTAGCTCTGGTTTTCAAAGTGTATCCTCATGTCGCTCCTGAAAAAAAATCAAAAATAAACACAACGCTTAGAGGATATAAATTCCAAAAGCAATATCATGCAGCAAATCGCTTAGACTCCTCAGACCCACATTGTGGTACCCGGGATACACGGTGGGTGAAGAAAATAAAAAACGAGAAATTGCATAAATATCTAATGAGTATCGGCAGCGCGGCATTATGAGTGCAAGAGTTCTCGGATTGAGCGGATTAGGGTTGTGAGGCTTGCTTCAAGCTCGCACGCGAAATACTAGGTCGGTTTCAGAACTGCAGCCGGTGGAAGAAGAACCTTTTCTCCATCACCCTATTGAGGGAATTGACGCAGGAATTAGTTCTACTGCGTTGCTCTTCTACATGACGTGCGGTATATTCGTATCTAGGGAATATCTAAAGTATCTGGAGTATCTGGTGAACGCGTCATGGAACTCTAAAATGTGTATTTGAAAGTACTCTTATGTAGCCTTTGTCACAATCAAAAGGATATTTAGTGCAGAAGGAATTTACACTGAATGCGAACAATATTGAGAGGCAAACTGAGCAAAGCAGAATGTCATGAGGATTGGAGTATAATGAAAGAATGAGACTTTGGGGAGGGACTATGTACATACAACCGAATAGGTGTATGTATATGAAATGAACTGCGATTAGTTTGTACGACTTTTGTGCTTCTGCTTCTGCCTGTGTCTATGTGTGTTTTGTGGAGAAAGTTTAAATTAAAGACTCAAATTGCTCTTTCTCATAGTCCCAGCACAAGTCGGGATAAGAAGGAATTAAGATATTGGATTGGGGTTTGAGGTTTCTGTGCTTTAGTACGTGCGCCTAAAGCCTGCCACCGCAAGCATATACTTATACATACAAAGCTAGTCATCCCGAGGCATTTCGAGGCGTTGAACCATGTATCATTTTCTTTCATATAGATGTTGGAATAATAAGTTTAATGAGTTCTTTGTAGGGAATTTGCAAAAGTTGCCGTCACTTGTTTGGCTGTGTGTTTGTCTATACTTATTTCGGTGTATGGATGCTCTATGGTGTATTGGAAATTTAATGCTTAAACGATGGTTTGAAGATAATTCTCAAGATACACTTCAGAATGAAGAAGATAAATAACCAGGATAAAACGAAGAACTTTTCGGAATGCTATTCCAATGCAAATTCTACAGGAAGTGAGCCGACTGCATGAAGTTTGTTGTTTGTCTTTAATGATCCACAAATTAAGACGGGGGAGTGCCATTTGAGAAACTTTCAATTGAAACAAAGTTCAGTGTATAAAGGTCTGATCAGAGTTTTTAAACTGAAGCCGGTACAGATGCATATTTATTATGAGGATGCGAAGTTTTACATATAATTTGGGAAATGTTCGCTGTACAAAGCTGAAATTTATATGTAACAACTATCTTGATATTTTTGGATAACACATTGTGTGCCACTACTCTTTACCCTCTTTGAAGTTCTATAGTATGAGGATATCGATGGATCTTACCGAACATTAAGAGTGTGAGGGATTTTTTCACCAGAAACAGTATTTACTCTCGGAGGTTTGCTATTGCATGGCGAAGTCAAACATTGATTTTCGGTGAATAGACGAAGGGAACTTAACCACTTCTCCACCCCACTTCTAGAGGTTGTACCACTAATAAAATATATCACTTGAGCAGCTATCTTTAATTTGGTGTTCCCTATTGTCAACTACTTGTTGTTGCATTTATTGTGAGGCAAGAACCAAGAGTAGCTGCCACTTCTAGCCTCTACGGAAATCACGTTAATATTCTAATATGTCAGTGTCGTGTGTATCATAGGGTGCGCAGCATATCTAGTAGGCGATTTAATTTAACTTGCAGTGATTGTAAAGTTCTTTTCCATGCAGCTTGTGTTAATGCACTGCCGTGCGATGTTGATTTCATAATAAGCACTAGAAAATCTTTTCGTTGCAATAAGTGCGGTGTTCTTAGACGACGAACCTTTAAATATAAAGCAATGAGAAATAAGTAAATAATAACCCGTTACACAAAATTCCGGCGTGAATGAAATCTCTCAGATTTCAGAACCTACTGCAATATCGTCCTATGATGGAGAAGGAGAGTAAACTTTGCAAGTGATTTACAAGACACTAACCAACATCGAGATTCTTAATGAAGATTATTTGCAGTCGCTGACGGACCATCTTGCGTGAACAGAATTCTGAAATGAAGAAAAGTATTCGATCGCTTGAAAGCAGACTAAAACTTCGGCAACAACACATTTTGCAAATCTGCTTCCAGAGCGTTGGTGTTCCCAATGCCGATGATCCTGATGCCAAAATTCTGTACACAATATTTTCCGTGATGCATTTGGAGTAAAAGTAGATGAGATTGTCTTGCTTGCGGACAACACTCACGCTGACCATCGTCGTACGGTAAGTACCGACGGGAATGTAGCTGCTGTGGCCTAGAGTGTTTAACCCAATCATCGGGTAATATTTATATAACATCGGCTCGCTATCGACCTTAACAACTCAACATTTCACGCACCGGCTTGATGAAAATTTTTCACAAAGATATCGAATTATTTCCTTACAAAGTACAATTGACTCAACAATTGAAGGCAATCGACCACTGCCTTCGTTATCTTAACTCAGTTTGGGCCTTACAGCAGCTCGAATCGGACGTCGAATTTGGCCGAAAAATAACTCTTTCTGAGGAGGTGCATTTTCATCCCGAATCTGGGGATTGAAATGTGATATTAAGGATTTGCATTTGGCAATATTAAGTTCTAGGCAGTTTTTAAGCCACCAGATTGAAAACTGATCGAGCTCTTCTTGAAGAAGGATGGAATCATGGGGAGAAGAACCTGTTTTAAAAAATGTTGTGTTGTCAGCGTAAAGGTAGTCAGCGTTCGTTCGTAGTAAGAATGAACAGAAGAGGAACCCCTGATGAGGCAGGGAAAGGAACATAACGGGAGGATCCAAGCGAAACACTATAAAAGCGGTTTACCAGGCCAGAAGAAATCAATTTTAATAAAAGAGGTTTAAACCTGAGAGCAGACAATTTGAAGAGAGTTACTCGCAGTTGATGAGAGGCTTGCATTTGAAGCTTGGGGCTTCGTATAAAATGATTTCAAAGATTTTGGGTATATGAGAGAGCATTCTTAGATCCCTTTTGTGAATCGGGATTACAAAAGAGGTCTTTTAAATCTGGGGAAATTCTCCCTGTATTAGGAGTAGACGAAATAGAAGGTTCACTTGGAGATTTGAGTTCGAAAGTGAGAGAGAGGATGGATAACCTTCGATCTTACTTTTGAAATTGACTAATTGAAAAAAGGGGTCATTTATAAGTTTGTATTGCGCACTATTCAGGTAACGTTGATAGAGGCAGCTGTAGAGTTCAATGAAATGAAGATACATACCTAGATAGTTTGAATAGTTGGAGGAAGAGTGGGTGCGAAGGAATACCGCCCATAACTTGTTTATTTTGTTTCGTAGAGAGCGGAGTCAGCAATAATACCTAAGAGGGGATGTAGGAGATGTTTTTATGGCGGGAATATGCACATGAATGGAGATGGATTTTGAATATTTCTTCGTAAAAAATGGAGAGGACGTTGACCAGAGTTAGATTGGTAAACACCAAGGAAGCCCTGATAGGTATTGATTTTACGGAAATTAGCTTTGTGAAAATTGTGAGAAAAGTGAATTTGCACGGTGAGGTGACTAGAGGAGAGGGTTTTCGAAAAGTGTAAGAAGAAGAGGAGGACGAAAGTTATCAATAGTTGAAAGAGATAGGCGACAACACGATATTGAGGAGTTGATGGGATCAGTTGTGAAGATGAAGTCTAATTGCCTTTACATATAGTTAACTGATCTGAGTATAGACATTCCTTAGTAGAAGTTTGAGTGGAAGTTGGAAAAAGATAGATCTACTGATAGAGCCAATTTCAGCTGAGGCAGATTAAAATCGACGAAGATAATAATATCATCAAGCGAGTCTGATTAGTATATGAAATTGTCAATTGCAGCAATAGCAAGTTCGTAGAATTCCACAGGTTGGGTCGAAAGAATGTAGCAACACTTAACTACGAGTAAGTTTTAACCCAAAGTCGAGCTTAGAAGAAGACGAAGTGGCATCGAGAGGGGAGTCAAAGCTGTTGTGAATAGCCAGTAGGACACCTCGATAAGAAGAGTCAATTAAAGCGGGTGTACGATCATCACCACAAAAGCATTAAAAGAAAGAAGGAATTACTTCTGGTTTTTCATGTTGGGGATAAGATTAGTTTCAGTCAGAGTGTAGATATCAAATGGGATAGGATGAGATTGACGCAAAACTACGTGGTTTTAGAACGCAGTCCTCTTACTTTCTGGTAATAGAAAGTGAGAAGAAGGTTTTTGCATGACTTTTTAGGTTCGAAACAATTTATTGTAGTCAAATCGACTGCGTTGGACGTGTGAGACTCTTTTAGAGTATAGAAAGTTGCGAAGAGCGGCAAGATTACTGTCTATAAAGTTTCCTGAGACTGGTATGATCAGTAGGGAAGGCTTCCTGCTGGATGGAAATTATGATGCTTCTTTTTGTCAGATTTATCGTGATGGTTCAGGGACATACGTCCCGTAGCGTCAGCCTGTTTACATAAAAATAAATATATTCAATTGTATTGTCCTATTTGTGTCAACTCAGTGTACCAAATCCATTAAATTGACCCCTTTTGAAAAACAGACCTTTTCCCCTTCCAATCTATTAATTGGACCTACTAATCTCTCTTTCCCAACTCACAACAAAACCTGACTCCTTACAGCCCCCGAGAACTAAGTCCACTGAGGGACTTAATTCCATCATGGTGGGAAATAAATCCACCTTCGTGAAGTGGACTTAGTACCATGTAACCATAATAGATATGCGAAATATAGACGTACATAAAAAGTGTTTTTTTTTTCAGAGTGAACAAATTCGATATGAAACAAAACACTTAAAGCTAATGTTAATGTCTATGATGTTAACTTTATTTAATAGATAATTGTATGCCATTAGTGTTTAAATATGATATCGGGCATATGCGCACCACGGCTAGCTTGAATGAAGGTCAATCGTGAAGTCCAATTTTCGACAACTTTACTGAGCAACTGGTTCTTATATCAGCAATAACATGGCTAATATTGACTTCCAAATCGCCCACTATAATATACGTGGTGCGAAAACGATTCATCGTGTTCCAAATAACTTGCTCAGATGGACGATTATGTCGATCGTAAAATGGACGTGGCGCACGATAAATTTGGCGCGAACCGATTTGGCGATGTTAGTTGGCCGCTTCGGAGCTGCAATTTGACACCGTGAGACGTATTTTGCGAGTTGCCCTTACAGATCGATATTATGTGGATAATCTGGAAACGATTTAAGCCCTTAGGACCAATATCGTTCGAGGCATTCGAGAGATAGAGCCAGAAATAGTCAACAATATCTTGGAAAATTGGATTGACAGAATGCGGTACTGCAAAGCCAGCAGAGACAGCCGCATGAATGAAATTGTACTCTGTAACTGATGGAAATATTCGCTCTTTCTAATTGTACCGAAAATAATTGATTTTTGTATATTATATTTTATTTTCAAAAATAAACTTGTATTTGGACCACCCTGCACATATCTAAAGATCTTTTCAATTCAAATAATTACTGTGTAAACAAACTATTTTTCATTTACCAGAACATCAAAAGGTTGAGAAATAATTTTAATATTCTTGTATCTCACTTATACTCTTTTGCGCGTCTTCCCGATTTTATTTTTATTTCTGAAATCTGAAATCTGAAATCTGCCAGGCTTTGAGATTTTTCCTTCAACATGACGGTTACGCAGTGGGTGGTGTGGGTTGTTTCGTTAAGCAAAGTTACGATTGTTGTGTCTCTGTATTGAACTTTAAAAGTTGCCGATCAACAAAGAAAGCTTTGTTGCTGTTTCTATAGGCTACACGCTTTTTTAATTTTTAATGAACTTTCGTCTGTTTTAGATTGGCATCTAAAAATCAAGAAGATTGTGTCACCTCTTTCAGTTACTAATACTTGATAGCAGCATATAGATTAGTATCCTTTATAAATAAACCCAGCAGACCTTCATCTAAGAAATCCTTCGATCATATTTCTTGTCTCTTCCGCAATATTTCACCCCATTCTTGCGAAGTTGCTGTTTTTGATTACTCGTACAATGTCACTGACCACTGTATAACCCGCTTGATAGTTGACTCTTGTAAAAAAAAAGTTACTAAAACATCTATTTACCCGACACGGCAATCAAAATCAATTTCCCTAAGCTCACATCTTTGCCGCGTTTTGAGTTTTAGCAGGATGCCTACGTGGAACTAAATCCATTTATTTATTTATTGATTTATTTTTGACTACCCTTACAAACAATGAAAATGTCTGCAATTAATCAGTAAAAAAAAAGAAGTCACATAAAAAACTTAGGCTCGGGATCAGAAATAGCCTAATTCGGAAAGTAAACAAAAAGAATAAACTAAAGTTCAATATACTATTGTATAAAAACCACTCACTCATCTGGTGTCCGTGGCTCAAGTGGTAGTGGACTGGCTTCCAAATCGGAAGGCTCGGTGTTCGAATCCCAACCTCGCCCGAAAGACATATTCATTTTTTCAGTTAACGAAAATCAAGTATGATGAGTAGTTGACTAGAAATCAACAACAAGCCAACCTCCACTAAGAATTTAGTCTCCCCATTAAATATTGGATGCCACCCATGGAGCGAAATAACCACTGAGCCCAAGCATCTTTCTTTCTCTCTCTATCCCATTTTCCAAAAAACTTAACAAGTGTTCAGGCACTTTAAGTGTATTCATACCCACTTGAGTGTTAAGTTCTTTTTAAAAAAAAAAAAAGCATTTCATATGTTTTGTTCAAAAATATTGTATAATTTATTCTAGACATTCTGGCACATTCTAGAAGCCCTGCAATGTGTCGATGCCATACCTCTTCATAAAAAGGCCCTGTCGAGGATATCGAGGATATATGGGAGTGGCCGTGGTGTAGTGGTAGTAGCAAACGCTTCTCACTCGGAGGGTCCAGGTTCGAATCCTGCCCATGGCAAGTCAGTTTTTCATTGTGTAATTGGAACTCAGACAGAAAAATTCTGCGTGTTAAGGCATAACACTGACACGTAGATTTGGCTGTTGTAGAGTTTCAAGTACAGAAAAAAATACTGCGAATTATACCTCGAATCACTCTGAGTGAAGAAAAACTCTCCGTCCTATTCGGACTCTCCCACCCCTGGAGAGAAAACATAGAAACCAAACACACCTGAGTTTCAAACCACTACAAAAAACAATTTTCCTTTCTCCTCCTTCTATCTTTCCGCCCGTGCCCGGGCAACAGTAAAAGGGTATCTAACCCCTTAGGCGCGCGTAAATTATAAAAAGAAAAAAAAAAAAAAATCTGCAACTATATACCTATTTCTCGCCTTCCTTCAATAAGCGATGTCCTGAAATTCTATAATCAGATTTTTGGAACTGAGATAAGTAAGTGTATATAATACAACTGGGTCACTTGTAGACATAACCACAGCTTTTGATATGATAAACCATACAATTCACCTTAACAAGATTGTAAAGGCTGGTTTCCGAGGATTTACATTAGAATATTTCAGGTCTTACCTGAGTAAAAGAATACAAAGTGTGAAGTTCGAAGGTGTCAGTAGTGCTGTCGAAACTATAAATCTGGTTGTAGCACAGTCTATCGGAATTCTTTCACTGTAGTTTCTTGCCGATTCTTTAACTCATTTCCATTATCTTTAAGAACAATAAATGTTTCGAGTACCTTTTTGAGAGCTCTCAAAAACTGACTTCTCGATTTAGAGAATACACGTTTTTCTATTTTGAAGCTACTTCTTGTCTTACCGAGATTCGTGTGTTAATGTTATTTTCTTTTATTTTTGTCCTTATAAAACCCCACCCACCTTAATTTTAACCGATGTGGCACTTAATTTTATTTTATTTTATTTTATGAAATGCCAAAGGTATCTTTGCTTACCTTCCGAAGTTGTAAGACAAGTTTGAACAAATAGAAGTTCTTATAAGTTGGTTAATTATTAAAGGCAATTGCAGAAGAGCAAAGCCATTTACCTTTTAAACTTCGCGTCACTTTGACTCGCATTTTATTATCTGAAGTTGCGTCATATTTAACAACTAAACAAATAAGCTGCTCTGTATGCTTGTAAGCCTTGGTGAATAATATTTTCCGCATTACTATTGTAGACAATAAGGCGAATCTCTCCAGCAGTAACAGTATATGGAATGAGTACTACGAATGTAAAAAACAAATCAAATCAAAAAGGGCTTCATGGCAGGAGTAACAGACGAAGCTTCGAGGTCACTCAAAATACTTTCAAAAGAAGCGAGCATTCCTAGCTGCCTCAGGAAAAATGACGGTAACATTGGTGGAAACCAATTTTCTTGGATCCACATTATCAGATGACTCTGGCATGCTACGTCACACTGAGAATATTAATCTATCTCTTTCCGGAGAGCAAATAGGTGTTCATAATGTTCCTAAAACATGCTATGGTGCACTGGCTTTATGCGGTGGTGGTAAGACCCATACTTGCATATGGCTCACTAGTATTGTTGAAAGCAACAAACAAGAAAACGGTTTACGGTTTACGGAAAATTAGCGACGGTTCAAAGGATGGCTGTCATAGCCATTACAGGTGCGCTCAGTACCACCCCTACGCAATGCTTGATTTACAGATCAAAAAACTTATTGGCAACAGTTCGATAGGACTCACTAATTTGGGTTAATTCAAGAGCAGTACTTTCGGACACGGCACGGTCCTAGCGGAGCTAATACCAGCCAATTCAATGCTAACAGATGAAATTCCTTTCTTGGTCGACTTAGACATCCCGTATGATATAATTTATCCGGTGAGGGAGGACTGGGAAAAAAATGCAAGTCAAATGAAATTGCATTTTCACTGATGGTTCGAAAATATAGGAAGACCCAGAACTAAGAGTGTCTATAAGACTACGGGACGCAACCAGTGTCTTCCAAACAAAGGTTCTGTCTGTCTTTAGGGCGGCTGAGCTAATGCAGATGAGATCTGTATCCAAAAGAGATATCGCTATCTACATCCTTAAGGCAATGGAATCGACCAACATCAATTCTGATATAGTCAGGGACTCTTGAATAGTGCTTCAAGCACTATGCAGTCAGAACCTGGTGAGGTTATGATGGGTACCAGCCGGTATAGAGGGAAATGAACAAGCGGATGAGTTTGCTAGAAGGGGAGGGCTACTCGATAATAGTCAGGTTGCTAGCATCAAACCACCCCTTTTGCTTATCGAGGAAAAAATCACAAAGACTGCCAACCTGAGGTGGTCAAGACTTGACAGGGTATCCGAGGCCCTCTTGCCACTTTTTGACGGTAAAAGATCTAGGGAGTTACTAAAGTTACACAGGGAATACGAACCCTGACAGGACACTGTCTCCTGCGGGAACATGCAAAGGGAATTACCAGACTTGCTGACTTGACTTGACTTTTTTTATAATAATTAGTGCATGCCTATGGGGTTATTAAACACTTAAAATGTTTGCACACAGCACGAGCGAAAGAAACTTAGAGAGGCAGAAAAGACAAGTTATGACGACTAGGAAAGAGGGAGCTCGGCAGGGCATTCCACAAGTCGATCTTCACACCTAGGTATCTGATCACCGGTTTTGACGACATATTTTGATCGCCTACCCTGATGGTGATTGTCTCTCTTTTCTTGCAAATGCTTACTAGTACTGCTTTCATTTATGTTTGGCAAGATCTTACCAGACTGGTGAGATCCACCGTCTCAATGTCTTCTACTTCCTCCATGTGTTTCGAGACCACAACGATTGCAATATTATCGTCAAAGTCCATGAGTTTTCAAACCTTGAAACCCTGTCATACATACTCGTAACGTTCCACAGGAGGTGACCTAGTACTAATCCTTGTGGTACTCCGCCATATATATGGTTCTGCCTTACTCCATCGTTGGCATCGGCACGATTCTTACCCATTATAGTACGTCTAACAGGCATATGGAACGGTATAACGAGGACGGTATATCTGGTGGTTTTTTCACTTCACGTAGCAGCACCAGACGTTGTTTTGTCCATTGGTCTGCGAAAACTGCTTCTGTTAGAAACTTGTTATAAATAAATGTCCATAAATGGTTCTGTGTCTGTTTTGATTGCTAGCTTAAGGGCCTTATTTGGTATGCCATCCAATCTAAGTGACTTATTATCGTCGAGTCATCCGCATACGTCCAAGTGTTACATTTCCGTGACGGGTGCAAACTCCTGTATTTCCTGAGGTACTTCTATACGCTCTGCTAGTGTTTGCGGTGGAAATAATACCGATACTACATTTTGCATTAGGAGAGTTCATGGGTGCCCTAGTGCCTTTGAGTTTTGCCATGACTGTCCTGTAGTTGGTACCAGTGCCTTTTTTTCGTGCGCGTTCCTGATTTGCTCTCCTTGGTTATATTCCAACTGGATAGCCAAATGGTCACTGTGGTTACATTGTTTACTTACTGACTCTCCACTTGGTGCCTCTCGCTAGGAAACTCGTTACAAAGGTGATGTTAACTATGCAGCCTACGTCATTTCTGCTAAAGGCGTGTTCGCTTCCCGTATTAAGCAGTCACTAGACATAAGTGGCGATACAGTTTCTTGTAGCGCCTCTCCTCTTCTATTCGCCCTAGTGTTGCCCCAAACAGTGGCTCATGCATTGATGTCTCCAGCTGTAATTGTTGGCTACGACTTTTAGCATCGGTAGTTAATCTAATTTAAGCACTATTTATTATTTTTTTAATAAGGCCACTGCAATGACCATTTCCACGTTTTATTTCATTTTAAAACTCTGTGCCTCTAAAAAAAAAAGAAGCAAAACACCATTTACGTCATGAAGATGCTATTCACATTTTTCAAAGTATTGTGATATTCCGTCTTTGTAATCTGTAAGCCATAGTCGCGTCGAATGTCGATCTGCCTTTTATGTTCTTAGTGCCGTAGTGATTGTTACGGAGTTTATTCTTTACTGCCGTCTATCAGCAACTTGTTCGAACAATTTGTGATACAAGGTCATTAGATCATTGAATGGCGCCAAAATATTTTCTGTTTTCTTACAGTCCACTAGGGCGCTAACAATATTCCAAAATTCGGATAAGTTCGAAGATTTAATACTTCTGTACCATATACGATCACGAAAACAAGACCGCCAATAACCTTGCTGGTAATGTTCACAGGACAAATTTTCAGAATTTGTACCTGCATTTGATCTGCTCCAGTATGTAATGATCAAATGCAATCAAATGCTTTTTTAAATATTCCGAAAATAGTGGTACCATTTGTTTTATATCTCAGCAGAAGGAGTCGTTAGGTTTTAACGTTTAAGGCACTCGACACTTCCGTTGAAGCTTCATCCGGATACTGCTCAATAGGAATGAATCGCGTCGACTTTATTTTGTTGATTAAAAATAAAAAATTCTCTAGACAGACTTGAATAAACTGGCTGACCAAACGGAATGAATATTTAATGAAGTAGAAATATTTTGCATAGAAACTTCTTGACCTAGCAATAAACAGGTTTTTTCTTTCACATTTGTATCTTTTCAAGAAGTTTCAAAATGCAAATGCAATTGTGATATCCAAATTTCTTGAAGTCTCACACTGCGGCATTAAATGCTCTGATTGAAGTGGTAGCCAACCCTAAAATGTAAATGCAATAAACACCAGAAACCTGGAACTCAGTAAATATTGAATTTCCTCACAACATTCGGAACCTTTGGTACACCACCATCCATTGCAGCAGTATCCTTCGAACTATACTACACTCAGAGAATGCGAAATAAGAGCTTAGCAATTCCGTCAGATGATTCTCCCAGAAGCGATCCCAACGATTTCAGCAATTTCCCATATGTAAACTTGTTAATCCAAAGTGAACCAATTCGGGTACCATGTCTCACATACCAACAGAGAACTAATGAAATATCCAAACGTTTTCGAAATTCAATTACACCAGCCCAAAAGTAGCTCGAAAAGCAGGAGTCAATTATTTATTTACCGACTGCAGACACATACACATATGTACTCGTATTTATCAACAAACGGAGGATGTTGTTCCTCCTTCAACGTTCAGAGTTCGCCGTCCGTGATGGGGTTTGTACGTATTTTTGCTTGTGTTGAATGCAACACTGAAATTGGAATTCAATTTACAATCAGTGTTCATGGATTGCATAAAAATAAAAGAGCATATCCAATGAAATACCAAACTAAAAGTATCAGGTCAGCGATGAAAGCCCTACCATATGCAATTGGTCTTCCGATATGCCTTCCAGCTCCTGAGATAGGCACACGTATTTTCTCGTATCTGAATGGAGACAGAGTGAACATTTTGAAATATTTCACCGCCTTAATTGGATTGCACATTCAATCAGTTGAACTTCGATACATTACAGATGGATGACGGAATACGTTTTAATTGGTGACAAATGATTGAGGCACATGTTCGAACTTTGCGCGATTTGCGAAAGTCGCAAAATTCGCAAAAGAGCTCTGCTGACAAAAAACCGTCAGAGCAACGTAGGTTATTTCAATTATATCTGTGGCGATAGATTGGCAGTGATTGATTGAAACTCCAATAGATATGTACACATTCTCGTGCTCTAGATCGCAAACACTGCAAATAAATGTAAATCCACCGACGAATATTTAATTTTAGCGTTAGTGAAGCACTAACTATTTCTATTAAAATCCTTTTCACGTGGTTCCTTTTGCCTACCATATAACTAATGTAAAAAGACTAGATTTGATTGAAAAGAGAAAGAAGACGACTGGGGATAATCAAAGTCAAGATCAACGTCACGGTTTTGCATAATAAATTTACGATTCACGATAATTAAGATGCTTATCCTTTCCTCTTAGGAAGCCTTAATAATTATTGCTTCATATATTTTCCTTCTTTTCAAAGTAAAGAGTAATTACTTTTTTTCCAGGAATGGACGGAAAATTACTAATGCTCTAGTTAACCATTAAAGTAGACCAGAAGTACGAAAATCCCTTTTTTGCCACTCAAAGGAATTTTTTTCCTTTCTTCAAGTAGGTAGGTTGAGCAATTTCTTTTAGAGAGCTTTAACTTGAACGATGTTATTTTCTTATAAAATTTGATATTCAAGGACAGTTAGTCGTTATAAGGATATTACGTAATGAAAGGACATTGTCTTTGTGAAGCAAGTGATAAAATGAAATACCAACTAACCGGTGAATTTAACTATTGTACAATGGCAAAAAAAGCTAAGGTTTCCAAGTGAAATCGAAACATTAAAACATTGGATAAATTTTCGGACATTATAAATATTATGCAGGGTATTAATGGTGATGTGTCGAAGACCTTAAGTGGAGATTCCTTGACATGTTTTGAGAAAAAAATCATATTACATAAGTTTTAGGCAAAGCCATACACTAACTCCAATTGAAAATGACATCAATTTATACATGCGGTATGGTAACAATAACAAGGTAGGCATCGTTGAACTCGTAATTACGACTACTTTAATTATTTGAAAGTAAATGCTATTCTAAAATTAATGTGGCAACGTTATTGAAGATCAAAGGTGAGATTTTTTTCTTAAGTAACTTAAAATTATTAACGCGCACTTTTTGCAATTTTGAAACATGTATATTGTATCAAGTTTTTGCAAACAAAAATAAATCAGGTCGTTTCATTTCACGTCATGTCAGCTACTAATCGTCGTGATCGTGATAATTGGGTAGTGAAACGATAGTTATC
The DNA here is from genome assembly GCA_949129095.1 of Volucella bombylans. Taxonomy (NCBI): domain Eukaryota; kingdom Metazoa; phylum Arthropoda; class Insecta; order Diptera; family Syrphidae; genus Volucella; species Volucella bombylans. The sequence continues at coordinate 105,172,395 of OX422140.1, forward strand.
AGGCATTCAACCGAAAGTGGTGGGGCAAATTTTCATCTTCAAGGATTTGTTAATAAGAAGAATTGCTACACTTTTAGCTCAGAAAGTACAAACATGATTGTCAGGCAGGCTCTCTACCCATAACATATTCATGTTGGTTCTAGTTCTGCGCAGCAGGGATTATTGGACCTTATTTCCTCGAAAATGATGCGTATGTGTCTGTAACTGTGGTATGAGTCTGGAATGCGCTGTGGTACCTTAGCCAACGAATTTTATTGGCCGCAACTTCAAGATATGGATATGGGCGCATCGCTTTTCTGCGAGAAAACTTTCTCGACCGTGTCATATCTCGAAATGGCGATTATAATTGACCACCGAAACTAGCGCCGCTGTTCGAACCCTTAACAGACCACGTGATGCCGCACAACTCTCGGAGATCCTTGATGGCAGATACTAAGTCAATCCAAGAAGTGCGATGGAATGAACCAGGAAAATGACGCTAATTTGGATGTCAACTTGCTATTTCGCCAGACATAGGCAAAAGTCTTAAGTTTCGGTATGTCTGCAAACACCACATCAATTAGGAAATGTGATTGATTTGTGTTCATGGCTTTACAGGGGTTTCTCCAAAAAAAGACGCCTGAATACCTTTGAATAAAATGAACATGCTAGGGCTACGAAACTAGATAGATTGCCTCCGAATATGAACATGGACAACTATTAGTAGAGCCGCAATCGGTGCTCAGAATATGGAAAAACTACTTCTGCGGACCGTGTAATGACGATGATGGTCAAAACTCAGACAGAGTGAACCATTCACAGTCGACGAAGATGATAGAAAATTCCGATCAGCTAACCCTGTCAAAGTAAAGGTAACAATACCGAAGCTAAGGTGTAATAAAGCTGCTGCCGCAGACGGACTTCCTGCTCCTCTCTTTTAAGCAGCTTCAGATGACCTGGTTGAGAACATGCTCCAACTCATCTGTAAGATATGGGCTGCAAAAAGCATGCTCAGAGTAATACTCATAAAACCCAGAGATCACATTGTTCGTCGAGATCATGTCTCTAGAAATGTGCCTTCGAATCAATTTACTGACGAAATTGTTCGCCCTGTTGTATAAAACAGATAGAGAGATAAAATTTTATGTACTCCGACACTGGTTTTCTATGTATATACGAGTACGCGAACGCAAGCCCTCTCAAACATCCGAGCAGATTTCCTTTACCCTCGCGTCGAGGTGGCTGCTATAAAAGGGTAGCTTTGTAAGGCGAAATAATCCGTGGCTCTGGCCAGAGTAATAGCTATAAGTTTATTAAAATACAGATATTTATCTAGCCAGTTTCAGTCATCCCGGAGCTTTCGCCTAAGCAGGTCATTTAAGCTTGTCTCTCACCCTGGCTTATCTGGACTTAAAAAAAAAGAGTGTAGAACAAACAAACAAAAAAAAAAAACACTAAAAAAAGTAGATAAATAAAACAAAAATTCACAAACGCGGAAGATCCCCTGATAAAGGGGACATTCCTTTTTCCTCGGATAAAAGATATCGTGTCGCAATGAAAACTGCAAGTGCTCGCAAGGACTCCAGAACGAATTACTGGAGTCCACTACAATGTCATCCGGACAGTGATATTGATGATACCAGTATGGATGATGTAATCGTGCCCAGTGTATCATCCAAAAAAGTGTTTATTGCAGCAATTAAGTGATTACGTGCATAATATATTAAAGGCCTTGAAGATCACTGACTATTGTATTAAAAAAATATCAACTGGTGTTAAAATCGTGTGTGACTCCATTGCGACATGTAATGCAATAATCTGCCAATTGAAGGAGGAAAAATGTCAATTTTTTTCACATGACATTAAAGGTATTAGTGTTTTTAAGATAATTCTCCACGGCATGGACGATATGGAAACACAATTACTTAAAGACGAATTTATAAAATTTAGTCTTAAATGTACTGATATATAAAAGTAAAAAGAAATTTCGAACAATACTGTGACACCATCTACATTGTTTCGTTTGAAAATGGCTCGGTAAAGTTGGCTGATTTAAAAAAACCCTATCGTGCTATATTTCGTACGCTGGTAAATTGGAGTTACCAGAAGAAAAAATTAAAAGGTAAGCTTACTCAGTGCCGTAACTGAAAAATGTTTGGCCATGGGGAGAGAAATTGCCACATTAGGACTTACTGTGCCATCTGCGCCGGTTTACATAAGACTGCTGAATGTGACAATACTGCCCCACATAAATGCGCAAATTGCGGAGGATCTCACAAACATAGATAAACTAACCTAGATTTAGTACTTTTTGGAGGAGACTTTAACTGCACACATAGGGACTGGGGTGTTCAAGAGCTAACTCCTGGCGAAATATTCTGTCTGATTTATGTGTTAACCTACCAGTTTCTGTAATATTTCCCTCTAGTCCCACCTATTTCTCTTGTGGCTCCCGTGGCCGGCCATCCATTCTAGACTTGTTCATTACTAATGTTCCTAGCTTAATATCACAGCCAACTGTTGTTAACGTACTTATCTCTAATCACACTCCTGTTTTTTGCAAGGTTTGTTGCACAGCGGTTAAACAAGTCAAGTTTACCCAAGATTTGAAAAATGCGAACTGGGAACGTTTTAGATCTGAGATCAATAATATATTTCGAGGTACAATTGGCAACGTAGAAGCTATTTCCAGTAAACAAAATGTCGATGCTATTTTAAAACAGTTTTCAGAAATCATATTAAATGCTGCTGAAAATAGTATTCCAAAGAAATCTATAAGTGAAGTTAGCATAAAACTATATTTTAGATCTAATAAAAATAAGAAACGTTTACCGAAAAAACTGGCAGAAATATCGGGACCCGAAAGGGAACAGAAAGCTGAACTCATTAGAAAAAAATGCTAGATCTTTATGGAACATTATGAAGGTAATAAAAAACAGAAAAAGGCAGTTACCCTTTTTAAAAAACGTTACTCGTACTGTTAGCACCTATATTTCGGATGCGGACAAAGCAAATGCCCTTTCACTGAACTTTGCGAGAACCAACAACATCTCCAGATTTATTGGTGATGCTAATACAGATAATATTGTGAACACCACAGTTCAGGAGTATTTCTTAAATATAGGGTTTTCCAATAAGGACTTGACAATTTTTTTTTAATTAAAACGCAAACCATTTGAGATATTTCAAAAACTTTATTATCAATGGAATGGAATTTATGAATGGAACTCGACTTCGTTCATATGGCCACCGCGGGCACGTTTGCAGCGGTGGATTCGTTGGACCCAGTTTTCGGCCGAAACGGGAGCTATTTCGTGTTCAATGAGCTCTTGGCTCTTCCAATGTCGTCGGCGTGTTGGCATAAACCAATGACTTAATGTAGCCCCACAGAAAATAGTCAAACGGCGTTAAATCACTCGAACGAGGCGGCCAATCGAATGGCCCATGTCGTGAGATAACACGCTCACCATACTTACTCTTCAATAAATCGATTGTAGCGCGTGCTGTGTGGTTTGTGGCGCCATCCTGTTGAAACGACATGTCGTCCATGTCCATATCTTCCAATTCGGGCCAAAAACAGTCGGTGAGCATGGCGCGATAACGCTGACCATTCACAGTAACGTGACGAACGTTATCGTTGACGAAGAAATATGGCCCAATAAATGCAAACCGCACCAAACAGTTATTTTTTGTGGATGAAGTGATGATTCATGAAGCACATGTGGATTTTCACCCGACCAATAATGCATATTTTGCTTATTGACGAACATATTGAGCCAAAAATGAGCTTAGTCACTGAAGATGATTTTGCGATGAAATTCATCATCTTGGTGCATCTTCTCCAGAACCCAATCGGAGAACGTACGTCGCTTCAAATGGACCATCGGCTTCAATTGTTGAGTCAGCTTGATCTTGTATGGGTGTAAACCAAGATCCTTACACAAAATACGCCATAATGTGGTCTGAGCGATGCCCAATTCTTGAGCACGCCATGGAATTGACTGATTTGGATCGTTTGCTACAGACGCCTGAACAGCAGCGTTATTTTCGACAGTTCGACCAACTCATTGTCTCACTGACACGGTAACATCACACAACGAATATGTAGACTCAAATTTTTGCACTAAACTTGTTATTGCCTGTCTACTAGGGCGAAAATTACGACCGAAAATTGGAGTTAACGCTCTTAAAGTTGCAGTCAGCGACTCCGAATTTCGGTAGAAAATGTTTATAATTTGCAGACGTTACTCGTTCGTATACTTTAGCATGATGAAAATGTTGAGTTTACTAAATAAATTGACAGTGACAGTTTGATGATTAGTGAAAGAGTGCGCTCACAAATTAAATTCAATGTTGACAAGTTCCTATTGGAAAACCCTTTAGAAGCGCACCAAATTCTTCTGTAAATTTCGCATTAGAGAAAGATATTCAATTTATAGTCAACGATTTACTAACAAGAAAAGCAGGCGGTATTAATTGCATACTTAATATCTATATAAAGCCCAAATCTGGAATAAAATATTTAACTTTTCTCATAAATGCCTGCCTGAAGATAGTTTATTTTCCAGAGTCTTGGGAATTAGCCAAAATTGTCCCGCTGCTTAAAGCTGGTAAGCCACCTGAAAGTGTAGAAAGTTATAGGCCAATAAGTTTGCTTTGTAGTCTTAGCAAAATATTAGAAAAAGTTATTAAGGCAAAGTGAGTCAAACATATCTGTGATAATAATATTTATCCTAAAGAACAACTTAGTTTCACGCAACATCATAACACTTCACATCAAGTAGTTAGAATTTGCAACTTTGTGAGAGCAAATCGCTCCGCAGGTAAATAGAATGCTTTTACTAGATATCGAAAAAGCATTTGATATTGTCTGGCACGATGGTCTTATTTATAAAATGATAAAATTTAATTTTCCGTCCTATATTTGTAAGTTAGTTCAAAGTTTCTTATCTACATAGTCGTTGTTTTAAGGTCTATGTTAATAGCGGTGTCTTAAACTTAATAACGATTTTCCTATTTTGCACGATTGCCATGTAGCCATTTGTGCGGGAACATATTCGGGTTGCCATATACACAACCCAAATTTTATTATTCTAATACAAACTTACAGATCCTCTATAATTTTCTTTTATTAATATTTGGAGGTTTTTCAGACAGTAAACTGCTCGTACAAGGTTTTTAGTCTCGACATGGGTCTACTTTTGTGTTAGTGCGTCATTAATTTGTATTGCTGAATGTATTTTCTCTGTCGGTATGTTGATACTGAAGTATCCAACTGTCCATCATTCGTTTTATGGTCTCGTTCATTTGTTTTAGACACCTGTCAACCTCCTCGGTTGATTTCCAGAGATTCCTCTCTGCAATGTTTTGGAAAGTGTGTCCAGCATACCCTAATGTAATTGAAGGAATACTTTTTAGCTTTTCCAATTCCGCAATTTCGTTTGAAACCGTGATTTCGGTACTGAGACCGCAATGGTCACCATCGTACTCGAACGTGCGTAGGCAGTTTGTAGTATGGTAAATCGTCCTTGTCAGTTGAGTACGTGTGTCGAACAATAGCAGATCCAGATAGTAGCCGTGTTTGGGAAACAACGTACTATCCGTCGGCTTACGAGTAGAACAGAGTCGGTACATACGAGTAACACTGTGCTGGTTCCGCACTTACAAGCAGCTACAACATCAACGCAGAATTCATATGAAGACTTACTCTTACCAATCGCTGTTGCTTTGGGCTCAGGAAGCAAATGGGTAACGAGAGTACCCTTTCGTAAAACCAAAATCATTCCCGATTTTTCCTATGGCCCAGAGGCTTGGACCTTGTCGAAAGTAGATGAGGAAGCACTTGGCCGTTTCAATACTTCACGTGATTTTCGGCCCTTTTTGTATTGGCATGGAATGGATGACTAGATTCAATCAAAAACTATAACATCATCTCGGTCTAGTCAGTTGTCTATGTATTTAACGTCTCAAATTGTTAGTCATATTGATCGAATGTACGCCACAGCCTCTTCTTTTTCAACTCTGAGTGGCGGCGCAGCAGAGGCGACTGCATTAAAGGTCCTCAACTTGCTTGGAGTGCGGCACTGGGTGCAGCTGGTGAGAGGTTGAAGTTGAGACCTTGGTTCACAATGAACTGTAGTGCCTCTAAAATTAGTATAATTAATAAGATCGTCCAAACATATCGACGTATCATAAGTAAAAAGCTAGGCCAGCCTTTAAAGTGTTATAAGCCAGTAACAGAGCAGAAAATAAGCATATTCTTACAGCCAACAGCCCAAGCATACGAGTACGTTAGAGTCCTACTATGTACCTTATGTACTACCTCTTAAACGCGTTTTTCACAGGATAAAATTAAACTTAGTAGTTTTTCGTCATGCCAACACCATGGTTTGTATGTTAAAGACAATAGTCGATGTTTTCTTCATCTAAAGCGCCAAACTCTTTCCAAGCTGACACACTAGAGCTCGTTCTAGAAAGTTGAGGAGCATTTGCTTACATACAGATTTGTCTATCATATAGACTGATCTTTTTGAGTGAATACCTCTTAACTATTATCGAAACTTAATTTCGAATCTCAGTAAGGTAACCCAGTTTGGCCAGATAACTCAGCATAAATCACTTTTAGATATGAGCTACACAAACCCACGTTTCATAAGCCGATCATTCTTAAATTTAGCTATCCCCAACCTAATTGTGATAAATTGTTTTAGCTTCATTTAAGGTAAATTATACAAAGATAAGCGAACACATCTCTATTCAGAAGCTAATTGATACATCGCACGGAAAAAAAGGAAAAAAGAAAATAGCTGTACATCCCTTTTGGCAAGTAAATTTTTTTCCAATTTATTATCCTATCAGCCAGGGTGGAAGAAATCCTTCGTTTCATATTGCATTCCATTCGACACGAAACGAACCTGTGTGCATTTAGAGAGGCGTTAAGAAAAGTCCTAACAACTCAGTCACAAGGATTGCATTACCTTTCTTTGCCTTAGCCGTTTTCCTGATTGGAGAGTTTTTAAAAATCTTGTGTCAAAACCTAGATTGTACGAGTAGAGGAGAAAGAAATAAAATGAACGAGGATTCATTAAAATGTAGCTCCTTCGAAGGAAGTAGATAGTTTTCTCTGCAATAGATGCTTCTAAGATCGGGAATAGGAATAGGAAATGTAATGCGAAACCTTTTCGAAACATGAGCCCAATTAAATTTTCAAATAAGTCAGCAAGGTCGGTGTAAATTTCAAATTGGCATTGAGGTAAACACTCAGTGTGACTTATAGATATTTTTAAAGACCTTTAAAGGTCAAATGGATGTTTTGTTCAACTCAAAGCTGAGAAAAATCCTGGTATCCAAGGGTGGTGAAAATTGGGGGAAAGCGTTTCGGTTTCTAGAATACTTCTAATCTTGATGCGGGAGTTTAGTTGTAATTTGAAGTCCAATAGATTGTGAGCGCTTGGTACATGCAAAACCACGTGTACGGATTACCCGATGACGTATTATTAGTTAGAAGTTTTGTTGGCTTTGACAGCTTCACTGATAGAGAGTACAAAATAGAATTCATGCAACGTCTGCCACATAAAGGAGGATTATCAAACACAAGTTATGAATCTTTAAGGGATATACATTTAATGATATCATTGCAATTATGAGATCAACACAAGCAATATGCAGTGACCTGGTCAAGTTAATTAAGGGCTATGCTAGAGATACAAATCTTTATCTTAAAATACGTGTTGGAAAACAATGTGAGTAATGTTTACAATTTCGTGCATTTGAGATACCCTTATGGCAATCAATCTAAATTTGTGAAAGGAGAGATTATCTAGCGATGTAGATTAATTTGATTATCTGTTTCGATGTTTTTCAACTCATTGTTTAACACTCTTAATAGTCCTAACGCCTACACTTAGGCACATTCAGGTGATGTAGCTGCATAGTATGTTGGATCATGTCTAGCGACTGTCTGTTATTAATCACAGACAGCCGTGGACCTGTTCGATTGGAAAGCAAATTTGTCTGGACTTAATATGTCACATCGAAAGCCTCTAATGCACTGTTGACTTTCTGGTAGTGCAAAAGAGTTTTCAGCAAGACATGGGGCTTGTCACCGAAGATGGTACTTTGGACCTAAACGGCTTTGATAAATCTAATTACATCCATATGCGTCGGTTATCTGATTTAATAAGTCATGTCATGTCACTGCTGCTTTTACTAGACTCCAAAGAAGGTTTTGTTTCGGTTGCATGCGTACTTTGTCAAATACGCCTGGATTTGCTATGAACGTACTTCTAACTAATGAATTTAGTTGAAGCTGAGATAATCCTGATACCGGTGAGCACTCTCTTTGAACGTACTTGGATGGCTGAATCTTTAGAGTCTTGCGGCAGGGAAAATTGAGATCTCCGATGAAAGTACTAGGCAGCGCACTGGGTGCTTTCGTTTGACATTGACAGTTGCGTTTCTCGCCATAATATTAATTGAATTCTTGCCAATGAGAGTATCCTTCTATGATTCTATCAGGCTGCAGGTACTTAGTGTTGATGCGGCATATGCTGTATGCAGCCCCTTAATCGCAGAAGCATTCTGACCTATTTTCTTGCCTTCATGCTCTGTTTCGACAGAAAAAAATTTAACTCCGTGATTTCTTTCTATTTGTATTAAAGTTTTGTCTGCGTGGGTCAGCATGTTTTCGCATTATTTTTAGTCCTGACGGTAACAACAATCCAAATGAGAATAAAATAAGGTTAAATGAATGCTGTCAAATTATTCTCAACATTCTACTGCGTATGCAATACGAAGCGTAAGCATATAATCAGTAACGGAGATAGTCCGTGTATTATGATTCCAAAAGGGATCCAAAGAGAAATAGTCGACAGTATCCTCGAAATCGTTTATATAAGCCCATCCAAAATCTAAATCATGATTATGCAACATGACTTCTTAACTAATATGTGAAGGAAAGGCACCGATATCAGATCTAATTGTATTCCAGCGGTTAAGACAAATGTTATGTCCTCGATTCAACAAAGAATTCGCAATATCTTCACCAAATCTCTGTATGTATTCACGAAGAAAATATGAAAAATATGAGCTGTGTGAGTTATTAAGCTTAGATTATGATGACCACCATAATGAGAGGCATCTAGGGAAAGGCGAAGTAACGAAAGATACTGTAATATTTTTGGTAGAGGGTACTAGTATCCATTTATCACTTCTTTTCAACCAATCCTCAGTTACCAACTAGCTTAAGGAGTATTTGAGTATTTCAATGCAAACATGTCGACTTTAGCGACGTAACAACGACGAGGGTAATCTTAACCTACATACGAGGACAAGGTACATATATTCTTTTTCTTCTTGCTTTCATACGATAAAGTCTTAAAACCTGAATTTTCTTAGAGCAGAATTCGAGAAACTAAACAACTTGCTTAGAAGGCCAATTTCAACAGTCTCTACCTAGCCTTTGTGTTGAAAGTACTCCCTCGTCCTTTTAAATTGACACTTCCAACCGTAATCTCTGATTCCAAACATTGTACAATTAACAATTAATTAAAGGTAAGGTACAGTCTTTGAAGATTCTCAAATAATCGAAGATCTATTTGTTCTATTCCTTAACTAGACGTTCCCTAAACCCTATACCCTAATCAGGTCTACTCCTCAGTTTTGTTCGACATAAGTCTACCCAGGTAAATATTAAAAAATTTAAAAACGAATACTTTTCTAGTCCTCTTAGTTTGCTCATTATTATTTTATATAAAAGGATTTGATAATTAAATGACCCAAACTCTCTCACAGCTTTATTTCGGGTTCCCATTTTACAAGAAATTTTTTCTCATTCCTGGAAAACTCATGCATAATTCCTATCCATAAAAAAAGGTTAAAACGGCGAAATGCAAAATTATAGGCCTGCGGAAAAGTTTTTTTCTCCATTTCTTATTTTTCCAAGAAGGCAAATTCTTTAACTTACTATTCTATGCGTGAAGAAGATGGGAAAGTAGTGTTTTTGATTACCACGAATTCAAAGCAAAGTTTGAGATATTATTTCGCCTAAAGTTATCCTTTTCAAATAATAAGTGAGACAAATTCCCAATATTCAATGAGATAAATAACAGCATTTGGAATAAAAAATATTATTTTTAAAAAAAATGCCAAAAAAATTAAATTGACAATAGAAAAAATATGCAAGGCTTTCTTTTTAGACTGGCATTGAAGAAAACGGGTGAACTGTGTCCATAAACATAATTTCGTGACAGCGTATGAGATAAGATGAGAAATATAACAGATGTGTCTGACGTATGTGCCACGTAAGTATATTTCAAAGTCATTGTGTGCTGGAGATGCAGTACGTAGGTTCATTGTTAAGCTTATATATGGAAGATGATGGAAGACACGCATAGTGAAACTAATATTGCCCTTAAGGTAATACATGGCTTTATTGGCATAGGCAAGGCCATGTTAAAAGCTAAAAAATTCTGTTGTGTATTAATATACGAATATTAACGTTGGATGAGATAAAATTGGAATGCATTTGTTGCTGAAATTGAAAATATTTTATGCTATATTTATAGATTTTCAATGAAATCAATATAATAAAGGAAGAAAGTAAATTTTACAGCATATCCGGATTTAATCCCGAATTTCTAAATAGAACGGATTGACGAGGTGTAGGAATAGCAATTTTTTATTAAAGAGAATTTCTCATATGAAAAGTTTATTGGAAATGATGGCATCCAAAGGGTTAAAAAACATGACATTACAAGAGTTAACCACAAAAAATTATGGGAATTGTTATCGATCACGTATCTGTCACTCTCATAAGCCAAGAAATTACATGTGCTGTCATTCAAACTGACATATCTGATCGCTATGCGATTTTATATTCAACAAACAACTATACTGTGAACATCCTTTCGGATCAACTAAAACAAAGTTAACCTTTTATTGCTCAAAAGGGAAACTGTTCTACCTCTAGCAACGCAACGAGTTGTAACCATCTCTATCATAACTTCGTTAAAATTATGAACGTTATATTTATGTTATACACACTTTCTAACAAAACAATTAAAAATAAAAAGAAACGTAATAACAAGGCATGTACGACACCAGAATTTATCGATATGTATCAGGGAAGCGATTAGTTTTATAGAACGTGGGAAAATATTTTCACGTAAAGAAGATAACGAACATGAATACTCATACGAACAGTATCGTGCAATTTTTGAATACCACCAACGATCGCAGACAAACTTGGCAAGTTTTGAACGAATTGCTAGGGCACCAAATGCGATCATTGGTTTTTTTTTTCTTTTTTTATAATTAGCGCGCGCTTAAGGAATTTGAGTATCCTTAAAATATTTGTACACAGCGCGGGCAAAGGAAAATCAGGGAGGAAGAAATGAGAAATACCGATGAACATTTGTCTTAAACGTTTGCAAGTTATAACGACCAGGAAATAAAGAGCTCCGCAGGGTATTCCATAAGCGAGCTGTACGGCTTAGGAACGAATCACGATATTTCAGAGTATGTTCGAAAGTAGGTTTGAGGGTATACTGATGAGCATTCATAGCGGGACGGGTACTACGGTTGAAGGTTTGAAGGGGCGGAATGCTATCAGCGATTTCTATGGAGCACTGGTGGTGGAAATTGCTATAAAACAAAGTGAGGCATTACGATCGAAATTCGTATCGCCTATGAGTTCTATCGCACGGTTTTGAGCCCTATCCAGCAGGTGCAGAGATGTTTTAGAAGCACATGGCTAGATGTGGGCATTATACTCCGGTTGTGGTCGGGTGAATGCCTTGTATATTGAGGCCAGATCAGAGCGGGTGAAATATTTCTTACATCGCTTAAGGAAACCTAGACATTACGCCTCATTTTGACGACATGCGGTCATTTTAATGTAAGTGGTCACTTACATATATCGAGAATAGAAAGTTTTTTGGTTTCGACGATGCAAATGCCATTCATGGGTAATAGCTGGGTATTTAAATTTCGCTCTACTGACAGCAGACAGCATTGAATTTTGGAAGTATTAAATTCCACTCTGCTGATGGTTCCCCAATTGGTTATGCTGTTAATATCGGAATTTAATGAGCTTAACATGTACAGTCGTTCCCGTTCTATATCAGCAAAGCAATATACTGGATTAGAAATAGAAGAGATTGCTGTGCCCTGAGTGAGGCACACCAGCATTTATTTTGTGAGCATCAGACTTGAAAACATCCAGGACAATAACACCTCTTCAGAAGAAGGGGAGATATACCATCTAGACCAGCGGATTTCTGTATATTAAAATCTTTAAGTACTATTGCTACTACACGAGTGCGGAAGTATACGTACGTCCCATTGAAGATTTGCGGCATTCAAGTGTGGTTGTGGACAAAGTACAATTTGGAATTGTTGAGCTGGCCGCAAAGTGTTCAGCAAGCAGGTTGATCTTGTCCAATGAGCTAAGAGCTGAAATGTCATTGTAAATGAGCGTTGTGATGGGGGTGAGGCAGAATTTCTAATGTTTTTAACGAACGACCGAAAATTGTTACTACCATTGGGATATTGTAGTATTTTTTACCTCAGTTTTTGGTCATATTTCAATTTCACACGTTTTAGAAGGCGTTGCAGTCATTCCTGGCTCGTTTGAAGTTTTTTCGGTTTTCCTGTCGGATTGGTCTTGAACGACCGAAAATACATAATAGCCGCTTTACAGCTCGAGTCGTATCACGCCACTTCTTTTGGTTTGATACTCTTCATCCGTTGAGGGATAAAGGATCTTATTCCAAAGAGAATGGTGTCTGTGATCAAACTAGCAGCGGTATCCACTTTTCTATCGAGGAAACATAACCACCAGTTAAAATTCCTAAAGAAGGTTTTAAGTCAGCTCCAATTGGCTTCCTCGTATTGTCATACAGTTCTATTCAGGAATCTTTTCTCTGTGTGGCGGGTGTACGAAAAATTATCTGATATTACATGACAATGGTCCGACGAGTCCAGAGGGATGTGTACTTACCAGGGTGAGAATTCAACAAGTCAAGAGTGTTGACAGTATGACTATCAACGTCTGGTATACGTGTCTGCTCATTTACAAAGTGGGTCAAGTTATTTTCCGCATCGAAGATCTCAACACACCGCCCTTCGGTGTTGTCAGTGTATATTGAAATCGCCCGCAATTACGATTTGAGTATAGGAATACAGAAATATAATTCTTTGTATGGAGTCAGACAGCGCATTAAACTCTTAAAGGTCGAATTACTGTCCAGTATAGGGCTTCTGTAAATAAAGCAGTAGTGGATAATTTGCTTATGGGTGGGTGGGTGGCCGTGACTCAAGTCACGGTTCGGTGTTCGAATCCCAGCTTATATTTAACACTAATAATTTAGTCTCCCCATTAAATGTTGGATGCCACCCATGGAGCGAAATAACCACTGAGCCCAAAAATCTTTCTTTCTCTCTCTGTCCCCCATTTTCCTACAAACTTAACACGTGATCAGTCATTTTAAGTGTATTAATACCCACTTGAGAGTTCTTTTAATAAAAAAAAAATTGAGATGGAATTTTAACCACATGAGTTTGGATTCCGGATACATCACTACGCACGTAAATAGCGAGACCGCGGTGAGAGAAAAATAATATCACTAGTTCCTAGCCAGATATCACTGCACTGCACTGAATATTTTTATTTTCGCATGCACTCGCTTTTTTCACAACACACGAGCAGCGAGTGTAAACTTGCTAGTTCACTATGTTGACGTGTTTGCACTCGTCGGTGGTCAGCACGGTACACGGATGACACAATCATAAGCAACTTTGAGAGTGAGTGGCCTCCAACAATTGTTAACGGGAGTGCAGTGAAATAAGGCCAACTTTCAAAAATTTTCCTTGCTTCAAATTTGAAAAGTGAAATAAGACCACTTCTTGAAAGTTGGCCTTATTTCTCATTAGCAAAGTGAAATAACACCAAATTAGTCTTATTGCGCTTTCAATTGATCAAATGGGGGGAGAATTGAAAGAATTTGCTCAGAGAGCAAAAAATTATGCTTTACATACAAAAAACCTCGCATCCATTCCAAATCCTACAGTGACCCCATGCAGAGGAGTTGCTGCAGGTGGGTAGCATGCGGCAGCATGAAATCTACGTCAATCTGTATTGGATGTGTTCCAGAGGACTAAAGGTTGTCCAGTTTAGTTCTTGCCATACTTCAAGAAATATACCACGATTAAAGTCCGGAGAAATGTTTAATATTCCTTATGGAATATTAGCTTGGGGAAACGCTTCAAAAAATCATCTCAACATTAGAGCATTCAGGGCCGCTTAGTAAGAACCATAAATAATAACAACACAAATTTCAAAGTTCTAGATGTCAACAGCATATTTAAGATGACGACACTAATCGAGTATTGCGACTACAACAGATTCCAACAACGTATACCAACAGAATACAAGAAGGCGAGTCCAACATCTACTCGAAACTCTGACAATCAACAACAACTACGGACGAAGACGACGCATTTTTTAACACGTTAAACCAAAAAAATATCGTTAATTTTAATAAAACGCAAAAAACTTTTTAAATTTCTATAAATTCTCCTGACATATAATATTGTTATGAGCCTTTTTCCTTTTACTTGTTTTGTTCAATTTTAATTAAATCCTCAAGCTACTTAAGCATACCACTTTAAATACTTTCAAATAAATAATGTAACAAAACTATGTTGATATCTAACAACCTGCAGATAAGGCCTTCGCTTTGCGGGTAGCAGGTATGTCAAAATTATTTCTTGTTAACTTACTTAAACAAATAAATAAATAAATGAAAAACAAGTAAAAACAAATACATATCATCAAAAATGGCTTTACTGGTTTTCAAAACATGATACTGCTTTCCATGAAGATCAACTCACTTTTGCATGATTTTAAATTTTCCAATGCCTTTTTCCACTCCGAACGAGGTAAGGCGTCGAAAAACGTTGACTTTGCAATTTACTTTTGACGTACGGACCAATTTGGTTGTCAAATTATTTTGACAGTCAAATGGTCATGCAATATTAAATCTATATGAATGGAGCTAATGCCCAAGCATGCCGCAATTTTACGATAGGTCACAACATCAATATTCTCTGGCACAACAGCCGATTTTTAACGACCTTCACGAAATTCGTACAATTAAGTTCGAAAAACTAGCGAAATATGGTAGCCCATGATGCTGCTTCATCACCAACAGTCAAAGCGAGTTGATCGGCACGCTGTTATTGAATTAATCCATGTCGAAAATCAGAAAAATTATCGCACCAAAATGTTCACCATTCAATTCTTGACTTGAGTTCTTGAGTTCTTCATCATCCGAAAATCTTTTTCCACGAAGACATTTTTTCAAATTCGGAAACAGGAAATAATCACTAGGGGCAAGGTCTGGACTATAGGGCGGGTGTTGGATTTCTTCGAAACCACAATCTCGCGCAGCAGCCTTGGAAACTCGCGCCGTGTGAACAGGAGCGTTGTCATGAAGAAGCAACACACCCGCTGCGAGTTTATCCCGTCTTTTTTTTTAATTTCCTCCCGCAAATTATGCAAAGTGGAAGCGTAGGATGTGGCGTTGATGGTTTCACCTTTTTTTTGTACTCAATGAGCAAGATTCCCTTTGAGTCCCAAAAATCTGTGGCCATGAGCTTCCCGGCAGATGGAGTGACTTTGAACTTCTTCGGGGGGTCTGTTCCTTTTTTATGCCACTGCATGGACTCTTATTTGCTTTCAGGGTAATAGTGGTGGACACATGTAACAACTCGATCCATAACACCGTCCGCGTTCTCACTACACATCCGCAAATTATGCAAAGTGGAAGCGTAGGATGTGGCGTTGATGGTTTCACCTTTTTTTTGTACTCAATGAGCAAGATTCCCTTTGAGTCCCAAAAAACTGTAGCCATGAGCTTCCCGGCAGACGGAGTGACTTTGAACTTCTTCGTGGTTCTGTTCCTTTTTGATGCCACTGCATGGACTCTTGTTTGCTTTCAGGGTCATAATGGTGGACCCATGTTTCGTCCCCAGTAACAATTCGATCCATAACACCGTCCGCGTTCTCACTACACATCTCCAAAAGCTCTCTACAGCATGCGATTCTCACTTTTTTCTGAGGCGCTGTGAGCATTCGTGGCACCCACCTTGCGCTGACCTTTGAAAGGTTAAGATGGTCATAAAGAATGGTGTGAATGGTACCAATTGAAAGCTTGGTGATCTCTGCCATCATTTTCACCTTTATTCGGGCATCCTCAAGAACAAGTTTTTCGACTTCTTTGATGCTTTCTCCCGTACAAGCAGTAGCCGGGGCGCCGGAGCGGGGGTCGTTTTCAATGCTCTCTCTGCCTCTCTTGAACTCACCAGACCACTTTTGCACAGTTGATAATGAAGGTGCGGAACCCTGGTAAACAGCCTTCATGAATAGTTTTTTGACTTTTTCCTTGCTTAGTGAGAAATTTAATTACAGCGCGATGCTCAATTTTCACCATCATCGTCCCATTCTGTTTAACTAGAGATAAAACGCGAATTACGAGTAATAATCACATTTATATGAAATTTTACATGAATGCACTAAAATAATAGTATTACTTGATAAATAAGTCAATTTATATATACAACCACAGCTTCTCCCCGATACCGAGAATATGTTGAACGCCCCTCGTACGTTGGAATGACTAGATATTTGATGTCGCCAAAAATCCTTCGAAATGTCTAGGTTTCCTCAAGTCATTTCAGAAATATTTCAACCCTCCGAGCTTGCGCCAATATATAAGGTATTTATCCGCCCAAAGTTGGATGACAATGCCCACATCTGGGCAAGTGCGGCTAAAACATCTCTGCCAGTAGCATTCCATCCGTTCAAACTTTTATCCGAAACACCCTCCTCGCTATGAATGCTCATCAGTACACCTTCAAGCTCACTTTCGGACGCACTCTAAAATATCGTGGTTCGTTCCTAAGCCGTACAACTCGCTTATGAAATGAGCTCTTTATCTTCTAGTCATTGCAACTTTCAAACATTTAAAATGAACGATAGTCGATACTTCTCTCTCTTTCCTCCCTGATTTTTCTTCGCACACGCTATGTGCAAGCATTTAAGGGTACTCAAATCCTAGAAACTCAAAACTAATACTTCATCCAAGAAATCCGTCCACTCTAAGAAAAGCAAAAGACAATTTTAATCGCTTTGCCTCTAACTCTTATAACAATCAACAAACTTTAAATTCTAAGAACACAACAATAACACTCAAAATTATCATAACCGTGCGCGAAAACAAATAATTCAAATAATTTTATAAATAATAGACCACGAAATTATTCAGGTAATTTTTGGCAAAATAATCGCTAAGCTTTTAATTCGAGTACACATAATACAAGCGAATTTCAAGAGAATAATACACAGACCGACTAATTCTCAGCAATTTCTTGAAATTTAAGACGAGCAAGAAACCTTAACCATAGTACGAGTAGCATAATGGAAGTTGACCACGTTCCAACTGATAATAACAACTTACTTTCTCAACGTTTTCCATCAACTACCTCAGAACACTTCTCTATAACAACTGTTAGAACCGATTCCGTGACAATTACGCTACTCATAGACAGAAGCAGTCTTTTTCACAAGTCCTTCAAAATGGAACTAAAGAAACCAGTGGCATCGCAAATATTTATGTTAACTCAAATATAAGGATTCCCTTGTTTAAGTAATTCAACAGACCGTCAACTACAATTGAAATGTTGGAGACAGAGTTGAGGGGTGACTTTGATGGTATAATCGATTGTAACATCTTAAAACTCCTATGTGCGGATATAGATTCTAATAGCTCACAGTTTATTACTCAAGAAGCAACCTTACCGGTGGTATTTAGTCATTCTTATACTTAAACTGAAGATGAACATTATGTAAAAATATAACAAATATTAATTTCATATGAACGCAGTAGTAAATAAGCTGAAAATTGATAACCTTAACAAAGAAAAAATTTAACCTATGACTACTGCTATCCGAAAATTTAAGAAGGTGTTAACTTATCGTTTGTTTGTATTGTAACTACAGTCACAAAATATTTTACCAAAAAAGAGAAATATTCCTCTATTTACTAAAACATATAGGTATCCTTAAGCGCATAGAAAAGGGATAGAAAAGTGAGTTTATGAAAGGTTGAGGTCTAGTATCATTGTGAAATCAACGAGCCCATATAATGCACCGATTTCTGTCATCCCAAGAAAGTTGGCGAATCGTCTTCGATTATAGGAAGTTAAATGAGGTAACAGTTGACGATAAGTTTCCAATTCCGAACATAGAGAATATATTTTCAAAACTAGATATTTCAACACCTGACAAAATTCCAGATAAGAACCATAAGAAAAAAATTTAAATAAAACAACAACGATGTGTGATATATGTTATTTTTGTCATAACTTTTTGATGACTCAGTCCAATATGTCCGACATTATTCCGGAAATAGCGTGTAGAATATTGGCCTTGAGCTCATCCAAAGTGGGTGGCTTGTTAGTCTAGACTAACGACTTGACGTAGCCCCAAACAACATAATCGAGTGGTGTCAAATCACATGATCGCTGCGGCCAATTGATGAATGCTTGCCGTGAGATGACCCAGTCACCAAATTTCTCCTCCACAAGTTTGAGCGTTACGTCGCTTGTGTGGCACCGTCTTGAATCGTTACTCGGATATATAGATGTTGTCGAGCGCTGACCACAGTAAGTCGGTTAACATAGTTCTATACATGAGACTATTGACGGTATCGGTGTCTCCTTCTTCATTTCGACAAAAATAAGGTGCGATGATGCCGCCATACCATAAACCGCACAACATTCAATCTTTGTGGATGTATTGATGCTTGGCCGAACACTTGTGGATTGCGTTCGCTCCAGAAGATGATTTTATGGCTAAAATTCGAATCTCTAGCCAACATTTCCAACGCACAATTAGCGAACTTATGGTTGTCTGGCTTCAATTCTTGAGTCTACACAATCTTATACGGATGTAGACCCAAATCCAACCGCTGGGTCGACTCTCTGCCGAACAACAATTCAGCTGATCGGAGCCGAATTGAAATTTCTGGTTCTTCATCAATACCAGCCGCTATGGCGGCTATGTTTTCTTCATATCGCATTAATCTCTGTCTAGTTGGTGGCTTAAGATCCAAAACAGTGTACGTAAGGTCAAACTTTTCCACGGTGCGACGAATTGAATGCACACTGAAGCCATGACGATCGACTTCACGACGAAATTCACTTTGCGCATTAGTGATGAATATTTTGACAGCTGTATGTCATTGGTAACTTTGACAGCTGCTGAAACATGACAATTGGAAAAACTATCATTGCTATCTGATCACCCTCTATACGAGTACTTGGATGATGTACTAATATTTTCTACGTAACTTCAAGAGAACATCTGCTCTTTAAAAACAATCTTAAGGTACAACTGAGTACAATTTTTTAAAGTTTAGTTTAGTTTTTAATGCATTTTATTTTCTTAGTCACTAACTCTTACATTCTAACAAAAAATGCTTAAATGCTAGCTTACAACTACTTAATAATCTTATACTAACTTACTGGCCCCACACAGGCGCTCTAAGCTACTCTAAATTCTTATAACTATGTCTTTCGACCTTATTTACATTTTACTTAGAACTATTTATTTTGAATACTTTAAGGCTAAGAAAAAATATTTGTTAACAAAAACTTACCATATGGACATTTTTTTATTTTTTATAAAAACTTAATATCTAACTTAAAATAAACCTTAGAATACCTAACCTAGATGCACAATACACAAATAAACACACATAGCCATTATACACAATCATATACACCTTTGTATACACTGATATATGTATATGTTTCTTAAATGCTAACCTAAACCTACGTAAGCTGGCCATCGCTATTCACAGAGCAAATAAATTGGTCAGCTCTGCCTCATTAGTGAGGCTGGTCCGTAATTGACGGAAACGACGACGAAACATCTTCCCCATCATTCAACCACCAGAAATGCTGGTGCTGCCGAACGACATCCCTCTTATCGAGATTCCCCACCGCCCTACTGAACCCGAGACGATCCACACTGCCGTGTGCGACGTCTCTGTTGTAGTTGAGTCGCTTATCCCCAGCTGTCCGAGCGACATGGAAGATTAACGGGACCGCTGATCTATCCTGGATCAACCCTATCTGATTTAGGTAGAGGAATGCTTCCGGTGGAACGAAGCCGTCAAAGCGCACACTCTCGTGGCAAAGGTAATTGGGGTAGTAAGCCCCAGTTATAAGGTTATTTGTCGAGATCATTGCTCTTGCAATGTGCATTCTTGTCAGCTTAATTACGAAATTGTCCACTCGTATTAGGTTCGCCCTGTTGTATAGGACCTCATTAGGATAAAATTTCTTGTACACCTACTCTGGTGTTCTGTACAAGCGAAGCCAAGCCCTAAGGCAAGCCCTCTCAAACACCCGAATCTTTTCCATTAAGCTTGCTCCTACATTGAACCACACGGGACAACCAAATACCAGCATGGACCTAATAAGGGCCATGTAGCAGATTACCTTTACCCTCGCATCGAGTTGGCTGCTATAAACCAGTCTCTTTGTAAGGGCAAAAGCGCCTTTAGCCCTGGCCAGAACAGCATCTACATTTTTGCCAAAATACAGAAACTGATCTAGCCAGATCCCAAGGTATCTGACTACATTTCGACAGGCAAGAGGCTGTCCGTGTTGTCCAATGATAGAGAACTTTCGCCAATTTTTTCTGGTATCCCTAGAGGCTCCAGACAACGGCGTCCTAAAGAGAATGGTTTCTGACTTCTGAAAGTTGATTTTCAACTTCCAGTCATCGCAAAATCGTCTTATCTTATCGAAGTCACGCTGTAAGAGAGTATTAATAACCTCGATTTTTGGACCTGTTCTGTACGCTATCAAATCGTCTGCGTACACAATAGTATGGGGAAGTGAACTTATTAAGTCGCTTGTAAAAATGTTGAACAGGATCGGCGAATTAACCGCGCCTTGCTGAAGCCCATTTTTAATTTGAAATATTCCAACAGAAGTCACATCACCATTTTTGACGATGAACTGTCTGTTGGTTAGCATATTATAAGGAATGTACAAGAGTGGTTTACTGATCCCCAGCCTAGTCAGTTTATAGAAAAGACCCTTTAACCATACGGTGTCAAAGGCCTTCTCCAAGTCAACAAGGCAGGCACCAGTACATTGTTTTTTGCCTTTATTCCATTGGATATCGGACACCAGTTTAGACGCGGAATGTGAGATATCATGTCCCGCCTTAAAACCGAATTGATTATCCGGAACTATATGTTTGTCCTCAACCCACCTAGACGGAGCTCTATTGATTACCTTTTCAAAAACCTTACTGATATTCGGAAGGAGTCTTATCGACCGGAGATTCGCCGGATTAGATATATCCTTTCCCTTTTTGGGGATAGGTTGAACCACCGCCGTTTTCCAATGCACTGGATAATGTGCATTATTCATTGCATTATTAAATAGGGTGGCGTAGATGTCCACCGCTTGTAGAGGAAGATGTTGAAGCACGATGTTCGGAATGCCATCGGTCCCCACTGATTTCTTAGCCCTGATTGTGTCGAAGATCTCATGGAGTTCTTCCTTCGAAATGAAGGGGGTAGGTCACCCTCTCTGGCAATGTCGTTATTTGCCATATTTACGTCGCTAAACCGGGTGAAACCAGAGCCCTTGGATCGCCAGTTCCCTATTCCATTTCGAATGCAGAAGTCGTGCACCAAGACGCGACTGTCCAGGTCGTAATTAGGGCCAATGTTATCAGTGGCCTTGTATACTTCCTGGAAAGTCGCCCCTATGACTTCAACCTTCTCCTGTGGATCCTCGATCACAAAAAGGTCGTCATCATCAGCGGCTTTATTTGGATCAATACCCGCTATATTCAGTAACCGTTCGTTGTCTGTTGTCTGGGCTATTTTAAGACACTGAAGGTCGTTTTGATTTTTTCTCCGAAATAGTTTATTTATTTGTGGAAACATATTCGGGCTGCTGGTGTTTACAGCCCGAACCTTGTTGTTCCAATACAAACTTACAGAAATTCTGTAATTTTCTTTTATTAGCGTTTGACAATTTTACTCGACGACTTCAGTGTCCTAACCTCCGGGTCTTGTCGGTCAGTTAACTGTCTGTACAAGTTTTTAAGTCTTGTCCGAAGTCTAATTTTGCTGTCGGTGCAATGCGTCAATAGTAGGATTGCGGAACAGGTCTTCGTTAGTCGTAGGTCGATACCGCGGTATTTTAGTGTCCATAGTTTGTTTAATTGTCTCGTCCATTTGTTTTAGGTAATTGTCGATCTCCTGGTTTGACAAATTCCTATTGGACGGTGGGTGAAGCGTGTTCGAGGAGAGTGCTCTTGTCAAAGTTGCGGAGAAGCGTGTCCATCGAGTTTTACTCTAGTTGTAGGAATATCTTTGGACAAACTCCTCTAATTCTGCAATTTCGTTGGGAACTGTAATTTCGGTGCTAAAACCGCAATGGTCACTGTCATACACGAATGTGCACAGACATTTTAATGTTTGTAAATTCGTACCTGTCAGTCGTATACGTTCGTCGTACAGCAGTAGATCCAAATAATACTCGCCTCTGGGAAACGAAGGGTTATCCGTCGCTTTAAGACGGAGTCTGTACATGACCTCGTGCTGACCCCACCAATCGAGTAGTAGGTTCCGTCTAGTATTTGGCAAATTATTTCCCCAATCTCTGTGTCTAGCGTTGAAATCCCCGCCCATTATAAAATAATTCTCCCCCGATTCCAGCCTCAGAAGTCGAAAAAGCGTGTCGAGCTCTGTAATGAATAGGGTGGATTGTGAAGCCTCAGGTGCATAAACAGAAGCCAAGTACAGCCGCTTTCCACTGCGGAGCGGTATGTAAACGACTACTGTTTCCAACACCCGGAACCTGCGCAACACTCTCTTGTACACTCTGTGAAATTTTATACCCTATTTAATGAAGATCGCGACACCGCCTCCACGTTTGAATTTGGCCGATTTTTTCTTCTAACAATATAATTATTGTACTCCAGTTTGTGCTTATCGGTTAGCTTGGTTTCGCTAGCGAAAAGCACATCAGGAGTTTGGTCTTGTAGCAATTTAAACATCACGGCTCTTCGTTCGATCCTAATCAGTAAATTAACATTCACCGCAAGGACCTTCAAAGTTTGCTCCACCATGTGCGTACCCATTACGTCATGTGTTGCGTTAGGCCCGCGCGTAGATCTGGTCCACCCGCTTCGCCTGTTCTTGCACCTGCTTTTGCAGCTGAGCCATCTGCCCTTGGATTTCGAGCAAGATGGCTAGCGTGTTAGGTGCAGCTTCCGTTGTTCTCGGCATTGGCGCCGGAGAAGCAACAGTCGCTTGCTGTACCGTAGCCCCCCTACCTGACGCCATTTGGGCGTAGGAAATTTGGGACGTGACGGCTGGTGTTTGAAACCTAACAGGTTTACGTTTGACCTCCACCTTCTGCTGCCGAGCCAGTTTTGCTTTTTTAATGTCAGCGAACTTAGGACAATCCCGATAGTTTGCGGTGTGTCCCACGTTCCCACATAATAAGTACGAGAGCTGCGTCCTATCGGATGCTCCGTCCCTACCCAGAGCACACTCCTCGGAGCTGTGGTTCTTTGCGCACTTCAGGCATCGAGGCTGTATTTGGCAGTTCGACGCGGCGTGCTCGAGCCTCTGGCAGCGAACGCATTGTATAACGCCTTCGCTCCTTTTTAATTTTTGCCAGTGAATCACCTGGTAGTCTAGGACATTGATTCTCCTTAGACTATCCAGATGACTTTCGGGACTGAGCTGCACCAGGAAGAACGGTAGACTCCGTTTCTCCCGCCTGGCTCTAGCTGTGGTAAATGGCTTTACCCCACAAACTTGAGTCCCTCGCACTCCTTCTCTTTAAGCAGTGCAAGGATCTCCTCAGGATCAGAAGACGGTTCCAACCCCTTCAGCGGCATCCATTGCCGCTTTTCACCCTTCGGTGTGAATGAGTAGTGCTCCGTCGACGTTTCCTTTAGGAGCTCTTTCACTTTCGCGTAGCCCTCCACTGTATTACAGTGGATGGCATGGCGATCATTCCCCAATCGCTTAATATTAAAATTGTTACCAATGACCAACTCACACAGGTCCTTGGTTTCATTTACCTCTAGTTTATAGGTGTTTATAGGAGGCACCTTCTCCTTCTTCTTCTGCTGTTGTTGTTTTTGCAGCTGTTTCTGCTGCTGTTGTTGTTTCTGCGGCTGCTGTTGTTTCTGCTACTGCTGCTGCTTTGTCTGCTACAGTGGTTGTTTCTACTGCTGCTGGTTTCGTTGTTACTGCAGTTGTTGTTTCTGCTCGTGCTGCAATTGCTCCCCATGCCTGCGTGCAGTTTGTTTTACCTTAACAGCAATCATATTTTCTTGCAGCTTTTCTATGCTGCTGCTAATGTCTTTTATCATTTTATCCTCATCTTCTGAGTCGGATGTCGCTAGAGAGCCAAAGTTGTTGTTGCCACCCTCATATTGTTCATCATCCTCTGCTCGACCGACATTTACTCTCTTTTTTGTTAGATCAGGAGGGGGCTTTTTAACCATTTGAGTTTAAGTCATGTGTTAAGCTTCTCAATACATTAGGTAACTGTAACTCATCTGTTTTTTTTGTTTCTATCTCTGGTTAGGAAAAACTAAGCCTGAAAGTTAGTTGTTGTCAACAGATGCATAGATACGAGTTGTTGAGTACGGTCAGTGTTCACAGTGCACCGGAATCCAATTGCCAGTTGCCCGACATTGAATCGGATCACCCACTTGCCTGATATTGAACTGAGTTCAACCCAAACGTGAATGCAACATAACACCTCTATTTTCTTTATTTTTTTTTTTTTTGTACATACTTCCGTTCACTTACATTCATGTTTGCACTATATTTGCACAAAACTTAACTTGCACCATACGTAAACAATTGTATTTGCAAAATAAGCAAATTTGCACATTCGCACTTATTATTTTTTGTATGTCATATTAATTAATAATATTTGAGTAAGCTAAGAATTATACTAAAGTAAGCAAATTCGTCGTATTGTATATTTTTGTATTGTTGTTAGAGTAAGCAAATTTCTTGTATAAATATCGCCCAATAAACAGTGAAGAAGCAGATATACGAGTAATTCGACAGTTAACCAAGACCTTTAATTTTCCAAGTGAGTCTGCTTGGAAGGCTGCCAACTTATCTTAATTCTGGTGTTCTAGTTTGTACTGGAAATACCACCAATAGTCACGGCACAGAACCGTTGTCTATTAAGTAACAATATACAGTAAAAGCACTGTAAACACGAGTATAACACCGAATAGCGTGCTTTTTGTGTTTGTATAATGCTACGGTGGTTCTATTGTTATAAGTTTTTTTTATTATTATTAAGCTCCATTTGAAGGCAAAATACCATAATTTTTATTTAATAACTAGATGACCCGGCGAACTTCATAAGACATAAAACTGATTAGATTTTAACTCTTCATAAGCGATTATGAGTCCCAATCAACCTTCCAACTCCAATTCTTTGAAATCGGCAATATTGGCAGCACTGTGTACGGTTAGGGTATAATAAATGAAACTCGTTTCTAATTCAAATGAATTCAATGTCTTTTATTCTAATGGAAAGTAATGAGGTTAACATTCAATGCAAAGCTTTGTGGTAAACTACGTTTTTCGGTTTGTTTCCCGGCGCATAAACAAAAAAAGACGATGGCTTGCCGGTACGGGACATACAGTTGTCCATGCGCGAAACACGGAAACTCCAAGTTAGGTTAGGTTAGGTTAGGTTAAACAGGGGTGTGATGGATATGCCATCACACAGACACTAGACACCAAAACGAGCCCATAGCGGTCCCTAAGGAATCAATTGAATTTGTCTTCAAACGATCCGGTGAAACACCCAATTTTCTGGCCAAAGCCGAGAAGGCATTTGAAGTTCGTGCTGTCTATTTCCTCTAGTTTTTCGAAAAGTATTTCCCTAAAAATTTCCTTCGACTAGGCGATATTGCCTCGTATTCGCACAGTATGTGCTATCGTCGAGTAGCCCTCCTTTTCTTGCAAGTTCGTCCGCTTGTTCATTTTCTTTAATACCGCAGTGCCCTGGCACCCAGCACAGTCTTACCAGATTCTGACTGCAGAGTGCATTGAGCACTGTGCGATAGCACTTAACTGTATCAGAGTTGACGTGGTTTGATATCTCATCGGTTGACTTACCGCCCTGAGGACTTCCAGACCCTCTGATTGTAAGACACTACTTGCATCCGGTAGTCTTATACACACGCTTAGTACTGGGTCTTCTGAGAAGATACCAGAATCTGTTACTTCCTCTGTTTTTGAGCCATCTGTGAAAATTGCAATTTCATTTGCCCTGATTATTGCAATCTTTTCCTAGTCCTCCCCTTCCGGATAAATTATATCATACGGGATGTTGAAGTCGACCAGGGAATGAATTTCATCCGTTACAATTGGATTGCCTGGTAGTAGCTCCGTTAGTACCGTGCATTTCCGAAACTACTGCTCTTGAATTAACCCTGATTAGTGAGTCGTGTCGCACTGTTCCCAATAAGTTTTTTGATCTGTAAACCAAGCGGTGTTAGGTGCAAAATGCATTAGAAATGCTGTCATAGGGATGGTACGGAGCGCACCCTTAATGGCTATGGAAATTTTTCTTTGAACGTTAAGGGACAGCAGAAAATGCTGCCCGTACTTCCTTCTAGGCCCCCTCTTAAGGACTCTCCATGTATCGGCTTTTAGTTCCCGACTCTGCACATGGAGTAGTCCTATGAGCTTCTTCCCACAAGCTACAATCTTGCGTCCGCCCTCCCAACCAACGCCATCGAATTGAAGCTCCCCGTTTCGTGTAGTGGATAGTTCTTTCCACAGGACGTCTTAGAACTACTCCTCGAAGTTTTTCCCCTGGTCGAGCCACAAAGCTCCAGCTCGTCTTTCCGATCGCTTTCTTACGATGCAATGCGGATGAATTACCAGCCTTCACCTGTTTTGCACCCTTCGGCTCCACGACGTCGTCGGATCTGCTTCTCTTGCTGCTGAAATTTGCCTTCTTTCCAGGGATTTTCTGCTACATCGCCCTTGTTGGTCGCCTGTTGAGTAAGCAATTTGTTCTTCGCACTCTTAGCAGCGGTGATGGAGGCGGCAGGCACAAATTCCAAGTTAATGCCACAAACTTCCAATGACTGACCTTGGGATTTGTTGTTGGTCATCGCGAAGGTCAGACATATGGGGAATTGCAGCCGTTTGAACTCGAATGCCAAGTGCGTTTGAATCATCGGTATGCGTGAAATCAAAACATCCTCTTCTTTGTACTTTCCCTTGATAATCGTCGCCACGATGACGTTGTTCATAAGCTTTTCCACAGTCAGTCTCATTCCATTGCACAGTCGAGGTTGATTCCTGTTACACAACATAATGATTACTGAGCCTACTTTCGAGTACAAATTGTAAGGTGGTAATCCGGAATATTCCAGCGAATTCAAAAATTCTGTGAGATAGTTGACTACTTCATTCTGGTTGATAACTGTGTCAACCGATTTAAAATAAAACAACTGAAATTTTATATGACCGCGTTGAGATCATTAACATTTTTGTTTTTGGTTGCCAATATGGCTTATTCGCTCAGATAATTATGGTTTTTGAAGTTATGTACCATGTTCGGAAAAACAGGTCCAATAAGCTCTTCGCTCGATTCGGTCAACTGGCAGAAATCAGTGGGCAATGTGATGAATCCGGTCGGCATGTCAACTGCGATTTTCCCATTACCAATGTCTAATAATTTCTTCGAAAACACTGCTGTAGATCGATCTTGTTGCAAAAATACTCGTCAGTCGTCAATTAGAGGGTCTTCACATGCCACCATAAATTTGGTGATCGTCAGCTGCAGTAACACCTGGAATAACAGTAAAATTCTGACGAAAATCACCGACAACAGAATCATAGCTGCTCCAAAAATGTTTTGTTTGTCACAAAGATTTTTCAAAATTCTGTCCAGCGCCTCCTGTGACCTTTCGTAGGCCATCGTGCATTCGTCTCAAACGATCAACTTGCATTTCTCTAGAATCTTTGCCGTTGCGCTATTTTTGGCAATGTTATCAGTTGGTGTCTCATTGATTTCAATGTTCAGTGGCAATTTCAGTGCCTTCTAACAAAGTCACTGCTATTCCAGATGAAGCCAATGGTAGAGCACCTTCATGCTGCAATCGAATCGACGCCAAAAGCAATGAAATTAAGAACGTTTTTCCAGTCTGTCCGGAAGTATCAAGGTAGTAAATGCCACCAGTTCCATTGTTCACAGCTTCCACCAAAAAGTCGTATGCAGTCTTTTGTTGTTGATTCAATTGCGGAACATTTGTAAGAATTACTTCGGTTAATGCTTCGGTATTATATTGTTTTTCTCTTTGTAATCCGTGGTTGAAAGCGTTGGACGAATATATGATATCATACCTAAGTGTGACACCACTTTATTCGTCCATCAATGTCATGTCTTCTATCATGATCAATGCCTCATTGTGCATTTCTGCTGTCATTTGCAATGTCGCACACGATGCAAAACGTCATCAGACATGTCGTTCTTATATTTGACCAACAAATCGTTCGGATTCGAAGCAAACATGTGGATATAATAATCGCAAACAATGTGCGAATTTGATTTGACAGTAGATGTGACGCAATATTTGAGCGTAAGCGTATTGTCCCAATGCGAATTATTCTCGAGCAACTGTAAGAGTTGAGACGCCTCACGGTAAGTCGCACACAGATGTCCATTAACGGTTCTCAGTTGTTGAAACGGCGTCGATGATAGTAAAATTCCCCGTTATTTGTATGTACAGTGTAGATTCGTCCCAGATAAATTTGGATGTCTCTCAACTGGTGTTCCTTGTTTCCGACGCTGTAACAATTTCGATAATGCGTTCCAAATGCAGTAACGTGGCACTTTTGCATACAGCAAAGTGCGAGCGAAACCATCATTGAAATTTTCCTCTACAGAATGAATTGTATCTATATCTTCCAAATCATCGACGTTGTTCACCATGGACAAGGCGTCCATCCTTTCAGCTTCCTCATCGTTCACCTGTACACGTTCGCGTTGATCTCTACGCGTGACAATGCATCGGCATTTGAGTTCTGTTTACCTTTTTTATAAACCACGCTATAGTCAAATTCTTCTAGTTTCAGCCTACACCACCCGAGCTTAGAATTCGGCTCTTTTAAAGAAATTAACCAGGTAAGGGGCTTATGGTCAGTTATGATGTAAAACCTTCTTCCAAATAGATAAGGGCGGAAGTATTTGGTTGCCCAAACAATTGCAAGAAGCTCCCTCTCAATCACGCTCTAATTTTGCTCAGATTTTGATAAGGTCCTACTTGCAAAACAAATTGGTTTATCCGCACCTATTGAGCCTTGCGATAACACAGCACCTAGGGCAACGTTACTTGCATCGCATTTAAGTTTGAAAGGTTTTGTGAAACCAGGGTATTTTAGTAAGGGAGCATTGCAAAGAAGAGCTTTGCAGGTTTCAAAGCAGCTAACGTACTTCGAGTCAAGCCTTTCGAAGACACTCTGTCACTGGTTTCGTAAGATTTACAAAATCCTTTATGAACTTACGATAATAGCCGAAAAGACATAAAAATAATTCTTGGTACAGGGAAGTTATTTATTGCGTTTATTTTGTCTGGGTTAGGTCTTATACCCATAGGTGTAATAATATGCCCCAAAAATGAGACTTCCTTCGCAAAAATTCTGCTTTTTCTACCTGAATTTTAAAGTTGGCTTGCTTTAGTCTGTTAAATACTTTACGAAGGCTCTCGATGTGTTCCTGGAGGGATGTAGAAAACACTATAATGTGGTCCATATAGACAAGACAAATTTTCCCTATCAGGTCCTTTAAGATGTTGTCTATAGCCCGCTGAAAAGTGGATGGTGCATTTTTAAGTCCAAAGGGCATACGAACAAATTCGTAGTGCCCATTGTCTACGAAAAAAGCTGTTTTCTGGACGTCTCATGGACTGATCTCAATTTGGTGGAATCCTGAATTCCATTGTGCTGAAATACATACACTTACCTAGTTTGTCCAATATTTCAGTGATATTCGGAATCGGGAATTTATCGTCGATAGTTTTTTCGTTCAGATTGCGGTAGTCTACGACTAATCGCCACTTCTGTTTACCGGAAGCTATCTTTTTTTTGGCACGATCCATATGGGGGGAGAATACGATAACTTCTTAACCCTAAGTTCCAGCTATATTATTTCAGTCAATAGTTTTTAAGAAATCCGCATGCAAACCCAAAATTTTGATCAAAAATTTTTTTTTAAATAAGTTTGGACCAATTTTTTTCAAAATTGTGAAATGAAATGCTAAATTGGATTCCTGTGGTCGATGCCTATATCAATTTTGAATCGAACACAATAAACCGAATGGATTTATATCGTCTAGTTTCTGAGAAAATTGACAATTACTATTTATATTTTTTTTCTCCTTTTTTTGGCATTTACATGGTCTTCCCTTGATGTAAGTAAATGAATATAATAAACTAAACGTCTGACAGGAGCCTATATCAATAGTTTTCCTAATTAAGAGTACACGGGTGACCCACCGCGATAGTTGAATTGTGGATGAGATTCTTTTAATTCGGCCATAAGTGCAGTGAAGTCGGTTGGAGAAAGTTGCTCGCGTATATGCGTAGCATATTATAAATTACCCGCGATCGGAGTTGTTTTAGGAAACAGCTATATAGTATACCAATGGTACCTTGTAGGAATTCAACCACGGACTTGGAGAAAGAGACTTCTTCAGCCTTTTCATGCACTTGATCAGCTGTTTGCCGTGGACCACGAATTGACCAAAATCACCGATAACGTTTTACGGAGGAGTAACTATGATGTCACCCAACAAAATTTTTCTCGCACTGTATGCCTTTTTGACATCCTCGAAGAAGTCAATCAAGTCCAAAGGGTAGGCTTGGAATTGAAGATTGGTGTATTGACCACCGGGAATTTCATACAAGTGGAAATCAGCATAGCCAGACTTTATTGTTGTTGTGCATTTGAATGGTGCGTAAAGGGTATGTATTTGCTCCCGATAAGAAGAGTACTCTGATATATTACGGACATCAATTCGAGTATAGAGTTTAGTTCATACAACTAGAGTTGGGCTGTGAAGTCAAGCCGCATATTAAGTCGACAGCAACACCGACGACATCAGCACCAGCTTCAGCGCCAGCCAACATAGAGACAACATCTGCTCCAGATGTGTCGTGGATGTGAATGTTAATTGAAATACCGGGATGACGATCATGGATGGCTGTAATAAATAATTTAGCTGCAGCAGACTTAAGCAAACCAGTCATAGCCTTGATTTGCGTAGTATTTCAGATCATATTTAGCATTTGCATCTCTCAACAACATTCCCTATGTTTGGAATTTTCTTACGCATATCTTTTAAACGTTTCCAAAGGCATTCGTGGAGGAAACGTTACGCTACATAAAAGGTGGCACCATACCAATACTCCAAGGCGTACAGGTTATTGAATTTGTGGACAACATAAGGAGAGATCTTCAGAAGGTGGTGTTCATAAGGAGGATGTTCTTACGTGAACAAACCTCCTTTCCAAGTGCTTAGGACACTCGAATCTTAGATTATCACAAAGTCCTTTTCCTCTCTCGAGAGAGCTTCTGGCGATAAGTCTAGTGGCACAGATGGTACATGTGGGTCAACATTAGAGGGCTTTAATTTTGTAGCCAATGGAGTTTGTGGGCCATTAACGAGTACTTCACTAATGTATCGTAGTTGAGTTTCTGAGCACGATTGTGGGAAATACGGAATTTAAAGAGTTCTGGGTGTTCATCAATGAAGTAGCTATCCACGACGTCGTGGAGGAATTTGTGATTCTCTAATACATTCAACAGGAAGGTGATGTTTGTTTTGACACTATGAGTACGGAATTCATGGAGGCGTTTGAAATAACTTTGACGAGCAGGGAGTCGTAGTATGGGGCACCAGCGAATACTGAGGCAGAATCTAAACGGATACCCATACTCTCGCCAGAAAGGAAGACTTCCAAGCGACCTGGTGCTTGGTTGGAAATCGCTCGGTGGTCAGACGGCATTGAATGGCATCGCTGCAGGGTTTGATGTTCTCTGGAGTGTAGCTAAATTCCGGAAGGGTCATGCTTTCCGAAACACGGATTTGAGATTGTACTAAATCGCTTCCGGTGATTTCTTCTGTTACTACGTGCTCTACTAGTTTACTTGTATTAACTTCAATAAAGTGCAAGTTTCTATTCAATGGTACCAGTGTTTTTGTAGCCAATATGATTAGCCAAACGTGCATTTACTTTAGACATTCGCAATTGCAATTGTAACATCGTAGACATTCAATAAACTGTTCAATAAACGTTGCACAATTTTCGAAAGCGCGCTTGGCTTCTAAACTTGCACATTCGAATATTTCTTCACATCTTCCATTTTACGAACTGCACGCATACCATGACTGCCATTACCATAAGCCGCCTTAAAGATCACAGGAAGACCATGTTTTTTTGCAGAAATCAGCACACACTTCTTTGTTTGTTACTGTACCATTGGTACCAGGTGCAATTAGGACACCAGCTTCACTTGCAACAACACGAGCTGCCACTTTATCACCCGTCTGTTAGATAACTTTTGGGGAGGGACCAATAAAACGAAAACCAGTATCGATCGCAGTCCGAGCGAAATCATTATGCCCTAATAGGAAAGCTTCGGGTAGACATTTGCCCACAATGTATGCCTCTTCCGAGTAGATGCTCAGTTCTGTGCAAGCACGGAAAACACGGATGGAAATACCTTCGCGATTGGCAACCAACACCGTACGGATTAGCTTGTATTCAATCTGGTTGGGGAAGGAATTTTTGTTGATGAGAAAAACACGGACGCGTGGTGACCTTCTAACCGTCCGCAAGGAGATTTGCATTGTACAATGGCGATGATTATTAAGTTGAAATGACTTGTACAGATTTTAACACAAAACTTCTAATGAGCCGCTCATATCGAAGTTTCAAACCCAACTAAGGAGTTATATGGCTAAATTCATAAAATAAAATAAAACTAAAAGAATATGATTTAAAAATTGATTATATCAAAGGCTTATTTGTCGTATCGATGACTTTTTGAGCCGCTTAGAAATTCACTTCACAGCGGTCATCAACGACCACATTTTTGTCATTGAAAATCCATCAATATGTATAAAAATCAGCTAATACTAGAAAGGGAATCCTAAAACATACACTAATGCGTTTCTATCTAGGAAAAAGGGAAGGTACACGATTCGATTGCCAAATTTTAACGAAGAGTTAATTTTAAATATTTTGAAACGTCTTTTTCCGATTATAGGAGTAGTTGGAATTTTTTGTGCACATGACAATATATTTATAGAGTTTCAAAGAACAGTGGTTCAGTATTTTTCAAACGTCAATATTCTTCGGTGTACACAGTCCTTGATTATATTATTACAAGCAATAAAACAATACTAGAACTAGGGGAATTGTGTAAACTTATTATATTTAGAATTGAAATACATATGCTACTCTCCAAACCTTAGTCTTGAAATTTATATATACGTAAACAACTGCATTTTCTGCAATATGTGTAAATACGAGAGAATCCACTAAAACCTTGATTAATGATTTCTAAAATGCCTGAGAATTCAAATAAAACAGTATACATGGAGTTTTTTTAACAAAAATAACATGTTTCTGACATGCATCGACAAACAGTTAGTGCATTGACGGACACAAATTCAATGACTATAGTTGAAATTCTAGAACGCAGGCTCGAAATCTTAGGAAAGCCGCTTCAGATTGTACAATAGCTGTCAACAAGCTCAATGCTGCATATTCGTATATTCAAAATTATCTGAGCAAAGAGAATGAATAGTACCAGCTTACCTCCCTCAATACTCATACAGATAACTCGATAATAGAACGTTTCTATCTAACCCTTAACGAACCCATAAAAACTCAATAAAGATAGCAAGAACATAGATGACATACTATTATTTTATAAAGCATTTGAAATATATAATAGCACTATACGTTCGTATACGAAACGAAACACAAGCCACACAATCTGTTATATAGTTCATTGTCCGAGTCAGAATGGAAAGAACTAAGAGGAAGGGTCCATGAAATTAAAGCAAAACAAATAAGTAAAATAAACGAGACAAGGAAATGAAATTCTGATTATCTACAAATGGAGCTAATTAAAAACATAGGTTTGCATAATATAAAACACTTACCTAGATTTATAGGGTGTCCCCTATTTCGCCAAGGATAATTTGGGAAATGATTATTGGGTATGTTCCAAGAAAAAACATCGTAGAACATAAGGGTACCCATGTTAACGTAAATTGCACTGTTACTACTAATGTTAGAAACTTCGTTTAGGATTTTGTTTTTAGAATAAATACCAGCCTTTGTAACTGCGTTTACATAAAGTTAATATCATTTTTGAATATGCAGATATCCAGTTTCTAAGTCTGTTCCATTTTTCTTACCCATTCTAATTTTTTACTTTTGAGGTCGCTTTGCTTCAGGAAATGCGTAATAACCACAACGTTTTACTATTTTTTTCTTACGATCGTAACAATACCAATAAAAAAATCTTCAAAAAGTTTGCATGAAACCCTATTGATTTTATGATAAAGGGTGTTTTTTTTTAGAGGTTTAGTTGTTAACCTGGCAACACTGTTTCTGCAGATTATAAGTATGGCAGTTGATAGTTGATTTGTGATTCGTAGTTTTGCCATTTTATTTTGAAAACCATGGTTCGTTGCGCCAAACTTATCCATTTTACGGTCGACATAATCGTCCATCTGAGCAAGTTATTCGGAACACGATGAATCACTATCGCACCACGTACACTCTAGTGGATAATACGCATACCCAAAGATGACAAACAGTGCAAAAAGAAGACGTTATTACCGTTGTGGAGCACAGCTTTGAGGAGAACACGGCACAGCAATTGTAGCTATGCCCATCCACTTTGTGGAAGATTTTACGGAAAGATCTTGGCTTAAAAACTTATAACATCCAGCTTGTGCAAGAGTTGAAACTGCATGACCATTGTACGCGTTGTAGGTTCGGTGAATGGGCCGAAAACATGATTCAGCTTGACCCTCATTTTCATTTTGTTCTCCGATGAGGCCCATTTTTGGTTAAATGGATATGTAAACAAGCAAAATTGCCGAATTTGGAGTGGAGAAAACCCAGAAGCCTTTGTCGAGACGCCCTTACAACCAATAAAACCCACTGTTTGGTGTGCTTTATGGGCTAGTGGAATCATTGTCCCATAATTGTTTAAGGACGATGTCGGCCAGAATGTTACCGTCAATGGAGAGTGCTATAGAAACATGATTTCTGACTTCTTCGTTCCTCGGTTGAATAACATTGACGTGACAGAGCTTTGGTTTCAACAAAATGGTGCAACATGCCACAAGACGCGCGAGACCATCCTGAGATCTGCACCATCAGATTACTTTCTTTGCGCTTCATTCAAACTACCTGTGGAGCGCATATGCGCGATATTATATATAAGCTCTAATGGCATTAAATTATCTATTAAATAAAGTTAATATCATAGACATTGACATTAGTTTTAAGTGTTTTAATTTATATTGACTTTGTATACTTTAAAAAAAAAACACCCTTAACTTGGGAAAACTTGCAGCAGATAAGACTTTCAAGAAAAGGTTATTTTGCTTTAAGCTCTAAAGGCAATGAATAAAGAGTGTTTTTGTCTGGTTTTAGATAATTTTTATTTTATGGGTATACTAAAATAATTATAACAGGTGCTCAAAGTATGCTCCTTAGTTTTGTATGCATGCTTGACCCCGTATTTGGATTTCAATACGAATGTTTATTGATGTTAACTGCTGCCTTTATTTTTTAGACGCTTCGAGAATACGCTTTTCCAACTTACTTAAAGTTGCTATTCCGGTTGAATAAATAAGTTATTTCCTTCTTCCTCATACAAAAAAATCCAATACTTTAAGGTCAAGAGATCTTGCAAGCCAGTGAACTGATCCATTTCTTCCTATCCAACGATTACCGTGCTCCTCATCTAGCCATTTCTTAACCTCAAAACCATCCTTTTGGAAATATGATAAAGCTAGTGGAATCAGTGGAATGTCCTCCAATAAATCTGGTAAATCATTTCGCAAAAACTCCAGATAGTTTGTAGATTTCAGCGTAGATGGTAGTTTGAAGAGGCCGATTGATTGACTTGTTTCCAATTACACCTGATGCTGAATTTGTGTGGAAATGATCAATATGTCTTCATGTATGTAGATTGTCCGCAGCCCATGTATGAAGATTGTGAAAATTTGAAAATCTCGTGTAAATAGAGATTCGTCCGCCCAAATTATTCTGCCAATAAACTCCATTCTATCGACCAGTTAGAAAACTCAAGTCTCTTTTCTAAATTATCGGAAAACAGTTCTTCCACAGGTATATGGTGGTATGAATAAAGATTTTCTCCATGCAGTACATTATAAATTTTATGTCTGGAAACATTGAATTGCAAAGCTAAGCGTCTGATGCTGATTGATGGATCAGTTGTAACAGCTTCCAGTATTCTTTCATCAGTCAAAATTCTCCTTGCGTGTGGAGCTCCCGCGTTAGGTCATGTATTTGAAACTGATTCCGTTTTTCGAAGTCTTCGATACGTATTTCCAAACACTCCTTCACTAGGAAGTCGTTGTTAGGATAAAGTTCATGCTATCTTTGTCGCGCTCTAGTAATGTCTGTGTATTCTTGGTATGCTTGGCGTAAAAAATTAAACTGATGAATTAATTCTTTTTTCTAATATTTTGTACCATTTTTATTTGGCAAATTTTCCAAATAGGCCTTCATACCCCAAACCTAACTCAAAACATGAGGGTTTTGGCAAATAGTCAAATAAACGATAGCGCTTTAAAACTTTTTAATAGTTATGCAATTTTAAAAAATTATTGTAAAATTATTAATTCTCGGAAAACCACCTTTGTTGTCAACTGATGATAGAAGCTTGGGTAAAAAATCATAAATTCCTTTTTTTTACCTGCTGAAGTATCATAAATTCTATGGATTAATACGTTTACAACTGACCCCAAAATAAATTAGCATGGGCAAGAAAAATGGAACAGGCTTAGAAATTGGATATCTGAAGACTCGAAAAAGATATAAACTTTATTTAAATGCAGTTATAAAGATTAGTATTTCTTCTAAAAATGAAGTCCTGAACGAAGTTTCTACCATTAGTATTACCATTAGTCTGAGATAGTATGAGATAGACCCACAATGTAGAACGATTTTTTTCTTAGAATGTACCCAACAATTATTTCCCAAATTGTCCTTGACGATAATAAAAGACATAACATAAAAAGACATGAAAGTAAAATATTTTTTAAAGACAACTATGGTATTCAGCGAGATAGACAAATAATAACTTTATGAATACCAAAATTCTATTAAAGATATTCAGTCCGATTGAAAATATACAGGGCGGAACTACTCGTATTCAAGTAGAATAAAAACCAAGAAGGAAGACATTGTCATAATACTCGTATAGTATTCAATTTAATTTTTATATAGGTTAAATCTTTTTTCATGTATGGAAATTGTATTTCATTATTATTATCACTATTATTACCTTTTGTATTCATATGTATTATTAATGGGAGAAGACCATTTAATTTCATTTAATTTCACTTAAATATATATTGTTATATATATTAAACATCTGCCATAATAATAACTAAGTGGTAACTAACATAAACTCGTACTTAATTCAATATTCCTATAAGCAAACTAGTGTAAATGGTTTAATTTCAATATTTTATTACAATTAATATTATGTTAATAGAGTAAACACATACGAAGTACTTAATTAAAGCAAACCAAAAAGAGTGAACTCAAGAATATGTATAAGCCTAATGAATAGCTGCAGAATTCCAAAGAATAATAAATGTTGCTCATACGACACAGTAGTGATTACAGAAAACAAAATTACAATGTAGTTTAGTTCATTTTTGTTAAGTTTAGCTTAGTTTATTAAATTTACAATCATATGATCTACAGATTATGAAATTGCTATACAACAATTTTTAAATTCAGAAATATAAACAAAATACTTAACACTCACAATTTTTTATATAATTACTATTAATATTATTGTTATTATTACTCTCTTTTATAAGAAACTAGAATGCTAAATTACATTGAATTTGTTCTTAAAAATAGTTCTGGATAAAGAAATATCTAATTCAAAACATTCAGTGCAATACATATGAAATAAATGGCAGCAATATACAGCAAGAACAGGTCTTGGTCTAAGGGGTGTATATGAGGATTCTAACAAGTAAATTCTTACTGCCAATAGTTGAATCCAAGATATCCCGAACAAGCATTACTCCATACATTTTTCTTCTCGATTCAAAAGATTGGATACCCAGTAATTGAAATTTAGTCAAAAAGCGGAAGAAACATTTGAGAAATCGTGTTTTTCCTAATATTTTTATTTGTTAGAGTAGTTGGTCTCCATACAACTCATGTATACTCTAATACAAGACGCACTAAACTACAAAAAAATGGAATTAGGTGTATAAAAATTGCAAGCAACTTCTTTTTAAAACTCCGAGAAGGGATTTTGCTTCAGAAATGATTTAGTTAATGTGGATATCAAAGGTAAACTTAGAATTGAAAATAACTAAAAGATCCTTGAAGTCATACACATGTCTTGTTGGTACGCGATTAAATGTAGGGATAATTTCGACACATATTTAACTGCAAGTCGTTAATATGACACCAATTTATAAATAAGTTTAAGTTGTTTTAGAACAACTGATATTTCATTAAGTAATGTAATACGTTAAACAATGACAGTATTTTAATAGTTTTAGAAGATCATCAACGCATCATGATTATACATAGGCAGGTCAATGACCACATGAACACGACTTGGAATTTCTTAAAATACATTAATACATTAACATTTTTCCACTTTTATGGAATGTGTATCTGTCGGTTTAAATATATTGTATTTCATAAATGTCATACAATTAATGCCCCACATGGTTAGTGTAGAAAACGAATTCTCCTTGGCTTTAAATCAGATATTATCAATTTGTTGAAGGTAGGATAACTGCTGACCTTCTTTGGATTTTGACACATATGTTAGAGGGAGATGACGCTGTTGACATTCGCTTTCGTGTTCTTCAGTGGTGTCCAGTGACTCTAAATTGTGTTTCAAATTTATAAAATGTATTGGGAACCAACACTGACAAATTTTCTTCTATTATATAAATAGGATTTGAACCATTTAAGCAGTGGGCCGTGGGATCCATAAGCCTTAAGATTACTTAGAAAAATGTTTAAATTGTCTCTACTGAATACTTTAACGAAGTCGGTGTAAACCTGATTTCGACTTTATAATGTTCTAATGCCAAAGCTTTTGAATTCCACTAAGCTAGATGTGGTTGATCTTCCTTCCAGTATTTATGTTATAAACATAAAACATATGGCTTAAAAGCAATATTCAATTTGTTTTTGACAAGGTTATTTAATATCTTGGGGATGGTTGGAAGTTTAGTAATAGGTCTGTAATTGGTTACTAAATTTCTTTGCCCGGACTTAAATACTTTGTTCGCTGTTTCAGTGTTCTCTTCTTGACAGCTCACGTGTAAGATGTGACATGTGCCAAAATCAAAAATGCTCAGTTAAGAGTGCCATTTCGTCATGGAAAAACTTACACCCGAAAAACGCTTACAAATTATTGAATTTTATTATCAAAATTCGTGTTCTATGAAAAATGTGTTTCCCGCAATTCGGCCGTTTAACGGTCGTCATAATACTGAGCAAGCAACTCAATCCACTGTGACCAATTTCCCTCCAATTTTACGCTACTGAACATCATGCCGCCCACTCTTATTCGTAAGTGCGGCCAGAGGAAAATATTGCTGCTGTATCGGCCAGTATTAATGAAGACCCTGATTTGTCCAAACGTCGCCATTTGCATTTGTAATTGTGTTCCTCGACTACGTGGAAAATTCTACGCAAGGATCTTGGTCTAAAATCTAACAAACCACAGCTCGTGTAAGAACTAAAGTCCAACGACCTGCCACAGCGTCGAATTTTCGGTGAGTGGGCCTTAGAAAAGCTGGAAAAAAATCCTCTTTTTTATCAAAAAAACTGTCCTCAGCGACGAAGCTCATTCCTAGTTGTATGGGTATGTTAATAAACTACCATATTTGGTCCGATGAGCAACATCAGGCAGTATATCTGTTTGTTTGGTGTGGTTTACGGTCCAGCGGAGCCATTGGTTCGTCTTTTTTCAAAGACGACCGTAAGAACAACGTTATAGTCAATGGCGCTCGCAATGGTTAAATGATTTCTAATTTGGTCGACATATGATTCCAGCATTCCAGCTACATGCCATACAGCACGTGAATCAATGGACCAATTCAGAAATCAGTTAGGTGAGCAATTTATCTCTCGTTTTACACCCGTTAATAGGCCGACTAGATCGTGCGAATTGACGCCTGTTGGCTATTTTTTGTGGGGATATGTTAAATCACTCGTCTATGCCGATAAACCAGTGTCAATTGTAACCTTGGAAGACAACCCTACACGTGTTATTAGCGAGATACCAGCCAATAATCTCGTTCCAAATTGGACTCTCCGTATGGACCTCTTAAAAAGTAGTCGTGGTCAACACTGAGATGAAATAATCTTTAAGAAGTAAATGGCAAGTATTGATTTATTTATTAACTCAAATAAAAATTGCATATTATGTACACTTTTGCAATTTCCCTGTGTTTTTTTTTTACAATTAAAGCCAAAAGCTTAAAAATCACTATAATTAAATTTTCCAATCATCTAAAAAAACACCCTCAGAAAGAGACTAATTAAAAATGTCACCTTATGGGAAATAAAGTGTGCTCGCGCAACAACGCAGGATTAATCCACAGAAGTCTAAAACGTCAGCCTTTTGTTGAATGCTTTGGAAATAATCACTAAACATATTTGCTATTGCAATCTGTCGGTACCGCCAATCTGTCCTGGATCAGACCTTTACTATCTAGAAAGAGGAATGCTTCTGGAGGAATAAAGCGGACTCTCTCGTGATACATATAATTGGAGTAAAAAGCCAAGGAGATCAGGTTGTTCGATGAGGTCATTGCTCTTGCAATGTGCCTTCGAGTCAACTTAATGACGAAATTGTCCACACTTATTAGGTACAAGACCTCATTGGGATAGAATTTTAAGTACTGAGACTCTGGTTTTGTGTATAAGCGAAGAGAAGTCCTAAGAGAAGTCCTAAGACAAGCCCTCTCAAACACCCGAATCTTTTCCAATAAACTGAACCCTCATGTTGAACCACACGGGATATCCAAATAAAGGGTCCGCCATCTAACGTTTTTTTTTTCAACTAGTGCTTATTTCGTGAATGGTAACACTTTGCTCATGTCTGATTTGACAGATAATTAGTTTTATCCTTCCGCTGAACGAATATGGTTCTGTATGCGCTTGAACAACGCTGGCAAATATTGCGACATTACTTTAAAGATCATGGTAATGTTGCAGAATGTGTGCGAAAATTGCGTACGGATTTTGGAAGAAGAGAAGCACTGTCAGCTCCGTATATTCGTTATCTTGTGAAAAAAGTAAAAGAAACTGGCATCCTCATCGATAAACCAAAGCGCGAAAAGCCAAAAACAGTGCGTACACCCGGGAATATTACTGCTGTGGCAGAAAGTGTGCGTGAAGCGCCATCAACATCAATTCACCGTCGTTCTCAACAATTGAACATTTCGGAGACATCATTGAGACGAATTTTGCATAAAGACCTTGATATGACGCTATACAAAGGCCAATTGGTTTAGGAGTTGAAGCCAACTGACCATCCAATGCGTTTTCGCTTCGCTAAGTGGGCCTGCGATCGACTTAGAGAAGATGCCGATTTTGCCAACAAAATCATATTTTCAGATGAAGCTCATTTTGATCTTGGCGGGTATGCAAACAAGCAAAATTGTCGCATTTGGGGCACAGAAAACCCGCACGCATACATTGAAAAGCCGATACACCCAAAACGAGTCACTTTTTGGTGTGGATTTTGGTCCAGAGGCATAATTGGGCCATTTTTCTTCGAGAATGAGCAAGGAGTGGCCGTTACAGTCAATGGCGATCGTTATGGGGCCATGTTGAAGGAATTTTTGTTCACAAAAATTGAAGAGGAGGATATTGGCAACATTTGGTTTCAACAGGACGGCGCTACGTGTCACACAGCCGAAGCTACACTCGATGTTTTGCGCCCTGTTTTTGAAGATCGCATTATCAGCCGCAGAGCTGATGTCGTTTGGCCACCTCGGAGCTACGATTTGACACCGTTGGACTATTATTTGTGGGGTGCCGTAAAAGATAAGTGTTACGCCGACAAGCCAGAGACAATTGACGCCTTAAAGGACAATATTCGTGAAGCCATTGGTGAAATACAGCTGCACGCAATCGATAATGTGCTTAAAAATTGGACCGATCGTGTAGGCTACTGCATGGCCAGCCGAGGCAGGCATTTGAATGAAGTTATTTTCCGTTGTTAACCGGAAGGATAAAACTAATTATCTGTCAAATCAGACATGAGCTAAGTGTTACCATTCACGAAATAAGTACTAGTTGAAAAAAAAAAACGTTAGGTGGCGGACCCTTTACAAGCATGGGCTTGATGAGGGCCATGTAGCAGATTACCTTCACCCTCGCATCGAGTTGGCTGTTATAGAACAGTCTCTTTGTAAGGGCAAAAGCGCCTTTAGCCCTGGCCAGAGCAGCATCTACATTTTTGCCAAAATACAGAAACTGATCTAGCCAGATCCCAAGGTATCTGACTACATTTCGACAAACAAGTGGCTGTCCGTGTTATCCGACAATAGAAAACTTTCGCCAATTCTTTCCGGTATCCCTAGAGTCCCCAGACAAAGGCGTCCTAAACAGAATGGTTTCCGACTTCTGAAAGTTGATTTTCAACTTCCAGTCATCGTAATATCGCTTAATTTTTTCGAAGTCATGTTGTAAAAGGATATTGATTACCTCAATCTTTAGACCCAATCTGTACGCGATTAAGTCGTCTTGGTACGTTATGGCATGGTGAAGTGAACCTTGAACTCTTGTGTAAATGTATAGGATCGGCGAATATACAGCACCTTGTTGCAGACCGTTTTTAAGGTTAAATGTTCCAGCCGAAGTCACATCGCCATTCTTCACGATGAACTGTCTACTAGGCAGCATATCAGAAAGAATATACTCGTATAGCAGTGGTTTACTAATGCCCAACAGCTTGAAAAAGAGTCCTTCTAACCATACGGTATAGAAGGCTTTCTCCAAGTCAATCAGGCAGTCACCAGTGCACTGTTTCTTGCCTTTGTTCCATTAGATATCAGAAACCAGTTTAGATGTAGCATGAATGATATCATGCCCCGCCTTGAAACCGAATTATTATCCGGAACTATATGTTTGTCTTCAACCCACTTAGTCAGGACTCTATTGATCACCTTCTCGAAAACCTTACTGGTATTTGGAAGGAGACTGATCGACCGGAGATTCGCCGGATTGGATGTGTCTTTATCCCTTTTGGGGATGGGGTGTGCCACCGCTGTTTTCCAATGCGCTGGATAATGTGCATTATTCATTGCATTATTAAACAGGGTAATATAAATGTCCACCGCTTCTAGTGGGAGATGTCAAAGCACAATGTTCGGTATTTCATCGGTTCCCACTGATTTCTTACTTCTAAGCGATTCGAAGATCGTTAGGAGCTCTGCCTTCGAAATGAACGGTGGTAGTACCATCTCATTGGTGATGACATTATTTGCCATATTCTCGTCACTGAACTGGATAAAACCCGAGCTCTCGAATCGCGAATTCACAATTTCATTTCGAAAGTAGAAATTGTGCACAAGGACGCGATTTTCCACGTCGTGGTTAGGGCCAATGATGTCATTCGCCTTATATACTCCCTGGAAAGTCGCTCCTATAGCCTCTACCTGGTCCTGCGGATCCTCGATCACATCAACAGCCTCATTTAGATCTATGCCTGCTGCTACAAGTATTTGTTCGTTGTTCGTCATTCGGGCGATTTTAAGACATGGAAGGTCGTACTGTTTATTTCTCCGAATTATTTTATTTATTTCTGGGAAAATTTTCGGGTTGCTGATATTTACAGCCCGAATTTTATTGTTCCAATACAAACTTACAGAATTTTTGTAATTTTCCTTTATTAATGTTTGGAGGTTTTTAATCGACGATTTTAATGTCATGATCTCCGGGTTATGTCTGTCAGTAAACTGTCTGTACAAGGTTTTTAGTCTTGAGAGCAGTCTACTTTTATGTCGGTGCAGTGCGTCAATAGTTGCGTTGCGGAATAAGTCTTCTTCGTCAGTGTGTTGGTACCTAGGTATGGTTTTGTCCATTGTTCGTTTGATGGTCTCGTCCATTAGTCTTAGATACCTGCCAATCTCCTCGTTTGACAGATTTCTGTTGGACGGTGGGTAGAGTGAATTCGAGAAGAGTGCTGTGGTCAGTGCTCTGGTGAGGTGTGTCCAACGCACCCTACTATAATTGTAATTGTAAAACCTACGTACTACACGACTGTATATCTTTTAAAATGCAGACCTTTTCTTACAAGGATCGCAACGCCTCCTCCTTGAATGGAGTTGGGTCGGTTTCTTCGTACTATTTTACATCTTCTCTGTCTCATTTTGTGTCTTTTAGTAAGCTTAGTTTCGCTAACCAAAAGCACATC
The DNA here is from genome assembly GCA_949129095.1 of Volucella bombylans. Taxonomy (NCBI): domain Eukaryota; kingdom Metazoa; phylum Arthropoda; class Insecta; order Diptera; family Syrphidae; genus Volucella; species Volucella bombylans. The sequence continues at coordinate 105,217,251 of OX422140.1, forward strand.
AGGGGCTTGGTCTTTAAGCAATTTAAAAAGTGAATTAACATTCACTGCAAGGACCTTCATGGTTTGCTCCGCCATGTAAGTACCCATTACGGCTGTAGGTGCGTTAGGCCCGGCAGCAGCGCGTATATTTGATCTACCCGCGTAGCCTGTTCTGTTATCTGACGTTGAAGCTGAGCCATCTGCCCCTGAGCATGTCAGGTACCGGTTCAGCTGCTCTAGGCGCTGGGGCCTGAGAAGCTACCTTTGTTTTTTGTACCCTATTACCCCTACCTGCCGCCATTTGGGCGTATGTAATGTGGGGAGTAACGGCTGGTGTTTGTACCTACACGAGTGGTCGTTTAATTTCCACTTTCTGCTGCCGAGCCAGATTTGCTTTTTTTATGTATTTGAATTTGGGACAACCCCGATAGTTTGCGGTGCTTCCCGTGTTCCTACATAACGCACACGAGAGTTGGCTTTTTTCAGACTCTCCGTCCTTACCTAGAGCACATTCTTAAGGAATCATAGCCTCGTCGATACTATGCATCTCTTCAATAGGTGCATTTTCTTGAAAAACAGCATTGAGTAAAATGAACAATAGCATCATTTCAGCTAACTTATCACTTTGGTTATGAATAAGAGAGTTGTCACAACAGTGCAAATGATTCATAATATATGTAAATCTATCCCGAGATAATGATCGAGTCACAAGAGAAAATTCACAATCAGACGAGTTTTCCCAATACATACGACGTCTTGGTAAGGATATATAACCACTATAAAGTAGTATTCCAGTGAAGCATTTGATTTCTCTCGTAGTTATATTGCCTGGTTTATTTTTCTGAGAAGCGTATAGATTCGTATATTTCACTAGCAAGTTTATAATGGCGTCGTTGAAAAATTGCTCAAAATATTTTGTAGGAGAACGTAACTCGTTTTTGGGTCCTTCTAAAGGTTGGAAGCTGAGAAACTCATTTGATTTGTGTCGATTTCTCCATTGGAAGGTTTTATTATATACAGATGTTGGACCAATCAGAGTATCTTGCAGTACGGTAGTTGGCATTGGCTATTGAATTGGCAGATCAATGCGAGATTTCTTTTGTAAACTAGCCAATCGAATATTATCTTCACTCTTCGATTCAGAACTAGTCCAATTGCCGTATCAGCCTCTGCAGGTGGACGTAAGATAGAACGTGGTAAGTTGTGTATGACAGTATTATCCTCTTCACCAGAATCTTCATCAGAACCAGCAGCATTCGCGTTATCTTGTGGTTCGAAGGTGATGCATTCTGAGACTGGAACATCACTATTCTCCAACTCGATCAAAATTTCACGCAACGATAAGGGTTTTGACCTGAAATATCAAAAACAAGATCTTTTGCAAAAAAAACATGTACTGTGATTATGCCGACGGAACCATGTATGGCTTCATGGAATGTGAGGAGAAAGAAAAATAAAAAAAACTAAAATTATCAAAATTTTGATTGCACATTGCCATTTTTTCTACTTTTTATTATGATTAATGTAACTATTTTTCGGATGATATCGATAATGCACTATGAACTTATGAACTTTTTTAGGACATGTTTTACAAAATCCAAATCAGGTTTTTTCAATTCCAAAAACAACTACAAATGAATCACTACTATGTTACATGTCACAACAATGAACAGCTATAGGCTGTACTTACTTTAAATAAATGAAATAATAACGGTAGATTTTTTTTGTTTCTGAAAAACCATGTGTGCGTCGGTAAGTTCAACTGGATTAAGTTTAGACAAAACGTAGTTTTTCATTGAAAACTCAGTTGTAGATGTTGAAAATTTCGAATGAAGTAAGTTATTACTCAAAAGTTTAGTTATCTATCAGTCATGTATACATCGCGTGACCAGTTGATTCAGTTTCCCATAAACCATATCACCCGTGCCCCTGAACTTACAATGCACAACAATTCCTAGAATTTGTCAAGTTAATTGCAGTCAGTTCAACCAACTTCCCACGAGTCACATTACCCGTGCTGCACCTATTCCTGCAAGGCATGGCGATACCTCGGAAATTACCGACACAGCAATCTGAACCGACAATACAAGACGCCGAGTCAGCGTTACCTCAAACACTTTATTTACTCTATACGTATTATAAATATTGGTAACTTGTAAAATATTGATTACATTTGAATAAAGATCGGAAAACAATGGTCGTCCGTTCTAAACAAAATATTTTTTTTATAACCGCACCGCGAAAAGAGCCATAACTTTCATAAGTATGATTACTTTACGTCACTAGGTAGAAAATCAACAATTTGTATGCGACGGTTTTTATTACGCCCGCTTTTCACTTCACGAAATTTCCACGTAATTTTGTAGCATTCGCTGGTATGCGTCATTGAATTAATATATATCCGACTGTCTTTAGCACCACTAGCGAACTCTAGTTTCCCAATGTCTTCCAGTTACACACTCTAAGTCGCCTGAGGTCCCCTTTAACTTGTGCGCGCCACCTAAGATAAGGTCTTCCTATACTGCATTTTCCTTCCGGATTAGATTTGTGGACTCTGCGGGCCGGCAGTTGGCGTCCATTGGAGTCTATTCGCTCTATAGTTTTCTCACTACGTCGATGTAGCTGTATAACTCACATAGTTCGTCGTTGTACCTTCTACTCTAAAGCTCGACAACGCAAATGGGACCCAATATTTATCGAAGGATTTTTCTCTCAAAATGACTGAGGATATATTCAACCGCTTTTGATAGAGTCCATGCTTCCATAAAGTAGGACTGATATTATCAAGGTCTGATATAGAGTCTCCTTTATTTTTTGGGACTGGGCCTTACTACTCATATGCCTCCTTAGCCCAAAGAACTGCAATTAGTAAGAATGATTCTTCGTTCTAGGTAGACAAAGTCCTTTACTACCTCATAATTATAGCTGTCGATTGTGAAGTTCTGCCCAATTCTATGTTCTGTGTCCCTTCTTGTTGACATTGGTTTTGCTCTCATTTACAGCTAAACCTACTCGTATTAAGGCAGCTTCCGCTTCAATACTAGAGAACGCACTGGTGACAACCCGCTAAGTTTTCCCAATTACGTCGTACATCGGCGTAGGCTAGTAGTTGCACAGATTTTTGAAAAATTGTGCTTTTAGTGTGCACTTGTGATTGTGAGTTCTGCACAATTTTTTCAAGTATGATGTGAAAGAAGTGACACAACAGCTCGTCACCTTGTCTAAAAAAATTTTGACAGCAATGGTCTCGGTTAAGTAGTTACCCTGCCGTTTGTCAGGGATGCCGGAACTAGATATTGCTCCATATAGCTCCCACAATATGGCAGATAAGATCTTATATGCACTGCTGCGGAGACTTAGTATGATGTTCTCTTTTCTTGGATATCAAGCAAACGATGCTAAGAAGCCATTCATCATGCATACACTCTTCTGACCAAATCTGAGAAACAAGTTGGTGTATGCTCTCCACAAAATCATTTCCAGCAGTCCAGACGATTTGTTAGATCATAGCCTAGATATTGCTATTCATACTTCGTTCTGGTCAGGGGGACGGAAATTTTGGTTATCATCATCTAAGTAATTAAATACCGGCATGTTGTACTTCTTCGCCGTTATACAGTCTGCAGAAAATTTTTTTACATATTCTCAGCACCGACTGTGCCTCCACTACAAGATTTCCTTCTTGGTCTCTATAGGCTTCTGTACGGGTCTTCGCCTTCATGCGTTCTAGTTACCTATTGGAATACTTTAGTACGCTATTCCTCGAGCACAGACTCTTAATATCTTAAGTCGTGCGCTTCTCCTGCTCCGTTTTCTTCTTCTGGAGAAGCAGATGTCTTTTACTCGTCGAGCTCACGAGTAGCTCTCATCCTGCGTTGAAACGCCGCTTTGTAGGCTTCTGTTTTAACTGAATGCCCTTGCCGACTGTTGAGGATTCTTGAACAAATCCCCATTAGTTCTTATCCATACCACATATGGCACCACTAAAAAATTATATTTCGCTCTTCTGTCATACTTATCTTTCGTGTATCTAAGCATCAACATATTATATTATTCTTATACAGTTATGTTTATTAATAAATATCAAATATTATTGTTTGACTACTCAGAATTCTTCATCAAACCAGGGATTTATAGGTGCTGGTGGGGTTAAACCCAGGACATCAGATGGCACGTTAGCAGCGTTGCCACTGGTCTTCGGTATTTGATGCTGGCCGCATAGGAGTTTTTGAGAGATTTTGGGCCACGTGTTCGGGGAAGATTCTGGTGGTCTCTTGCCATTGCAGTTTTTCTACTTTATATTTTCTCACATTAGTTCTTCTTATTGTGGATCTTGGGAAATCTGCACCTTGGCTGGCAGCAAGGTGGTGATCCGAGTCAATGTTGGATGTCCAAAATACTGGAGGCATTCCTTACGTCTTTCGCAAACTGATCAATTAGATTTAGCGTTTGATGATCCGGAGACCGCCATGTCCCCTTGTGCGTACTGAGATGAGGAAACCATGTGCTTTCTATTGTGTTATTTCGTCCCGCCGCAAGGTCAATAAGCCTAAATCCGTTGGCAGACATGTTGTCGTGTCGGGTATGCTTACCAATACCTTTCTTATCCTGGCATTAAAATCGCCTAGTACGATTTTAACTTCATACTTCAGACATTGCTCATATGTCTTGGCGAGGAGCTCGTAGAAACATTTTTTGGTGGGTTAGTCCTTGTCTTCCGTAGGTGCATGTACGCATATTAGGCTTAGGCTTATGTGACTGAATTTGGTCTTAATGCGGGTTGTCATAATATGCTCGCTCTTGTGCCGGAAGCTCAAGACTTCTTGCCTAAGTCTGCCGCATATCTCAAATCCACATCCGAATAAGCGCTGTTTCTTTTCGCTATAGCAATCACCACAATATATGTATATCGCAGTTTTTCATCTCCTTATGTCCGGCCCATCCCAGTGCATGGCGATCGTGGTGATATCTGCTTGATAGCAGTCAAGATACTGTGCTAAATGTTCGGTTGGACAAGGCTTTCTAAGGGTCGGAACATTTCACGTGCAAATCCAAAAAGCATTGTCGTTTAAACGTTTGCTAAGATTGTCAACAGTGACTCCATTTCTATCCGAGTCTACTAGTTATTTCGTCACATATTTTAATCTCTTCGGTATAGGGTTGTTAGCGCCATGATAGCGTAGACCAGTACAATGGTTACTGGCGAGGCATGCCCTTGCTATTTTAGCCTGCATGAGTAAGGGTTTACTGACGTATGCAGTTACCTGAGATCACCACTCTCACTTACATGTCACCCTATATGTCACCCCATATCATTTCATTCCGCTTAGCGAAATCGTTAGTTTTTAAGTTTAATATTTATGTGGTTTGCAAATATTAAGTATAATTGAGCTATTCGGCGTGTCATAAACGGAACTCTCCCAAATATTTCCCTGGATATTCCACTGATACGGTACCAGTACATAACAATGTCACATATGGATATAAACTTTGGGACTCGAACTTGTGTTTGGTGTTTCAATCAGCTGAAAAATGTCCATTTTGGAGCAAATGAAATCTCTCAAGTTTAGGGGGTTCATTCAAGAGGATTATCCTTTCACATTCGAGTAGTTTTGTTCTGGTTTGGAGTAATTACTGTACGAGCCGTAGGACTGCAGCACTTTCGCTGCACATCCTCATTAATGCCATTCAAACTCCACTCCACCTATATTAACTCTATTCAAGGATTTGGGTAGTCATGCAAAACTTGATCGAGATTTGATGGAAAAACAAAATCAATTAAAAACTTTTCCAAACCACCCTCAATTATGGTATTTCAAGTTTAAAAAGTGAAACTCCCCTTACCGGCTGACCTAGAAAACTTTATTCAATTGACAATAGTTTTCCACAAAAAAAACATCGAAAAACAAAATACAGCCCCCAAACCACCTCATTCAAAGGTCAAGCAACCCTTCGGCGGTTCCGTGAATGATTTTGTATTCGGGCTCTTTGTTTATTTTGACAGTCCTGCATTCATATCTGAACGAATGTTTTCCTCACATGTCACAATTTGAATGCCATTGTCTGTTCAATGTGCGAATGGTGCGTCAAAATATTTTGGTTAGACACAAGTATTTATTATTATTCGCTAATTGTCACAATGTGCAGCGTGTGCGAATTTCACTATGTGTCAATGAGGCTTGACACCGATTTACACTGCATCGTTGGTCATTCATAAATTATTTGATGAATCTCTATGTACAAATTTAGTGATTTTGTATCCGAAATCAAATTGCAGAGGAATGTAATGAGGGGGTTTCCATGAATGTTGATTACTCGATTGGAAAAACTCTGAAAACATGTCGGGATTTAGTTTTGTTTATAAAAAAGAAATCATCAGCGGAGGATGGTATATAATTAAATTTACGTTCTACTCCCCTTCATATACAGAACTCCTAAAAAAATTATGAGAACTGTGTTTACTGGACCAAATTAAAGCATTATTCGGAATAGGAATACTGTTTTTTTTTTTTTTTTTGAAGAACATAACACTCAAGGAACACTTAACACTACTTTTAAAATGCCGGAGAACTTGTAAAGTTTTTCGGAAAATTGGATAGAGAGAGAGAGAGAGAGAGAGAGAACGATATTTATGCTCATAGTGTCCAACATTTAATGGGGGGACTAAATTATTAGTGTAAACTGACTTGTTTTTGTATTTAAGGCAACCATTCATCTCATGAGATTTTAGTTATAAAATATTAATATTCAATTAAATATAAAATAATAGGTATTAAATATTATATAAATAATAACTGATTATAAATAACAGATAGTAAACATCAAAAGAGATATTATAAGTATCATAGATATATGTTAACTTAAGGTTACATGTTTAACTGGTTAAAAATACCATCTTGTTACTAGAACTTAATTCGCAATTTGAAATTGTTGGTTAGTTTTTGCGAAGTGTTCCTTAAAAATAAGCCGTTGACCAAGATAAATTGTTAGGTATTTGGCATATGACTACGAAATTATGGTGTCTCCCTTAGCGTCAAGTGGATTACTTGGTAAAAAGCAAGCTTTTCTCATTCTGGTGTCAAATATGGCTTGTACGAGTATTTTACTAGTGTTTACTTTGAGTTTCCATTTGTTGTAATAATTAAGTAATATCTCGATGGCAATTTTGCAGTTGGGAAAGTCTGACGTGAATAAGTATAAAATTGGACCCACAACTTAGCCTTGAGGAACACCAGCTGAAAAATACTTTATTTTACTGAACGTTGTTTACTAGTGTACACGAAAAAACGTCTATTTGATAAAAAACTTAACACAATTTTGATAAGGTACGATGGGAAACCAAAATTCAACATTCTATTGACAATGTTATCATGCCACACAGAATCAAAGGATTTTTCAATGTCCGGGAGTACTTAACCAGTTGATTTACCTTGTGACCTTTAATTTTTAACATATTTGGCAATACTATCTAATTGATGAATAGCACTATGATTGCTTTTAAACCCGAATTGCTTATTGGGAAATAATTTCTTGTCCTCTATTTTTATACTATAAATTTTTTTTTTTCGTAATCCGTTCAAGAATTTTGCTGAGGCTGGTAAGAAAACTTATAGACCGGTAGCTACAATATTAGGGTTATCTGATGGTTTAACTATTCAGTTAACATAAAGTTCAGTTAACATTATTGGTATTCCTGGTGTGTGTGCTAGTAATGCAAAAGAGAAAGTTATCCAGTTGCTAAACGCTGGTGCAGGCGAGAGAATCGAAGAGAACGAGGGATATCTGCTGAGTACCCGGACACGCAAAAGTGAAAGGGAATGAGAAATGGGAAAGCGAATGAGCCAACAAGAGAGCGTGCCTCTCTGCACAAAAGTAACACACACAACTATACAAATATACAAATTAAAACATGGATCGTGAATCTGTCATTTCACACTCCCTTTGGCGAAACCTACAAAGCTGGAGAACACGTACCCTCATCGGACTCAACAAAGAAGACATCCGTATCACTACATAGTCTCTGTTTTTTAACTTAAAGACTTGTCCCATATCCATGGGAGCAATGATACGCCTTGCCATCGCTCTGCCACCTTCCTGAGATACCAAAGCAGAAGTTGTTTTGGAGGCACCATTTCCACCCTTGGTACGGATCGAGGCCGATCTAAACCCTCTTACTGCTCTTAAGGTCACAGCACCCAGTATTTGGTCATACTAACAGGAAGACCATACCCGCGACTTTTGGGTTTAAGCCATAGCCACCATGACGCTCCCACAAGGGGGCCTACCTCTAACAAGTCATGCCCAGACCGAGATGCCCAGACAAGTCTTGCCCAGACCATGGGGCTCCTGACTCCCATGGTACCGTGATTTAAGTTCTGGTAGGGACTACCGGTGGTCCTGTCACTATCAGAACCTATGACCGGCAACTTGTAACTGGTCAAATCGTAGCAACTTTAGTGGCGTCATCTGAAAATGTTTACGATAAGACCAGTACTTTGCTCTGCCTCCGCTTTTTACCAGACAACGTCATTAATTGGCTAAGCCTTGATAATTGGGGGCCCTATGTATCACTACAGCCTATTCTCAAGATTATTGCAGAAGCTGTAGGAACGAAGAGAAAAGGGAGACGAACAAACACTTGCTGGGCGACTGCCCTTACCCCCAAGCGTACATATGTACTTTCTAAAAAAAATGTTGATAGATCTCATTAGATTTGTTAAAAGCTGTGGCTGGTTTTCAGCCTGCACAAGCTAGGTAGTTCATTAGAAAGGGAATCACAATCGACCGATAGGCCTCCGTGTATGCTTTTCCCTTAGGGATTAGCACATCCCTACCTAACATAACCTACTCCTATTTAACAAAGACTATCTAAAATATGAATACATATTATGTACGTCTATATTTTTTACCACTTTTTCTCTACTTTAAACCGGAAAATGTTTTCATAATCCAGAAGGCGACAATTTCCCTTATCCAGAAGAACACTTCGCACACTAAGCGATAGTAACGTTAAACTTGTTAAAAAGAGAAACAAACAAAACGGATAATTTGTAATTAAATCGCTTTTACCTGTACTGTTAAACTTAACTCTTCCATAGACAAACTATGATACCTTCTGTCTGTCCTTTCTCTAGCTCTATTTAGACGTTTAGTAAGTGTAAGAACGAATACCATCTGCAGTGTATTTACCTCCAAAATAGAAAAAAATTAAGAAAAATCTCAATTTACTCATTCATGAGCAAGTGTCATTTGATTCATCCAAATATTGCAGTTACGTAAAAATAAATAGAAAATATCCAACTCGAAGGAAAGAAATCTCTGGAATATACCACACAGCTAAGGATGCAAGCATGCTGTTGGAAAATCCGATTTTCCACATGCAGACCTTTCGTAACCTTTGTCGTCCTTCCTCTTCCGTACCGTTGTCCATCGTCCGTAGTGCAATAGCGTAAAATATTGTATAATATTAATTCGTGCATTACACCTGGCTGCGCTTTAATGTGACTCACCCACCCGTGCGGGACGACGACAACGCTTCCTCTTTGCGTGACTCCTTTCTCACGCTGAGATGCTCTGGAATAAATCATAAACCAATCCACCGAGTTAAGTATACCGAAGTGAAAGGAAATGTCCTTTTGTTTTCCCTGGTCTTCGTTGTCGTTGTCCTGAATAAATACTTAATCAACATTTTAGCCGAACGACTCCAAAAAAATAAGGACATCATAGAAAACAGAGTAAAAAATTCCGTTGAAAAAAAAAATAAAAAATTAAGAAAACTGAATTGGTTGAGGAAATAACAAAAATCAGCAGGCCAGTGACACAGATGCGGTCACACTCCATACCAAAGTTGGAAAAAAAGCGATTTCCATCCTGGTTCCTGCATTACGCTGTATACCATTCGCTGAGGGAAATGTGACTTCAGGCTGTCACTATTGCTTATATGCAGGAAGAACGAATATGTGTGATTTTTTGCAGTTGTAAGTCAGATTCCGCTGGAGAGCGTTTTTTATAATTTTTTTTATATGTACTCGTATCCAACGTCAGTCGGTCGAAAGGACTACTTTCAACCAACGGATGAGGTGGTCCGTATTTGTAGTATCTGTCCCAATCTTTCATGCTCTCAGGCCCTCATTTAATATGTAAAAGGAGAATAATTGAGTGCAGCTCTAACATCACTGTAGCAGGAGCCGAAGCTGAAAAGGCGACATTCACCAGGACGAGGACGCGGATGAGTATGAGAACGAGGACGTCACATAAATGCAAATGTGAAATTTTTTTACCCATAGTCGAAGCGCAGTGAAATCACCTGGTGTCACACTTGTGGTGCAGTGCAACTGCTTCCCGAAATTCTAACAACATAGCAGTCGGGCCCTGAAGCTGACTTATCCGTATCTGTAGTAGTTGCTGCAGTTTTTCTTCGAGTGGCTTCGCATTTTTGGATTCGTTTAAGCGGATTTTAAGGATTTTCGATAGAGGCAGACTGGTGCTAGTGGTGGCGACGATAAAGATGATGATGGCAGTGGTGGCGGCTATTTTCAACGATTCAGGGCTTTTAGATTTTTCGTGAGTGGATTAATGTGTTTAGCTGTCAGGGAGAGGCTTCTTGAAAGCGATTTAACGAGCGCTCCTGTCAAGTGGTTGTCGGCAATGCACTACTAGGTTTCTAGAGATGAGTGCAACTTCGACTAAGTGCATCACATTGAGAATTTCGCTGGATTTAAGTGATTTCTTAGGGAGCAATGCACTTTTCCGATGCCCTATTGACTTGATTTTGGTTGTATGTATTTTCTATTATGCTCAAATCGGAAATGTCAACTTAATTTTACGTTTCGTTTGATATAAACTTCGCCTGAGGAAACAGAGAGATTGCAGTTCAATCTACTCAGTGTGATGATGATGGCACAGGTTGATGGTAGCCAAACATTTTGGAATAAAACAGTCATCGACCTCTGCTAACTAGTACATTCCGTGAATAGTACGGAATTCAGTATGAGTCGTTCAGAGAGGATTTCAACTAAACATTACCGGCCGTCTTGCAGCTTTTGCTACGAAATATATAAGCTTCTTGAACGGCTCCTTACTTAGAACAAATATCTTACATCTAAGAAGGAATCTTTAGGTAACCTAGGGACTCCACACACTACGAGGATTGCAATCAACAATTTTATAAAACGAAAAATTCCCATGACACAATTTCTAAAGTTATTTACAATACTGAATTCAGCAATATATAATTTTTAATGTATTAATTCGTTATTTGATAAGTGCCTGCAATATTTTCCATATTAGTGCGAACATTTGAATTAAAGAAATAAAGTGACTATATTGAACGTTTTACCTAATCAAATCATTGGCAAGGAATCACGCAAAGCTTTAGAATAGGGCGAGTAATAACACATCTCGCTGTAAAGTGAGTTTTAACCACACTTCCTAATCTCCATTCTTTGGAAGGGGTTGTACTTCCCGACTGACAACGAGGTATCCTACTTGAATATTTTGTTTGGGGGTGCTGTCACTTGTAACGTTTATATATTTTTCATATATTTAAATATTCTTCATTCATAATGAAAACTTTTAGGTCTCACTTCCAAAAGATCACCCATATTGGGAGCCCCTGGAGGAGTAAAGTTTCATATGATTAAAAAAAAAATTACAATCTTTAGCGGAAAACGTTTTTTAAAGGCTTGTTTAAATCTTGCAACAGACATTTAGAAGCGCCAACGAAGTTTGTACCTTAGTCGGAAAATATTTGAGCAGGGAAGCCTCAACGCGCTACGAATCGCGAAAGGGTAACTAAAAAAGCTGTGGTTGTTAGAGTGCTTACAGCTTCTATTGTAGATAGATAGCACTCACACAGAGGCAAACGAACAAACAAATGTAAATATTTTCTATTCGAAAGCTTTTTCCTAATAGATTTTGATGGAAGATGGGCCCGCGGAATCTACATCAATATTGGTAAAATGTAAGCTATATATCGTTCTTTCAGGTGGAAGCAAACCCGTGAGTTATACTCGCAATTTTCTTTTGTATATGGCGCAAACTTTGCATTGACGAGTACTTTTCCTCACTAGATTTTCCAGAAATGTGCAGACGAGGGAGGACTTATAGGGAAGCAAAATTGGATGACTCTAATTGCAAGTGAGGGTAATTTTGGTGCCTAAAAAAGGGTTGATGGACAGCTTTATGTCTTCAGTGTCCTGTCTTGCAGTAAGACTTCATATTCGGAATTGAAATGCCATTTTTAAGACAGTAAAATAAATATTATTTTAGGATGGAGGATCTCATCTCCTATAAAGAAATATGCTTTATAAAAAGGATAAACATAGCCTTTGTGCGGGTACAATCTTGTGCTAGGAAGAAAAACGTCGCAAAAGAACTTTGAATCCATCATCATGGTAGTAATATAGGACATAAGGGGTTTTGGATCTAAAAGAATTTCATCAGGAGTTAGGGGGATTGGAATCAGACAATTATTTTGACGTGTTTGCAACCAATGTTGTCTATCAAGTCCTTAGGTGTTAGACTGAGCTTTGCCAAATCAGTAGGATTACCGAAGGTCGACACATAATGCCAGGATACAGCTTTAACATATAAATAATTTCGCAAACCCTGTTAATATCAAAAGTCTTCCAGGTACACGCAGGTTTTCTGAGCCATGGTAACACTATGGTGCAGTCTTACTATAAGAAAAGTTCATGGTTTCCAATAGAATAAAGCTTTTCCTGTGCTATTTGGGAAGGAAAACCGGAACTGCTGTGTTGAACTCTTATAGATAGTTCAGCGGCTTAGGCTTTTTCAGAAGAACATAGAGCCCATGGATTTGATTGCGAGCCTATGGAACATATTCAATCCGGGTATGCTGATGCACTTTATAGTCGAAAAATTAGCAAGAAACGTTTTCCACATTTTTTTTTTTTTGTGGAGGGCTGAAAAGTTTCGTCTCATCCAGTGCCATAGTTCCATAACAAGCCACGCAGCCAGGTTATACAACCTTGCAATTATTGAAAGGGCACAACGCTTTGTCATAAAAAAAGGACAGATTTTGGTGCCTTCCAGCAAATACAGAGTGATCTATTTTCAACAAATCTTCGTAGAGTATATGTTTTTGGGTATATAAGTAAATAGTTCTGGTGTATTTGCAGTCCATTTTCTAAAAATAAATCCTGCAGAAGCCAGCGCTGATATTAGTTCCCTTTGTGCAGTTTGCTTATTTATAATTTATATTCATAATTTAATTTAAAATTATAGATCAAGTGGAAGAGTAATATTTATATCATCAGCTAGCTTTCGCAATGTACAAATAGCTAAAGTGCATGCACAAATTACACCAAATGTAAATGTCTTCAGTTGGAAATCCAAAATATCATCACTGGGTTCCTCCCAAAATAAAATTCGTTGGAAAGATTGATGATAAGGATACGGATAAGAATGTCTACACATCTCTTCGATGTCACTATTGTAAACATATGGGAAAATATTCCGGTTTCGAAGAAGAAGATTTATATCACACTGCAAAACTGGGCCAGGATTAATTAAGACTTAATAGGAAGTAAAGGAGGATTTAAATACGAATCTTATCTTTGTTATAGTGCTCTCTAATTTAATCACAGTGTGATAAGGTAAGTAATATGTACATACTTTGTTAGACTTAGTTATCTCAGGTAGGAGTGAAGGCTCCATATAGTCAAGAATTTGATACTTCTTGTGAACCGAAAAGTACGATTTTTGCTCTCAAGGTTTGATCTAAGACGCCGTTCAATTCCAAGATATTGAACCAAAACAATGGGAAAATAAGTTTAAGTCAAACGTGTTTCTGGCCAATATCACCAATATTGCATCAATTTTTGTAGACACTGAAATATATTACTGATTGCCAGACATGCTCGTACATAAATGTAGGAGTCATAGGAACTGTCGTTTTGTTTTATTTTGGACCTCAGGGATTCCATTGCAAATCTGCAATTACTTTTAGTTTCATAAATAACCTTGTTACACCGTTGGTATGGTTATTCTCTATCATGCCTTCGTTGGTGACTGTTCTGTGCAATACACAAGGAATTCGCAATTCATGTTATCGATGAAGAACGAGTATCCGTCCATATGTACTCAAAAGGTTGATTTTTTACAGAATTGTACTATTTGGCAGAGCAATACATTTACCTCTCTAGTATTCAATTCACCCTTCATTAATTAAAAATTATTGACACTTCTATGTTCTTCCTCTTTCATGTTCTATGAAAAATAATTTGTATTTCATAGTCCATTAAACGATGCTGTTATCGTTGCTTTCTAATGCAGTTTTTCGGGTTGAATTCAAAAAAGTGATGGCAGTAGATTTCAAAAATTTAATATAAAATAAGGTAGCGCCTGGGGGTTTGACATTTTTTAAGTTCTTTGGTGATACTATATACTGGCTTAGTACCACATGAGCGACTAATATTCTGGTAATCCATATACATGTGACATATCCTTTGCTTCATGTCATTGTTGGCCCAAACAAATTCTGATGACCGAAGGCTTCTCTGTTGGTATAGGGAATTAAATCGAGTTTAAGAACGATCACTTCAATGATTTCGATTTTTACTCCCACTGTTTAGTTCAGAGCCAAAGTTGGAGGAAGTGTCTATCTATTTATAAACTTCAATCCATTTATTCCTCTTGGTGTGAGAATGCTTCATTTGCAAAATTGCTATTTTTCTACAGATAATAAAGCCAAGGTAATTTTTTTTAAATCTTTATTGCTGGACTTCTTCAATAGACATTTTTCCTTAAACTTCCTAGCATAACCGTTTGCACAAGTTATGCTCATTTTCGAAGCGAAACCCAACCAGCTTAAATTGTAGTAATTTCTGCTATGTTTGTAATCATTTAACCTACGTAACATGAAATGCAAAGAAAATAAATTTTCTGTGTAAGACAAGCATCGACTAATCTACCAAAAAACTTTTAAATAATTTACGCTCCATTGGCGTCGGAAAAAAGGATACTTTAAGCAGAATATTTGACAACAATGATCTCAACGAAACTTTTATTTCTACGAGTGTCGTAGTGCTTCCGACAACAGTGTTTTTGTCCCCAAAACTGAGCTCTTTTTTGAAATTGATATTGACTTCGAAGTCGTAACAGAAATTGAAGTAATTGAAAGCTTGGTTGGTCCATATAAGTGCAGCTTCAGGCCAGGAAGATTCACCATCGACCAAATACTCATACTACGGCAGATCTTGGGAAGAGCCCATGAGCTCTAAATGGATATACACCACCTATTCGTCGATTTTAAGGCCGCGTATGACAGCATCTACAGAGACGAGCTATAGAGAGCAATATCAAGCTGGTGCAGAATTTCGACGGAGAATGTACGTTACTGCTTCCGTCAAGGTCTATAAAGGATTCACCCAAACCTTTGATGTCAAAAAAGGACTTAGACAAGGCAATGCGATGTCATGGGATTTTTTGAACATCATTCTTGAAAAAATAGTGCAAAACTCACGCTCCAACACAAGAGGTACAATCTTTCAAAATTCCGTCAAATTACTTGCATACGTCTATGATTTTTAAATAATCGGAGGAGTGGAGCGTGATGCGTCATTTGGTGGGTATTGAGTCGGAAGCGGAGAAGATGGGTTTAACGGTCAATGAGGTCCATGAGGACCAAGTTTTTGCTGTCAACCAGAAAGGACACCCAACACCGATATCTCGTACAGAACGTTACCCACGCCAGATATAACTTTTAGGTACTTAGAGGATTTGTGTAAATTAACAGCTGCGCTGTTAATTCAGACAACGACATGGGCGCTGAGATTAAACGAAAAACAGCACTTGCTAATATCTGCTTCTTTGTGCTAAGAAGGCAATTTACTAGCAAATCCATCTCTCGAACAACAAAACTGACCCTATATAAGATCTTAATAATCCAAATCCTGAGGCATGGTCTTTATCAAAAATGGATGAGAGTACTATTAGCTGCTTTGAGAGCTTATCCATTTAGCTGCTTCTGAAAATGATCGATTTTTCCGTGCAGGTACAGAATAATCGCTTTCAAGTTTAGATTGGCTCCCGGTGGTTTGTACATTTCTACTATCATTGTAGCTCTACCATTGCAGATATCATTTGGGCAAAGGATATACTAGGTGACAAAAAATTAGAAGCGGACGACTCTTTTGACGCTTCTCTTCTTCGAAGAACTGCTTTCGATCCTGAAACATGGGAAATTTTCTGAATGTCCCGAATTCCTGCACACACTAGGTTCACTATCCGCTACTCTTTCGTTACTTAAAAAACACGCATCTAAACTGCATGTTGCCGGTAGCTGTGGGGTGCTCAGACGGCAGCGCATACATTGCAGTACACGATTTCTCCTTTTTAATTTCTCCCAACTTACAGCATGATACGTAGAAGAGGAATTTAATATTTCGCAGACTATAAACGTTGCTGTTGGCCGTTAGCTGCACTAACAAGAATGATAATTTTCGTTCCTCAAACATCTTCAACTAGGCTTCGAGCTCCTCAATTTTTATTGTTGGGTCGACGCCTTTCAACAGCATCATCTGCAATTTCTCACCCTTCGGGGAATAAGTGAAATACTCGGGTACTCGGTTCCTCTTTGTACTCCTTCAATGTTATTACATATTATTACGTGCTTATTTGAGGCTAATCGCTTTACGTACAAATTCTTACTAACTAGGTTATATAACCTAATACTATCCTTAATCTCCAGGTTACTCATATTAATAGGAGGAATTTTCTTTGGTTGAGATTACTTCTGTTGCTGTATTTGTTGCTGCTGCCGCTTCTGTGTTCCATAGGTTCGCTTCAATCTTTCATTTCTTCTATAATAGATACGAGCTTTAGCTTTGTGAGTAAAATGTGTAGCAAACATTGGGATATCTTTGTGGCAAGTAAATTCTTCTTGGATCAGAATGTCAGAAGATCATTAATTGGCTCTCCTAACGTTACGATATATCCGTATGCATACATATGCATTCTTGCGTTGCATAGAAGTACTCGAAGTACAGATGGACCTGACTTTTTTTAAATGAAAAACGATAGTACTGATCCCAACTAGCTTCTTCACCGTGAATCTCCAAGCAGAATTACAAAAAATTTCCATGCCATCGTTTATTCCATCTAGGGCTACTGTAATTTAAGCATGGGCCAAAGAACAGAACAATCATAAAAGAGGAATGCATTCACAAAGATAATTTTATAATTTATCATCTAAAAATCGACAATATACTCTTAGAAAAAAAAAACTATCCTTCGCCTTTTGATGTCAAAACCTTTCCCCCTATGGTAGTATCATAGTTTTTCTATTAAAAATTTTTATCACAAAAGTGCAACGTCAACCTATTTCACCAATTTCATGCAATACTCGTGCAATTTCCTTCAATGAATGGAGGATATCCAAGATGAAGAAATTCAATAATTATTTAACCGACAACTTATTCCCCTGCATCCTCCATTAAAACTTTGTTATGTTTCCTTCCTTTTATTAGAGAAAAGTAAGAGAAATTCATTCAAATGACATAATTGTCACATCTTGCATAAACGTACTTTTCATAAATCTCCATCATAAGGAGCGTAACGAAATTGAATACAGCTAGCTTTCAACAATGTCTCTCCTCGGGTATCATTTTTAGTTACTATGCTATTCCATGAATATCCATCCTAGGCATAAAACGTTTTTCTTTAGATACAATGTAGAACCAATATTAACCCTTTGGAACAGTGTATAATCTTCTCTCATGATATTGCCCTACGTACTCTTATTTGCTTTGCCATTGGGGGTTTATTCTAAAAATAACCACTGTTATCTCATGTAATCCTTCACAATATTTAAGATTCATAGATTCGTTTTTTTCTCTTTCTAGTCAAATTCTGTTATGTTCGGCTCCTCACTCTTATCCGTGGTCTCAACAAAAGCCCAATGACCCAGTCCCAGTGGAGCGAAAACGAATTAACAAAAGATTTTGATATAACATTTGTTGTACTAGTCCCAGATGGCTTATGGCCCATGGCCCATAGCCCATGGCTCACCTTCTAACCGGATACACTCTAACGACGCAACAATAGATTTCTATAGGCAGACTGTTCGTACTTAAATCATTCTACAGGAAGCATTTTAGAACGCCCATTCCCGAATGCATTCTAACCCCTAAAAATGGTGCACCAATACGCCCACACTATTCGTACAGCTATCGACCTCGAGAGTAAGGTTCCGACCGGGTGATGCTTGCAACTTCTGCTATCGCTGCTGTAGATAAACTTGTGTGTATGTATATGATATTTGTAGAAGTGTGTGTGTGAAAAGCTTTGGACTGTGTGCCGTTTGTACCCACTTCCCTGGGTAGGGCACAGGGTTGTTTTATGCTTGCTCCTCATTGCCACTCTCGAACTCGTTGGGTGCATTATGCTGCATTGCAGGATATTTCTCTGTGACGGCGCATCGCGTTCGCTATGGTAAGGAGACAAAAAGTTAGTTCCCATCTGTTCAAGAATAGTAATGTTTACATACTCGAATATTGTAATAAAGATATAAGATTGTACATGGGACAATCCGGCACAAGTCCAGGCAGTGAAGCACTCTAATCTTTGGAGTGGGACCAATCTTCAGGAACTTTTCCTTCCCGATATTTAGGCGTGTAAAAGTCCACGAACAGGAATTGAAATAAAAAAAAAAGAAACAACAAACGGATACCAACGTGAGAGCAAGGAGCAGAACGGCATGTTCTATTTAGTGATGAATGTCGACGGGATGGAAAAGTTTTATAGTTCCCTTATTTGTAGCCAGGAATGTACGAGTATACCAATACTAGACAAGTAGCGGCACGCTTAGACATTTGCTGTTGTTTTTTTTAAATTTTTTTTAGCTTCCTTTACCCCCCAGTTTCAGGGACGCTGTGCCCTGCAGCTGAACGAATTGGAAATTTTTACAAAAGTCTCTGGCAGAACTTAGCTCCGCGAAGTTATTTCTTACTTTCAGGCAATGTACTGCATGGGGAATGAGTGTTAGGAAATAAAACCCGGAAAATGGTCGCCACTTTGTGTATTTACTTGGTTTGCCTTTGATCACCGCAGATGCACTGCTAGTTTAGTTGTTTTAAAAATGAAAAAAAAAATGGAAACCAACGCGCATAGAACTAGATGATTTGTTCGGTACAGTGCGTAGGGGGTTATTTCAAAAAGGTCCTTTGTGCATACAGAGCCGATGATGCATTCAAAGCGATTTATTGCAGAATTGATGATGGTGTCCATATTCCGGATGGCTCTTGATACATATTCAAACCATACGAGTATATTTTCATACTCGCCTTAGTATTTCTCTTTGAGTCTGAGTGGCCCCAATTCTGATGGTCAAAAAAGTGCACTTTGAATTACGATTAATGCAAGCAGTATTGAAAGATATAGATACATGATAGATGCTGAATACGTTTTTCGAATCTCAATATCTCAAGAATCTTACATAGCGCTACAGATATGAATACACTCTGACTTTGCTCTGGTTTACGGGATGTTACTTTTATATTGATTCGCTTCGCACTTCTGTGAAGACTATGATATTGTTCCAATTTATCCCAAATAAATATTCTTAAACCATTTTCGATAGTGCTTCTATAAGTATCCCCACCAAAACAGGAAAGTGAAAGGGCTCAACAAATAAATCTCATTTCATTTCATTTATTTATTTTAAAATAGTTGCACAGTAAGATTACAATACGTATCTCATAATTTGTGAAGGGATTAAGAGAAATAATTATTAGAGTTTATTGTGTATTACTTGCCAAGTGTTTAAAAAGATTGGTTTTGAATTTATTTTCGTTTGTGACACTCCTGAGTGTCATGGGTAATGACTTCGATAAGCGAGTGGCGTGGACGAAAAATGTACGTTCAGATTGTAGACAATTAAACCTGGGCTGAATCAGAGCAGCTGTTCTTTGTGAGGTGGTAAAATTTAGCCTGATGTATAAATACTCGGGCTGTCGAGTCTGCATAATTCCTGAACCTGAACTTAATAAGATTATCAAAACTGAGATTTATTATCTGATTAGAGTAGCTAGATATATGGTCAAATTCTTATAGATAACATTTAGTTTTCGTCGAGTATATAATGTTGACTAATTATAAAAGATTTCACACCCATTCAATAATATAGGCAAGAGTAGCTTCTTAACAAGTAACACCTAGGTTTTAATAGGCACAGAGCTTTTTGTGAGCCATAACAAACGGAGACCATTATAAACTTTTCCGATTGTGATAGTTCCATGATCGGTTAAAGATAGGGTATCATTGAATATTATCTCCAAGTTTCTTGCCGTACAAACGTATTCTATGGAAGATTGTGCCAATTTTATGGGCTGGAAACTGGATGTATCCGTTTTCTGTGTATTAATAATAGAACTTTCGATTTTACTGGATTAAGGGACAAGTTAGTGCCCACAGTTGAATAATTTCCATTTCTTCGTTTATGTTTTCTATAGCACATCTATGCCTATCTAATGAACAGCAAAGATAAAGTTGGATGTCGTCTGCAAGCATATGGATACGGCAATGTATTACTATTGTAGTTGACAGAGTTCAACAATAACGGCCCGAGGATGGAACCCTGTGGTACCCCTGCAGCCAATCCAAAAAAGGAAGACATTTTCTTCCGAACTGTCACACATTGTTCACGATTTATAAAGTAGGAGTGCATAAGTTTGATCGCAAGAGGAGAGAATTCGAAACTACAAAAAATAGTGTGATCCACCGTGTCGAAAGATTTTGAGAAATCCAATAATGTTAAAAATGTACGACAGTTTGCGTCCATGTCGGCTTTGCGAGTATCGTCCATAACCAGTAAAAGTGCGGTTCTGCATTTTTTTGCACAAAAGCCGGACTGGGAGGGACTTAAGAATTTCTACCTGGTTAAGTGCACTTGCATCTGTTTTAGAATAGTCTTCTCAAGCACTTTCAACTAAAACAGCAGTATAGCAATCGGTCTATATTCGGGGCTGATTCGATTATTATTCGACTTGGGTATCGGAAGTATTTTTGTCTTATCCGCAAAACTGGGTATTCGCAGATAGTTAGAATAGAATTAAAAATATGCAAAGGTAAATGTCTTCCCATTTTATCTCAACAACGTCAGACCGTAAACTCTGATAGTTTATGTTTTTAAATCGCGGTAAGAAAATACGGTTTCAGTTGTATCAAATATTCAGTAGATCAAATCATGTTTTGAGAAGCCCGGCGCTGTTAGTTGACTGTAAAACAGAGCTTTATCAGAATTATCTACAAAGAACACGTTAAGGAGAGTGACAGGATCCTTTGAAAAGTGTGTTGCTATTGATACATTAACAGACGTTAGTTCAATACTCTTCAAAATTTCAACCAGTTGAGCAGAGGAACATAAATTAAGTATATTGAAGTTAAGGACACCACAAACAATGATATTCGGCGTCGAACATGATATTCCTCCTAGGGTTCTGAAAACGGGACTCATAGCTATGCTCTTATTCGGCCTGTATATTACTTCAAGTGCAGCAAATGCTCGATACCACATGTAATAACAGATAATCGGAAGAACTACTGCGGTTTGACTTGCAACAAGTTGTACATACAATACTAATCCGTCACGAACATAAGCAACCACATCCCCGCCCACACGACCGCCACGAAAAAGCCTATAACCACTAACCTTGTAAGCGCTATTTCTGATATCAGAATCGAACCACGTCTCGGATATACAATTAACAGCAAGCCTAGAATCAACAAACAGCAGACGAAATTCATCCAATTTTGGCGTCAAGCTTTGTGCGTTTATGTGGCAAACGTGTGGGCCTCTTTTTTGGGAACGCAAAATCCGAATCATCCGATATATATATATTCCATGCACCTCACAATCGCTAGAACCTAATCCACCACGATAAACACCTGACTTCACTGATAAAGTTTTAAAAAAAAGAAATTGTAAAGAGTCAAAAACACAAGTAAATCGTTGGCCATTGATAAATATAAAAGAGAAAACTTAACATAATCAGCAAAAGAGAAGTTATGGCTCGTAATTACTGTAAAATGAATTCATTATTATTATTATTTAGAAAACTAACTTATAATTGAAATTATAAGTTAGCTGGATAGCCAGAGCATCAAAGGCCTTCGGCTAAAAACAGTCTTCTTGTTCTCTCAGCTGAAATCTCTCGGCAGCTGTATTTAAACTGTCAAGGCCTTCTACGGCTACAGTTTCCCCGGCTTTGTTGAATTTGACTAAAACTAACCCAAGATGTGCGCATAAAGAAGATAACTGCCCTTTTTTCTTCATACACACTACGTGTTGAAGAATAATTCTTTTCCGTGGGGTCAAACTCTCGTTCACGAACACATTGCTGTTTGAGTCAAAACCAATGTCGCTTAACGAAATCGGGCGCTTTGACTTTTTGCGGTAGTTAACGAGGGCTTTGAGCATTTAGTTTCTCTTTCCTACTCTGTTGAACTGGAGAATAACAGGTGGCTCGTCTTTGCTGTTTCGATGTTCGGTGCGAAAAATATTCTTCAGCGCTGGTGGTGTACGCCGATGGTATCGCAAAATTTTTGAAAAGATTGTGTACATTTTCATTGGCGAAGTGTGGGTTGCCAAAAACAACAGCGTCGGTCAAAAAATTTTTTATATCCAGCATATCACAGCGTTTCTGTAGTTCGGATGCCAAGTCACTTAGAACTTTTTTTACACGGCTTTCGATTAGGTCGACCCCTTGAGACAGATTTGTCGGATTTTTGGCTAACTGCCTCTATTCGCAAATTCCAGGTTGGTTGAGGTTTCATTTAACTTGTGTGTGCCACCTAAGGTGAAGTCTTTCTCTACTGCATTCACCCTCCATTTTAACCCTGCAATTGCGGATAGGGACAGGATCGATGCCGAAAAGCAATACACCAAATACTGGTGACTTAAAGAAGGGGGGAGAGGCGATACGCTCCCCTAAATCGGTGCGTTACTAGTGTAGCTCCTCCTAGGTATAAGTTAGATTAGGGTTAGGTGGGCGGTTTTCGTGGAGAGTCTCGTTATCAGCTAGGGGTGCCTCCGTGAGTTGACCAACACTCGACGGTCTCGTTCAGGTTTCGGAAGTGCATGTGAAACCATGTTGGAGTGCTCGCCACCCAGATTATAGTTTAGTTAAATTAAGAAGCATAGGTGGCTTAAGTAGATAAGTTTGAAATAAAATTGAAAAACGATAAAACAATTTATGTAAATATATTGGTTATATAAGCTAAGTCTTAGGATAGATTTAAGGTCTAAAGACATCAGTTGTACTAATATTGTTAAGTTTAGAGTGCTTTAGAGAGCTAGTAAACTGAATTCAGAAACTGTCGCTCTCAAATTAGATCTACCTATGCATTTTTGTCTAGTATGTAAGTTAAAATTTAGAAAGAATTAATAGAAATGAATTCAAAAGTAAAAGTAAAAAGTTCAAGGAACATATCCACTTCCGAAAAACCAACTATATATGTTCGGAGTATAGGACAAAGCCTAGTATTGGCTTTTTATTTGGAAGCATCGTGGGAAAATATGAAACTAGACAGCACCACAAACTTTACATGGAAGCTTTACTATATCTAGACGGATGAAGTAGGACATAACTTTGCTTAACCTGAATGAAGTTGTGATTAAAGAATTGAGTAAAAGCACCTCAAGGACGTAGTTCTTAACCTTATTACAAAGCGAGGTTAGAGTTGAATTGTTTTCTGTTACAACTACATTCAATTCCTCTTCAGGTTCCATACCCAGTTTATTATCGTTTCGCTTTTTATCGTACAATGCAAACTTCTACAGTCAGTGGGGCTTCTTACTCCATAGAACCAGATTGCTGTAATTACTCCAGAACTGGTTAGAATCGATAAATTTTGTTGTTGCTACGTATCCAGTAAACTTTCAATAGTAACTTACAGCACAATTAACGAATTGAAAAGACCCTCAACATCAATGCCTACAACATTCCTCGAAGAAATATTAAAGATAAAAATCCGATTGTGGTCTCGTGTACATATGGTATCACCTACCAAGAGCTAAGGAAACAAATTAAGAGGTCAGCATTTGTACGTTTTCAATGCCAACGTAACACACTTGATTTGACCCAAATACATTAAATTCTGGCTCACAAAAGTGACTGCTTTTCCAGATAATTTACAATCTCTACAAATACTAGTGTCCTTGGTAGGTGTACTTATTTCGGATCTCAACGCAATTTATTCAGTATTCTTAAATGAGGAGCCTCCGTTAAATTCAGTTTGAAAAAGGCGTCCTTGCTCACACTAATGCAATCATCTTTTGCACTATGCAAATCATTATGTTAAGTCACTTTTTGTAACTCGTCTGTCCGACTGTAAATAATATCCGTATCCTTGTATCCATTCTATCCAAAAATTACTCTCCTTCAATTCCATATAAAATGGAATCATTCAACTGTGATCCAAAGGGCCATATTTACATAGTCCATTCATTCAATGAAGGGAAAAATATTTACCCTCCTCTCAAGCAGGAACAATAGGGACATTTGATGGGGGCATACCTAGATACTAGAGTTTTCTGAATAACTTTAAACCCATTTTGGGGTAGGGCATGCACACACATTCGTTCATAGTCTAGAATGATACATTTTCTTAAGGGCACACTTCATACTTTCTGCGTTCTCATTGTAGTGGCCATCCAGAGTGCCGGAGTACAAGAGTACCAGAATACAAGGGTTCCAGGGAACTACGAACATACATATGTACATAAGTAGTAGTCAGCAGTCGAAGCACGAGTTGGAAAACTCAAATTAAATATTAAAGAAGGATACCTGAACGATAGGAGTTGCCTGCTCAGCGGGCGAATAATTCATAATTTACGAGTATCCTTCCCTTAGACCAAAAGTTGTCCTCTCATCATATTGCAAGATGGAAAAGCGTGCGCGAATTCTATGGTACTTCTGTGTGTACCTACTTTCATCCAATTCTATTCTCCATTCGGGAAATAACGAAATGAAGCTCTCAAACTTTCCATTTCATTAGGTCCTTGGGGCGAAATATTTAATATTTGTTTATACCAATGGAATTGGTTGGCCCCGATCCTATGGTCCTTTTGCGATTGCTTTCCGATTGCACACTTCGATTTGTCTTAATTGTATGGAGAATCTTTAACAGTTCATTTCTGTCAGATATTTTATCTAGGTTTCTGTGTCTGTGAGCTCCTACCCTAGCATTTGGCACTGCAGCAGAAAATTTATCAAGCACATTGAGTTACTAGGAGTCCTCCTTTGAATCGAAGTAAAGGGACACGATACACCATCGGGGGTTGAATCCATGATAATCGATTAGAAGACGATATGGCACTCAAGTGTGGGTGTGGTAGACATTTACTTAAATTACTTAAAGTTCAGATGCCGGATGGTACGAGAATATGTCCGTATCATATTTAATATTTTCTCATATACCCCATATGTGTAGGGGAAGTCTAATGTGTGTCCCCTAGCGTAGGATCAAAGGGAGTTGCATAGTCATCGGTTCATTCAACTTTGTGGATGGTGAATACTCATAGTTATGGATATGAGTATATGACGCATGGTATCTTACTATTTGAGTTTTCCGGAGAGGAATAGGAAACGAAGATTTATCTGAATCGAAAGTACTTGAAAACTTATGTAGGAATCATAATATTTTTCTCCAGATAGAGTCTGACAGTTTGACAAAAGTTGGAATCAAGGACCTAGGAACAGATGCGATTAAAGAGGTTTTTGACCATTTACTCGTAGATGTAGGTGAGGTGAAAATTGTGGGAATATGATCTACAGCTTAGGACTTTGAATTAGTATCATTAGAGGTAAATTCAAAATCAACACGTTGATTTTCAACTCTTCCTTGGTCTGTCTTGATTGGGAAACAACTTTTACACGTTGACTTGAATAACTACCTGTAGAGTTCCTATGCTTACAGGTGGCTAAAGAAGGACATATTGTCGAAATTCGTTCAATCAAAATAATCCACTTTAGAGAGTTCTCAAATAATACTACTAGTATTATTATTAGTAATTACAATAAGTAATTGTTGTAAAGGAACTATAAATACATTAGGGAGGTCACATCTACCTTAGGATTGTATCGGACTAAGGTTTTCTGCAATACTGTACCTACTTGTGTACGAGTATTTAAACTATGCTTTAATACATTTCCTTCTTCTTTTGCCATCCTTTAAAGAGTTAAGTGGTAAGCTTTTTTCTTTTCCTACGTGGTTCGTATATCTTTGTCAGGGACCTTTTCCTACAAATATAACCAGAAATATTAAAAAACAGTCTCAAGTTTAAAGTTCGCCGCGTTTTTTAAACTATCGATTGCAATAAATTTCCTTGATTTTCGTGTCGGTTTTTTGTTCGTAGTTAAAATGACCACAGGAGGTATGTTCTGCTTTCATTCTCTTTCGATATTTTCCCTATTAAATAAGGCTCAGCTGTGTTTCCCAAATTTAAGACATTTAAAAATAGAAAGATAAAAAGATAAAAACACCGACAAAGGCCGATAAAGGCTGACCATATGTAAACACAAAGTTTAAAGATATCCTAGAAAGCCATGGCATCTTACATCAAAAAAACTACCACTTTCAGAAAAATGGAGTTGCTGGACGACTTTACCGAACTCTAATGGAAAGCGAACAATGCATGCTGCTGGATTCAAATATAGACGTGAAGATCTGGGCAGAGCCCAAAATCTGCTGAGTGTGTTTTAGTCATTTATAATGCTGAATCGGATGCATACAGACTATTTGAACCTCAAAAAGCTAATTACAAGCCGTGATGTTATTTTTATAGAGGCTAAGCCGTGCGAATCAAATGATGTTGATATTAGGCCGTTTTCTTCCTCACTAATTGTTGCCGATTTAGAGGAAGAATTGGATGATACTAAATCACCAACAGATAAATCTAAGTATGAAGTTGAATAAGATGGATCTAACCACGATGTGTTTGCTGATGATACCACAATACATGAAGAAAATTTATGAGATCATGTTGAAAGTGATGATTTAGACGAAGATTTGTTTGGCGATTTTTTTAGCTCCGATGGTTCTGATGATACTGTGAGCAGTTCTGAGCCGTTTCTCTACGATGGATTTTGTGTTAGAAGATCCGAAAACAGAGGTTTATCATCTTCTTTTGCCAAAGATGGGAAATAGGCGATGATTGATAAAAATATGTCACTCCTAAATGACAATACCTGGATTCTGACTACTTCACAAGAAGGAAAGAAATTAATCAGCTCGAGATGGGTCTTCAAAAATAAATTCAATGCGAAGGGTGAGTTAGTTCGTCGGAAGGCTCGACTAGTTGTAAGAGGATTCAGTCAACAGAAAGGCATAAACTACGATGAAACCTCTTCACCTGTTGTGAGGTACACATCAATACGTGTCTTTGTAGGCCTGACGACGAAACATAACTTGATAATGATTAACTTGACGTAGTAACAGCATTCCTGAGGAGATTTATATAACTCAACCAGAGGTGTTCAATACTGGTTCTGGCAGAGTCTGTGCTTTGAAAAATCCTTCTACGGCGAAACGAAACTTGTGTTGATCGCGACCAATAAATTGTTAGCAGATATTTTGACGAAGCCTATGGTAGCTACTAAAATCTAATTTTTCACGGACAGATTCGGCCTAAAGTAAATGTAATTCTCTCCTAAAGAAGGTATTCTGTTTCACTTAAAATATTTTGTTTTGCATCCTAATTACTGATCTTTAGCAAATATTAACTCAAATAATGAATTTTGATTAAAGAATTTGAAGTAGAATTAAAACGGACATAAAGAAAATAGTAAAAATAAGAAAATTTATTTTTTTTAAATTTTGCAAATAAATAAATTTGAAATTATAGTTAATGTAATAACACAAATCCAAATATGTCCACCTTGTGTACTTATGTAAAAAAAAATCTACTCTAATATATTCCTTCTTCTTTTATCATCTCTTAAAAGATTAAGTGGTAAGCTTCTTTCCTTTCCTCATATATTTTTATTCCTGATTCTATATCTAATGTTTATCTTAAATTTAGTTTAATTAATAATTACTTTATGTACTACAATAGACTAAGTCTTATTTTTGGAATTATTTTATAATAATTGAATTCAATAATCAATTATTTTCAGTATGTTATCGCTTTATTAGATAGAGCGAATATTCCCATTAGTTATGGAATATAAGTTCGTTCATGTGGTTGCCCCGTCTGGTTTCGCAGTCGCGCAACCTCTCTACCCAATTTTCCAAACCTTATTGAGTGCTTCTGGCTGCATCCCACGAATGACTTGAATCGTTTCTGGATTGTCCACATAACATCGATCTTTAAGGGCGCCCCACAAAAAAAGTCAAGATTTCGTGCAAGATAGAGCTCTCAGTGTCAAAATAATATATGATTCAAAAAGAAACCACCAAAGTAGAAGAAGTCCTAATAATTGATTTCCGACTTCTCTTTCTCTCAGACCAATAACAAATATTGGACATACCAAGTTCTGTTTAGCTGATTTGCTTACATAAGGCCAGTATTCGATACCACAAAACGTTCCGCAGGATCAATATTAATTACTTAACAATTTTCGACTATCAGACTCCGTCGAAATACATATATAGTATTTCAACAAAAATCGTACTGAAAATGTTTGGCTCGAAGCAACAAAGATGGTTCCATTTAAACGCTTAATACAAGGACTTCTAGGTGGTGCACGGATGATGATTTACGCCATTTACTTGTTTTGTTAAGGGGTTTAGTATGAATCCACAGCTCTGGGTTCTGAGCCTGATATCTGTGGTAAACTATTAGCGCAGAGCTAGCTATTTGGGCTAAGCAGAAAAATAATTACTACTTCGAAAAGCTTACCTAACAGGTATTTTTTCCTGTTTTAAATAACACTTATAAGATTCAATAAGATTGCTGAATTAAAAAAACTCTCAATATGGTCGATAGTTCCAATTGAGGTTCATTCATATTCAAACACATCTAAGTCATTAAATTTGACGCCATGTGATGGCTTCTTGTACTACTATGTAAGTCGTTGCTATATGCAGTTAAGATGTTGAAATATTTGCTTTGAAGCCCCAGATCTTAACCTTGAACTCAACGGAGTTCCAGAGACTGATTTTGTACATAAAGATGTTTAAGATACTTGTCAGTCGCCAAGTTAAGAATTCCAAATGAAATCAAATTACTTGATCACAGTAACGTAAGAAACGCAATGAAATTGTCCCAGGTCTCATGCATTATCTATAAGCCTAACTTTTGATTGCTAACTCAACTGTTATTCCCTACTAGTGTACTTTGTGGGGCGGTTTCTTTTACGATCTTCGCTAGTAGCTCGGTGCTATAAGGTGGTTCCTTAATCAAATGAGTTACGCATTCAGAAGTTGCTTACTAACCTCTTAATCCTACCTTCCATGTGAACTCAGGTAACAATCTTAATTGAGTCAGATTCACTGCATTAGAGGAAGATAAAATCCTTAAAGCAGCGTCAAGTGGAATCATTCATGAACTACATAAATCCGTGTGTAAGTTCGGATAGAGGTGATTTTTCGCTTTCTCCGAAATATATCCAAGTCCCATCATTTGTGTCAATCAATGCATTGAGAATTCTGATTAAATGACAGGCTCTGTCTGGACCATGCTACCTTCTAACTAAGTCTCCGAGGGGCTCAAGAAAGTTTGTCATCCCGGAAAAGCAAATAATTGTTCAAGGAAATCAGTGTTTTTATTTGTATGACTTGATTGTAGACCCATTAACCACTACCACTTTGACGTGGGAACGACATTTTCGATATGGTTAACCGAAATAATGTTCACTTCACTTCAAATCAGCTAAAGACGAGGGTAAACGATAACCTGTTAAACAATTTTACAACGTGTCAAAGTATCCGACAGATAGTTACTTTTCCCAAAGTCTGCAGAACATCACTTATTTTTAAGGAACAGTTGACGATAAATTCGAATAGGCGCGCTAAAAGTTAACTGACATTTGACGGCAGAAAAAGGAAAGTAAGGGAATTTCAGACAAAAAGAAAGGCCACACCAGTCGTCATGAATATTTCATTCGAATTTAATGGAAAACATGAAAATCGATTCCAATGGTGGAACCTCCATAAAACACAACAAATGTCTACAACTTGACCGGAGCCAGAGATTTCAGGAACCGCAAGCCGCTCAGTTCAAATTGGAATTACCCAAAAAAGGTTTGGTCTTCGCCAGTCATCGTACGGATACTTCAGTCAGATATTAACCAAAGCCAAATGGATGTAGGGAAATTGTTTTTTCATCCTTAGTTCTGGTAGTGCTTCTGGAATCTCTATCAACTTACACTCGACGTTTAACTTCTATATGAGGGTTGTGTTTGTATGCTATTCTTGTTGTTGTTTTCGTCATAAAACGCAAAACTTTTCGACTCTAACTATTTAGTGTCATTTCGCCTTTCATCATTCTGAGTAGTACGAAAGGCCACTGCATGAATTCATAAAGAGATTTCTTTATTGCGAAAGTAGGAGGTCAGAAACGTGCAAATGGTTTAAAACCTAGTAGACAGGACGACAGACAGGCATGTGAAGTTTGTTCATTTTCCTTTTTTGTTTTTGGATTTTGTATTCTTGTCGGTAATTTTTTCATTTTGGTTTTATTCAAAAAAGTAATGCGCTCTTGGCAGGGAATTGTTTCTGAATTGGATCCTTTGGCTTTTTTTGTAGCCAAACCGTTAAATATTTATGCAAGTCTTTGGGACTTTTCTCACGTGAAGTGCAAGTCTGTAATCTGATAGGGTGTTTCAAAATGCTTCGAGGCGTTTTGACATTTGTTTTATATGTAGTTATTTTCTGCTCCACATGTTTTGTATGTATTGTACATAGGATTATAAAACAGGGATATCATAGTGAACTGTGGATGACTGTTGTTTTATTCATGATTGGGAAGTGTTAATATTTTTTACTCTATGTCGGTATTGGAGATTTGCTGCTTATTGCTTATAGTAGAAACGTGTTTGTTTTACGTAATGTTAGGGGTTGTGTGGCATGTCATCTATTTGTTTATGCGAGTAGTAAGGGGGGGAAAATGGTAAGGGGTTATTTAATCCTACTGCTACTGCTACTTCTACTTGAATAAAGCTTAGGTGAATACTACTCATTTTGCATTGCCACAATGGTCAATGATGCCAGAAAAATATTGTTAATACAAGATGGGGCAAAAGTAATGGCAAAATGTGAATGTGCCATAATTTTTGCAAACAGCGTCAAATGTCGTTCTGCTTTGAGATTTATGTTGTAGACAGATAGAGAATTAGTTGACAATAAGAAATGGAGCACTACACACCTGAAGAACGCAGAATTGTTGCTACTGCTTGATTGTAAATGTTCCGGTCTTTTGTTTTAACGCAGCCTGAATTTCATCGTCGTGTTTCTCGTCGTCCTGCACTATATGCACGAACAATTAAGCGTTTGCCAAAGCGTCTTGTGTAAACTGGGTCCACTAGAAATGTCGTAAGTAGTGGCTGGTCTCGTGTAGCTCGTTAGACAGAGAATATCACAGCTCTGGCCGAGGACGGACGAGGGAGTCCACAAACGTTGACAAGAAAACGATGCACACAATTTGACATCATCAGACGTTCGTTGCATCGAATTTTGGTGAAAGACCTGAAGATGTTACCTTATGAGGTGCAATCCGTTCGCCAAGTGAGGTTAACTCATGCTCTGCTAAACCTGGTGCAAGACGAGAATGATTTCGTATCAAAAATCGTGATGAGCGACGAAGCCCATTTCCACTTAAGTGGTTATGTGATTGTACTTTTTTTGTTTGAGGACGCCGACGGCACCACCGTAATGTAACTGGTGAGCGCTACAGACAGATGATAAACGAGTTTTTTTTTGCCGCAAGTTGCTGAATTGGGGGTCACGCATTGTTGATTTCACCAGGACGGATCAACCGCTCGCACAGCTCGGGCAACTATGGAGATTTTGAGTCACCAATTTCCAGGTCATGTGATCTCAGGGGTCAAACTTCTTCCTTTTGAAACCAGTCATGAAAGCCAACATTGAAGAAGAAATCAAAAATTTGGGGACAGATGTTTTGCGAGAAACAATTCAAAACGCGATTCAAATGAACGAGCACAAATATGCCTCAACTCAGGATATGGTAATTTGACCGGTATCATATTTTCAACTTAATGTCATCAATTTGACACCTTTAAGTAAACTTTCTGTGAAAACAGAGCCCAATATTTTTCATTTCTAACAAAATGACAGTCAATTCACATTATCACATTGTTTTCGCCCTACCTTGTAAAAGCAATCGTGCTTTAGTTTCGTCAGGTATCCACTTAGTGAAAAAAACAAATACAAACCACAATCTGGAAGTATTGAAAAAGCAGATTGGCCTTGTCCAAGGAGCTGAGCTAGAATGTCATTATAAATGAGCGTTTTGATAGTGAATGAGCCAGAATTTCTGATGTTTTACGGCTGTTAAGTACACTCTAATTAGGTTCTCTTAGGAATCTTTTTTCTAACTGTGTGGTCGGTGTACGAAAAATTAGCTGATATGACACAGCGGTCTGATGAGCCTAGAAGAGGGAGCACATCGACTTTGTACTCATCAGGGTGAGAAGTTAAAAACAAGTCCAGGGTATTGTCGGTGTGACTATCAACATCAGGCGTGGGATCAAGCACAAGATCAAGATTTACAAGCTGGGTCAAGTTATTTTCCTCAGCGAATATCTCAAAACGTCCTTCGGATGTTGTCTGTTCAGAATGTCGAAATTTCCTAGAATTGTGTATATTGAATACGATTTCAATATGTAGATACAGGGATAAATTTTTTTACATGAAGTCCGACACAGCATCAAGCTAGTTAAAGGTCGAATTGTTGACCAGCTTGGGGCTTCTGTCTAGCTTATAATTAAATTAACTAACAAAATAATTTCAATTGATTTCACTTGAATGGAAACCTCTACTGCAAACACCACTTTGTATTTTGTTGGCGAACGCTATTCCCCGCCGAACTGCGTTTTATTTTTATTAATCAATTAATCGTAATTTATTCGTTTATACCAAATTTGTTGGCAATTTCGATAAAAACGTCTCATTCCCATGGCCATGAGCGTAGTATTATTTCAGATTCACTGAACTGCAAACTATTTGATTAATGCTGCGGTTAATATTGAACGCAGCGTTCGGGTGCATCAATTGTTACACGCATCCGCTATGAACTATTTTATCCGACAGATACACGTACATACGATTAAATGTCCAACAAAATCAACTAGATATCCAACAGATTTTCATTATCGTTCCAACGCAACCACCTTGGTAAAGTAAATAATTACAAACAATTTAGGCAGAATTCAATTAGCGAATCGATGTTACGGCAATATTTTTTCTAATTACCAACCCTATACGTATTATCCGGATGTAGGCAACACTATAGTCTTTCATTAGAACGCTGAAAAGTCCCTAGATTCTAATTTGTTTATGGTTGCTAAGCTACTCCCATGATCTGATCAAAACTCATTTCGAACACACTGAAGGACGAACTGGACAGTTGCTCATCCAGCGTATTACAATAGGTAAAAAGGTACCACGCATACCCGAGCTATCCAGTTCATTGTAAATACATGTTCTCGAACAAGGGAGATTAAGCAAAGTGCCAAACTACTGCACTACTGTAATACCATGCTAGGTACGGATAGTAGTTGCATTCAGAGGGAGAAACAGTGTGTCCAAGTATCACATTCTACCTCATTGGGGTGGGAAGTTTGATGGAAATTAGATACGGAAATCCATTCATCTCTCCCAGTATAAACACATTCCATGAAATGCATATTTGTGTTTAATTCATTGTCTGGGCATGCACTATATTGAAATATAATTGTGAATGTTGAAAGGTGTATCGAGAAAATGGCCACACTTGGGTGAAACTTTTGTTTTGTATTGTGCGAGACTGGCTAATAGGTTGCTGGGGAGCAATCACACTTTATCTGTGGATAACACTCGACAATGTTTAAAAATCAAGCAGTCACCATGACCAACCGGCATCCACTGGGATCAGAGTAGCCAGTCAATGGTAATAAAGGCGTTGCGCAGCGGTTTGCACTGCACCGAATTGGCAATAATTAGATTTAAAATAAGCGCAGCAGCAGATTCTCTAATTCAGATAACTGGTTTCTACCAAATTGGTGGTGACTAAATTGCAACGTGATAGCGGTTCAATTTTCCTAATATAATGAAGCTACTATGTACTTACGAGTACGTGCTCGTATGCAACGAAACGTGATTCATAATTGGCCATATTGACGAGATTTTAATATCCGAAGCATTGAGTGTTGATTGGTAAATTGATTTTTAATTCTGATTCATTTAGCTGATACGAGTAAATGCGTTCTCTACATTGCTGTTTCCTGTGGAAACTTATTGCACTCTTGTTCCCATTTCTACAGTACTAAGTTTGAATGGTTTGTGCATCATTTTCGGAATGATGTTTGCACATTTACGAGTGGTCTTTGACCTAAAACATGGTCTAAAGAGCACTCGGTCAGTTGAAGAGATTCTAAGTTATGTAAGAGCCACCGATTCCCTCATTATCGATCTGCATACCTCTGTTTGCAACGTAGGCTCTTCCAATTCTTCAAATGCCATTGTATGAGTTAAGTTCGTTTACATTTAAACGAAATAAAAAATATTTTTTTCAGGCTTTGCCTGTTGCTTTATTGAATCCACTTAAAAGACTGATTACAATTTTGTTCTTATTATCTAAATATGCCTTCTATTGCAATGCTAAAATAGGTGAGCTTCAGTGTTGCCAGACGATTTGTGAGAATTATTGCGGACACATTTGGTGTAGACTTATGCTTGTCGTCATGGGATCGTCCGGTTGTGGTCAGTTTTCATCAGAAATGAAGTTTTCGTATGAAACAATCTGTTTGGAATTAATTTATCCAATTAGTTTCACAGACTTTTGTGTAAAAATCGTCAGTGCCTTTGGTGTTGACTAACGAATTTGGTGTATGACTGGATATCAGCGTGTGTAAACTCCTTTTTTGGTCTCGATGAGATTTTTTTCGAAGCAGCAGGCGTTCTCCTTCATTATTCTGCACAACATTAGAAGTTCGACAGCAAAATCAAACGTAAGCAGGTTTTTGTATATCCTATTTCCAGGGATTCTGTCGTATATGACCTTTAAATCGATGAAGAGTAAGTGAGCATCGATCTAGTCATCTTGATTTTTCTACGGGATCTGTGTTATTTGCGAAATAAGGATCTTTCTGATCTAATATTGATCCGTTCAGAGTTAAGATGTTCCTCTATAAATGGTTTCAGACTATCACACGATATAGAGGACAACATCGTGTACAGGATGATAAGAAGACTGATGCTTTTATATTTGGCGTAGGTTCGAGAGCGTACCTTTCGTAGATCCAGCAAGTGATGTTGAAGTTGAAATAAATTATCATGCTTTCCTCCGGGTAAGGCTTAGGTATGAGTTAGTGTGCGATCTCTACTGAGACTTCTACTGCTCGGCAGCCAGGTCGTCTGGCAGCAGTGTGATGTTTTAGTTAAGATACAGCTTTCATAACTTCACTTTCATCGAATGGGGGATGATCTTGGTCTTCATCGCCTAAGTTGAAGTAGTTTTTTCCATATCCTCAGAACCGACTTTAACTCAACTTCTGCATTTTCTCCCCTCCCAACCACTCCAGGTTTCTGCTTGATTTTTGTAGATTCACACGTTCTCTTTGTTTTTTGCTAAGATTTCCGAACACTGCTTTTACATTAATATCTCTCCATTTCTTCAACCGCACGCTAAAGTTGAAGAGAGGAATCTTCACCTTTGCTTGCAACAAAAATGAGCCGTCGCAGTTCTTCATCAAACCAAGGCTTCTGATTAGTTGGTAGCTTGAAACCTAGACTGCTTCTTGTGGTCGATGCCTTTGAATTCAGTATTTATTGAAAATTCAGAATTTCTCCAGAAGTTAAGTTTGTGGTTGATCAACAATTATTGCGACATTATAACCAGCAAACTCCGAGACCAGATCCTTATGTTCCAAGTTCTATAGCAATATAGGTGCTGCGATGAGTTCACTGGAAACTGCTCCTTCATCAAATTTCTGCATTTCTCTCTAAGAATCTTCAAATGAGTCAAACTCCGAATATTTCGAAATAATTGCAGAAAAGTTAAAGTGTAAACAGAATACTAGAGCTTACTTTGTTACTTAGGGGACGCCACAGTTAGTGGTGAACCTGGAACTTAACTAGCAATTCTATTTACTTCGCTCGGTCCTTAGCTAACTACCTCCAGTTGCACAAACCAAACCGGTTGAAGTTTCTTTCTACTAGTGCGCGTCTTCCTCTACTGTGTTGCGGAACATTTGTGTTCATTCGCTCCAGATGTCTTAGCCATCTCAGGCGGTTGATGTGCAGTTGTCTGACTAGATTGATGTGGCCGTGCAGCGTCGTTGAGTCTCTTCCTTCAAAGCCCATCAACTCAAACGGCACAGAATATTTTTCTATCGAAACGACTGAGGATATCTTCATCTTCTTTCGTGGAGTCCATTCGCCATAAAATAGGACTGGGATGATTAAGGTCTCAGTAGCAACAAATAACGTAACGAATAAAGAGCGATTATTCGTTTTAACATATTTCTAGTGAGGTGTTGTTGGTAGAATTGTTGGCAGAGCCAAGGTGGACAAAGTTATAGCTCTGCGCTTTGGCATTTTGTCCAATTCGTTGATATTTTGTGTCCCGTCTTGTTGACAGCATGTACTTGGTTTTACGGTAAACCCATTTTGATAGCTTCCGTTTCAATACTAGCGAACGCAGAGAGAACACTGAGTTCTCCCAATTATGTCAATATCATCGGCTAGCATACTTTTAAAAGATTATGCCTCCGGTGTTCACTTGTGAGTGATGTTAAAGACGTGACATGACAGCGCGTCAAATTGTCTAAAATCTCTTTTGACACTAAAGGTTTCAGTTAAGCCGTAACCAACCTTGATGGAGCAACGAGCGTTCTCAATTGTCATTCTGCACAGACGGAGAAGTTTGGTTGGGATGACAAATCTAGACAAGGCTCTATATAGCTCGTCTCTATAAATGCTGTCATATGCAGTCTTAAAATCGATGATAAATAACATGGTGGGCATCGATTTGAGCTTCTTGATTTTTTTTCCAGGATCTGCCGGAGAGTGAAGATTTGGTCGACTGTGGACTTTCTTGGTCTGAAACCGCAGTAATAGGGACCAATCAGCTTGTTTACGAAGAGTTTCAGACGTTCACACAACATGACTGTTAAGATCTTGTACGCGATGTTAAGGAGACTAATACCTTTATAGTTGGCGTAGTTGAGGGGGTCTCCTTTTTTGTGGATCGTGCAAACGGTGCTCAGATTCCATTCAAGGCATACACTCTTCTGACCAGATCTGAGAAAGGAGCTGGTGTATGCTCCCCACAAAGTCATTTTTAACAGCTTTGAATACCTCGGCCGGTAAACCGTAAGGTTCATCAGCTTTGTTGGATGTAAGATTAGATATTGCTA
Organism: Volucella bombylans; assembly: GCA_949129095.1. Taxonomy (NCBI): domain Eukaryota; kingdom Metazoa; phylum Arthropoda; class Insecta; order Diptera; family Syrphidae; genus Volucella; species Volucella bombylans. The sequence continues at coordinate 105,254,771 of OX422140.1, forward strand.
TCCTAACTTCGTGTTGACCAGCTGGATAGAAGTAAGTATTGGCTCTCGTCGTCCAAGTTGAATGGACTATTCTGCCCGATGGCGGGATTTTACAGCCGCTTATACGTGTGTTGTTGCTTTGACACGTTCTTTGTACTTATTGGTGAAACTTATTATTACGTTATTCCTGGAGTACAAACTGGCAATATCTTCTATCGCGCAATTCTCGTGCTTTTTTTTCTTCTTCTGAATCAGATGGTCTTTCCGAACCTTTTGCTGGTAGAGCTCACGAGCAGCTCTCATCCTTCGCGGCAATTCCACTTTGTACGCTTTTTGTTTAGCTACATGTGCTTGTCGATATTTTTCATCAGACTAGGGGTTTCTTGGTGGCGGTCGGCTGAAAGCCAGCATATCACTTGTGGTTGGATTCGCCTTAGGTGGTTGGATTCTTGATGCTGACGTCATAGGAGTTTTTTGAGATTCTGGTGGTGTCTTGTGATTTCGGCTTTTCTACGTAATATCTTCTCAAAGTACTTTTTTGTTGTGGCTCGTGGTAATTCGGCATTCCTACCTTGACTTGAACAAGGTAGTGATCCGAATAAATGTTGGCTGCCCGGATGATTCGGACATCCAGAATGCTGAAGGTAAGCCTTATGTCGGTCGCAAAATTATCAATTTGGCTAAGAGTTCCATGATGCCGAGACCACGATGCTCTTTGTGTATACTGACATGAGGAAACTCTGTGCTGGCATTTCACATTTCATGCCCCCGAAAGTTCAATGAGCGTAAGTCCGTTTCCATACGTGGTGACGTGTAGGCTATACTTGCCAAATGTCCTACCAAAAATGTCCTCCTTTAGTATCTTGACTTTAGAATCGCCTGGTGCCATTTTTACGTCATGCGAACCTGATAAATTTATGACTGATAGGGGTGTCTTTTGTAGTTGCTTGGATTTGGCAATAATTTTACAAAATTTGCCACTATCTACCTGTAATAAAAAATAATAAAACTGTTTTAGAATGGCACTTATTTCAACAATTATGTATATAAATCACTGCCCGCATTTTGGTCCTTGTTTTTGTGTTCTTTGTACAATTTTCAAAACTGAGTGTGTATACGAGTACATATTTTTTTGCAAAAATATTTTTTAAATATTCGTATACAGAAATACAACAAAAAAACTTTTAGATCAACTTATTTACATAAACTTTCACGAGTTTAATAAATAATTTTTGTCGCTTTTGCCAGCATTATGAAGAGTTTTTTTCCGCCAAGGTTCACAGCACAGACACCCCCAAAGTCATAATGGAAAAACTTTCAATGAAAAAAAATAGCAAAAAAAAATCTGAAAGTAAAAATAAAAAATCGTGTCCACGAAAATTTATGCGGCAATCATCCTTTTGAAAAGTTACGATGCGACCAACACCAAAGAGATGCATCAGCATGGATACTTTTCTGAACTCGAGCGTATCATGATGTAAAAGTTCATTACGTTCTACATGAGCTAACTAACTTCAGATTACCCCGGCGAAGGCAGTAGGCGTCAATTTGTACGCATCAGACGCTACAAATCCATACATGTCGTCATTACTCCGGAAAAACACTTAATCGCATTTTCAATGGGGGGTTAAGCGGGTTTTCTCCCATTCTATCCCCCAATACGACTATTTATTATTCTAATCCGAGGAAAAATCTCCAATCTTTCATACACCCCGGGAAGTCACATCAGCCACAAGGTGGTAAGTGACTCTACGCTTCATTAAACAGAACAACTAAATTTGGAATACAACTCGAAAATTTCGGTTTACAAGAAAAGGAGGTTGTATAGATGTGACCCAGATAGAATCGATAAGGAGAGCCAGGAAGTGAACAAGAGCGCCATAAGAACACGATTAATTTAAAATTTAAATCAAATTTCACTCACAGATGGTGTAATTAAAATCTTATTTCGCTTTAAGATGTCATTGATCATTCAAAAAAATTTACTCCATTGAAGGGTATTTATGAATCAGGCTTACAGCATACCTTACATGAACTACATGGAAATTTTTGGAAGCATTCAGAAATGTCTATGCTTAAATACTTGAACTTGTTTTTATATTATTCGAGTAGGTATGTAAAACTTTTTATCTATAGATGGGTCTATACTGTCCAGTGTTGCTAAATTAAGTAACAAGTTTAATGAAAACTTTCAGAGCAGAGTTTAGCAAGAGTTTTCCAGATTTATGGGTGATGCGAAACAAAATCTGACCAAGCGTAACGATTGCTCTGTTTGAAAATTTGAAAATCCTTGGAATTTGTTCTTGGTGTTGTGAGAGAAGTTTGTCCCAAGTAGAATCCTTTTTACAAAAAAAAAACACTTTTTCAATAGACTAACTAGCACAACTTTGAGGGAGAAAGTGCGAAATAAACTTTATAATCTCGGTTTGCATTGATGCTTTACTTCCAAAGTGTTGTAGTTGCCAAAAGTTCAAGGTAATCAGAGGTAGCTATGGAGGTAGTATCTCCGTCTTTCTCTCAAAAGACTTTGAATATTATGTTGGTAACCTTGTATCTACTCGTAGATGGAAAACACTTTTGATGAAGTGAACGGACAATAGAAAATTAAATGAATTTTCTATGCATTTTCTATGCAACTTTGTAAACATTAATTGCAACATGAGTGTGTACGAGCAGGAATTGTGCAATTTCTTCTTGTTTATATTTGCTTCCTTGTTATTTATGTTTACACAGTGTTTATAGTGTCATGGTTTCATGATGTCAAGGACTCTCGTTTAACACGATTTAGTAGAACATGTAGTAGTATACGAGTATGTATGCTTCATGAGATAGGAAAAACATATCATGAAAATAAGGGCAGTAGCTGTCTTTAACTAACACTTTATAAATATGAAGCTGACTAATTTCAAATTACCGTCTATATAAAAACTGAACAGAGGAAACAAAGAAAATTATGTCTTTGGACAGGTGTCAGTCATTAAATTAGGAATTGGCAAACTTTTAAAAGTTTTCGTATAATAATTAGGAGATCGGTTAGTGTTGCTGCAGCCGAGACTGGCGGTTTTTTGAGTTTGATAAAAGCAGCAGTGACATATTTTCGTCAAAGTTTTAGAGCAGACAACCACTAGGGATGATAAGAAATAGTACAGCTTCAGCATCTGCAGATATTTAACCATAGACGTACGGAGGGCATTATTCAGGGAGCTGATCAACACTCACCAGGAAGGAACACTACTTTGCGGACAGCCCCATCAGACACCGCCACCATATATTGGCCGCAATCAGTATCCACAATAAGGGTTTTATTCACCCACTTCCCTCTTAGCCACAAAGCTAGCGATTCCTCTATGCCGTGTATTCTGGTCGAGTTACACAAGTATGTACAAACACCTATTTCTTTGACTTAAAGTATTTGCGTATTTGATGACAGATACCAGAGACGACGCGTAGTGTCACTCAACTCACTTGCAGCTTAGGTGAAAGGAGCTGATTGAAAAGGTAGGTGTTTGTCTCATCGAGTAGTTTATTCCTTCCGCAAATGTCTTTATAGGCACTCGTCGAAATTCAAATTACCTGCTTCTATTACTCTTGATTCTATTTGTAAATGACCTGTCAACAAGTTTTCGAAATTTCTTATATGAACTACTTCAACTTGTTTCTAGCTGCGACCAATTATGTATCTTTCTGCCAATGCTTTCCAAAAAGGGCTCATCACATCAGATTAGGGACTGCGCATGTAGCTAGAAACCTGACTGAACTACGCTATAGCGAGCAACCACGATTTTCTGATTGGCATGGGGTCGTAAATGTTGGTGAATTATGAAATCGAAATACAAACTATAGAGCTGCACCGCGTACAGCTGAAGACTTGCGTTAGGAACTAGACTTCTGCAAAGCAAAGCTGCCCTCAAAAACTGCGATGGGTCGGGCCGGACTAAAAAAGGAGGGAAAACTGCGACATATAATTTGGGGCATTGCTATCACCAAAAACAGCTGGGCTTAGTTCAACACGGATTTGTAATTGGAGCCACACTTAAGCAAGAAATCATCATTCTTCAGCAGTGTAGATACGCAGGCCCCACAGAGGAAAGAGACGAAGACATGCCAACGTCCGAGTGATTTAAATGAAAAGCAAAAAGGAAATGCTTTCTCTTGAGGCACAGTTGGTCACTCTATCCCGCACTGCACCACTTAAAATAACAGACTTTGACTAAAAAACTCAGCGTAACGAAAGATTATCATTACTACGAGTAGTTCTCATTTCCCTTATTTCAATATTCAAAAGGTGATTTGGAACATTCCCGATCAATTAATGGTCAGCAAAATTGACAAGATATAGGATCGATGCAAGCCAGTCACAGTATGATGGATGTCCTAATGTTTGGAGCTTGGCAACAGAATCTGACCACTACACTATTTTACCCAGGATACGGATGTCGATATCACGAATATCCGAATGATGAAAAAATCCTGTTAGGAAGTTTGACAACGGACTTCAAATATCGGAAAAGATTATAAAAATTTTCCTGATCGAGTGTCACTGATGGCAGGGTTGCCAAGAAATCTCTCACGGCGAAAACCCTAGTTCGATGAAAAATAGCGATACTTGAGCACATGAATGAAGGGATGAAGTGTAGAGAGCAGTGCGGCAGTGACGGACCAGAGCTTTCCAGAGCTCAGAAAAGACAGACAAAGCGCGCGGTCGAATAAATAGGGATAGACTTGTTCAGGCACAGCTTGGAACAGTACGTAATGAAGGAAAAAAATATTGTCATATAAGTATAAATTTAAGTCCATTAAGCTCCTTGAGATAACACCAAAAGGGTATCGTAGAGCTTTTTAAAGAGGTATTAGAGACATAGTAAATCTGTTATAGTAAAGAGGATAAAAAAAATTATTTTCACAAAATACAATTAATTTCAGGTCAATAGACACTACCTTTATATCGAATTTAAGGACACGTATGATAGCATTTAAGGATAATATAAAGCAATGCCATGTTTTGATAGCCTTGCCAAACTTGGCCGAATGACGGTGGTTAAAGTTCGGTAAAGACCTCATCGAGGCCTTCGATTTAAAAGAAAAGGATTCAGCAAGTAGATATGTTTTCATATGATTTCCTTGACATCGACGTTAAAAAAAAACCTGTGTTTAATGTGATATGCGCCGATAAAACTAATAAAATGATGCCTGCAACATATTCGTGAGCATCTCTACGGAAATGGAGATGTATCTACAAAAACGGACATTCAATACGGTTGGACAGAACACCATATATAACTTTGAGGTAGTTAGGGACTTTGTCTACTTTACTAGGCAGTAACATTAAATCTGAGAATGTCAGTAATTCTGAGATCAAACAAGAAACAACTCTTTCAAATCGAACTTTCCTTGAGATCTAAAAGCAATTTGTGGGAAGTCCCTCAAAATTAAAGCGACACCATTCTCATCCCAGTCCTGATCTATGGAGTAGAAGAATGTACTCTAAGTTCAGATTACTCCACCCTAGGCTTCGGCGGAAAATGGCACAAGTGATCTTTAGTCCTAGCTTACGACCATGCTAGATGGGCAGGCTTTTTGGTTGAGACTTACCGCCATTATATCAATTTCATTGGAATCTCGAACTTGGTCATCGCCTTGTACAACTCAAAGCGATAGATTATATCACGCGTTACTTCAAACTGGTTAAAATAAGATCAGTTTTATCTCGGGATTCAGTGAACTCCTTCATTCATTTAAATGTTAGCCGACTACTGTTTTACTGATTCAGGCAAAAAATCTTAGGTCTTCGGCACATAAGCGAACATCTCAGTGCCATATTCGGAAATATTAGTCTGCTAATATATGTCAAGGATATACTCGTAGATGACAACATCAGAAGCGAATTTTGTGACCTCCTAAACCGAAAATATGTTCAGTGCTCCAGATATGAGACCAAAACTGTGCTAGAAGATCTTAACGCAAGACTAGCTAAGGCAGCCGAATATGAGTGGATCATATTCGGAAAATACTGCCTTTAGTTGCCAGAACATGTTCCCACATCTGATCAATCAACCTTCAACCAGATTGATCACATTGGAATCGACACGAGAGACGCTCCCCCAGCATTCTGAATAATTGAACATTCCGGAGAGTCAACATCGACTCTGATCATTATATTGTTGGAGACAGGGTACGAATGTGGTTATCACAGGAATAAGGAAGTCAAGTAAGACCATCAATGTTCGACGTTGAGAAACTAGCTAAAATCGCAAGAGACCGCTAGAAATTTTGCCTATCGCGTTTGTTTAAAGTTCTCTCAAAATCCTAGTTCCATACACCAACCATAGAACACCAATGTTGTCAACGAGCCATGAGAGAAGTTGCTTCTCATATGATTCAGTGTAAGCAGGTACATGCGTTATCTATCAAAGGATGAGAGCTGCTCGTGAGCTCTGCGAGCCGAAAAGAAAAGAAGAGCACAGGCTTCTTTGAAAGAAAATGAAGAATCGGCAAATGTTTCTGCAGGAATTATATTCGAAAGTTTTATCAGCTAATAAAGCTATTATTCCAGGGGTACAAAGACAGAGTGGAAGTACACTGCGACTATAAGTCGGCGCTGAGAAAGATAGACAACTATTGTAAACAATATAACGGGGAATAACCCATTCATCCTGGACGAAGACGACAGAGAATTTCTAACATCGAATAAGTTAAGGTATCAATATCGAAGCTAAATTCTAATAAAGCGGCTGGCACAGACCGATTGTCTAATTTAAAACAGCGGGAGATGATCTGGTTGGGAACATACACCTCTTCATCTATAAGTCTGTAAGATATGGTCAGAAGCATATCTGAATCATGGAATCTTCGAATCTCAGCATCGTTTGTTGTATCCTAACCCTTTTGACTGCGACAACTATAGAGAAAAACGTCTCCTTACCATCGCCATAACATTTTCTGTCGTATTACGTGAGTTTCTGAAACCATTCATGGACAATCTGGTTGGTCCATATTAGTGCGCTTTCCGGCCAAAAAGTCAAATGTTCACACTGCGGCAGGTCTTGAAATATGCCCGGGAATTTCAGATCGATAATAACCATCACCATATGTCGATTTCAAGGCCGCATATGACAGCATACATCTTCTTCATCTTTCTTTTTAGGCGTCTCCACAGTCCGGGGTGGACCAGGGCCTCAACCCCTCTAATTAGTACCGTCTTTGGATAACTGCCTCAAGTTGCGCATTCTAAGTTGGTTGAGTTCTCCTCCACTTGCGTGCGCCACCAAAGGCGGGGCCTTCCTCTACTGCATTGTTCCTCTGGATTCGAGTCGAAGGTTCTGCGGACAAGAGCATTCGATCTACATGTCCCAGTCATCTTAAACGCCCAATGCGCAGTTTTTTGACCAGGTCGATGTCACTGTATATCTCACCGTTAAATCGTCTCCTCCAGAACCCGTCAACGCATACGGGACCAAATATCTTACGAAGAATTTTTTTCTCAAAACGACCAAGGATATCTTCACCTGATTTAGAAAGTATCCATGCTTCGGAACCACAGACCAGGACTGGGATTACAAGGATCTCATATAGAGTTTCCTTGGTTGTTCAGGAGAGGGCCTTACTACACAGTTGCCTTTTGTTTCGTTGGGCTGAGACAACGAAACAAAAATAAATATAACATTCTGGCCGATTCGTCGATGTTGGGAGTCCCTTCTTGTTGGTACGATATATAGTACTTTATTTTGCCTCGTTTACCGCTACATTGGTATCTATATTGGTTATTCTACCAACAACATCAATACAATATCAGTATCGTCGATAGCATACTATACATAGGGAGGAGTTATACAACGCCTTGTCTTTTTTTGACAATCCTTCTATCCATCAAGGCCGATAAGGAATCAGCCAAGAACTTTAGTGTTAAGAAGAGATTTATTTAAGGCGACCCGCTGTGAATTTATTAATATCGCCTTAAAAAAAATCGTGAAATACTCACTGGCTGTTAAAAGAGGCAAGATTTTTTTTAATCCCGCACAATTATTTGGGTACGTGGTTGTTATTGACATGTATGGACGATAGAGTTGTGAGTATTTAGGCGGAAGCGGCCAAACTAAGTCTGACGGTAAAAGAAGGCAAAACAAAGTAAACACTGTCATCAGAAAAGGACGCACAGGCTTCTTCAGATAGTCACTCTTGGCAGTTATAACTTCGATGTAGTTAAGGACTTTGTCTACTTTGGCTCCGCAGTGCCTCTTACAATCGCTTTTTTGGCTCAGAAGACAATTGGGTAAAAAAGCCACTTCTCGGAAGATTAAACTGGCTTTGAACAAGATCCTTATCAACCCGGTCCTCCTATTGTTATGGGGCTTATACTTTGGCGAAAGCGGATGAATATATACCCTGCCCTATCGAGAGAAGTATTGACGTAAAGTACTATACAGACACGTCGGCCTAGTCAGACGTCTATGGATCTAACATTTGATACTTCAAGGCCGTTTTCGGCCTCAAAAGTCTTACAGGAAAGTATAGTAGAGAACGAGCACATTTAAGAAGGCGCACACAACTGAGTCGGGACCTCAACGAACTTGAAGTGCGGCATTGGAGGCAGCTGGGGAGAGATCGTGCTAGCTGCAGAGGTTTCCAAGCAATGACGACCAGGGACTACTCAGCTATGAGCGACCGAATACTGTTCAAGCAATCCTCGACATCCATGCCGCATGAATCGGCTGATGGACCTCAGTCACTTATCACATATCAGGAAAGGTCCGATGTGATTATTGAATATGACGCTAACTCCCACCACACACAATTGGGTAAGACGGACACAAACTCTCGAAGTCTAATACATAATTGACCATCTTATTTAATTCTCTAACCGCTGTATTGTACTAACGTTTGTAGTGAAAAATACACGGCAGGTGTTAGATATCACTTTGCAGAGTAACTCTGACACTCTTGTCGTAAGTAACTGGCAGATCTTCACTCAGGCTTTTAACTAAGCATACCCTGCGAAGATTATGAAACCCAAAAACTCCACACTTTTGTTGACTAAAGAACTACACTGCATTATGAAAGAAGCAAGGAAACTTTTCAATATAGCAAAAATCTCAAATCTGTGCTCCGACTGTGGCAAATATAAGGCCAATCTGAGGAAATACAAGAGCGCAATCTAAAGCGCTAATGACAATCATGGAGAAAGTTTTGATCCAAATCCAGAACAGAGTGTGCCAAACTAAGGAAAGTCATATCCAAGGAACAGTAGTCAGAGATATAAAACTACCAGATGGTAGTTACACGAAATCCAACATTGAAGGTTTGAGACTCTTTCCAGAAACCTACTTTCCTGGATGCACTTCTATGCATTCCAACACCAGTAGTAGATATAGACAAATTTTGTTCAAACCGATATAAAATAACCGAAGGGATACTGGAAGAAAAGAAAATATACTAGGCCATCGACTCTTTCTCTATTTACAAAACCGCTCGACTGGACCGAATTATTTCAATTATTCTATAGCTATAGTATTAAGTATATATGCAAAAATACTGGAGAATAGTAAAGCTAGTATTCATGCCTAAGGCAAGTAAGCCTAGCTATACCCATTCAATAAACCTCAGGCCCATAAGCCTAATATCGTCCATTTAAAAAACTGTTTGACTCTCATTTTAGAAGTAATCTGCACCCAGAAGACTTAGATTCAACCCAGCATGCCTATACAAAAAGCAAAGGTACCATTTTAAAATGTCTTTACGGCAAAGAAAACACAGTAACAAAGACCTCGAAGGAGCTTTCAATAGTGTAAATAAACTCCCTCTATAAGTAGACACTTAGAAAATGCCAGAGTTCCATCTACATTAATGAACCTCATAACCTGCAACAGGAACATCAATGCAATCAATGCGGGATCTTTTCCAATCAATTGAACTTACGATGCTCCCGACGCCTGCGGGCCTACAACATTATCTTCCAGGCTGACATATCGGCTCTAGCAGAAGCAGGTACACTTGCCACAATAGTGATAACATACCACGAGGATATTACTATATTTATAGGTAGCCAGGCTGCCATTCAGGCCCTTGTGGAAGTCGAGATCAAATCGAGTCGTGTGAAGCGCTTTGCGTTCTTTGCATTAAGCGTAAGGTTACACTATGTGTCTCTGCCTACAAAGGAGTGGCAGACAATGAACATGCAGACCAAGAAAGGGAACAGGCAGATCAAAATATCAAACCCCTACTTTTTGTGCAACTGTCCCAGCCTCTGTAATTTGAGAAAAAGAATTTTAGGAAGCTGTTACTTCCACGAATTCTCAGAACTATCTGCTGCTTTACTTTCACCTATTCTCAGATTGGCGATTGCAACAAGCTGGCTTAGATCCGCTCAGAGACCAAACAACAACCAACACAAGACGGAAAGCTGAAACCAAAACCATGAACCGTAATCAAATTTCCATCCCTTCTAAATCGCCCCCCAGGGCATCACAATGGGTCTATATAGACTTATGTGTGAAGAACTCTGCTGCAGATACTCACCATCCCGCTGACCTAACCTAACCTTGCTGGAGAGGCTTGTTAGTTGAGACAAATGTTTGTTTCCACAGTAGAAGTACTTTAATTAGTGGAAATTGTCGCTTTCTAATGAATCCTTTTGCGTCAAGCTGCACGCTTGCAGTTTCTCCGGATATCCCTAGGGGTTTTACACTATTTGGTCTAGTATATTCTTAACAGTCTAGTACTATGCCCAAGTTTTATTCAGAATTGTGTGGCGCACTAAACACCATCTGTGTGCTCTCCTAGCTGTCCATCTCCTGATGAAGTGCCGCATTTCTTTCATTTTTCCTCTAATAACACGGGATTACATGTAGTGGATGTAGTGGATTATGTATACATTTTCCAAATATGCTTCCCCATCACTACAAAGCCCAGAAAAAATATGAATTAATTTGTCTTAATTTCATTGTGGACTGCAATTTAATTGCGCTCTCTCACTGCCCATTTTTACTTAAGGACGAATAATCCTACTTGTTAAATGCCATTGCCTGACTAGAACAAATTTGATTAGTTTCTCACGTGCTTCACCATCAAACCAATTCGCTGTGCGAGAATAATAATCATTTTGTAACAACCAGTATCAGGCGCCACAAAAGCAGCTCCAAAATGTAATGCGTTGTGTGCCCCACCTCGAATAGCCTACGCAAATATGCACATAAACTTTGTCCTTAATTGGCGAATTTGCTCTTTAATCACGAACTCGCATCAGAATAATCGTTTTCAAGACATGAATCCATGAATCAAAAACCAACTTGTGGTGTATTTGTATGATAGTTTACATTATTGAACAACCCCTTCCAACAACGTCGGATGCATAATTCGTAAGTGTATCTTTTTGCTGACCTACATACGTTTCTCCTATCAGCGCATGTTCATATGGTTTGCCCGGAGATTTTAAAAATTCCACTCTGGCAGCTTTTAAAAAAAAAATAATAACCTGAATCCAACCAGCTTTCCCTTGACTGCAGCGTTTTTTTCTTTTGTTTAATCTTTGCACTTTGGTCTTTTATTATAGACAAAAAAAACATTTAACTTCATATTCCTTTCATCCCTAATACGATTCTCTAACTCCATCTCTAGTTCCCTGCCAGTTAATGTATTTAATTAGTATTCGTGGTACTTATGACCATATACATTTTTCTACAACATAAATGTTCATATTTATTCCAAGAGTAGGTACCATCCAGGAGTAGGTACTTATACCTGAAGTGTGTGAGTAGGTTTCTTAATGCACACCCCCTACACTGGGTTTTGCCATTACGAACTAGGTAAGGGTTAAGTAGTAGGATAGTAATGGGCATACAAGCAAGTATCATATCTGTAAAAAGTACAAATGTTATGTGCTCTTTACTGGAAGCTAAAGCAAATTATGAATCCGAAGGACGAAGGACATTTTTAATTAACCATGAGTAACTAAGCACAGAGTTATGTACACTCTCAGCCCTGAGCTCATAACCCCGAAAGTCAAGCACGAAAAGTCCATATAAAAGGGTGTTACATACGTATGTATATATCCTCCTCTCTGGAAGCTGTTCACATAACCTGTGACAACTGCAGTTGTCAGTTGATTGTGTAATTAAATTTAATACTTTTCAAAAATTACAGGGGCGAGGTCGTTAACTTTGCCTCCGACATACTCACTACTCACTACACACTTTGATGATGGTAAATTTGTAACCAGTTTGGGGTGGTGTGAGTAATTTTAATAAATCATCCAATGAATGGACAAGCGTGGGGTTCTGTTTTAATTGGGGTCCTGGTAGATTTCCTTAATAAAAGAGGACAATATTCCTCATACAGGGTGAGGAATAAAAATTTTAATTGGATACCTGGGGACCAGCAATATTGCAAAAATATGATATAAACGAAAAAATGTATCAAGTACGTAGAAAGCTATCTCTTGTTTATTCAGTCAAAAATTTTAATGTAGGGGTTCTTCTGTAACGACACGAGGAGAAGATTTAAGGATATTGGTTATAACAGACGTATAATAGAAATATTGCATCATAGATGCAATAAATGTACGTCCTGACGGAAATAGTTTCAGGGTCTCAAAAAATTTCAATACCAATAATTGTTGAACTGCTGGTTTTGAGGATACTCAACTCTTAACCTTGTTGCTGTGTAAGTGTGAATTGCCGTACTAGCCTCCTCAAACCAATAAGGATGAATCACTCAAATTCCAACTACTTGCTGGAATTTTAGAATAGGGAGATCTTCAGCTTAGTAAGGAAGAGCCTGGTGATCAGGTGCGGACTTGTAGGGTAAAGTCAAAGGACAATCCCTAAGAGCAACCGACACAAGCAAACCGTAGCTATTTCACGCCTAATGAATTCCCTTTGATATTGTAGGCTGCGTATAATCCGTTCACTCATAAGCTTGTAGTATTGTAGGATTTCTCTCTGTACAAGTGTCTTAGACCGGCAAAAATGAGCGACGAAGAGAAGGTGAAACAGCATATGCCGAGTGATGCATGGCTCTTGTGTGCGAACTTCGAAGCTGACTACCTCCGACTTAATTACATAGCCTTCAACTCACCGCAAAGAGTTCTGCTGTTAGGTAGCCTTCGGAATATGAATCAAAATTAATCCAACAAAAGTTTCAACTTTAGAGATTGTTGCCCCTTTAAAAGCATAAATTTCTAGGAACGCACGAGCGCTCCCTGCTGCCAACTCTGGCTCTGAAACGAGAAGCGAGGAAGGGAATGTGTCTCTTCTGAGCGACTCAGACTCAGACACTTTGTGTCAAGACACAACTAGCATGTAGACGTAAATTCTGTGAACATGTCAAAAGAATCTACAGGCTACATTATACCAAGAACCTCGGAGAAGAAAAGCTTACAACAAGCCTTAAAACAAGGCAACTCTAGAGAACGTGCTCTATAGATTACCACAGCCAAAACCGAAAACAGCGGCACAGAGACCAAAGGAACCAAATCCGACGACTCCACTCCCCCGATGTCGGAAGTTAAGAGAGTCCGAACAGGAAAGACGAAGAGATGAAACGGTCTTTTGACAGCCCTACTGTCAGGCTTGCTGGACCGTATTTGTTTACTCAAATAAAGCCACAGCAACTTGGCTGAGCAGTAATTTTTGAAAAATAAAGGAGAAGAATTCATTTCCGAAACCAAACATCATAAAGGGGTTCTTTCCGCAAAGTATTGGCTTAGCGAGAAAATTCTCCCATCCTTGAATGCATAAAGCTCAGGTCTTAACAGTAGAACCTGGAGGAGAAAGATCTCGTACACATAGATCCAGTGACATCGTAGTAGCGACAAAAACAAAATGTGTGAGTTACTTTCAAATTATATTTTTAGCAAAAATCTACTTCTATGTTACCTCTAGTACAATTTTTGTCAATTTTGTAAGCTAGGAGGTACTTGACGTCACCATTTCGTCTCCCTTATCCCATACTTTTATCAAGGCATGTGTCAGATAAAGGTTCTAGAAAATCTTGCTGGAAAAGCTGACTCGCTGCCCTCATCTATAAAATACATTTAGGACGTAAATGAGGAGTTGGACCAACTAAATGAAGCCATTACTTCATCATTGAAATGCAGTTGCATTTAAACGTAATATGGTTAAAAGGTGTGTACACTGGTGGAACCCTCAACTTCAACAATTACGCAAAAAGGTGAGAAATTTGTTTAATGAATCTAAACACACCGGTAATTGTGACCAATACAAATCCGCTTTAACCAACTTCAATAAAGAATTGAGAAAGTTTAAGAGAGCTTCCTGGAGAAAGAATTACGAAAACCTGGAAAAATTACCAGAAATCTCACGTCTCCAAAAAGTAGTCACAAACTCTAAAAATGTTACTTAAGGTTCATTTTTCAGATACAGTACATCAAGTCTGAAGTCACAAGCTTTCCCTACAATAACCGAATTAACAGCTTAACTGGAAATATGTTGAGGATAGTTCAAGCTAAATGGACCATAAACTCATTTAAACCATATAAGGCACTTGGATCAGAAGGAATCTTCCCAGCACTGATTCAAAAAAGTCTGGTCCAGATTCTTCCCATTTTAACCGCCTTATTTAGGTATAGCTTCAACTGAGGATACATCCCACATGCCCGGAGAGAGGTCAACGCAGTTTTTATCTTCAAACCAGATAAATCTAGTGAACTACTTAAAACTTATGGAATCTATAAGTCTTACATCATTTTTTCTGAAAACCCTCGAAAACCCTACAATTCACACATCAGAGATTTTCTCAATAGAAATTCACCTCTGCACCCTCACCAATATGCATACAGGTAAGAAAGATTCACGGAAAGCGGTCTACTGAATCTGATAATACAGATTAAAGAGGCCTACCGATAAAAGGAGATTGCACTATGTGCCTTCCTAGATATTGAAGGTGTCTTCGATAATACCAGATATGAATCCGGAAGAAATATCCAAAAAGCCTGAACCAGATCTCAGTTAACAGTACAGTAATTATGTAATCCAACGAAGTAAAATATATTGGAATGGTTCTCCACAAAAAACTAAATTGGAATTCATATATTAATAATAAAACTACCAAAGCTTGCCGTCGTATGTATGATAAAACCAGGAGATTAACCCCAAAAGTCACCCATTGGATATATAAAATGATGGTATAACCCATCAGAGAAAACTGGCATACAAAAGCTGCAGCGGCTACAAGGACTTGCACGCCTTGGCATCACCGGAGGGATGCACATATGCCTCACAGCAGCTATAGAAGCCTTCATTTATATACGGCCACTCCATTTTTTATAAAAAAGGTGGAAATTCACAGAACGGTCAGTCTACTACGAACAGGACAGATTCATCATTCAGATCACATGAGTCAAATGAATCTTCTCAATGAGATCTGCGAGCTCGACCTGATCTGGGCGGAAAACACCGCCTACCTAAGACTTCAGAAGGCAGAAGGTTCAATATAGTGATCCCAAGCCGAGAAGCGTGGAACTACAAGAACCCCACCTTAAACCTTAGCGCTACCAATGGGAAAATGTTCCAGCGTATTTTAAGCGGAAATATCATACATACTCGTACAATTCCGGTGTGCGACAATCTCATCCTCGATAAGGCAATAAAGAGTGTCCTCATCCATATACTCACGGAAAGTCAAGCAGCCATTAAAGCATTAGGTTCTAATTTCACTGACTGCAAATCAGTTATGCACTGCTTCAATACACTACAAGATCTCACCCATAAGAACAAAGTAAAGTGTTGGTTGGTGCCTCGTCATAAAAGTATTGACCGAAATGAAATAGCCATTAACTGCTACAAACGGTTGAGCTGATTCCATCATCGGCAATGAATTCAGCCAAAAAGAGTTGGCAGAACAAAATGTGTATATCCTATTGGGGAAACATCACAGAATTTCGCTAGGCCAAAAGAGCCCTAATCATGAAAATAAAAAAATTACTACAACTCAAAAGGGATGATACTTATATCAGAAGGGCTGGTTGTTTTTCTAACCGGACACTGCCACCTTCGATATAACCTACATAAAATATGAAGGTCTTATTCAGGAAACTGAATATCGTCTTTGTATGGAAACGACGAAGCTGCGGAACACATTTTATGTGAATACATGGCTCTAAGTGCCTTAAGGAGGAGACATTTCCTCAGAGAAATTTTAAGCCTTCGGAAAATTCTTAAAATTTCCACTAGAGAGATCCTCAATTTTATCAAAAGATTTGATTCTCTTTTGGCTTCAAAGATTTTCTGGTACAAAAGATCTTTTAGATTGCAGTGTCCCCGGAATTGGCGAATTTGATCCTAAAAAAACAGAATAGCTGCTTAAGAAAAATGATAACTATCACATTATCCAAAGTCCGGAAAGTCCCGGATGAAATCCTAAAAATATATAGGTTTGCAATAACCAATTGATTTATGAATAGTTAACTCATCATATTTCACAATGTTCGATCCACATTTCAAATTAAGAGTGCCAAGCTAACCTAAGCGACGTGGCTAGGAATTGCCAAAATCTCCATACCGTCTTTGTGCTTTTCCTCGTAGAATAGAAGAACATGAAGAAAAGATTCTGAGCGAATTCCTGACCTGTACTGCCATCTATTAACAAAAGAACAGTCAAATGATTGTATCCATCTTATCGGAGTCTGTTTGTACTATAAAATATAATACCATGTCAAGGTGAGCTAAATATTTTACGTCTTTAAAACAAAAATTACTTACTCGATAAAGCAAACACTCACTAACGAAAGCTACAAGTGTTGACCTTATCCATCAGCCTTATACGTGGAGCATTATGGATACCAAACCGCATCACTGTATATTGGTATAGCGTGCGGTTTTGAACTGTGAAAGTGATTATTTCACCAGAATTCATTTCCATGGAAATCTGTCGGAATGCATCTTTTAGATCTATATTGGGGATGAATTCCGCTCTAATCAACCGATTAACAATGCCGTCCATATGCGGCAGTTGATAGGCATCTAACAAAGGGCAAAAGTCAGCTGCCAAATTCTATATAAAACATAACTTTCCGTTGTTTCAAGGAACTCTTCAATGACTACTAAAGCAAGTACTCGTATTCATTCTATCTCGGCGAATATTAGTGTTTCAATTGACGGTTTTTAATAGGAACAACCTTTGCTATGTCAATTGTACGGGCGACCAAATTGGTCTCTCCGAGAACTCCCCTTTCAAAGGAGGGAAAACCCTTTTCAACGCTCCTAAATCGTTGTTGCGGGTCATAATTTGGATCATAACTGGGCTGTTGTGGTTAAGGTGCAGTATCTTTTTGATATCTATTGAAAGTTTCCCAGGGCAAGTAAAAATCTTGCTTTGGGTCCTAGTGGCGACGTATTTTCTAAACCTATCACGAACTGCTTGCAAAAACTATTCGGCAGTTTTAATGAAGGCTTTATAGTTTTGTACAATACTTTGACTCCCGACAGCAAAATTTCCCCTGCGGCTTTTGGTCCCAATCAACTTATCGAGATCTTCGAGTCCAAAAGTCCGTTAAACGATCTTCCAGCATTTCCACTTTGGCGTAAGGTCTTTTATTTGCTCCATTTCTGATTGATCTCTTCGTTTAATATTCTTCTACGATTTGTTTATATTTGGTGAAACGGTTTGAACAGGTGAATTCCCTGTGGTTTTTGGTTTAGACCAGCTGGTGAAGATGCTGTTATGGGGTCAGATGATTTCACTACTTTGTCTCCTTTGTCTTCTTTGCCATTCTATCAATTGCTCTCTCTCTCTTGTTATACTCCACTACCAGCCTCTTGCCGTTTTTACAACAAGAAGATGGACATTTCTCTATAGTGTGAGCTGACTGTAAGAGTTTTAACCCTGTAAATAAATTCTTCAGCTCTAATACAATTGCTAGAACCATCAAATTGCACATTAGGATTTAGCATGGTAGTAGAAATTTTATCAGGATTGGATAAAGAACCCAAATAGAAAACATTTCCATTGTACGTGCTGGTATTTGGGTAGAGCTTGAGAAGCGTTATATGTCTAGTTTGTTCTATCTGCATAGAGTTGCATAGAGAATCTAAATTCGATTGCTAGGGCGTTGTAACAAAATATTTTAGAATTAATGTTTCCATTGAGCTTCCTTCCTGAGCTTCCTGAAGTATAATGGAGACACATTACATTGTCTAAAATCCTTTTTAATATTAAAAGTGCCAGTCAGATTAATTTTGGCCATTAGGGAGAAACGAATGTTTTCAATCGTCATTCTGCACCATCTAGTGGGTTTGGATTGCTTGCCACTGTATCCCGGCAACCAGCAACCTGATGCAGCTTAAGCCGGACATTCATAGGGGCAGTGCTCTGCGGTGTTGTCACTTATACCCAAAAATATTTAAGTGCTTAGTAAAATAGCAGTCCCTCATCACTACGCTATAAAGCAGCCCACAGGCTTCCCTACTACGGGACAGCAGGACCTCTTACTGGCATCGGCAAGATTTCGTTTGGTCTGTCGGAAGCCTAGAAAATCATCCCATCTGTAGTTATGCTCATATAAAACCCAACTTCCAATGTAAGCCCTAACAGATGATGCAGACAGACCTAAGGTAGGTTCGGGTCCCGAGAAGTACTCCTCGGAGCTTTCTCTAGTAAGTTCGTCTGCACTTTCATTTCTCCCAGACAAGACGCAGTGAATTAAGCCTTCAGACTGTGATCAGTGAAGACTTCTTGAACTAGCTTGGAAGCCGTAATAGGGTCCAGCAAGGCTCTAAGCGCAGCTTGTTTGTCGCTACAGCATCATACTTTGCCCCCTCCACCGATTATTCATAGTTAATTAGTCGCCTTCCGGATTGTGTATATCTCCAATATCTTAGATCTGTTTCAGAGTCGGGAGTAAATATCCAACTACATTCACTTCCTGGCTCAAATTCTGGTCAAAACCACCCACGGGGAAAGTCCATTTCGTAGTCTTTCCACAGTAGACGTAGACACATCTCAGGAGACTGATGAGCAGTTTCCTGACTAGATCGCTGTCGATGTTCACCTCGTGTATTTCGTCGTTGAATTTTCTCTTCCAAAGCCCGTTAACGCAAATGGGACCGAATATTTTTCTCTCCAAGTGACTAAGTATATCTTCATCCGCTTTCAACAGAGTCCATGCTTCTGCGCCATAAAGTAGGACTGGAATGATCAAGGTCTTATATAGAGTCTCCTTGGTTTTTCAGGATAAGGTCTTACTGCTCAATTGCAATCCTTGTTCAAAGAAACAGCGATTGGCTAGTTTGATTTTTCGTTTTATTTCTGCGGCGATGTTGTTGGAAGAATTTGAAGCAAAGTCAAGGAATAAATGGTCCCTTGCCACCTCGAAATTATAACTCTCAGTTGTGAGGTTTTGCCAATTCGTCGACATTGTATGTCACATTACTTTCCTCATTTACTACTAAAGCCATTTTTACAGTTTCCGTTGCAATACTAGTGATCACACCGGTGACAGCCCGCTGAGTTATCTCAATTATGTTGATATTATAGCCATGTGCCTCCCGTGTTCGATTGTCAGTTCCGCACAATTCTGTCAAGTATGACGATAAAGAAGCCTAAGTCTAAAACCTTTTTTTCAAGTCTAAGGTCTCGTTACTGACTTTGATGGAGTAGTGAGCGTTCTCTATCGTCATTCTACATAAAGGGCCAATTTTGTTAGGGATACAGCTCGTCTCTATAAATGCTGTTATATGCAGTCTTAAAACCGATAAAAAGATAACGGGTATCGATTTAGACATCTTGAGTTGTTTCCAGGATCTGCCGGATTGGGAAGGTTTGGTTGATTGTGGACTTTCCTGGTCTGAAGCGCACACCTAGGGACCAATCAAGTTGTGGGTGAAGGGTTTTAGCTTAGATATTCCTATCATTACGAGTACTTCATTCTGGTCAGGTGGGTTAAAGTTTTGACTATCATCGTATAAGTTGAATGATCTATTAGGCCTAAGGGCGGGATGTTGCACTCCTTCGGCGTTGTACAGTCTGCAGAAAAAGTTTTTCCAAATACTCGGCACCGATTGTGACGCTACTACAAGATATCCTTCTTCATCTCTACAGGCTTCTGTACGGGTCTTCTTGCCTTGACACGTTCCTTTGAAGTATTGGTAAAATTTCTCTACGTTATTTCTGGAGTACAACCTCTCAATATTATTAGCTGAATGCACTTCCCGACATTCTTCATCAAACCAGGCATTTCTTGTTGGCGGCCGGACAGAAACCTGCACGTCAATTGCGGTATCTCTGGTGGTACGTTGGCAGGGTTGCCTCTGGGCTTCGGTTTGGCAAATATCTGTCGATCTCTTGCGATTGCAGCTTTACAGCTTTATATCTTCTTACATTTAAAGTTTAAAAGCAATTTTTTAAACAACCACCTGCAGATAAGCATTTTGCTTCGCGGGTAAAATTATATATTTATGTAAAACGAACATGGAAATAAATGGAAATTAAAAAAGAAATAAACATTAGTTCTTTTTTTTTTGTTGCGCTTGGGATATTCGTATTCGCACCTTGGCTGCAATAAGATGGTGAACTGAGTGAATGTTTGCCGCCTAGAATATTCGAACGTCCAGAATACGTCTATCACAAAGTTCTCAATTTGATTTAGCGTTTCTTGATCCGGAGACCGCTATGTTCTCTTGTGTATATTGAGATGAGAAAATCACAGTTTCAGTTTCAGTTTTGAATGCATTTTATTTTCTTAATCACTAACTCTTACATACTAACAAAAAATGCTTAAATGCTAGCTTACAATTACTTAACAATTTTATGCTTACTTACTGGCCCCACACAGGCACTCTAAGCTAACCTAAATTCTTATATCTATGTCTTTCGACTTCATTTACATTTTATTTATAAATGTTTATTTCGTATATTTAGGGCTAAGAAAAAATTGTTAACAAAAAACTTAGCCTATGGATGGATGAGAAAATCACGTGCCTTCTATAGTGGTATTTCGACCCGCCGTAAAGTCAATAAGTCTCAGTCCGTTACCAGACGTGGTGTCGTGTGCGCTATGCTTACCAACTTGTAGTAGTAAAATAATAGTTATCTAGATGGTTATTAGTAGTAACCCGCCAGGGTGAGATAAGGTGTAAGAGTTCTTACTTAAAAGCAGCGGTTGGCATGCTTGCGGATGCACGGCAATTAGCTCGTCGGAAGGGGGCTACTTGTTGTTTGTTTGCTGGCCTAAAAAAAAAATCATGCCAAGAAGTGTATATATTCTCACCTTTGAAAGGCGAAGGGAAAAATAGAAAGAGGTCTTAGTTCCTTGCATACCAAAGGAACCATATCGCACATTTTGGATGTGCGTAATAAGGCTATTGCGAAATGTGGTTTAAAACTTGGGAGGAGTGAAAATGCTAAAGCAGTATGTAGACTATCTTGTCTTAGCTATGTAGCGTTTTATGCATGAAAATATTAATTTAGTACCCATCGCTGCCAAACACACTGTATGCGCATACATGCTGCGCTCATATTTTACATAGTGCGGTACTTTTTTTTTTGTTCAACCTGATCGTCTGATCTTCTTGCAATTTTCGTCGAACCATTGTGCAGTATTTATACATTGTATAAAAGGCAGAAGTTGTGGCGAGTCGTGGAATAAAAAAGTCGGTGTCATACCAGTAAGTGTTGTTTTTCTCTCATTTTGACCTCGTTCAACAGTTCGTCTTACAGCTATATCGTCGATATATTGACATGAGGAGAAATCTGGTCTGCAGGCTAGATCGGTAAGAACGAGCTGTAATTTTCAGCTTGGGATCTCGCAAGATAACACCAAGAGATTCTCGTTCTTCTTGAGCACAAATCATATTGCCCGTTTTAACAAAAAAAAAAGAAGAAATGTTAATGCATGATTACACGGAAACCACAAGCATTGTATTTCAAATAATGTAATTCACATAAGAACTCAGATCAGCTTGGTAAAAATACATACTATTCGCTTAATTTGATAGGTATGTATCTACATGTTATAAGATTGAGTAATATGGAAGTCAGAATATATAGAACAAATGAATGTACGAGTAGGTAATAATTTAGATATAGGCATATACATAAGTGGAATATAAGATATAAGTAAGTTACAAGTTGTATATACATATATATTTTTTTGTTGCTTAAAGCCAAAGAACGCATTTTTATGAACCAAATTGGTACTCACGGTTTTTGATCTGGATGGTAATTGCAGCGTCGAAATTTGCGCATAAATCCCTGCTTTCTGCTTTCATTTTAAGTTTAAGGCTAATTTTAAGTCTGATATAACTCTAATGGATTGTGTTAATCATATTACAAAAGCATGGTATGTTGACGTTAGTAGTGAAACAATAGTAAATTGCTTTAAAAAGCTGAATTTGGTCAGAATTCTATGTGGGATGAAGAAGATGATATATAGTACTCTTAATTTTTACAAAAAGTGCCATTATTGAGGAACGATGTTTAATGCAAAAAGAATACGACACCTGGCTAGAATTGGCTAATGCAACATCTAATGCTATTCTTGATGAGTATATTGAAGTAGATATTAGCAATGATATCTGCACAACATATTTTCCTACCGATAACGAAGTTGTTGAACATCATAACACTAAATCTTTAAATCTGCATGTTGATGATGATGACGATGATGATAATTCGGATATAGAGGTTGTAAAACAGCCTCCTGTTTATTGCTTAAAATATATATTTTGCTTAAAAATGTTAAACATGTATTTGAAAACCAGTGATAATGCAACTGACAAACACTTTGAAACCTTATATAAGTTAGAGTCTTTAATTGAAGAAAATAAGAAGAAAGCGGATTTGCAGCCTTTAATAACAAAATATGTAACAAAACTACCGGAATTTTTTTTTATATATAATACATACATATTTAAATAAATAGAAGATAAAACTGTATGTATATACATACAATTTTTTTTATTAAATTACAAGCTTTTTTATTTTTATTCTATAAGTCAAAGTCTCCATAAGTCGAACTGTTTTGGGTGGCAGATGGTAGTTATAGAAGTTATAGAAGTTCGACTGTATTTATTTCTGGTATAATTTTAGTTAATTCAAAGATGTAGATAAGTTGAATAATGTATATATTATAGTATGTTTTTAAGGTAAGTTAGGTTAGGTTAGTTTAGGTTAAGCCCGAACACGGCACGTGAATAGATAAGTGACATAAAAAGGTTATACAAATTGAAGAATTAAATTCACATAGCTGACAGTTTATGAATCGATTGTATCGTAGTCATTAATAAAAGAGAACAATATATGAGATATTTAACATTATGGACACACTGAATTCTTTTTTTGATTCGATCATTTGATTCAGGTAAATTTCATATTATGACATCTGAGTGCATATATGTATGTATTGACTTAATTGAGTGTTTTTTTTTATTTCCATTATTATTATGTCTTTCATTATGCTTGGTACTTTCGATGCGATGTGTTAGATTAGATACGTGTTTTTTTTTTTTATATGTCGGTTGTAAAAAAAACCACTAGGTCACTGAAAGTCTGTGGATGCCTTGGTAAAGTTTGGACTATCTGTTCCGTTATTTATGGCCGCTAGGTAACTGTATCCTGACACAAATGTACCGTATGAACATCTTTACCAATGGCTATGCAGTTTTCTATAGAAATAAAGAAATCTTATTAATTTTGTGATTAATGAAGACGATTCACATTTTTATCTGGTTGAGTTCTTTACCACAGATTTTGATTTTTTTTTCTTACCACTTTCCATATGTGATACGAAACTCGAAGTATGGAAAATATTGTACTTCTAAAAAAATATGTTTTAGAAAAAAAAAATTGAGACGCACTCTCAATCCAACACTTACGATGTTGTGCTCGATCTGTGGTGGTAAGACTTGCACTGAATTTGAAAAGAACGCACAGGTCTTGGCTTAAATACTCCATACTTTGTACTAAAATTTTAGCTTGGTTGGTATAAATAAAGTCTGTGTATACATGTCAATGCCTTAGTTTTATTATTTATGCTAGCAAAAGAAAAGAAACGTCTTTTTTTTCAGGGGCCAAAATCCAACCGACTCATGGCTTACTTTATTTGTTACAAAAACTCTTCTTTTTAAATGGTGCAAAATATCAGCTCAGCATCGTAAGATGCTGTTCCGTTTCTTTCCATAGGCAAATCATACCGTTTAATGCACTTAAACATTTGGTAGCTGAACAACAAAGTAATACGTGTTATTTACTTCAACTATGTTTATATACATATGCATATAAACCTATGTCGTGACGTTACTCCTTTGCTTATTCTAAGCAATATGTTGCTAGAAAAGTGACGCACTGAGTTCATTGTTGCTAAAAGACAATAAAACGCATTTAAATGGATGCACGCCACAAACTGTCCTACTAAAGATGTCCCCTTTTCCTACCATGGCATTATAAGTAGTTGCCTAGTATGATTTTATTTTATACAGCGGACTTTGCTATTGTCTAGGAGCTCGGAGAAACATTCTTTGGTGGCATCATCCTTATCCTCCGTAGGAGCATGTACGCATATTAGCCATACGTTAGCGAATATAGCCTTGATGCCGATTAACATAAGAGGATCGCTCACGAGCCTAAGCATCCGAATAAGGGCTGTCTCTTTTCCCTATAGCAATCACCATAATATGTATCACAGTTTTTCACCCTCCTTATGTCCGGCACATCCCATCGCACTTCCCGGATGGCGATGTTATCTGCATGATAACAGTTAAGGGCCTCTGCTGATCGCTCGGTTGTCCTTTAAGCGTTTGCTAGAATCGTCAACAGACGGTTCAATTTTATCCGAGGCCATTAGGTAGTTCATCACGTATTTAGATCTTTTCCGTATAGAGTTGTGAGCTCTATGACGACGTAGGCTAGTATAATGCTACTGGCCGGACAACCTTGCCATTTTAGCCTGCATTCGTAAGGAGTTACCCTTACCATTGGGTTTACCAATGTTCACTACTTTTTAAACGGAAAATTTGATTTGAGAGTGCAGCTCATGATATGAATATCGACTGGACCGAGGGTTACAGGCCTTAGCACAACCTGGATCTTGCAAGCATGTTAAGGAGACTGATGTCTCTATAATTTACGCGAAATTTAGAGTGTCTTTTTACTACAGATCAGTCAAATGACAAAAATGTCCAGTAGGCCGTCCATTCTGGCAGCCTATTTAAGTTAAAATATTGCTATCATTTCAGAGATCTTGGCTTTCTTCGCCCATGTTAGATTGTTCGTTCTGCCGCCACTGTAACATTGATCGTCTTTGCTGTTTTACTACCTTAGCACCAACTGTAATTCTTCTTTTAAGATTTTCGTCTACAGGTACCTGTTTGTTTCTTATTGGCTTTACACGTGATCTTTACATTTTGGTTCAATTTCCGAACGTTCTCATTAAAAATGCCGTTCTCCATTTCCCACATCGCGCACTTGTCATGCTCTGTTTTGTTTTCTTCCCTACAAGACGTCGTTTCTGGCTTCTCTTCTGATTTTAGAATGAAAGAGCAGCTCTTATTCATCTATGGAGCGCTACTTCATAGGCGAGTAGATTTGCTACCTGTGCCTCCCATCATAAAATTATTGGTTTCGTAATTTTGTCTGGTGAAATACAGCATAATAATTGCGATAAATATGACGGTGTTTTTCCATGGCACTGATTTGCAACACTTGATGCCGATTGCATCTAAAAGTTGAATAATACGAAGTCATTAAAGGTTCCGGCAGCTTGTTCCGATTACAGCCATCAGCATTGAGTGTGAGATATCCGTAGACGTACCTGACTACAACCCTTATCAAAATTTTGAAACACAAGTAATACTGGGGGATTGCATTTCGTAGATCGTACCATGATCGATTTAGTTGAAGATTTTTGAAAAGGCGACCAACAGAACTTGACGAATTAAGCCTTGATGTTGATTTTTGAGGGGTATTCGCTCACATGCTGAAAATTCAAGACTTCTTTTCTAGCTCTGGAGCGTACAGCAGATGCTCATATAAAAATAATTAGCACAATTTTTTATTCGCTTTTTTCGGAGCAAGCTCTGCGGCTTCACAACAATAGCGTTCTTGCATGATCATGTATTGCAGTTAAAACAACTCCCAATCCGATTTTCAGGAATCCCTGGTTGAAAAGTAGATCGATAGTTTTGGCCCATTAAAGTTCCTACAGTATACTCTCATTTCATTCAATACTTTGGCTCCAATTGACTTCAGCTCCAAATACGCTGTAGTTGGTCATTTGATTCATCCGAAGGACACCCTCGTTCTAAGGTTCATTCTTCTCTGGCAGGACATTTTAGTATTGTTATTTTCTCCTGCTGATCACTCTTTCTTATAAGTTTAGTAATTCAAGTCTGGTTGGTAAAATAATCACGATTTGTGTTTTGGTGATACAGCAGCACTGCGCATCGCCAGATGTGACTACACCAATCTTACAGAACGCAGCCAAGAAGAAGAAGTGTGACAAATTTCAAGATTTGAACCGAAAGATACCTCTATCCATTTACTCAGTATCGATTGGTGGATGGCAGAGGAATGGTAAAAAATTCCACACGAAGGAAGAAACCTATCCAATTCAATATCAATTCGAAAAAATAAAAACAAATTTACGATTAATTCAAAACCACAACACTCTAATCGTGAAACCACAAATCTCTACGCCAACCATTCCAAACAGAAAACCTATTCATGGAAGTGTACCCATTTTCACCAGGAAAACAAAAATGTTTTCTATTTGTCCTCCAAAAATTCAAAAGCCCCAGCATGCAACCTATTACCCCCTAGTATAGCAAAACAGTTCCGTCCCATCCTTATGGAGGTACCACAGTTAAAGCCAATAACTCCAAGCTATTTGTCGCTACTGTAGATACTCGTAGTCCTCCAAATACGTATTTGAGTTTGGGGACTTATCCTTCCTCCCTGCCAAGTGTATGCCTGGCGGGTTATATTTATAAAAGATCCCAAAAACCGGGTGCAAATATGGAACAACAAAGAGCCTCTGGAGCGGCAATGATGTTATTCTAATGTCTATTGTTAGATATTGTATCTAACTGCCTTTATACTTCAAGGTTTTCGTGAGAATTTTCCACAGCTTTCTATTGAGAGTCGGATGGCAATTTCTTTGTCACTGGTTCCTTAGACACGTTTTCTTTTGGCTTTCGAGGGAAACGTTGCGTCGCTAGAAAATGAGATGCATGAACACGATTTGGAGGACTTTAAGAGTCAAGATACTTTTTTAAGTTTTACTAGAATAAGTGATAGCCTATAATTAAAAAGCACGATCTTAACGATGGGCGTTGGTGTCTTTTTGAAGCTTGAATTTAAATATATTTTTTATGATGTGCAACAATAAGTTTTGGGGTTGCTTTTAGAGATTTTTGATAGTCTCTTTCTTGGAATTTAACATGGGAGTTGGCAGATGGGCATAAGCAATATGAAATCCCAGATATAAACGTTAACAATAGAAATGTCCTTGGTTCTTGTCTTCATATTGAAGACATTCAGAAAAGTATGAGAGCAAGGTTTTGTGATAGGACACTCGTTGTTGGTGGGAATAGAAAAAAGTTGTTAATGGCATCAATTGTATTTGTGGAAATCCGTTGTGTTTTCAGATTAAGCCAATGAGAATACCACAGATATTATGACCTAAACCACGGTCTTCACGAGTGTGGTAACAATTGTCGGTTTATGATTTTGCCTCGAGAAGTAACCTCTGGATAACATTTTGTGGCTGACGATATGATATGATTCGAGTTTACTTGAGTGGAGAGTGTATAACTTCGCTCGAGAATTAAATGACGTTCTGTCTTCACTAGCATGGTGCATTTTCGTCAGTTCACTTCTCAACGCACTCAATAGTTCTGATGTGTATGGACAGGCGTACGTGGATTGTAGCTGTACTATCTGTTGAATCGTATCTGATGACTATCAGGTCTAAGATACAGGCAGCCCTAGATATTATCGACGATTATTACACTAGGGATGGGCTTTCAGTGAGACGAGAAGCAGAAAGCCGACTGATATGATTTATCCATTGCATCAAGGCATTATCATCCGTTTCTCTATAGAAATTAAGAATTTGGGTGTAATCCTACATAACAGTAGATATTTTTATTTCGTATATATAAATTTACATATAAAAACAAAAAATAAATAAATAAATCAAAAAATAAATAAATCAATAAATACATAAATGAATAAATAAATAATCAAAAATAAATGTGAAAATAAATAAATAAATTAACAATTAACATTTAAATAAGTTATAACAACATTTGATAAATAACAAATAGGATTCTTGTAAGGTAAGACCATATAAAAACAGAATAACAATGGATAGATATTTACTTTAGTTATGCTATTGATTAACGAGAGGATTGTCAGCAAAACTACATCTTGTTAGGAATGTGTATTTTAGTTTTTGAATCCTATGAGAAATCAATTCAATATTCGCTTTCATGCAAGTCTAAAGTTGAATGCCTCCATGGTAAGTTAAGCATCATTTTTAATATCTTGTTCTGTGAAACTTACAACTTTTTGATATGGTAGGCAGCAGAGTCTCCCCATACTTGGCAACCGTACAAGAGAATTGCCTTTTTAATTTTATTTTCAATTGTAAGTAACGAATTGCGGTTTATAAAAGGATACAACATCTTAATTGCAATTCCTATTTTCCTTAATATTTTGTTTATGTGGTCTTTAAACATGAGTTTAGTGTCCAAATGAATACCCAAATACCTTACCGTAGGCAACCAATTTATAATGTTTCCATTTAGTTGAAGTTGGTTGCTAGGAGGAAATCAAGCTTTTCTTCTTCGGGTGAAAAAGATCGAGTTTTTCCTTCATTAAGCTTAATTTTCTATCTAGTATAATATTTTGCCAGTACATCCATTCCATCTTTTAAATTCCTCTCAATATTGAGATTTGATGAATATATTGCAGTGTCATCTGCGAAAATAGCTAAATCACAATTTGGTATATCGGGAAAATCAAACGTATGTATAGTATATTATAAAGGAAAGGTCCGAAAACTGAGCCTTGTGGTACCCCTGCATTACAATTTACTAGACTGGAAACGCTGCCATCTATATGGATATTAAAACAACGATTAGACAAGAAAGACAGCACAATTTTACATGGAGATGGAGGGAATCTAAAATTGATCATTTTGTAAATAAGGCCCTCATGCCAAACTGAGTCAAAAGCTTTTTCGATATCTAGTAGTATCATCCCAGTAGATTTACCTTGAGAACGATTACTTTTAACATAATTACAGATTCTTAATAACTGATGGGAAGTATTATGAAAATGTCTAAAGTCAAATTGTTCGTTGGGATAAATATCATGTTATCGGATGAATTTTAAAAGATTTTCCTTTATAACCTTCTCATATATTTTACTCAAATTGCTTAATAAACTTATAGGCCTATAGTTCTTTATGGACGTTCTGGTGGTTTACCAGCTTTTAGTATTGGCACAACTTTAGCTTTTGTCCAGGCATCAGGAGAGTATTGTAATTTAATACAGGCGTTTATTATAAAGGTAATAAATTTGATGCCTATTTTAGGCAGTTGTTTGATGTATATATTACGTATATAATAAGTGCCAACTTTTTTAATGCGCAGGCTGTAACTGTCTGTTTTTGTTTTTTATAAACTTCACAATATTCCAGAACGGTTTTGCATTTTTGCCCAAGCAACAGAGTTTGTAATTCCATTCAGCGTTTCGGTACTGCAAAATTTCATGGGAAACCTATTTTATTAGATAACGCATTTGGGATCGAAATATGGGCTGGCGATATCTTTGCCAATATCTTTTGCTAATGTTCCGTAATTTAATTAACTCCAAGATATGGGAGGGTAGTTTATTAAAGTGACTTTTTTTTAATTTTTGGCACAAATTTATCAACAGAGCTTAGCACATTATCAGAACAATTTTTGACAATAGAATCATTATCTTCCTTACACAAAACATTATCAATATGCCTTTTTTTCACCCATAGAAGTTGACAAACTACCGGGTTGTGGTCAGAGCTAAGTTCATTTAAAGATAATGGTTGACTAATCAGACACATTGGTAATAAATAAGTCAAGGACAGAAGGACTACCACGAGAACTAGCTGGAAAATAGGTGGGAGAAGGAGGAAACATTACAGAAATTGGCAACATAGAAGATAGACTAGAAAATATGTTACCCCAAGCATTTGTTTTAATACAGCCCCAATCCCTATGGCGACAATTAATGTCTCCTGCAATTAAAAAATCATCATTCATTGTTAAGATTTTTCTTAAATCATTCTTGAAGCTTAATATACTTTCAGCTGATACAGAGTCTCCAGGAAAGTAGACACAGAATACCTTTAATAATTTTTGATTTTTTAACTTAATTTCGATACCAACGTTTTCTACACAACGTGTATTTATGATAGGTAGGGGCGAACGCTTAATTGATTTTCTAATAAGTATCGCAACACCTTCGCCTCTATGACCCATTCGATCGTTTCGGTAGCATTGAAATTCTGATGTTGAAAAATTCATTTCTTTTTTAAGATCGGTCTCAGTAACACATACTATTCAAAAAGTTTATAAACTCTATATCTTTATTTCGAATTCCTCTGGCATTCCAATTAATAATTTTAATATGGGTTAATAATAATAAACTGCTACGCGAACTTTAGAAACCACAACTCATTGTAGACCAGGTTTTTCTTCACTTGAAAAAAAAGAAAAAACCATATACTCTATTTATTGATTTTAGGGTAGCATTCGACATTATAACTCCCGAAGTACTATTTATACGTAAGTTATATAGAATGTGAATTTCAAACAATACCATAATTGCTCTATTTTGAAAGCTATGTCCGAGAACAATATGTCAATTGTATGGGATGGGAAAAGTCTATCTAAAGAGCAGCCGTAAAATCATTCATGTGAATGTGCCAGCACTGATATAGTGTATAATAGATGATATGGTGTTTTTAGCCGAAACAGTTCTTCCTCTTTTGAAACTTTTTTTAGGGCATGTAGAGAATTATTTTTTACAAACGAGTCAAGAGAACCACTGAGCCCAAACAGACGAGAGGATGAAAAACTGTGATATATACTAAGGCGATACCTTGAGCTTCTCTCCATTTCAAGGCTAAATTCGCTAACATAAGCCTAATATGTGCCCAACCCCTACAGAAGACAAGGACGACGAGCTCCTCGAAAAGATATATGAGCAATATCCGAAGTATGAGATTAAAAACGCCTAGTACGATTTTAACATCAACATTATCCAGGATAGGAAAGGAGGAAATGTTTGGAAGGATAGTTTGTAAGCATAGTCTACATGACACCACGTCTGCCAACAGACTTAGGCTTATCGACTTTGCGGCGGGACTTCTCATCTTAAGAGGATATGCCGGTTTCCCGATCATGAAACGCTAAATCAAATTGATCGCATTGCGATAGACTTAAGGCAAGGCTTCAATATTATTTACAAACGTTCCGGGCACCTAACATTGACCCGGACAATCACCTTGTTATAGCCATTGTGCGAATGCGGATTCTCCAAGCGTAGCAACAAAGACGAACTACTGTGGGAAGATATAATGAAGAAAAGCTGCTATCGCAGCAGACCGCCAGAATCTTCATGTAGCATGTATACCGAAATCTCTTGAAAACTTCTATGCCGCCAGAATCAAGTACCGAATAGGTAAGAAGAATATATCCAGGCAAGAAGACGAGTACAGAAACTTGTAGAGGTGAGGAAGGAAACCTTGTAGTTTAGTCGGCGACGAAGGTCCTCATCCCGCCGTCAGGCAGAATAAACCATTCAACTTAGACGACAATAGCCAAAACATTCGTCTACTTGACCAAAATGAAGAAGTAAGAATGGCAATATCTGAGCTAAAACCAACAAAGCAGCTGGATCTAACGGCTTGCCGGTAAAGATTCAAAACTGCTGAAAATTTATGAAGACCATACACTAACTCATTTGTCAGATCTGGTCAGAAGACTACATGCCAATCCACAAAATAGGAGACACCCTCAACTGCGCTAAATATAGATGCATACGTCTCCTCAACATCAAATACGAGATTTTATACGCTATATAGTGTGAACGTCTGAAACCCTTCGGCAACAACCTAATCGGCAATTATCAGAGCGGTTTCATATCAGGAAGGTCAACAGTGGACCAAATCTTCACACTCTGGCCTGTCCTGGAAAAATCAAAAGAAGTTAAAATCGATACTCTTCATCTTTTCATCGATTTTAAGACAGGATATAACAGCAATTATAGAGATGAGTCACTTAAAGCCATGTTTCGTTTTGATATCCCTGCCAACCACAGACGGCTGGTGGAGGATGACGATTGAGAATGCTTGCTGCTCGGTGAAGGTAACTAATGATTTAATCGGGACCTTTGATGTCATAAAAGGTTTTAGACAAAGTTACGCTCTGCTGTGCGAAGTCCTTAAAATCATACTTGAAAAATTGTGCTGAAATCACAAGCGAATACTGGAGGCACATACTGTCAAAAGTCTGTGCAACTGCTAGCGTACGCCGATGATATCGACATAATTGAGAGAACACATCGGGCTGCGCCAGGCCTTCCCCGGTATTGAAATAGAAGCTGCCAAAATGAGTTTAGCGGTAAATGAGAGCAAAACCAAGTGTCAACAAGAAGGGACGCACAACTTCGATAAATTGGACAATCGACAGCTATAATTTCGAGGCAGTAAGGGGCTTTGACTACCTGAGCTCTTTTATAAATCCTGCAAACAACACCTCAGTAGAAATAAAACTAAGCATCACTCTTGCCAATCGGTATTTGTTTTGGCTAGGAAGGCAATTGATTAATAAGGCCCTATCCCGAAAAACTAGAGAGACCTTATATTAAACCATGATCATCCCAGTCCTAATTTATGGAGCTGAAGCATGGGGTCTACCGAAAGCGGATGAGGATATCGTCAGTCATTTCGAGAGAAAAATCCTTCGAAAAATATTTAGTCCCATTTGCGTTGACTGGCTTGGAGGAAAAGATTCAACGACGAACTATTACGCATACGAGTATATGAGTATTCTGAAATCAAAAGCATTTTCAGTTTGGTGAAAAGCCAGAAGTCGCAGGGCGCGTGGTCAAGAAAGTAAGGAGGTTTTCGAATCGCAGGCGATTTGTAACATATTTGTCTAAGAATCTCCGAATCATGTGTGAGCAATGAGCGGGTGCGTTATCGTGATAAAGTTTCCAATTGCCATTTGCCCACAGGCCACTGCATCACGACGTAGAACCACTCACTAGTGTTCCACATTACAACGGACCCGCATTCTTACATTATGATGACTGGAAATTAGTTTATGGATCATGCCCTTAAGTTTAAGACACATCACCAGTGATAATTGCGTTGAAAAAGTTGAGATTGCAGTTCAATGTTTCCAGCAGTTCTTGGCCTAATAAAAAATCCGACGACTGTTACTAACACGTGCTCACTCTTTAACACCATGCCGACGATTGTTCGTGAAAATATTGAGCACGCGTACTAGATACGTCAAGTAATGGTCAATAAAGAGTTGAATTCGTTCCCCATTTTTGGATCAGTTGAATCCACATTTCTCGAATAGCTATCCAGGGATAGGCGCATATCGAGTTTCTTCCATATAATTTTGCTTTAAGTGTACGAGTACGAGTATTTTGGTGCATTGCGGGTATGGAATTTATCTAGCACATTACAATTTGTACTGCTTATTGCTCTTTTTTACTTTTTATATCATATTTGCAATTATCTCAGCTGCCTTCACTGAAAAATTGTATTTTCAAAAACATCCTTCTGCGCGAATTCCAATTTATTTAATAGCTGCCATCAAAAAAGATCATATTTTTCAATTCTTTTACTATCGTTTCGAAATCCGTACTACAAAGCTAAGGTATTTCAGAGCTAAATACTTTCATAGTGCCCCTTCCATCACTTAACTTGTCATTAGCATGTCCTTTATGCAACCCAATTGCATGAAACAAAGGACAACTCAAAAGAACATAAAATTCAAAATGAAATTTTAGGTGAAATATATATATTTCACTACTTTTCTACTTGCAAAAAACAATCACAAACGCATTTCCACCAAACTATAAATCAAAGACCTTTGGCAAGGTACGTACGAGTAGCTTTTTTTAAAGAAAGAAACAAGTGGAGAGGGAGAAAAGTTAAAAAGTTCCAAGAGTTTAAAACTACCCCGGCGAGCACTTGGGCTAAGTTTCATCAGTTTCTGGCAACGGCCCTTATTCTACTTCCGTCTTTCTTATGAGCATTTTCTAATAAATTTCTGTTTTGCATTATTTTTGGTTTGCTCTTTGTTACGGCATCCATTATGCCATTGTTTTTAGTAAAACAAAAAAAAAACTAAACTCAAGGGTCCCATGGATGGCAGTAAACACACTCTAAAGTATGTATGTGATTTTTCTTTCTTTTCCTTTCGTTTGGCTGTTTTAGCCTGAGCCGTAATTCCCTGGCCATTCTCCAAAAGGACAATGAAAATTCCTGCGTTTATGGTGTTGTTGACTTTAATGTCATTTTAATTTTCTTTTGTCCTGTAGAAAGGGGTTCTCTGGAAGCCGTATTGCTGGTGGTCGTGGTGCTGTATTTCAGCAAGTACTTTTAATGATATGGTAATCGTGGCGTTTAGGTCGTTAGCACGATGAACAACAAAAGTTAAAACAAAAGTAAGAACACAGAAAAAAAGGTTGTCCAGGGGATATTAAAAAAAGTGCTTAACAGAAAACTAGGAACAAATCTTAACTGAAAAGAACAATTGTGGGCTTACTTCTGAAGAAAGAAGAAAATATGTCAACCAGAGTTCAAGAATAGAGAAGAGTTAGAGGCGGGCTCATTGTAATCTATAAACTTTTTTGGTGCACGGTGCCGCAAATATACAATCTTAGATCAAATATTTAAAGGTATGTCATATGATAAGCAGTCTTACTGCTTCCCTTGTCGTAGAAGAAAAGCTTCAGAGTCAAAGTCTCTACGGTTTTGAAAAGAACCCAGGCGAGACGTCGAAATAAGCGCCAAAGATATCCAAACTAGACGTACAACGGTTAAAAGTATGAAGGTGATCCTAAAGAATAATACTTCAGGTGGTATTCGAAATAGTGACAATTCACAAGTGGTCTTCTCGACCGCTGATTTAGGTGCTGACCCAGAAGCTGCTGGATCACTTGACTCCGGCTCTTTCTACGACACGTTCGGCAGATTGAACTGGAAAAACGGCGAGTGTACCGGAGAGGCCCTGCCTGTTATGGTTGAACTCCGTCAGAATAGATCGGTGGTTGGTAAGATTGCTGTTTTTGACGGCTTGTCTCCGGAAAACGTAAGAGGTGGATCGGGCTCTAGATGATGTACACTTTGAAAGACCATCTAAACGGCAGATGAACTGGAGGCGGAAACGTGGGACAAGCACACCATAGACGGTAAGACCGTCTTACATGCACACGATGTCAGCATAAGGGTTGTGCTACAACAAGTAAAGATCGTAACTCTGGTCGACGGAAGTCGGCTAATGCATTAAAATGGCCGACGAGAAACAACTCTGGTGGTGGCTCTTCCAGTGCACAAGATCCAGCTAAAACCGGTGCTGCAAAGAGCACGAGTAACTCTGGGAAACGGGGGGTGTCCCGGTGCGCCTTCAAACTCATACCCCTGGACTCGAGACTGAAAAGTGGAAAATTTACTCTCACAGGAAGAGAATGAATAGGGCACAAGGACGGCTCTTCTCTTGTTGTTGGGACCATTAAGTCTAGGTATGACTTACGTCATAGTCTGCACTTTGTAAGGGCTAATTTCCACTTTGTTTCCAAAAGAGTGCAGATAAGAAACGACCATCCCAGTACTTCATTCAACCTTCAACATTCCAAGTTTGCTACTGCATGCCTACGTTGGAGACTTTCCGTGTTGAATACAAAATCTCACATAATATGCATACAAGAACTATGGATGTGAAATAAAAACATCTCTGTTTTCGGATGTTTAAGTAGTTTCAGACTTGTCTATTTGTGCCGAATTCACTTCCATTATCTAAACTTTGTAATTTTGCAGCCAAAACTACAAAACGAACGGGAAAAGACACAAATTCGTCGTTGGGTCAGCTTATTTTCCTTATGATTCGATATTACCATTACCACTGACGGCAGTAGTCGAACTCATTGAATGCTGCGGCACCAGGAAGATGGGACATATCATACGCTGCGATGTAAATACTCAGAATACTTTTTGGGGCAGTAGCAAATCTGCAGCGTCTTCATAAATAATCAAGAAAACTCCTAAACAGGTCACTTAAGATTAATTTGGAGGAAGTCTGGAATCTTTACAGATCATATACAGAAGCAAAAAGAATATAAGAAGCTTATTCGGATTTCGAAAAGTGCCTCTTATAAAGACGAGAAGAAACGAGCAAGCTAGGCTAAGTCCTCAAAAGGGGGAAATCAACCAGACTGAAAAACCATTCAGAAAATCTGATGACACCTACACTTAGTCGAAATTAGAGACTCTCCGTCTCATGCATGAGGCATACTTCTATGTAACTTAATCAAAACCAGCACGAAAAAGGGGCACTCGACAAAAAGAACCATGCTTTGACATTATCGTCGGAGTTGACTCAAGACGAATCTTGAGTTTTGTGGACAAAAGCAATTCTTGCGAACAGGACAATGATTGCGGATGCTGGCTGTGGCCAATATATAGGGAAGGAATAAATAGGGGTTGTTCACAAATTTACGTCCTATCTTCACTTTTATGGTGCATGTTGGCCACTCATTGCTCAACGCGCTCATAGATCTGACGTCCATGCACAGGCATATACGAGTGATGTAAATGTACTGTCTGTTAGATCATGTCTAGCAGCATGGTCTTTCAGTCAATCCTTTCCAAACTGAGGCTATTCTCTTTACGAGAAGGAGGAAGCTGTCTGGTTTGATTCATCTAGATGCATAAAGGCATCACCATCCAATTCTCCAAAGAAGCTACATAAGTGTAATATTTGGGTGTCATCCATCGTACAAAACGCATTGGAGCTTTGGTGACCTTGCTGTCTTATGACTCTGGTCTTATAGACATGTCGTCTAATATAATGACACCAGAATTCCTGCTGCAGAAAAAATATGAGAGCAACTTTCTCTGCACCTAGAATCTGAGTCGGAAAGAATTTAGTCGTGTCTTCAGGGATGGATCCAAAACCGTTATAGATGCAGCACTGCTGTCGATGGCGGTCGACAACGTTAGATTTTACTTCTCGTTAGGAAAGCTTTCGTCTATTTTCCAAGTGGAAATATACATAATCCTACGGGAGTTAGAGCCTTAGAGCCTTCCTGATCCCTCTTACTACTTCCGAGCTAGTTTCAGAATACAAGACATCACTGAAGGCAGTCGAAAGGCTAAATTCATTGAGTTTTGTCTGCGTCCCACGTCACAATATGGTCACGGTAAATAAAATCGCCGATGAACTTGCTAGACAAACCAGGGTCTGTCTGGGTTCTCGGTTGACAGTTGGGTTTCATATGAGTATATCTCAACTGCAGATGGCATCACTCTTCGTGTTTCAGGCAGACCAAACGAATGCTTCCCGACCTCTAAGAGGTCCGTGGCCTTCCTACTGTCCCTCAGCATACTGCAGGCTGCTTACTGGTGTTCTGACGGGCCACTACACATTTGTTAAGCACTTAAATGTTTTCGACATAAGTTATACACCATCCTGCGATGCTTTTCGATGATGATGACAGCGCGGAGCACTATCTTTGTGCAGGTACTCGGCGTTGAAGTGGTGGGTGCTGGAACTGTAGGCACTTACTCATCATTATACAAAAGACTGGAAGATTTCATTAAAAGGAACTTACAATGAGTATAATGGACTAGTTATATGTCTGAGTGCTCTTTTACGACAGAAATAAAAGAAAAATATCTTACTTTTAATCCACTTAAAAAAATTAGTCACTTGAAGAATTTTTACATTTTGGTTTTGCCGGATCCTGTTTTTGTTCCAGGTCACTATTGACCAGAGGCAATGCTACTTAATTTCGATGTTTTTACTTTTAACAGGATGGAAGCTTCGTGTAACTTGCTTAAATGGCCCTGTACAAACCGAAAGTTTGTTTGTGTGAGGTACATCGATTTTCTTTCCGCCATCGCCACTGGCTCCAGTTACACAAATGACTTTTTTCTAGAAACCAGAAAATACTCTTATTCGAAGATTTATCTTTATACGCCCGAAGCACGAAAAAATTTAAAGAGTTTTTCATTCCATGAGCCCCATTTTCCCAATGCTGATTATCTTTTAACAGATGTCATAATTGTGTTGAAAATCGTCTACCATTTATTCATGGAAAGGTTTACGTTTCAACAACCCAAATTTATTATCGAAATTTGGGGTCAGTTACAACTACATGTTTTAACTTAAATTTTTCGCCGTTTTGTTTCGTCCTGATTCACCCCATAATGGTGCTGCGTCAGTGAGACAGCGAACCGTCAGGAGTTAAGAGAGTATTACGCCTGTACGTGAGTCGTTTTGACTGCACTCGTTCGATTCCGAGCCATTTTTAAAACCCGGGCATCTCTCACAGGTTTTTGTGGCGTATTTTGCAAAAGACTATGAGTATAAGATCATATTGACCCAAGACGAAAAGCCAAATAACCGTCGTGCAAGTCGAACTTTCGTTGATTAGGCTCTATCGAAGAGAGAAGAACTTTCTGATTTTTACCTAAAGATTATTCTCTTCTACAGATGTTTCTGTTGGAAGTCTCTATTTAACATATGCTTGTTTTTTTATTTTTTTTTTAATCAAACTTAACGTCTAGGAAAACTTACATACAATGGACAATATTTAAAAATGAACTAAAAGCTTAAGCAAGAATAAGTGACGAGACTCGAATGCATGTTTTGAATATGAATTAAGAAAAAATTTTCAAAAATTGAAGGTGAACAAACCTAATTAACTGGGAAATTTAATACAAAAGGGTTATAAGATAAGTCATTCAAATAGCCGCCTCGGCTTCGCTGGCAGTGCTTCAAGTGGTCGGTTCAATTTTTTGATGACTCGGTCCAATATGGGCGACGTTATTCCGGTGATAGCATGTCGAATGTTAGCCTCGAGCTCGTCCAAAGTGGTTAGCTTGTTAGCATAGACTAAGGACTTATCGTAGTTACAGAACAAATAATCGACTGGTGTGAAATTGCAAGATCGCGGCGGCCAATTGATGAACGCCCGACGCGAAACGACCCAGTCGCGAAATTTGTCCTTCACTACTTCGAGGGTTTCATCGCTTGCATCGGATATATCAATGTTGTCGACCTCTGACAACAGAAAATCGGTTAACATCGCTCTATACTTGAGACCATCGACGGTAACAGTGTTTTCTTCCTCATTTCGAAAGAAATAAGGTCCGATTATGCCGCCAGGCCATAAACCGCACCAAACAGTTCATCAGTGTGGATGCATTGATGCTTAGCCGAACACTTGTGAATTGTGTTCACTCCAATAATGGCAATTTTGCTTGTTGACATAGCCGCTGAGCCAAAAATAGGTCTCGTCCGAGAAGATGATTTGTTGGCCAAAATCCGAATCTCAGTCCAACTCCAATTAGCGAACTCCGGTGTTGTCTATGGTCGTCCGGCTTCAATTCTTGCGTCAGTACAATCCTTTATAGATGTAGGCCCAAATCCAACCGCAAAATAAGCCGGGTTGACCCTCTGGTGATGCCCAATTTAGCCGACCGGCGATCAGCCAATTTATGGGTCTTCTTGGATACTGGCCGTTACGGTGGCTATGTTTTCTTCATTTCGCAATAATCTCTGTCTGGTTGGTGGCTTAAAATCCAAAAGAGCGAACTCACGTTCAAACTTTTCCACGGTGCGACGAATTGCCTGCACACTGAAGCCATGATTACGATCGACTTCACGACGAAAATCACGTTGCGTATTTACAACTGAGCCGACATTTTGAGAATTTTTTTAATAACTTTCGCACTGGATTTTTTGACAGCTGTATGTCATTGGTAACTTTGACAGCTGCTGAAACATAATAATTGGAAAAACCATCATTACTACCTGGTCACCCTATATATAAATAAAAGAGAATAAATAACAAAAAGGAATTCAAAAAATTAAGTGGAACATCAAAACAGAATCAGATTAAATTATAGGCTTAGAAAAAGAGTCAAAAGAAAACTGTTTTTACTCTTTTGCATCTAAGGATTAGAGGTGAAGAATTAAACAGATAGGGTGCAATAAAAATGTAATATTGAGAAAGGTGTGTTTTCTTTACGGATTGCAGAATAATTGGATGGAAAATATTTTTAAAACTTTACAACAGTGAATTTGTTATTATTTCTGCTAATATACTCGTATATATTTTTATATTTATCCGGTACCTCTATCTATATTCAGTGGTTTTAATGGTTGGGTGCTATACGCTTAGGACGGACAATGAAAGTCGTAAACCTAACGATGCCAAGTGCTGCAGCTATGACAAATCATCAATTGTGAAGTCTCTTCGTCTCTTCCAACCGGACTCTGCAAACTTATAGCGAGTGTTGAGCAGAAGGAGAACGTTCGACGGATGAGATCGCATGAATGAACAACCATTCCAAATATGATCTATTTAAACTTACTCAGAGCCGATTCTAATTGAGGATTATTAGTCAACGACTGACTGTCTTTTTTTTTGTTTTTTTTTTATAATTTACGCGCACCTAAGGGGTTAGATACCCTTTTACTGTTGCCAGGGCGTGGGCGGAAAGGTAGAAGGAGGGGGAAGGAAAATTGTTTTGTAGTGGTTTGAAACTCAGGTGTGTTTGGTTTCGATATTCGTTCTCCAGGGGTGGGAGTCCGAATAGGACGGAGAGTTTTTTCTCCACTCAGAGTGATTCGAGGTATAATTCATAGTGTTTTTTTCTGTGCTTGAAACTCTACAACAGCCAAATCTACGTGTCAGTGTTATGCCTTCACACGCAGAATTTTTCTGTCTGAGTTCCAATGACACAAGTGAAAAACTGACTTGCCATGGGCAGGATTCGAACCTGGACCCTCCGAGTGAGAAGCGATTGCTAGTACCACTACACCACGGCCACCCCCGTGGTGGCCTGCGGATTATCCAGTACCTTTACATAAAGAGTACCAGAAAAGGCCTAACACTCCAGGTTTAAAATTATGCTTTGATTTAACTACCCGACCACGTAAAATTTTACTGAGGCGAAGAAAAAAATATTAGGATTAGGACCGATATAGTGTTTCTGAGTTTGAAAAATGAAAACAGGAAAACAATATTCGAACCTTTATACGACCTTAAAAGGGTTACAAGCATAGATAAACTAAACTAGATGTCAAACTCTACTAATACTTTTGCAAACCCTTAACTTTCGAACAAACACACTGTAAGTGAATTCCAGCACTTTTGCATCTCTATAACTTTGTCAAAATTTGCTAGAATGAGAGCAATTTACAAGTAAAATTGCTAGAATGAGAGCGATTTGCACGAGTGTGTGTAATGTGGATGACGTCTTTTGGTTCAAATGGGCGTGGTTTGTATAAAAAAGGAGATAAATTGCCATTGATCACAATTCACAGGCAAAGTCTCACGGATAGTGACGATCAGCAAGTAACGTAGATACACCATCTTGATCAAAAAGTTCACGGAATAATCACTCTGTGGCGCTCCCATTGATCCGATTTGAGTTCTGTTCTTTCCTTTGTTAAGTTGGTAAACATGTTGTTGACATTCCCTCTAAATCTTAGCGTCATAGCTTGACATGTGCAAAAGTTACATAGCCAAGAGTACATCTATCCCTGTGTGTTGGC
Source organism: Volucella bombylans (assembly GCA_949129095.1). NCBI lineage: Eukaryota > Metazoa > Arthropoda > Insecta > Diptera > Syrphidae > Volucella > Volucella bombylans. The sequence goes on from OX422140.1 coordinate 105,296,551, forward strand.
GATTTTTTGAAATTGATTTAAATTTGCAACATCGAACTTGTATTAAAATTTGCCTAGAAAACGAATTTAATTGTGCACGAAGATTGGAAATGTTGGAAAAGTGTTTCGGCAACGATTCTCTAAAGAAAACGGTCGTTTACCAGTGGCACGAGCTGTTCAAAAGTGGTCGTGAGTCAATCGAAGATGATGAACGCAGTGGCAGAACATCGACATCGAAAGCCGACGAAAACATTGATGGAGTAAAAGAAATGTTGGTCAATAACCGCAAATTAACCATCAGAGATATAGCGGAGGACTTGAACATTGCCTTTGGATCCGTCCAAGACATTTTAGTTAATGATTTGGGTTTCCGTCGTGTGGCAGAAAAGTTCGTGCCAAAAGACCTCAATTTCATGCAAAAAAGAAACGGTGTTGACGTCGCAAAATGGATGATTTGCGAGGCTGAATCCGATAACACATTCATCAAAAGGATCATTACTCACGGTTTTCGTGGATTACAACGGTGTAGTGCATCATGGATTTTTTCCAGAAGGCCAAACACTAAACAAAGATTATAAAGAGTATTATTTGGGCATTATGAGCCTTTTGCGTGAAGCAATTCGCCGAAAGAGACCAGAATTGTGGGCTGAGAACTCGTGGATTTTGCACCATGATAACGCACCTTCGTACAGTGCAATCATTATTCGTAATTTTTTGACGAAGGATACAACAAACACCATCCAACAGCCACCAAATTCACCTGATTTGGCTCCATGTGACTTCTGTCTGTTCAATCGAGTTAAAAAACCACTAAGGGGAACGCGTTTCAGCAGCAGAGAGGAAGTAATGGAAAAAACGCAGGAAGCACGAATGGACATACCGAAAACCGAATATAAAAAATGTTTCGAGGATTGGATCAAGCGCTGGCATAAGTGTGTTACAGTTGATGGGGATTACTTTGAAGGGGACAATATAGATTTAGATGAATAAACTTGTATCTCTAATTTTCTGAACTTTTTGATCAAGGTGGTATAAAATACTGCTGTGCATTAAGTGTGGTGCGATGAGCCGGACATAATGAGGACGAAAAACTGTGACATATACTGCAGTAGCTACTCAAAGGAACAGAACTTAGATGTTAATGTCGTGAGCATACAAATGCAACCCAGGTACGGTTTTCTCAGGCGTCACAGCAAACCAAGGGCTGGCGCGTATCTCTTAGTCCCTTTGCGGATGAAATGGAGTCTGTATTAATCGTTGGAGATCAGTGGCAGCGATGTTACAGATGTCAAAAATTGCCGTAACTTATGTAGTGATCAACCGGCCATACGCAGGCAAACACATAAAGTAAGACAATTCTCTTGGCGTCTCTTGGCCAACGTCCACATGTACAAAGAGAGTAAGGGAATGAAAATGCATGGGTATGAACGTCCTCTTCCATTTTTTTTCTCTTTCAGCGATCATTTTCGTATGTTTGTTGTAAGTTTCCCTTTTTTTTAAATTTTAATTTTTGTGAGAGCAAATTTAAGAGACCTGCGCAGTAGACTAGCCAACTTTGTGAACAGCACTATGCAAGGGACAAGGAACTAACATTAGCTTTTCCAGGGGAAAATTTTGAGAAGAATGAGAAGCGAGTTATTGCGGAATGGAAAATCTGCTTTCTCTTCTTACCAAAAATTTTAAATAACATGACAACAAGAAACACACCAAGATCTGTAGAGATAAGCAAGGAAACTTTTATAGAACAAGATTCTGTGCCGGGGGTATGGAAAAACAGCTTCTGAAAACTGTTTAACAGCGAAAGCAACTCAAACCCCATTCAAGATATCAAAATCCTGACTTTAGTTTAATAACCTACGAACCGAACGGACAATATGACTAGCCAGTACAGCAACACGAGATGAAATGATACTTAGCATACGCCAATTTCCAATATTTTGTCGAAGAACGGAACCCCAACATCACAATCGAGGCCAAGGAAATGCTTATTGACTGAGGTGTAGATTCACTAGGTTACTTTTATTATTACGAGAAGCCTGCGTTCCAGGAAGCCAGTCTTCCATTTGGTTGCTCTTACGGAACATACTGATATTAGTGGACCGCGGGACCTTTCGAATTTACAAGCGGCAGGGTTTTATAAGCCAAATTCTCCTTTTGTTTGATCCCTCTTCTTTCTCGATGTAGCTTTTGCGACTACGTGCAAGCTTCGTCTTTTATTGGATATTTGAGGTACAGTCTTGCAAGCCATTTTTTTTATCGGAAATCTTAGGCTTGAATTTGGCGCGATATAAGATAATAGCGACATTAGATATTTACCTTTTAAGTTCTTATGTTTGTCTTATACACTAATCGCCAATCTGGCCTTAGCAAGCGCATTGCATTGTTGGATGATGTATGATAAATAGGAAGGAAAGCAGAGCGTTTTAGATATTAGCAAATTATGGAAATATCAACATAGCCTTTTTTTAAAAATCCCATGTGGATATCAACATAAGCTCAGCTGCCAAATGAAAAAAATAGACAATGTGAACGAAAATAGGAGGTCTCGTGGAATGATATTGAAGCAATACGAAGGAAAAATATGTAACAAAAGGTGTAAGCAAGTGTAACGTGAGAGGCATGCAGACAGAACGCAGATTTGCGATGACTACGTTAGGAAACACGAAAACTGCTAAACAGATCATAGCAACAAAAATCGAAGCAAAAAAAATACAAAAACTGAATCTAAATTTCGAAATGTTCCTTTTATAAAGATTTCTGCGAAGAATTCGAAGCACTATGTGATGCCTAAAGACTGGTTGAGGACCTCTGAAAGGATAAATCAGCCAGACTGGAAACACTCAGAAGCTCTGGTTGAACCTATACTTATCGGTAACCTAATCAGAACCGGCTAACATCAATTTGATATTGCTGAAGCTGCAAGTAACACAACCCCTGGTAGTTGGTATGTATCATCGGTTTTGGTGAGAGACGAGGCCATCATAAAGGGTTAATCTTCTAGAGGTACTTTTTCCAGTGAGGATTTCATGAAAGCTCACGCATGCGTCGTGTCATTTGACATTTCAGCTTGGAAATATTTAGCTCGGCGAAGCGTCTACAAATTATTCAGCTGTATTACGAAAATCAGCGTTCTACCAGGAATATGTTTCGTGCTCTTAGAGTACTTATGGTTCACAAAATCGGCCCACCGAACTCATAGTTCACTATACTATAGTGAAACCAAATTTCATTATTGAATAATACAAGACCAAATAGACCACATCTAGCATGTAGTGAAGACAACATTGCGGCGGTGGCGGAGAGTGTACGCGAGGATCGTGATGAATCGATTCGGCTTCGTTCTCAACAGTTTGCCTTGTTGTATTCAACAACTTGGCGTATTTAACGTGAGGATCTTGGTTTAGAAGCATATAAAATTCAATTTTTGTAAAATCTGAAACCGGCCGACCTTCCGAATCGCGTCCGTTTCAGTCGTTGGGCTCTAAGATCCACTGTTTTCGACCAAAAATTTTGTTCGTCGATGAGGCCCATTCCTGGCTTAATGGCTACGTCAATAAGCAAAAAAGTTGTATTTGTGGTGCGGAGTAAGTCGAAGAGGTTCAGAAACTACCATCACATCTAGACAAAACAACGGTTTGATGGAGTTTATGGGCTGGTGGAATCATCGGTCCATATTTCTCCAAAACTGAGGCCGGCTGGAAGGTAGCTATGAGTGGCGCCCATTATTATTATTATTATGGCGCCCATAGTAATGGACTATTTGCTACCTGAAATTGAAGCCAACAATCTCGACGCCAAGACGGAGCCGTTTGCAACACAGCCCGTGAAACAATGAACGATCAATTTGCCGCCTGGATCTAGATTTACAGCTCTATTCTTTTTCCTTTGGGGCTAAGTAAAGTCCAAAGTCTACGTGGATAAGCCGGCTGCGATTGAGGAATTGTTGGCCAACATTACTCGAGTCATTAGTCAAACACCACTCGTAAGCTCGAACGCGTCATCAAAAATTTGATCTGCAGAATTCACCATTTTAACCGCAATTACGGCCAACATTTGAAAGAAATAATTCTCAAAAAATAAATGTAAGCAATGGTTCTTTTGTATGATAATAAAGACCACCCAATAGAATTGAATTTTTTTTTTTTTTTTTTCGTAAAAAGTACCTCCAAAACAATTACCCTTTATATGCAGTTGCATATGGCTTCAAGGCGCTTGGTAGCGATTTTGTATAATCAATAAACGAAAAGGTATCAGATATTCGCTGTGTACTCTGAAGAGAATCTTCACTTCTAGCCTGGAATACTCGTATATGCCGAATCCCTGGGGAACACTAAAAGTTGCCTGAGCTCTCATCTAGAACTTCAGAACAATAGTCTGACTTCTTTCATGTTGAAGTGCATTGAGAGAGTGGTTGGGCTTCATGACCCTAAAACTATTTATTCAAAGTGATGTGAAAAATCCTATGAGACTGCGACTCAAAACATAGTGGGCAGAATTAAATGCCAACTCGACATAAAGTAGCATGCCCTGAGCATTTTCATGTGAAAGCATGTGTAAATGGTCAGACAACATGACTTTGATGAATCACTAGTTTTGTGTATAAGAGAATTGCTTGTGAATACGAACTGATTCCGGATGCTGATTGCAGTCAATTTGTGATAGCTGCTCTAAACAGGGGTTGGCCTTAAGCTGACGTCCTGTCTCCGATGCTGTAATGCACGTGAGGCATGCAGACTATGTTGGATCACGCCTAGCAATTAAGAGTTACTAAGCTCTTCACGAGTGACTCCAAAGCAAAAGGGCAAAAGATTTTATTCTTTCATTACGAGGACTTGCGCCTTATGGTGGCAATTATTTATTTTGTAAAGACGGGTTGATGAATCGCATCTATATCGACAATGGCCAAGATGAGCTTACAGATCCTTCTAAATACTTCCAAGCAAGTACAAGAATTCAAAAAATTTTCTCTGAAAGTAGTCGGATGTCTAAATTCACTAAATCCTGTTTGAGTCCCAGGTCACATTTGTATCGTGTGATACATATAAGAGCACCAATATACTTGATAGACAATATCCTAGCTTCCGAACTACGTTTGAACTTCTTGTTGATAGTTGATTTTCTTGTGAGCGCAACTGTAGATGGCGTAATTCTCCCAGATTTCGGCAGATCAACTGTTCCTCAATGAGAAAGACTTTCAACCGCTTTCTGGCGTCGTAAAGCTTAAGTTATATTTGCCTAGTTTATAAGTGTATTAACCATATTTGATACAAATAAGTAGCTTCAACCAATTTCTACCCCGGGACGAGGTTATGCCATTCATAGATCATAAGTCTACACTAAATGTATTGTCCTTATAATCTCGTGCTACCGTATCATTCAGACATTCTCATGTATCAAAGGTTAATAATGCACTGAAAACTACACAAGACCTTATAAATTAAATTATAAATAGACTTGGAGGTGTATGAATGCGCAGCTTACAAAACCTTTTTATTTAATCTACATTAGCGTCAAAAAACACATTACAAGTCGTTAGTTCTTATCATTCCACAAGGCCTTATCATTTGGTCGTCCCCACATAATAGTCAATTATTCCTGTTCAACCCTTCCTAACTTAATTTAGTTAATTAAAGCATTGTCTTACATAATATGGCGAGAAAAAAATAATTAATTAGCAGCCAAAGCACACAACAAGCCTGCTATACACCAGAACGCACATACATCTTATGCTCCATTGTATCCGCAATTCCCGAAAGGAAGCCATTTCCTATCCATACAAACGTACTCGTAACTCAAATGAAAATTGTAGTGGGCCTCCTACGTTCCATATGTCAATCAACTCCACCAGCCAAACGTTTGTGTACCATTGCATGCATACATCCGTCAAAAATACGTTTCAAGTTTCTCGGTTGTCAGTTCTACGTTTCGTCTATTGATGACCTCCTTCCCAGTAAATAGACAGTCAGCAATTTAAATAATACTCCTGTTAATGTTTCTGACCAACCCATCAGAAGCGGGAGGAATACTGGACCTGAATTGATCAGTCAATGTGTGTGTTTTGCATATGCAAATGATGGAGTGACTATTTACTTTGTGAAACTCCTTGTAGCTATCTCATTCCGTAGACTATTCTCATTCAATTAGACTATTTGAAGAACATGTATTGTATATAGTACCACCGAGGAGGACTACAAATAACATGAGTAAAAAAAAAACGGAAAATACAAAACAAACATCACTTAAGGAGTATGCTGATACTAGAGAGGGACTACAAGTATATAGCTATGTGACAGGCTGGATGTTGACTCTGGATCTGATATGCTTTGTGGCCGTCTTGAATAGCCAAGAGTTAATTGGTTGAGTGTCTTTGACAGGTCGAACATTAGCATACGGCCAGTCCTTTGACCGAAACTATGTAGGTACTAACATCAAGACGTCTTCTTATCCTCGTGCATACATACATATGTACATACATATATTCGCACTAATTTGTTTGTAAGTATGTTTGAATGGCTGTTTGACAATTTATTGATTTACATATTTTGTTTACCTATGTGACATGAGATACATATACGAGTATAAACGTAACAAATGTATTCCTCGGTGACGATGTTGCCAATGAACTTTTTTTTTTGCCTTCAGGCGGAATCAAGTCGCTATTGACTATATTTAAGATTAATGAGTTAAATTATGTATCCTGAAATTCATGTTCACTCTTGCAACAAGAGTTTTTTGTGGCAGCTAGAGAGGTTAGAGGTTAAGTGGAAAGTTCAGTTCGTTAGAATTTTCTATGACCTTTAAGGACGCGATATTTGGGCTTTATTTTATGCTCTTGTTATTTCAAGAAATAAGAAATAAGTCGTCATAAGATTATTTACATTTTACAAAACATTAGAAGTAATGAATACGAATAACGTTTTTAAATGCATGTACTGGAACATATCGCTCATTTAGAAAAAAAAAAAAAAAAACTGACTCAACCGTTGTGGTTGTAAGAAAATACGTTGAACACCAATATTTTCGCTGGACTGATCATTGACTTACTCTTTACCTAGATATATTGCATTTGTGTGAGATGCATAGTTCCAGCTTGTAGAATGCATATCGATATCGAAGCTTTATATTAACCCTTGAACCCTACCCATCCCGGAAGAAACACTATTACTACCCTGGGGTCTTGGAGACCCCAAACAATGTTGGACCCTACTTAAAACCCAATCCAATAAAAACTATTATTTATATTTATTAAGATCATACAAAAGTTACAATGTTAAAAAATATTAAAGTTTTGAGTCTAAGCACATTTGAATCTCTCCTCCATTTGGGGTTTGATGAGGGCCAGAGCCAAGTGTTTGAGGAAGTTTCGTCTCGTTTCTCGCTTCAAAGCCATTTTTAGAAGAACATAAGAATTAACACTCACAATATTCAAAATCCCAATAAATATAGCCAATGGCCATCGTTTGGTTCGTCTTGAAATATTGTACCGGTGACAAAGTTGGTCCATCAAATCAACACCACATTTCGACTTGTTGTAAAGATCCACCATTTCAGGTAATTGGCATTCGGCATCAGCATCAGCTTTGGTATGCATTGTTGACAGTAAAGGGACGATTTTTTTTTTGTTTGGAATTTGGGGGACAGTGGGACAGTAAAAAAAGTTCTTCAGAAAAAGCAAATTTTGCTGTGTTACTTTCGCGATCTTTGACTTTGAGTAATGAAGGTGGAATTTCTCTTTTATTTCGACGCAGCGTGCCCAAAATCGTAAATTTATTTGCAACAATTCTTTTGCCACCAGTATAGAAGTAAACCAAGTATCACAGGTCAAATTTCAGTTTGTTCCGTGGATTTTCTCTGTCAATTTCATGGTGTAATAGTGTGCAGATGAAACATTTTTGGATGTCGAATCCTTACCCAAATATAAGTAGATACGGAAGCATATTGTCACATAACATCAAAATTTTTATACCATAGCTATTTGTCTGGTTTACTGGAATGTACATTTTAAAAATGCATCTGCGTCTGAAGCCCAACAACATTTTGTCCGAAGTAAAGCAATCCTAAGGACAATAAACTTCACTTGAAACACTGGCAATATGATTGAAAATATCTCTTATTGGGGCAAGTCTATCATTTTGTTGGCGTTCCAACCTTGTAGAGCGGTCATCGAAACGCAAACAGTTTGTTAGGTAGCCCGAAAATAGCCTACACCCTTGTCAAACATTTCTTTGGTTGTCACATGTTTCATGTTGAGAACGCCAGCCAAATAGTACAAAGCAAACAAAGCTCTAATCTCTCTTACATCAGTGCCCTTTGCAAAAGAAGGACGTGTACTGTTTGTTCTTGAGGAATTACCAAATTCATCGATGTCCAAGCCCTCAAAAGCTCTGTCGTTTTTATATTTTTGCCTCTGTCTTCCAATTTCAATGTTGGTATAAGAGACAATTGTAAGCAAAATGTCATCAGTGAAAAAAGACTCCATGCTTCTTCTTCCGTCAAACTAAGGGCAACACCTCTAGACCCAGGACGGTGTAGTAAAATGTTTTTTTTCACGGTTTTACCCCTTCTTGGATGCTTAACACTCCATTTGAATCTATGTTTTCCTCTTAGTTTGGTAGGAATATCCAAAACACGTAGAAAATTATTTGAGGCGAAATTAGACAGAGCGACACCGTCATCCGAGGAAAAATCATCATCACTTGAGTCTTGTCGGAAGCCTTCGAATCCTATATCATCTTCGAGGTCACTCAAATTTTCAGTTACGATATGGCCTACCTCTTCATCTATATCGTCTTCTTCGTGTAACCATCCGGTAATTTTTTCATCCATTTCAGTTTTTTCTTGCGTTTTCAGACTATAATCGAGAAACATATCAACAATACATATGATACTAATAACACTAATACTACTAACTTGACTAATAAAAACACTGATAACACTAATAAAATATAAATGAAAAGCTAACTTAGGTAAATCAATGCAAGAATATAAATTCAGATTCTTTAAAAACTTGCATTATCATTACCCTGGGTCTATGAAACGCCGAAGTTTTAATTTCCGCGACTGAACAACTCGAAAATAAATAAATGACTGACAATTAGACGCATACTAAGATAATATGAAAATACTAGAAAATATCTAAATATAGGTTTCCAATTGCACTGGACCCCAAGGTAGGGTTTAAGGGTTAACTTAAACCACTAAATTGCTTGCAGCGAAGGGTGGGTGTTACTTACTTTTTTTCGGAACTGGGCACTCAGACATACTACATGTTAATTGTATAGGGTTACATCCAGCTGTCAAAATATTCAGTAAGATTCGCGATTTCATCATGCATCATTTTACGCTTGTCGAACGCGCGGAAATTTAAAAAAAATATTATCAAAATTCCAGCTCAGTTGTAAATATGCAACGTGAATTTAATCGTGAGGTCGGTGGTCAGCATGACTTCAGTGTGCAGACAATTCGTCACACCGTGGAAAAGTGTGAGCGTGAGTACACTCTTTGGATCTTAAGCCATCAACCAGACAGAGATTGGTGCGAAATGAAGAAAACATAGCCGCCTGGGCGCTACCAGTATCGAAGAAAACCCAGTAATGTCGATTCAGCGCCGATCAGCTGAATTGGGTATCGCCTGTCAACCGGGCTTATTTTGCGGTTGGATGTGGGCCTACATCCGTATGAGATTGTGCTAACGCAAGAATTGAAGCAGAACGTCCATAGACAACACCGTTAGTTCGCTAATTTGGAGCCTGAAATGTTGGCCGTAGTTCCGAATTTTGGCCAATAAATCATCATCCCGGACGAGGCCCATTTTTGGCCTTAGCGACTATGTCAACAAGTAAAATTGCCATTATTGGAACGAAAATAATCCAACGCATCCACAAAGATTGATTGTTTGGTGCGTTTTATGGCATGGCGGCATCATCGGGCCATATTCCTTTCAAAATGAGGAAGGAGACACAGTCACTGTCAATGGTGTAGAACGATGCTAACCGACTTTTTGTGCTCTACAACATCTATATATCAGAGCTGTGGTTCTAACAAGATGGGGCTACATGCCATCTAAGAGAAGTTGTGTAGGAGAAATTTGGCGACTGGGTTACCTCGCGTCGGGCGTTCATCAATTGGCCGCCACGAACATGCGATTTGACAACACTCGATTATTTTCTCTGGAGCTATGATAAGACCTTAGTCTACGCTAAGAAGCTAACCACTTTAGACGAGCTCGAGGCCAACATTTGACATGCTATAGCCGGAATAACGTCGCCCATATTGGACCGAGTCATCAAAAATTGAACCGACCGCTTGAAGCACTGCCAACGAAGTCGAGGCGGCCATTTGAATGATGTGCTATTCCACACACAATGGTATGAACGTAGCTTCAAAATAAAGATGTGGAGAATCAATTTTATATTTCACACCGTTGTTGTTTTATTTATTTTCTTTTCCTATCGTTCTTATCTGGTCAGCCTTTACTATATATATATTCTTTTTACTTGCCAACGAAACGAATTCCATTAAATTGCAGAGAACCGATTCTTTCAACGTAGCGATGGTGGAGGATGGGTGTGGCATATGTTAGAAGATACAACAGCATAAAGAGGGCACATCTATGAACTTATTTCATAAGATGGTTCCTAGCTGTACTTATCTTCATGAGAAGGAAATAGAAATAGATACCCAAGTAATAATATTCATTTCTCTGCTTCCTCGCTGATGTATGTGTTTTTGTTTATATACCCCTCATGGGGCATAGTGCGCTCGCCACAACACCCATGTGTTTACTTTCTGAGTTCTTTAGTGCACTTAAACTCCCTCTAGCTTAACCATAGTGTTCGTGGTGTCTCCTAACTTTCTTCATCATGTTTGCCTTGTTCAACCCACTCGTCTGCCTAATTGGGTAAGTATTTCGGGATGGAACTGTCTCCGCCCCAAAGGTGAGACTGGTGTCAGAAGTGCTCTCCATCATAACAGCATTTTCCACAACATATTTTATTTTATTTATTTATTTATTTAATTGTGATTGCTTAAAGACAGTAAGATACAATATCTTAATTTTGCTCAAAGCTTATTTTACGAGAGAGAGCTAATGTAAGATTTTAACAATGGTTTCAATTTTATGAATTAATTGATATACGAGTACATAAAATAAACCTTCAATTAGAAATTAAATTAATAAATTTACTAGAAAATGCTTTATTAATATCGTTTTAAAGCTTGTTGCGTTCTGTGCTTCTTTAATGGAACGCGGTAGAGAATTCCACTGGCAGACGGCATTGACAAAAAATTGACGCTCGGATGTTAACCACGAAAAACGAGGATGAATTAATTGACGGGACCTACTCGAGGATGATTCTAATTCTTTCAAAATTGTCGTGCTGGCAAAATATCGGAAAGCAGTGTTACACTTCAAAGTTGAAAATAAAATTCCAAAGGCATAACAAGCAAACGATTAGCAAAACCAGACAATCTATCATATCTTCGTATCCCAAAGACATAGCGTACAGTGCTGTTAAACGCCACATTGAGCTTTCATTTACTTACATGGTTGCTCCTACAAAAAAGTTCACACCCGTAAATTAAGATCGGTAATACCAATGTCTTAGCAAGTAACATTCGTGTTTTAACTGGTGTAAATGACTGACTTACCCACAATGTATGCAGTACGCCATATACTTTACCGAAGAGAGCATTAATGTGGTTATCCCAAGTTAGACACTGATTGAAAATCACCCCAAGATTTTTTGCAGTTTCAACATATTCGATCGGAGCGTCGCTCAACACGATCGAAGGAAAATAAGAGAGATCCATACTTTTTCTTGATACTACCAGACATTTCGACTTTTTTGGGTTTAAAATAAGTCCATTTAACTGGGGCCAATGTAATATCATCTCTGAGTCTTCATTTACTCAAGAAACGCCATTCTCAATAAGACTGAGAGGGCAGGTTAGTTACACGCCATCTGCATACATGTGAGATGAACAGTTCTCTAATGTAAATCGAAAACAATAGTGGCCCTAGAAGCTTGAGGGACGCCGGTAACGCTTAGAAGAAAGTCGGATAATTTACCACCAACCTGCACTGCTTGACGGTTTTGGTATTTGATCGCATTTGTATCGAAAAACGAAAGGAGAAATGGACGTACGAATAAGTACACCAGAATTATCTCGGACAACAACATCAACGACGCGCTGACTCCATCCTATAATAATAAGATAAGTATAACATCGATGGATCACGACAAAGGAACGAGCAGACAAGTATCACTAGCTTCGAAAACGCTGTTAGTGTAATTCAGATTTTCAATGGCAAACAAGACGTAAAAATGTGGATCGAAGAATTTGAATCAGCGGCACTTACGATGTATTGGGATGACATTTGGAAAATATTGTTCGCTGACTGCTGACATGAGTAGCAAAATTAGTAATTACAGATCGGCAACCGACAACCACGTGGTTTCAAGTAAAGCTACGTCTGCTCGAAGAATTTGGACAAGTCACCTCTGCTGCTGATGTGCACAAGAAACTCTGTGGTACGAAGCATAGGCAGGAGGAATCAGTAGTGGAGTACACTTAAGCGATGTGGGAACTAGGTGCAAGAGGAAACGTAGATGATCGCTCGTTAATTCAATATACCATCGAGGAGATCGCCTATTCCCAGTTCAACAAATTCATGCTGTACGATGGCTGACTTCAAAACGAAGCTTTTGGTCTACGAACGTTTGCGTGATGCATTTAGGGCGCAATATTCTAATATCAACCCAAAAAAAAAAAACCTTGCTACAATTTCGAAACAACAAGCTAAAAAATAAGGCATTCAAATTTAAAAGCAATGGTCTAAAATTTTTCAGCTGTAAGGGCTTTAGTCATATTTTAGCTGCTTTCCCGAAACAGTTGCTTCTTTGGGCTAAGAAGGCAATTGACTAGCAAAGTCCTCACTCGAACAACAAAAGTTACCTTATATATGATTCTAATAACTCCAGTCCCGCGCTACGGCACAGAGGCATGGACTTTATCAAAAATGGATGAAGGTGCTCTTGGGTGCTTTAAGAGGAAAATTCTTCGGGTGATTTTCGTCCCGTCTGCATAGACGGTGAGAACGAACTGTACGGGCTGTACGGTGACATCGACTTAGCCAGAAGAATGAGAATCCAACTCCGATCCGAAAAGTATTCGAATCCGCCCCCGAGGGACAGCGCAAAAGTTGCAGAGAGCGACTCATGTGGCGGACGCATGTGGAAGGGGATCTCTGCTAACTTAGCGTGCGAAACTTGGGGCAGCTAGCTAAAGATGCAGTTGGCTGGAAACGCTTTTTGGTTGAGGCCCAAGTCCACCACGAAGTAGCACCACCTTAAGTAAGTAACCACGAAACAAAGGAACGAGTCTAGAATGATGAACGTAGTTCGAGCAGACATAGGTAAGTTGGAAGTCAAAGCTGTGCTTGTCAACGGAATTGAAGTTGAGGCGCCAAATGTGAAGTATAGTGCAGAATCGTATCATCATTCCTGACTCAGGATAATCAACCGCTGCAAGGTCTGTCAAAAATGGACGAGTTTGCCAGGCATGCTAAAGCTAGACATTGCACTGTATACCCGTACATACATATGTTGTTCTTCTCTATAGATGCTACCATATGTGGCTTTAAAATACTTGCTGTGTATTGACTTGTAACTATTGGGTTTTTTTCAAAGATCTGCCAAAGTGTGAATATCAGTGTGAAGCCACACTAATAGAAACCAAACAGGTTGTTGACGAATGTCTTCAGGAATTCAGACAATACGGCAGATATTATTTTGTAAGCGATGTTAAGAAGGTTGCATTCATCGGGTATAATTTCATGCGACCATATTTTACAGATGGATTGATGTACGTTCCTTCCGTCCTATGTGTTCGCTCTAGAGACTTTGTTGTTCTTAAGATTAGATATGGCTATCTTCAGTTTATCCAGGTAAGTCTAGTGGACGAAATTAATGGTCTACATCTTCCAGATTGAAAGATTCATTCTACCTGACAGCGGTATTTTGGTAGTCATCAATCTACAGAAATGCTCTTTCCAAATCCTCGCCATCGACTGCAATTCTACCCCGATGCTCCCTTGTTCATCTCTACAGCCTTTGGTTCGGGGTTTGTATCTGTGGCATGTTTTTTTTACCTTTTGGTAGAACTTGCTCAACCGCGCGCAAGTTCTAGTTTTTTCTCCTGAGAAGCCAGTTTTCAACTTTCCCCTTCAGCTCCAGTCATTGCTTAGAATCTGTGAGGCGGCATCTGTGATGGCTTTTTGGCAATGGTGCCACTGGTCTTCGATCGGAAAAGGATTTAGCGTTCTCTTGCGATTGTGGCCGTCCTCACAGTATTAGCTGGTTTTTGCGATGTTCGGGATATCCGCAACCGTACCTTGGCTACAATAAGTTAATGATCCTATGTTGGCCCACTCAGAATGTTCAGATATCCGTAATACTGAAGGAACTCGCGTCGATCGTAATGGGGTCATTGATTGATCAGGAACTCTCCACTTCCCCTGTGAGTACTTAGATGTGGCAACCGCGTTCTAGATACGAAAATGTTTCGCCCTGTCCATTAGCCTGAATCCATTACCGGAGTTACCTACAGGCTATACCATCCGACAGTACTACCAAAGATGACACCTCTCTTCCTAGCTTTGCATTAAAACCGCCGAGGATAATTTTAATGTCATAACTATGCACTGCTCGTAAATCTTGTTCAAGAGCTCGTATAAGTTATCTTTGATGTCGTCATTTTCTCCTCTGTGGGGTGTGCGCGCATATAAAGCTAATGTGTGCAAATTTGGCCTTAATACTGACTGTTACGAGGCGCCGGTTTACATACCGGAAACTCAAGGCTTCTTGCCTAAGTCTGCCTCTAAAAAAAAATCCGCATCCAGATTCCCGCCAATACTAATCGCCGTAGTAGATGTCAAAGTTTTTCATCTTCTTTTATTCCAGCCCATCCCATCGCATTTCTTAGATGGCGGCAATATCTACTTTGTAGTAGTCCTGGGCCTCCGCTAGTTGTTTGGCTGCACTTGACCTATTAATGGCTCTAACATTCTATGTGCAGATCCGAAGTTCATTGTCCTTTTTCGCTTGCAGGGCTTTTGAACAATAGATCCGTCCGTATCCGAAGCTTATTGTTGCTTCGCGACTTGGTTTATTTTTACCATGGCCGGGTAGTTACCTCTAGAACGAGGGGACGGTTAGATCGAAGACAGTAACCCGTTCGGGAATGTGGGCCATGCCGTTGGTCCATTAAGGACTCACCCGCAACCATCTCTTTTCCAAAACTCTGACTTAGTCTCGGAAATTTTCACCGGATTGAGCTCCAAAAAAGTCGGTATAGTCCGAATAAGATCTTATTTGTTAATTTAACTTCAACACTGTTATAAGTTTGGCAAGTCGAGTCCGGAAGGTCGTCGTCCAGTACCCGATGATTACCAATTAGGGGTCAAATAATCACAATTGATGTGTAGAAATAATTACCATACTGGGCATCGCCAAGCTCACACCTCTCACTATTCCTACAGCACTAAATCACCAGAGAGACGTCTTTAAGTAGGATAACTAATGAATGTAAAATAAAATAGAAAAAGGCAACATTATAACTATTGGCCCTGTTTTTGGACTTTCAGAAGGCCTTTGAAACAACAGATAAATTCATTTTAACACAAAAACTTTATAAATATAATATATTCGATATATATAAAATATATTCGAGGAATAAAACTCGATTAGTTTGTAAGTCACCTGTCAAAGAGAATAGAACGAGTTAGGATAAATGAAATGGTCTCAAACCCACAAAAAAATAGCTATTGGTGTCCCATAAGGGTCAGTATGTATAACCGATGGATAACTAAGGTAGTCTCTAGTTATAAGCTTTCTGCTTTGGTAAAGGAAGCCCGACTAGCTATTCCCTTTAAAGATCTAACGTCATGGATTTACAAACTAAAAGCAATACGAAAGAATTCGACCATGGAAGCTTACTCTCACTGACAAAAGATTTCAGAAACAGACCGCTGTCTTGCTGTACACCATAAAAATATCAATGTTTCACATATGATGTCATATTGGAGTATCGCTTTAAAGCAGCCCTTGGAAAAAGTAAATGTGGCTTACAACTTTCCGAATGAGGGTAATTAAATAAGCGGCTCTTGGTCTTATCATAATCTTAATCTGGAAGTGTTCATAGAATTCTTGTCAGACCAAGTTGTTGTATGTCCGCGACATATATCAATGTTTTTGACTTTCTGCTGATATTGATCTGACCCCTTTGTCCACAAAAAAAGGGATGTCTCCTTTGTTTCAAGATGTCAATTTTATTTTACGAGACCTGTAACTATCTGGCAACCTCTTAAATTGGACAAAGGGTATAACGAAGCTACACACAAGAATGGGCAGAATAGTTTCGGACTAATAAACAGAATCCACGCACTCCCAGCTTAATAGAGTCAGGTTAGGAAATGGGCTATTTTTGGAAGATCACAATATAAAAATCTACTAAATGGGTTGTCCAAAATTGTTCGCGTTACCGTACCCTAGATGTGTTAATCCCTATGGAGGAGTGCCCATATGCTCGTTTTAGTACTACCCCAGAGCACCTGGTACAATACGCTTGTCTAAATTGACATTCATTTATACATACTCATCCCAGCTCTCTATGTGTGCCAGAATTTGTATCTTAAAGAAAGTCTCACAAATGTATGCCTTATCATAATAAAACACACACGCTTCAGTCATTCCGTAGTCGAATCAATCTTTGCTTTTATGATCTTTCCAACAACAAAGTGTATGTGGTACGCCCACACTACGTAGTACCACGTCCAATGTTAACAGGCAAGGCACCATGCGTTGCTTTATTATTCCATCACAAAATGACACATCCATCCAGGAAATCTATCTGATCCCGAACGTTAAAACAACAGACTACGAGTACTCCAACGTCGGTTTGCATTGTAATATTACTCCACTACTTGGGAGCGACAGTCATAGTGTTGACAAGCAAATTCTGTCCTACGACATCTACTTAACCACTCCATCTATACCACTGACATCTGTATCCTCATTCGTTTCCGCCTTCTCTTCACGCCATGGAAGAAAGATGTGTGTCATCATTACAGGACTTCACACACTTGACCTCAAGAGGAAGAGTACATATACTCGTACATATGATAGTATAATACGTCGAAGCACACAGACAGAAAGTACTTTTCATGTTTTACTTACGTCTTTAGTTTGGTTGTTGTCCAGGATCACAAGCACTCTCCCAGGTCCTGACCAATTTCGAATCTGAAAAATAGGAATGTCATCCATTTTCGACTGCACTGTTTGAAAGTAGAAACACGGAAAACAAAGAAGGGCACGATAAATTGAAGGAAAACGTGAGCTCAAAACATTCAACCGAGTAGGGATAGTGATGAATTAGGAAACAGCAACGTTATGATAAATACAGGAGAGAGCCAGGCACCACAAGGATATGGTTCTGGTAGTTCGTTTTTTTGTTTTGTTAGTATGGTAGTGGTCATGGTATTCGTTTTGCTTCAGAGGCCACCAGTAATGGAATCCCATTTCATGGAGCGCGCATGAGTTGGACTTTTTTAGAGGGAAGGTGAGAAGACCTTTTTTACGAGCAGGACATTTTGCAAAGTTTATGTGTGAAAATGTGGCCGATGGTGAGCAGAGGTGTCTGTAGAGATGCTTCTGCTTACAATGATGACGGCCAATGGTGGTAATGAGTTTTTCAAGGTTTCGCCAGCTGGAGATGATTACTTTTTGATTTCAGCCGGTCGTAAACGTTAATGACCAAGTGCGGGAATGTTTTATTAATGGAGTTTATCTGTAAGTAGCACAGACTAAGAGTATGTGTGTATAGGAGTACTTGTGCAAACATCCTCTGCCACCACTTCATCACACAGTTATCGAGCGGTGCCACTCTAGAAATCGGTAATTAGAATGAAAATTTAATTTATCCCCACAGTGTGGATAAGGTTTTGTTGGTCCTTTGGATTGTGCGTTGGCCAGTGTGACATTTTTTCCGTGACATATGAGACAGCGTCCACATGCAGGGCTTAGAGGTTGGTGAGGACTTTTTCTCAATTAAACTTGGCAAGTGTGGGTCATTTTGATAGCCACCTACTCGCAATCTCTAGATAATTCAAGCAGCTTGAGGCCATCAATTGTAGAACAAACACGTCTTTCGACGAAAGACTTGTGTCGAATTAATGAGATATTGTCCTTCTGAAACAAGAGCCAGGTGCCCTTTGAACTTTCAACTACCGTCGTTGAAAATTGGTATGAGTTGCCGACACAATTACATACATACAATACATATATGTGAAGTTTGACTTATATCCACTTGACCAATTCTTCCAGGATATATGTTACACTTAAGATTCTTAAGTGATTTTCCACTCCTTGTAATTTTCGTATATGTCGTTGAACTTATTAGAGTTTAGGGCCTTTAGATGACAATGATCGACCCATATCTATCGTCACGTGTTTATGAAGCGGCATTGTACGAGTATCACGCTAGTATTTGCTTTACAGCTGCCAGAAATCCTTCCATGTTTCGAATATTTTAAAGTGTTTGTGGTAGGAGTTGATGCAACATTTGTTGTATAATATTAGGATATCTTAATGTAAACTTAGTAGTTCTACCATATGAAGAAAGCAGATCGGGCCTCACCGCACCAAAGATGGGGTAGAGGAATAAGTAGGGATTGCCTCTAGGCATGGTTTGTCTATGGGCGCTAGGATTTGGAGAAAGTTTGAGTGATCGAGAAAGCAATCGCCAAATATTACAGTGGTCTCTTTGGTGGTTCTACTTGGCTCCGTTATGCTTGTGATATTCGACAATTTCAATGGGAATGTTGGCAACAAACCACCAGAGAAGCTGCTTGTAAAGTGATTGGTTTTAAGTGGTTGCCAAAAAGAAACCTTTAGTTCGACAATGAATGTAGGCAGGTGCATGCAGCCAAAAAAGAAGAATATAAAGCTGCGGTGCATCAGAAAAGGGAAGAAAGCAGGATTCTCGGAAAGAAATATAAATAACACGACAGGCATTCGAAAAATTGGAGAGATGTTACTGCGGAGATGACATTCGAAAGCCTCTCAGAGAATCAACGAGCATGCTAGGGCTAAAAAGCCAGAATGAAAGCCTGCAAAGACAACTAGTAGTAGAGTACTCGTAGTAGTCGGTGCTGAGAATATACTGTAGAAAGACTTCTGCAGACTGTGTAACGATGATGATGATCACCAGAATAATGGTCACAGAAAATTCTGTCTCCCTGACCCAGATGAAGTTGAAGAAATAATGCCGAAGCTTAAGTCTAATAAAGCTGCTGGCACAGATGGACTGTTTTTTAAGCTTTCTATAGCAGATGTATATGACGTGGTTGAGCTCCAGCGCGAATTCAGGCTAGGATTCTTAGGACCCACCCTATTTGTTCAGCATCCAACCAATTGATGATACACTTAATTACTAGCGCAGTAATACACTAGCGCAGATTTTGGAAAATGCTCGGGAATTATGTACATACCGACCCTCGTGAAAAACTCACTGGACAAAGAAAGAGACAAGATCTTTTTAAGTCCACACAATTACTAGCGTACGTGGATGACATTGGTATGATTGGCTCAACGCAGAGAGCCGTGAATGAAGCTTTCATGAGTATTGAGGTTGAAACGCGTAAAATGGGTCTGATGATAAAAAAGGGCAAAACAATGTGCATGGTGTCCTCAGAAAACGAAGCACACCACCGACAGCAAAACATCACCATTAGCAACGACATCAGCGCAGGAATCACACTCTTACAAATCGATGTTCTTTGGGCTCAGGTTTCAACTGAGTAACATAACTCTCTCTCGTAAGAACAAACTGGCTTTTTATAAGACTCTTACTATTCCGGTCCTGTTGTATGGCGCAGAGGCCTTGTCGAAAGTGTAAAGGAAGCACATGGTTGTTTCGGGAGAAAGATACTGCGTTTGATTCTCGGTTCGGTTTGTGTTGACGGGCAATGGAGGAGAACGAACTATGCGGACTGTAATGCGTCACCGGTCCAATGAGGCATCTACGGATCCAACGTCTGAGATAGCTAAGCCAAGCTAAATGCATGGAACCCGCAGCTCCGGCCAAAGGAGTTTTAACTCCGAGAGACGACCCAGTAGAGCACAATGGAATGAAAGGTGGTTCACGCAAGTGTTAGGAGAACTCAACCAACTTGAAATGTGGCATCAGAGGCAGCTGTCGAGATACCGTGTTAGCTGAAGTAACTTGTTGGTTGAGTCTGCCACATAAATATGTAAAGTACGCTTGTAAGCATATACAACTCTACTCTGTAAACATCACTATTCAACTAACACTGCAAAAAATCTGATATCACTGTCACCCAAAAAGGATAAGAAACTTAGAAATATACTACAGAGAGCAGAGAATCAGATTATTTTATCTAATGTTTCAGTTTGGAAGTCAAGTTTTCATAAGACGAAGAAGTGGGCTTCGGTAATGTGAACAACAATTTGAGGCTCGATATCGAATCTTAGCATCATTCGCCTGATTTTGAGGACGAATGACACTTTTATTTTCGATAAGTATAAGTATAGTTGAGTCACTCTCCTTTATATTATGTACAAGATCCTATGAACCTTTCTATGTGAATGCTTAAAAACTTGTACTAACAATTTGATGGGTTCGTATCAGTTTGGATTTAGACCAATTTTAGCAAAGCCTTCGATAAAATCTCTCATCGGTTAATCATCTTTAAATTGTCTGCCCTCGGATTTGAACCCATACTGTTGAAATGGATATCCTCTTACCTCAAAAACCGTTTTTACAGTGTTCGTTTTAGGTCAGCCCACTCCGCTCCATTTTTGGCCACCTCTGTAGTTCCACAAGGCAGCCATATCGGTCCCCTTCTTTTTATATTAACCATAAATGATCTCGATATGATCATTAAACACTCGTCTGTCTCCTTTTACGCCGACGATACCAAATTTTTCAAAACCATTTCCTCTCCCCATAACTCTTTCCTCCTTCAACAAGATCTTGATAGTTTTTCGATCTGGTGCCTCAAAAATTCTTTGGAACTTAACATCGCCAAATGCCAATCCATCAAATTCTCACATAAGCGGAACCAATCTCCTCCCCGACTCTATCTTCTCCATAACCAACCTATCTCCTCCGTACAATCTCTTCGTGACCTCGGCATTTTGTGTGATAGCGAGCTCAACTTCCGTTTACATATGGATGAGATCATCCTCAAAGCCAACTCTGCACTAGGTTTTGTAAAACGGTGGTCCAAAGAATTCACCAACCCATACGTGACCAGGTCCCTCTATATTACCTTCGTTCGCCCCCTCCTAGAGTACGCCAGTCAAGTATGGTCTCCATATCATCGTGTTCATGTCTCGAGAGTTGAAGGCATTCAGCGCCGTTTTCTTCGATTTGCTCTCCGAGGTATGCCCTGGGACGATCCTTTTAATCTGCCCCCCTATCAAAACCGTCTCAACCTTATCAACTTAAACACCCTTGAAGATCGCAGAGATGCAGCAGACTTTCTCTTCATTCATCGACTCCTTTCAGGTCACGTTGAATGCGCGTCCCTTCACAACTCCATTTTCCTCAACACTAACCCTCGTAATCTACGTACCCCTCGACTCTTCTGTCTACCAACCCACCACACCTTCTATGGCGCGAACGAACCAATCTCCCGTATGCTACGTCAAATCAACTCAAACCCTACCGTCTTTGACACCACTCCCTACCTCAAATCCGTTCTCCTGCACCACTCCAACCAACCTTAGATTTAAGTTTTAGTTTAAGTTTAATTTGTAAGCTATAGCTTGTATTAAGCCGAATAAATGGGGGCGTTCGCCCCCACCAAAATTAAGTGTATCATCAATTGGTTGGATGCTGAACAAATAGGGTGGGTCCTAAGAGGTGTCAATTTGGCGATGTTCACTGTTGTAATTCTTTCCTATACATCAATTCCGCTTATTTTACCTACAAGTGGTAACCATGTGGTACTGATCGATGCCCATCCCGACTTGACTAGCCAAACTTATAAGCGCGAGCGCTGACCAGCAGAAAGAAATAGCAGCACTATTAACGAGACAGCAGATGAATTCCCCAAATGGAATCAACGGTGAAGTTAAATTCCGGAATAAAACAAATAAGATCTTATCCGGGCTACTCCCACATATTTGGAGCTCAGGCCAGTGAGAATTTCTGATACTAAGTCGGAAATCTAGGAAAAGAGAGGGTTGCGGGTGAGCGCTCACATTCCCGAGCGGGTTACCGACTTCGTTCGAACTGATGTTTCGTCATAGGGACATCTACAATAGAATTGACCCTACAGGTTGGAGTTGTGCCGCAGACTTAACTGCCCGGCCATGGTGAAAATAAACAAAGTTACGAAGAAACATAAAGCCCCGGATGCGGACAGATCTATTCTTAACAACACCTGCAAACGAAACAAGGGCAACAAACTTCGGATCTTTACGTGGAATGTTAGGACCCTTTAGAGGTCACGTGCAGCCGAACAACCAGCACAGCTGCAAAGCAGATGAAACCGACAAAAATAGAATGAAAAACTGCGATATTTAACATACTATAGAGATTGTTATCGAAGGACAGAAAAAGCAGCGCCTATTTGGATGCGGATTTCTTGTTAGAGGCAGGCTTAGACAAAAGTCTTGTATTTCCGGCATGTGAACGTCCGTCTCGTAACAATCCGTATTAAAGCTACATTTGCAAATATTAGCTTTATACGCGCGCAGGCGCTCACAGAGAATAAAGATGGCAACACGAATGGTAGTTTCTACGAGCTCTTGTACAAGCCTACGAGCAGTGCCTTAGCTATGACATTGAAATTGTCTTCGTCGATTTTAGTGCAAAGCGAGGAAAGGAGGACATTTTTGGTAGTACACCACCTCCGATAACGGATTCAGGATTCTGCATAGAAACACTGGAGCTGAAGGGGAAATTTGAACACTGGCCTCTCAAGAGGAAAAAGAAGGAGCTTGGGAAGCGAGCGCTCTAGGAAATTGAGAAATTTTAATCGAGGAATAAGATTTGGAAGTTTTACCAAAAGGTAAAAAATACATGCCACGGATATAAACCCCGAACCAAAGTCTCTAGATATGAACAAGGGAACATCATGGTAGGGTTGCAGTCGATGTTGAGGATTTGGATAGAGCATTTCTGAAGACTGTATAACAGCGATAAAGAAACAAATACCGCTGTCAGGTAGAATAAACCTTTCGACTTGGGCGATGTAGACCAGCAATTTCGTCCACTCTATCTGAATGAAGTG
Source organism: Volucella bombylans (assembly GCA_949129095.1). NCBI lineage: Eukaryota > Metazoa > Arthropoda > Insecta > Diptera > Syrphidae > Volucella > Volucella bombylans. The sequence continues at coordinate 105,319,853 of OX422140.1, forward strand.
AAGATAACCATATCTAAGCTTAAGAACAACAAAGGTGCTGTAGCAAACCGCCTGACTGCCGAGCTGTTCAAAGCGGCAGACGATACTTGGTAAGGAACATACACGAACTCATCTGTTATTATGCCGACTACACAGGCATCAGTCTTCTTAACATCGCGTACAAGATTATCTCTGCCGTATTATGTGAATGCCTGAAACCGTTCGCCAACAATTTTATTCGTTCATATCAGAGTTCCTTTAGGCCAGGAAAGTCCACCATTGACCACCATTCACACTAGATCACTAGATCTTGGAAAAAACGGATGAACTCAAAATCGATGAATAGGTGCTGTGTATTACAACATCTATAGAGACGAGTTATACAGAGCAAATTTGTCCGTTTTTGCAGGATGACGATGAAGAATGCACGCTGCTCCATCATGGTCCGTAAGGAATTCAAAGGATGTACATAAGGCGATGCGTTGATAATCGGTTCCCTTAACGTCATTGTTAAAAATCATAATCGACAGATATAATTTTGAGTAGTTAAGGACTTTGTCTTTTGTACGGGCTGAAGAGCGATATCGCTTAACCAGAAAAGTAAAGGTCCACCGACTGCGGTGGCTGGGTCATATAGAGCGGATGAACACCAATGCTCCAGTCCGAAAAATCTTCGAATTCGGCCCTTAGTACAGGAAAACCGCAACCAAGGACACCCAGGAATTTCTCATCATCAGAACAGTCTTTTCAACTGACTACATTCACATTATGAGAAGAACATGCAATCGCTGTTCCGTGGACTAATAACGCAGAAAACACTGACCCCTATAGTCACATTTCTACAGTACAGTGCGAACGCCTGAAATTTACCAAAAGCTGAGAAAAATGCCCTTGATTGTTCCAGTAAAAAAGAGTGGTTTGAGTTGAGTTGATTAGTAGTAATTGTCGGTCCCGTCCGCAAAAACCGGATTTTAGAAGGACCAAAATTCATGAGCTTATATCGGTAAGATATGTTGAGAGAACCAACGCTCGTTTGGATAGAATCTATTTTCGTTGGTCCTTCCATCAATTGCGAATTTTCACCAAGCGCAATGTACTCGATTGGTACTTTGCGACACGACTGCCAAGGGGGACCAGCCCTTCTACCTACCTAAATGGATTCCATTACATAATGTACTTCCGATTGAAGCTGACTTACTGTGTTACTAATTTTCTGCTACTTCCTTCGTCATAAAGAATGACCATAGGCTTCTTTTTCATTTGATGACGTACACGGATAAAAAGAAATGTGTTTTAGGGTATCTGCAGCTTTTTTTACGTCCCGTTTATTCTGCAATTATTTTACTCAGTTTCAGTTTTCAATGCATTTTATTTTCTTAACCACTAACTCTCACAAATTAACAAAAAATGCTTAAATGCTAGCTTACAATTACTTAACAATCTTATACTAACTTACTGGCCCCACACGTTGTAGTTGTAGTTGAGTCGCCTGTCCCCAGTTGTCTGAGCGACATGGAAGATTAACGGGACCGCTGATCTATCCGGGATCAACCCTATCTGATCAAGGTAGAGGAATATAGATATCAGGTTATTCGTCGAGGTAATTGCTCTTGCAATGTGCCTTCGAGTCAGCTTAATTACGAAGTTGTCCACTAGTATCAGGTTCCTGTTGTAAAGGACCTCGCTAGGATAAAATTTTTTGTACTCCGAATCTGGTGTCCTGTACAAGCGAAGGCAAGCCCTCTCAAACACACGAATCTTTTCCATTAAGCTTGCTCCTACATTGAACCACACGGGACAACCAAATACCAGCATGGGCCTGATAAGTGCCATGTAGCAGATTACCTTTACCCTCGCATCGAGTTGGCTGCTATAAAATAGTCTCTTTGTAAGGGCAAAAGAGGCTTTAGCTCTGGCCAGAGCAGCATCTACATTTTTGTTAAAATGCAGAAACTGATCTAGCCAGATCCCAAGGTATCTGACTATATTTCGACAGGCAAGAGGCCGCCCGTGTTGTCCAATGATCGGGAACTTTCGCCAGTTTTTTCTGGTATCCCTAGATTCTCCAGACAACGGCATCCCAAAGAGAATGGTTTCCGACTTCTGAAAGTTGATTTTAAACTTCCAGTCATCGCAAAATCGTCTTATCTTATCGAAGTCACTCTGCAAGAGAGTATTAATAACCTCAATTTTTGGACCTGTTCTGTACGCTACCAAATCGTCTGCGTACGCAATAGTATGGGGAAGTGAACCTATCAAATCGCTTGTATAAATATTAAATAAGATCGGCGAATTGCCGCGCCTTGCTGAAGAACATTTTTAATTTGAAATATTCCAATAGAAGTCACATCACCATTTTTCACGATGAACTGTCTATTGGTTAGCATATTATAAAGAATCTACAAGAGTAGTTTACTGATCCCCAAACGAGTCAGCTTATAGAAAAGACCCTCTAACCATACGGTGTCGAAGGCCTTCTCCAAGTCAACAAGGCAGGCACCAGTACATTGTTTTTTGCCTCTATTCCATTGGATATCGGACACCAGTTTAGACGCGGCATGTGAGATATCATGTCCCGCCTTAAAACCGAATTGATTATCCGGAACTATATGTTTGTCCTCAACCCACCTAGACAGAGCTCTATTGATTACTTTTTCAAAAACCTCGAGATTCGCCGGATTGGATATATCCTTTCCCTTTTTGGGGATAGGTTGAACCACCGCCGTTTTCCAATGCGCTGGATAATGTGCATTATTCATTGCATTATTAAACAGGGTGGTGTAAATGTCCACCGCTTCTAGAGGAGGATGTCGAAGCACGATGTTCGGAATACCATCGGTCCCCACTGATTTCTTAACTCTGATTGTGTCGAAGATCTCATGGAGTCCTTCCTTCGAAATGAATGGGGGTAGGTCACATTCTCTGGCAAAGACATTATTTGCCATATTTTCGTCGCTAAACCGGGTGAAACCAGAGCCTTCGGATCGCCAATTCTCTGTTTCATTTCGAATGTAGCAGTTGTACACCAAGACGCGATTGTCCAGGTCATAATTAGGGCCAATGATATCAATGGCCTTGTGTACTTCCTGGAAAGTCGCCCCTATGGTCTCAACCTTCTCCTGTGGATCCTCGATCACAAAGAAGTCGTCATCATCAGCGGCCTCATTGGCATCAATACCTGCTATTGTCAGTAACCGTTTGTCGTCTGTTGTCCGGACTATTTTAAGACATTGAAGGTCGTTTTGATTTTTTCTCAGAAATAGTTTATTTATTTGCGGAAACATATTCGGGTTGCTGGTGTTTATAGCTCGAACCTTGTTGTTCAAACATACAGAAAGTCTGTAATTTTCTTTTATTAGCGTTTGAATATTTTTCATCGACGACTTCAGTGGCCGTGGTGTAGTGGTAGTAGCAAACGCTTCTCACTCAGAGGGTCCAGGTTCGAATCCTGCCCATGGCAAAATCAGTTTTTCATTGTATAATTGGAACTCAGACAAAAAAATTCTGCGTGTGAAGGCATAACACTGACACGTAGATTTGGCTGTTATAAGAGTTTCAAGCAATGAAAAAAATACTGGGAATTATATCTGGAATCACTCTGAGTGAAGAAAAAACTCTCCGTCCTATTCGGACTCCCACCCCTGGAGAGCAAACATAGAAACCAAACACACCTGAGTTTCAAACCACTACAAAAACAATTTTCCTTTCTCCTCCTTCTATCTTTCCGCCCGCGCCGTGGCAACAGTAAAAGGGTATCAACCCCTTAGGCGCGCGTAAATTATAAAAAAAAAAAAAAAAGTGTCTTAATCTCCGGGTCTTGTCGGTCAGTTAACTGTCTGTACAAGTTTTTGAGTCTTGACAGAAGTCTACTTTTCTGTCGGTGCAGTGCGTCAATAGTAGGATTGCGGAACAGGTCTTCGTTAGTTGTACGTCGATACCGCGGTATTGTAGTGTCCATAGTTTGTCCTCCTTTGACAAATTCCTATTGGACGGTGGGTGGAGCGTGTTCGAGGAGAGCGCTCTTGTCAAGGTTGCGGAGAAGCGTGTCCATCCGGTCCTACTGTAGTTGTAAGAATATCTTTGGACAAACTCCTCCAATTCTGCAATTTCGTTGGGAACTGTAATTTCGGTGCTAAAACCGCAATGGTCACTGTCATACACGAATGTGCACAGACATTTTAATGTTTGTAAATTCGTACCTGTCAGCCGTATACGTTCGCCGTACAGCAGTAGATCCAAATAAGACCCGCCTCTGGGAAACGATGGGTTATCCGTCGCTTTAAGACCGAGTCTGCACATAACATCGTGTTGACTCCACCAATCGAGTAGTAGATTCCCTCTAGTATTTGGCAAATTATTTCCCCTATCTCTGTGCCTAGCGTTGAAATCCCCGCCGATTTTAAAATAATTCTCCCCGATTCCAGCCTCAGAAGTCGAAAAACCGTGTCGAGCTCTGTAATGAATAGAGTGGATTGTAAATACTGGATCTATAAGGACGGCCTTGGATAAGCTACATGTACTTAGAAACAACTATAGGGCACTAGATTCAATCAATTGAGAATTTGGGAGATATATAGTCAGGGAAACGGTTGCAGGAGGAACTCAAAAAGGACGAGTGATATCTCCCCTTCTGTGGCTCCTGGCTCTAAACGACATCCCTAAAAGTTTCGAACAGAAGGGTTAAGGCTGTAGCCTACGCCGACGACATGGTCATTCCGGTGGGAGGAAAATGTGTATCTCCATACGATCAGCGAACTAATGGAGCCGGCCTTGAATACACTTCCAAAATGGACAGAATAAAATGGACGAAACGACAAAATGGACAAAGAAAAAAAAACTAGAAAAGTTTAATCTTCCCAGAAACAACGGTGGTAGGATATAATATTCATCCGAAGCCAAATATCTAGAAATCATTTCCAGCAGTAAGCTCAGTTGGAAGCGTAACATCAAAGAAAGAACCAAAAAAGCATTAGGAGCATTCTACACATGCCAAAGAACCTTGGGTAAACGGTGGGGATTAAGACCATGTATAGCACACTAGATGTACATGGCCATAGTTGCACCCAGTTACACCCATTCTTACCTACGGTGCGCTGGTATGGTGGCAAGCTGCGGAAAGGCCTGGTCATCTCAAAATGCTTAAGTAAGCTGAGAGACTAAAGTTTGTAGGAGTAACAGGACCATTAAGGTCTACTCCTCAAGTGAAAAGGAAAGCATGGATCTCTAGGAGAGACTAACTCACATTTCATATTTTTTAAAGAAATTTAAGACGTCAGAAAACCAAAGTTGATATATCTCATATTTGTTAAAACTTCTGTCTGGCTTTCAGCCAACACAAGCTAGGTAGAATTCACCATAATAATAATAATAATAATATATTACTCCAAACACATCAACAGGGAATCACTATAGACCTTTTTTGCCTCTTTCAAAAGTCGAAAGGAATTTCACGATAACAAAACCTTCTCAGTCCTTTTAAATCAAAAACCACTATGTTCTTTACGTGTGTTGGAACATACATGTCAGAATAATGTTTTATTTGAAGCAAATAACCAGGTTATTGCCTTGCAAATAAGCTAATGCAAGTAATTAGTAATTGTATGTCGAAGTCTAACTAACATTCCATGGTCAAACATTTGAAGAAAACATGGCTTTAGTGGATTAATAGAAAATTAGTCCGAAAGTGAAGCCCTACTTGAGGAAATTGACTATTTTTACACCTCATCCTACATATGTGTATGTCTCAGGTACGTAAGTATACATATGATACTTTGTGTGCCTCCCCTTAAGTAAAACTTGTCACTGACAACACCCGTAATTAGCAACTGAATAATGTCTTTCATTAGTCATCCAATTCCCCTGCTGACAGACTCGCTGACTACTGACTCATGTTGACAAACATTTCCAATTAATTTCCTCAAATACATTTCCTAATCCAAATTAGGTGCCATGCCACAGCGAAGAACCGGCCGGTCAACCATAATCACCCAGCACCGAAGCCAATTTCCAATTTCCTCGCTACAAGCACAACACATGTCATCACACATTCAAATCGAATCCTCTACGTTTATACCCATATATCCTGTCCAAGATGTTTCCCTATTTAATACAACCAACGCCGATACAATTTGACACGAGGCTATGGCAACATAGTCGTACTCGGACATAAATCTAATCATAGCTTTAGCCGATTTCTAATAATCGTCTTGTGAGATGGGAGAGGAACATTTGCATTGGCATAGGCCGGAGTCAGGCATCCTTTTCTCCGAGATTTGTACTGACAACCGGTGTATGTTCAAGCACTGACCCAGTTAAACTACAATATTTATCAATTCGAAGCCCCAGTCGTAATGTTTATTCGAATACATTTTTGAACTCCCCAAAACAACAAACTTCAACAGAAGAACGATACGAGTATTCGTAGTATTTATTTACCATTGAAATCATCAACAGATATTCTCTTTGGTTTGGCTGAATAGACTACTGGCCCAGAGGCCTTTTATTCAAAAAAGACGACCCTATGTTTGCTTTGGTCTCGGATGTTTGAGGGTGGCTGTACGAAAATTTTGGAATGGGATTTCGATAGCGAAACGACTATTCGTACACTGAATGGCGGGACACAGTGCTATTTATTGAGAATTTAATTTGACTTTGACTCTGTCGGCTGTCGGCTGTCGGCTGTCGGCTGTTGGTAGTGGATTGTTGTTTGGTGGCTTGGTAATGGTGTTAGATATTGACCAATTTCAAAACAAACGTAGTCTCTAAGGACACAACAGTAGCCCCTAGGTGGAGCTTGGGTAAACACGGCACGAATAATGTTTTGGTAATTAATTAAATTCCATATAAGAGTATATACATAGGTAAGTTTGACCAACACTCATACTCCGATGGTTATTTTGAGGGAGAAGCAATGAAAAGATACAAAGGATATCCTGTAAAGAAGTCAAACAGATAGGAGGATGTACTTTACCTACAAGATTGTGATCGCTGCGGGAGGAATCTATGTTGTTCGATTTTACATCAATAGTTAATGGATTTAGAAACCCTTCTCTGCAGGGAACCAATAATAAATGATTGCCCTAAATATTGTGACTTGTTCTAAGGCTTTATTCTAATTCTATTTTCAGGTTACACAAAGGGAACATAGACAGACTGATTGGAATTTGAGTCGCATTCCATATATTCGTACATATAAAGTCTGCATCAGGGTAAGTTGATACTCGTAACTATTCAATATTAAACACGGAGATTGCTAGAATTTTCTGGAAACTGCTCCATTGAGGATATTTTTTTCTTTTTCAGTTGTCTTCTTGCGGTTTACTGCAAAGAGAAGATTGCTAAATACTACCTAGTTTCTTCGGAACCAATTTTCTAGGAACAGTGAAAGACGAAGATCCGAGAAAAGAAGTAAAATAAATATTGATCATTCAAAATTGCTTTATTGTCCTTCAAAATACTCTCCATTAAGATTAATACATTTTTGCATGCGTTTGAATCAATTTTCGAACTACCTTTTCCACTCCGAACAAGGCAACTCAAAAACCTGAATTTAAAATGCATCAACCTCTTTCCCAGGTATCAAAAGACGTTGTGGCGACGTGTTCGGTTTCTACGAAAAACAGAAGACCATTTGCTTCGAAGTCTTTCGTTGGGTTTGGCTTGGCACAGCATCGATATTTTCTGGCATAACAACCGATTTTATACGACCTTCATGAAATTCGACCTCGAGCGAACGACGACCATGATAGAATTCGGAAAACTAGCAAAACACGGTTACCTTAGTGGTGCTACATCACCAAAAGTCGAAAGGGGTTGATCGGCACAATCTTGTTAAGTTAATCGACGTCAAAAATCAGAAATATCATTGCACGGAAATGCTCACGATTTAATTCCATTTCTTTTGGCTCTTATCAAATCGAAGTGCTGTTATTGCGGTTGTTATTTGGCACATAGAGGTATTACATCTCCAACATTGGCTCTGAAACTCAAAGTAAGCGAAAGGGAATGGTCACAAACAGAAGCGATGGTTAAAATCTTGAAGCCATTCCAAGTTGCAACAATATTACTTTGCGAAGAAAATATAATAATTTCCATTCTACGGCCGATTATATGTGGACTAATTAATAAACACCTAAAAACAAACATCTGAGATAATGAAAATATTGTCAGCTTCATGGGAATCATGAAAGAATAATTTGCAGAGCTGGGAAAAATAATGCAGAAAAATATCCAAAATGCCAGGTTTTTTGCGTGCCAAAAAATATTTATGCGTGCCAGCGACATCAGTGTCGTCAGAACATGGTTTCTCCACTACAGAAAACATTGTATTGGTTTGTAAAATGTACATGAAATGTCCGATTTTCGCTCAGTCGGAAATATGAAGTTCTCGAGTAAACAATTGTGCCAGAACGTTAAATTTTCGTTTTTTATAAAATAAAGTGGTACGTTTGCTTGCCGTGTGAGAGTTTTAAGGTTCGTTACAAGTACATAATACGTCATTGGCAATGGAAAACATTAATGACGCATTTGAAGATGTAGCGGTAAACGAACGCACTATATGACGTTGGATTGGAAAGTTCCGTTCGGATGTCAGCCACGGAAATGAACCACGTGGGAACGTTAGTTGACGACAATATCTTAAGATCAACGGTGTATGCGGATCCAACGAAATCGGTGCGGGAGATTGCACAAAGCATGGGAATATCCCTAATGACAATAAGTCGACACCTTTCTCTCATAGGAAAGTCAAAGAAACTCGATAAGTAGGTACCTAATGAACTGAACGAATCCCAAAAACTAAGGCGCCTGAAAGTCTGCTCATCGCTTACATTAAGTAACCAAACTGAACCGTTTTTGCACCTGATAGTCACCTGTCATGAAAAATGAATACTGATAATCGTAAAAGATCTGGGCAGTGTTTGGATTCAGATGAAAAACCAAAACACACCCCCAAGCCCGATCTTCACCCAAAAAAAAGTTATTGTGACAATCTGGTGGATCAATCGAAAGGACCAATCCACTTTTCATTTCTTCAACCAGGGGAAACGATAAATGCAGAAAAATATTGTGAGGAAATCGACATAATGCATACGAAATTGGCTGAAAAGTAGCCTGCGTTGTCAAATAGGAATGGTCCGATCCTGACTAGACCCCATACATTAACCCTCAGTTCCGACCACTAAATATATAAAAGAAATGTAATAAAATGCATTCTTTCATATAATTTATAGACAAAATACAGATGTTTTCCAAATAGAAAAGTTTACTTACTTTGTAATATAATTGTTTGTCTGGTCTTGATATATGAGAAACATGAGAAATAACGCGGGTACCCGAAATATAATGGATACCCAAAACCTTATAGGTACCCGATACTTTAGTACCCGGGTAATACCCGAAAATATGGATACCCGGGTATCAAGAGCTCTAGTTCGGAGTAGTGCTGTAAAAGTAGAGACAAAATGAATACCCGTATGTATCGGTTACTTCAGTATCGAGTACCCGTTACAAATATATATATATCGTTACTCGTTACTTTAGTTACTTTAGTTACACACACAAAAAAAATAAAACAAACGTTATTTCTTGTATGCGAAATCATTTGTGTGCAGATATTTCTGCAAAAGTAACAAAATAATGCGAGTAACTAACTTGTTGGGAAGTAACTTTTGGGTATTTAGTATGAAATGAAATACTCGTATCGAATACATACGGTTTGTTACAGCCCTAGTTCTGAGCACTTGTACCACTAAAAACGTCAAACTTTACGATGCTGATGACAGAACTGACGTATCTACACCGTTATTGACATATCTCGAAACTTAAATAGCAAGTAGATGGTGACAAAGACACTATGATTTTAAGAGCAAAATGGATCGAAATACTTTTTAATTACAGAGGTCTTCAAAATGATTCCCATTGACTGCAATGCACTACTACCAGTGGTTAATATCGGGTTTTGCAAAATGGACTTGACAACTTTTTTTTTAAATAAAACGCGGCTTGAAGTACAAGCAAAACATTTATGAATGGAACTCGACTTCGTTCATATGGCCACCGCGGGCACGTTTGCAGCGGTCGATTCGTTGGACCCAATTTTCAACGACTCGGCCACACATTTCGGCCGAAACGGCCGCTATTTCGCGTTAAATGTTGGCTCTGAACTCTTCCAGCATCGTCGGCGTGTTGACATAAACCAATGACTTAACGTAGCCCCACAGAAAATAGTCAAGAGGCGTTAAATCGCACGAACGAGGCGATGAGATGAAACGCTCACCGTACTTACTCTTGAATAAATCGATTGTAGCGTGTGGTGTGTGGCTTGTGGCACCATCCTGTTGAAACGACATGTCGCCCAAGTCCATATCTTCCAATTCGGGCCAAAAATAATCGGTGATCGTGGCGCGATAACGCTGACCATTCACAGTAACGTGACGATCTTTATCGTCGACGAAAAAATTTGGCCCAATAACGCCGCCAACATGCAAATCGTACCAAACAGTTATTTTTTGTGCACATGTGGATTTTCACCCGACCAATAACGCATATTTTGCTTATTGACAAACCCATTGTACCAAAATTGAGCTTCGTCACTGAAGATGATTTTGCGATAAAATACATCATCTTAGCGCATCTTCTCCAGAATCCAATCGGAGAACGTACGCCGCTTCAAATGGTCAATTCTTCAATTCTTGAGTCAGCTTGATCATCTGTATGGGTGTAAACCAAGATCCTTACGCAAAATACGCCATAATGTGGTCTGAGCGATGCCCAATTCTTGAGAACGCCGTGGAATTGACTGATTTGGATCGTTTGCTACGGACGCCTGAACGGTAGCGATATTTTTGACATTTCGACCAACCTGTTGTCTCATTGACACAGCAACATCACACAACGAATATGTAGACTCAAATTTTTGCACTAAACTTGTTATTGCCTATCTATTAGGGCGAGAATTACGACCGAAAATTGGAGTTAACGGTCTTCAAGTTGCAGTCACCGACTTCGCATTTCGATAGAAAATTTTTATAATTTGCAGATGTTGCTCGTTAGTGTACTTTACCATGATGAAAATGTTGAGTTCACTGAATAAATTGACAGTGACAGTTTGATGATTAGTGAAAGAGTGCGTTCACAAATTAAATTCAAAGTTGTCAAGTCGCTATTGGAAAACCCTTTACATCCCTCAAACCATCTATGTCATCGGACATTCGGTATGAACTTCAGTATGTTTACCGATTTTTCTCCTCTCAGCTGCTAAAACGCATTCCCTTCAGCATTGTTTTGAGTCGGCTGAACAGGAAAAAGTCATATACGGTATCACGTAGCAGGTGATTTCGGATTGATGGTACGAGTAGATGAGTTGTTTGATATACTTTCCACAACTCGGGCTCTTTTTTGCTTCACCCAATGATCTGATAACGCCTAATTAATACTCATTATTGACATTTTGGCCTTCAGGAAGAAGATCATGATGTACAGCACCATTGTAATCCACAAATGTGTATCGCCTTCTCTGTGATTGAAAACTATGTGGTTTCTTTGGTCTGCACTCTGATGTCATTAAACTGCTTCACGTCAACATTTGTGATACGTCTGATGAATGTTTTGTTGGAATCAGCTTCGGAAGGCATGTCTTTTGCATGTTGCCAGGCTGATTGTTTTACAGGAAATTCAAGTCCTTCGGCACCAGCTTTGCAGCAACACGTCTTCAGCCCAATTTTTTAAATAAAATACCGTGAATGGGTCCAATCCACAGCTTGGCCATCTTAGCAACTTGCTGTTGGTCAGTTTGTGGTTTACGAGCAGTAACGCTATTATGCTATGACGGCAAGAACAAGGTAGTACATTATACATATGTATATACTAGCGGATACCAAGCGTGTGCTACTACACTGAAAAGATTAATACATTTTGTTTATTTGTTCGAAAAAATTAAATTTTGCTTATTTATTAACTTTTTTATCTTAATGCTAGCGGATAAGCAATATTTTGAGCTTTTTCGGTAGCTGTTAGACATAAAGATTTTTCGCTGTTCCAAATCTGTAGAAAACCAGGAATTTTCTAAGTTCAAACCAGCAACACTTAGCGATTGGTGTTGAGCCTTGTTGATGGTTATGGCAAAAGCCAGACGCACTGGAAACTGTAATCGCTTTAAATCGAAGGACAAATTGAAATCATTGGAATTCTTGGTATCAGCATTTGCCGCTGATGATTGTGGCTTCGATTAAATTCGGCGATAGTTTTTTAACAGCAAGTCCTAACAGACCTAAGGTGCGAATGAGCATCAACGGTGAACCAACTTTTAAAGTTAAGATATGTGATGGCATTTGGACAGAATAGAAAAGATTGAAGACTCAATAAACTGCATTGATAGTAATGTGGATGCTTACAAGTCCACAGGAAGAATGATCGAAAAGCAACTGGCAGCGATCCAAAACCTATCGAAAAGTAAATCTAACCACGACAACGAGAGCGAAGTGATCAAATATCACTTCGACGGAATTAAAGCTTTCCTCAAAACAAATTTTGCCAACCTCCTTAAGTCCAACGAACTCACACACATAAACGACTCTATCAACCTTCTCCGTACAGATCTCGACTTGCTTTTTCAATCCTCCTCCAAAACAACACATCACATCCCGCATCCATCAGATTATACGCTCGATGACCTGACCCTAAAAATGATTGATGTCAGTGAGGAACTCATAGCAACTCGGTTAACCGTTGCCGAAATCGGTAAAGAAGTGAGATTGGCTTCCAACAAAATCGATGGAATACCCGATCAAATTCAGTTCCAGGCTAGTTCCCCGTACAATGTCTCAATTCATAATGAATTAGTAGACACGGAGTCTCATTTGCCATCATTCTCTAATACTCCACCCGCCACCCTAACAACAGAAACCGAAACCGTCTTGCCTTTACCAACTAAAATCCCGCCCGTCGCCGCTCCACGCAAACTGCTCAATCAATTTGGAACTTCATGGACCCCCTCCGAATGGAAAAATAGACTCGAAAAGCTGAAACAGGGAAACCACACGGCATTCTTCGTTGAAGGGGCCCCTCAACACGCTGATGTTTCTTGGGTGCGGAATTTCTTTCACCGAAGTTACGCTATCACCATTAGCGAGTGCCAGATGATTTCCCCCGCTGACGCCAACAGTTCCTGCAGCTTCAAAGTCAACATCCCAACCAAATATTCGTGGTTGTTCCCTACTCCTCCTGGTAAGACAACTAAACCTGGGAAGATAAGAATTACAAAATGCTCTGAAGAACGAGAAAACGCACATCTCGAGAGTAATGAAAGTGTTAAAAATAATCGTAGTGTTAACAATAAAATTAAAAAAAGACCCCTGTCCAACTCCCTTCCAAATAAAAAATATGCTTCCAAAAAACGAAGCTCTAATCTCGACCCCAACTGGAGCTTCAAAACAAACTTATTCCCCAATTTTAGTCCTCCCTCCTCACTTATCCGACACAAAGCCCTTACACACCAATCTTCTAATCCCCCAATTCCCCCCGTTCCACCGAAGTCCCCGCGCCAACGCGTCTCTTTCAACTTAACCCCAACCACCCATATTATTCCTTCTCAACCTTCTACGCCTCCAAACCCAGCTAGCAACCCAATTCCCAACTTCGACCTTAAAACTGGAGCTAAGTACCCTAACTTCATTAACTCCCATACCTTAAACCCCACATCTCATCCCTCGTCCAACTCCATATCCAATCATTTATCTCTATCTCCCTCCTCCAATGCTCCTATTCTTGATCCCCTTTTTCCCCCCACTGTTAAACTAACACAGCAAACCAATGGCACCACAGAAAGTCGATATGCTCTCTCTAGGCTCAGAGAACGAAAGATATACGAAAACATTCGTCTCTTTCTTGCCTATTTACATGACAAATCTGACTCGGTCTGCTACGAAGGGAAAACCAAAACCAGCGTCATGGTTACCATCCAGCAGGAAGGCCTCCCTACCGACCCTATCAGTCTCAGGAACCTTTATGTCAGGTACCACGAGATATTTAACATGTCCCCTCAGAAAGTAGCAGACGACCTTGCTGCATTCGGCAACTATGTTTACTCTAAACGAGTATCACAACTACAACGAAGCCGAGCCGACCACGACAAATTTTTTCGTCCATAACGTGCCTCCCTTGCCAGAGCTTAAACCATCCTGCCTCACACCTCCACCCCACAACATCCCTCTTACATTTTACTACCAGAATGTAAGATGTCTTCGCTCTAAAACCAATGCTGTCCTACGTCAATCGCATGCTCTTCCCTTTGATATTTACGCCTTGACCGAAACCAATTTGATTCCCGACATAAAGAACCAGGAATTGTTCCCTCCTACTTTTAATGTTTTCCGCGACGACGATCCTACCCGCACAAATAAAGATTCCCCCTGTCGAGGCGTCCTACTGGCGATGGACAACAGCCTTAACTCTTCTCCCATCTCAATTTCTTCATCCTCTAAAACCGACTTTGTCGCAATAAAAATATCACTGCCTCTCAAGTCCCTTTACGTTATATGTTGCTACATCCTACCAGCTCAACCTATCGAATCTTACCAATTTGTTATTGATGCGATCGATCATTTAATTGACCTGTCAGACCCTATTGATGATATCCTTATTTTCGGCGACTTTAATCTTCCTCAGCTACAATGGACTCCATCAGATGATCAATCGTTTTTTATCGCTTCAAATGCCATCTCAGCTAAGGAATGTCTCTTCTTAGATCGCTTAACAGACTCAAGTCTCTGCCAAGTCAGTGGTATATCCAATTATATGGGCAGGCAATTAGACCTTATTTTCACAACAGATCCAATTAACTCCTCAGTCTCACTTTGTCCCCTATCTCTCTCAACAATCGATAACTACCATCCCCCCCTTCTACTTTCATTTTTTCATAACTCTTCATTCCAGTCCACTCCCCCCACAACTCTCTCATCTCACGACTTTCATAAAGCAAACTTTCACAAAATCAGTGAATATCTCAGCAGATCCCACTTTAACTTTCACAACTTAAGCATAAATGATGCCTTATCCATTTTTTATAAAGAAATATTTTATTCTTTTTCCCTTTACGTTCCGTTTTCCCGCCTTAAAACATCATCTACTAGTCCTCCCTGGTATAATCGCAAGCTTCGTTCCTTACGAAATAAGAGAAATAAGTTATGGGCTGTTTTCCTGCGTACCAGATCCTTTACCGACTATTCCAACTATCTTGGTGCTTATCTTCATTTCACCGAACTTTACGATTCTCTTTACCAGCGCTACCTTAACAATGCGCAAATCAACCTTATAAACCACCCTAAGTCCTTTTTCCAATTTGTTAACTACAAAAGAAAGTCCGATGGTTACCCTCCTTCCCTCTCTTTCAACAACAGGTCATCAACCGATCCACTCACCATTGCCAACCTATTTGCCACATTTTTTAAACAATCCTTCACCAACGACTCCTTTGTACCAGATCCATCCTATTTTAGTTACCTACTGAACTTCTCTAATGGCCCACTTCTCTCTCATATTTTTGATCCGTCTTATATCGAACATAAATTACACCAACTTAATGACGAATTCACACCCGGCCCAGATGGCCTCCCTGCCATATTTCTTAAAAAATGTTCTTCCTCTCTTTCCCTTGCACTTTCTAATCTCTTCCGTCTGTCCCTTTCACAAGGAGAATTTCCTCAGGTTTGGAAAACCTCCTTCATAACCCCGATCCACAAGGTAGGATCAAAGAATGAAATAACCAACTATCGTCCCATCGCTAAACTCTCCCATATACCCAAACTCTTCGAAAGTATTTTGTATGAAGCTCTAAGCTTCCAATGCAAATCACTTAATTCCCCTAGACAACATGGCTCTTAAAGGGTAGGTCAACCACCACAAATCTCGTTGAATTCGTATCCTTTGCCCTCTCTGCCCTAGAGAATGGCAATGAAGTCGATGTAGTTGCAACCGATTTTAGCAAAGCCTTCGATAAAATCTCTCATCGGTTAATTATCTTTAAATTGTCTGCCCTCGGCTTTGAACCCATATTGTTAAAATGGATATCCTCTTACCTCGAAAACCGTTTTTACAGTGTTCGTTTTAGGTCAGCCCAGTCCGCTCCATTTTTGGCCACCTCTGGAGTTCCACAAGACAGCCATCTCGGTCCCCTTCTTTTTATATTAACCATAAATGATCTCGATATGATCATCAAACACTCGTCTGTCTCCCTTTACGCCGACGATACCAAATTTTTCAAAACCATTTCCTCTCCCCATGACTCTTTCCTCCTTCAACAAGATCTTGATAGTTTCTCGATCTGGTGCCTCAAAAATTCTTTGGAACTTAACATCGCCAAATGCCAATCCATCACCTTCTCACATAAGCGGAACCAATCTCCTCCCCGACTCTATCTTCTCCATAACCAACCTATCTCCTCCGTACAATCTCTTCGCGACCTCGGCATTTTGTGTGACAGCGAGCTCAACTTCCGTTTACATATGGATGAGATAATCCTCAAAGCCAACTCTGCACTAGGTTTTGTAAAACGGTGGTCCAAAGAATTCACCAACCCATACGTGACCAGGTCCCTCTATATTACCTTTGTTCGCCCCCTCCTAGAGTACGCCAGTCAAGTATGGTCCCCATATCATCGTGTTCATATCTCGAGAATTGAAAGCATTCAGCGTCGTTTTCTTCGATTTGCTCTCCGAGGTATGCCCTGGGACGATCCAATTAATCTGCCCCCCTATCAAAATCGTCTCAACCTTATCAACTTAAACACCCTCGAAGATCGCAGAGATGCAGCAGACTTTCTCTTCATTCATCGACTCCTTTCAGGTCACGTTGAATGCGCGTCCCTTCACAACTCCATTTTCCTCAACACTAACCCTCGAAATCTACGTATCCCTCGACTCTTCTATCTACCAACCCACAACACCTCCTATGGCGCGAACGAACCAATCTCCCGTATGCTACGTCAAATCAACTCAAACCCTACCGTCTTTGACTTTCACCGCACCACTTCCTACCTCAAATCTGTTCTCCTTCACCACTCCAACCAACCTTAGTTTTAAGTTTTAGTTTAAGTTTAATTTTTAAGTTATAGCTTGTATTAAGCCGAATAAATGGGGGCATTCGCCCCCACCAAAATTAAATTAAATTAAATTAAAATTAAAATTAAAATTAAATTAAATTCCAGATGGCTCTAAAGAGTTAAGAAACTTGTTCGACATCTATAACTGTGTCAATTGATTTGTACTGAAAAACTTCACCGGGTAGCTTCAATTCAATTTGGTGGTTTATTTTGTTGACATCATCATCCTTCGGAGTCAAAATTGCTCGTTCGTGATTTTTGAAACTGTTTGTAATATCGGGAAAAACTTTCTGCAACATTTTGAATTGATGACTGCATATGGCAAAAGTTTTGCGGAAAAGATATTGCACGTGTAGTCGGATCAATCGGAAGTTTTCTATCGCCCATATCCGAAAGCTGTTTGGCGAATATTTGCGCAGCAGCATCTTGAAGTAAATGCACACGCATATTTGTCGACAGTGTAAGTTTTTCTGTATGTCTCCAAAGATATTATGACGCCTTCAAATATGTATTTAGTTCATCGGCTGGTGTTGATCTTGGAATCACTGGCAAAGTTTGTCGAAAATCACCAGCAAGAAGCAATAGAGCTCCATCCAATGGTCGTTCATTTTCTCTGAAATCTTTGAGAGTGCAGTCAAGAGCTTCAAGAGATTTCTTATGCGCCATGCCAGTGCATTCATCCCATACAATAAGTGAGCTTGTTTTTAATACTGCAGCCATGCCTGAATTTTTACCGATGTTACATGTTGGTGTTTCGGTATGATTTACATTTAATGGAAGCTTATGAGCTGAATGCTCTGTACGCCCACCAATAAAGTAACGCTGATGTGATTCCAGACGATGCTACAGCTAGTGCAAAATTTCTTTTTTCGATCGAAGTTCAGCGAGCATCAAATTGAGCACGAATGTTTTACCAGTGCTGCCAGGTGCGTCAAGAAAAATTTCACCAATTTCATTTGCTACGTGTTGCATAAATTTTTCTAAAACTATTTTTTGATCAGCAGTCAGGATTATATTGCCCTTCACGTACCAAATCTCTGTCGTGAACATTGTTTCGATCACGTGTCGGTGTTGGTAGTCCATGCAGGCAAAGAATCGTTGTTGATCGAAATACATCTATACTCGAGTAGTATGAGTGCTTCATTGAAAATGTCATCGGAAAAGTGGATTTCCACATTCGGATTCGTTCTACGTGCTTGTCTTAACATAGTATATCGTCACTCACGGTTTCTTTATGCTTTTGACAAAGATTTTTTTGATGTCTTCTGATCAAGTCGTTAAAATAATTGCAAAGAGCGTGCGAATTTGTGGCGGAAGACACGTGAGATAGGCTTCTGCCAATGTCGTATCCCAATAATGTAAGCAGAAGCCGCTCGCTTTCAAATTTGGCGTACATGTCACCAATGAACTGATGAAAGAGTTCACAGCATTTCAAAATCTGATAGGATTGTTGAGCTCTTATCATATGCATAATAATCACTACTGGATATTGAAGAACATCATATGATCAGTGTATTTCATATTTCATATTTCGTCTTTGAATTGTGATGTCTCGCCAATCGATTTCCGTTCCAACCATAATGACTGCCACTTCGTTGATAGTTGGAGCGTTAAAGCGTCGTTTATGCTGACCGGATTGTATTTTATCGGCTCTTATAATGACTTTTTAATCATCTGACGGCGTTTGATCCAATGCAACTTTGAATAGTTTAACCAAATGATTATTCTGGTGAAATAAATGTTGCAAATTTGAAATAATTTCACGGCAACGTTGATCAACTTCTTCTTCTCCATCTCCTGTGAAATGAATTTGGAAAAACTTGGAATCTTAATCTGGTGTTGGAAGAAGCGAACCGATTTAATTTTTTTATGTAAAAATAAAAAAAAGATAAAAAAAAACAGACGAACCTGTATTGCTAACAATGTTTGTAGCTTCGAACGAAGTCATTTGAAAGCTCGAATTGTATTTCCAAATATTTTCCAAAAAATGCTTGGACACCGCTATGTTGCCAGAAACGTAGCTTATAAGTGGTTCAAGTGGCTCAACCACTCGATAACAACTTGACTTTACCATTCGAACCCCACATGCCGGGTGATTCCTTTTGAAATTTTAGTACAAACAAAGAGTGCTCATCGGCCCGAACACAACATTCGGATGATTACTGTAGTCGCAGTCTTGTCATAATTCGATTCTTTGTCCCGATTGAGCCGCTCGTAATTGACTACCTTCGTGTGTTTATCCGTCTCAATCAAGGCCTCACTGTCTGTCTCGCTCACACTTGTTGTTGGAGCATACAGTTGAAAAAAAAAAAAAAAAAAAAAAAACTTTGTATCAGTTCATAAATATATTTACTCATTCATTTATTAAATCGAATTGTCAAGTGTAACACCTCTGTGTCACAAAACTAATTATACATATGTACTTGTTAAACAGTAACATTCATACGAATTTACCGATGCTGTACCTTTCAACAGAGCGAGCGGGAGTAGATTTTATTCATTCGTTGTTGAAGACTCAAATTGTTAACATTTTTATTCGTTGTCAAACCCAAAAACAAGAAAAACCAAATATATTCCTACATTCATACTCAATCGTGTTGCACATTGAATTTGCGTTTCATTTCATTTGTAGTTTCTCGTGGGAATTTCTAATATAATTAATTTACTTGAATTTCGACATCGGCCCTTTTCTGTCGTTTGGCCCGCGAGAATATAGGGAAAAATTATTCCCCCAACATTTTGGCGACCGTGACAGGACGTTTTCCTGTAAATTTCGTTGTAGACAGTCGTGTAGAATTTCGTTGGAAACCAAACTGGTGGATTCGGAAGTAAATCTTATGAGTTACGCCGCGTCGCGTACAAATTAATTGGACATTTTAAAAATACATTCGAGCAATTTTCCGGCAGTGCTTCGTGGAATAGCGGCAGATAGCAGATATTTCATCATAGCGGGCACTCTTGATATTGGAGCAAACAGGCGGTTAAGGATAACGGGACGGGTATATCTGGTGACCATTAAGAACCGCAAGTATAAATGAAATTTCATACATAGTTGTAGTTGCTGTAGTTGTTTAGCTGTTTGCTGTCGAGATTAAAGGCGTCTTCAAAGGTCAATTAGCGTCAAATTAGGCATATTCAAGACACATTTTTTGGAGGTCTTGCATAATAATTTTTGTTAAAATGCAAGATCCAGAGGAGAACGATAATCCCAAGACCTTGAGTGAGCTTAAATCCCTTCGATCAACCTCGAAAGCCAGTATTACGCGTATTCGTCAGTATGTGAATGAAAAGGCAAAAAATCTATCTCTTCCGGAACTAGAGTGTAGGCTTGGGATTTTAGAGTCCTATTTTAAGCAATTGCTCGCAGTACAAGCGTCTATAGACAAAATCGCACCGCAGGAAGATAGCGCCACCATTCGCGGTGAGCTAGAGAACTCGTACGTCGAGACCAAAATTTTAATCATGGGTTTGATAGCTGACTCCAAATCGAAGTTAGCCGATTCGGGTAATTTAAATGCTTCATTCGTACTCCCATCGAATATTGCACATACTTCCAACTTGCAAAAAATTAAGTTACCATTTTTTGGAGGAAAATATTCCGAGTATCCCAACTTCATGGGGATTTTCAATAAATTGGTCCATAACAACGCGAGTTATGACAGTATTGAAAAGTTTAATTATTTAAAAGGGTGTTTGCACGATGCCGCTTTATCGACCATTTGCGATTTGGAAGTGACTGAAGCAAACTATTCGAAAGCGCTGTCAAAATTAAGAGAACGGTTTGATAATAAGAACCTTATGTTCCAGGAGCATATTACGAACATGTTCGAGTTGCCAAGAGTCTCGGAGCCGTGTGCGAGTCAGATAAGGGTACTACTGGATAGTATGAGTGCGCACTTAAGTGCAATGCTATCATTAGGCAGCTACGAGAATGTAGTCCATGCAATGTTAATTCGCTTGGCAACTGATAGACTTGATCAAGATTCGCGGGAGAAGTGGGACGAGGCCATAGATTTCAATAAGTTGTCTTCATGGACAGACTTTTCGAACACCATAGTCCGCCGTTGTCAAACCTTAGAAGCTCGCAAGTCATCTGAATCAACAACCTTTAGCAACCATCGTCTATCTGTTCGCGAACCAAAGGATCGTCTTCGTTTTAAGCAAAAAAGAATAAAACAGAATTCGTTTACCATAACTGCATCACGCTTGGCATGTGCATTCTGTAGGGAATCTACGCACCCAATTAATACTTGTCCAGCGTTCTTAAAGCTTTCGGCCAAAGAACGATTTAATCAAACCAAAATTCTCGGGCTTTGTATCAAATGCCTGAGTAAAGGACATACAGTTAGGAATTGCTCTCGCGAAAATTGTGAAATATGTGCCCGTCCACACCACACAACGCTACACCTCTTTAGACGTTCACCTGAATGTAATCAGCAGAGTGCAGCAGAGGGCATCTTGTCTGGTGAAGTTACCAACACGCAGACGTCGCTAATAGGTAGTTATACCGTTGAAACGGATGGATATGTCTTTCTCGCCACTGCGGTCATCAACATTCGAGATAAGACCGGTACTCTGCAGCCAATTCGCGCCCTTCTAGATTCAGCTTCGCAACTTAATGTCATAACCCAAAAGGCAGCTCAACGACTGGGGTTGAAGCAAGAGGGAGTGCATGCTGAAGTCAATGGGTTAGGAATGTTTAAGTCACAATACAGATATCAGACAAACGCAGTTATTAGCTCTCGCCTAAACAATTTTTCCGCTCCTTTGAAATTAGCTGTTTTTCCACGTATAACCGGATTTCAACCATATAGGAATATCAATATCGATGGTTGGAAGTTACCTAAAAATATTAAATTGGCTGACCCATGTTTCAATCAACCAAATAGTATCGACATGTTAATAGGAGCTGACACCTTTTTCAAAATTTTATCAGTTGGTCAAATTAAATTGGGAAATGGATATCCTCTATTACAAAAGACGCTAGTAGGATGGATTCTGGCAGGTAGATTCCAAACTAAGACGGCTCAGGAACAATACTGTTTTGTTGCAACAAACGAGGTAGAGGACAGTGGTCCTGATGATGGTCTTGGTAATATAGTGGAACGTTTTTGGAAAATAGAACATCTAGTAACCCCAGATGCAGTTTTAAATGAGGACGAGAAAACATGCGAGGATTTGTTTAGGGAAACGGTGAGGAGATTGGCGAATGGCAGTTTTATGGTCAAGTTACCTTTCAGGGAGAATTTTAAAATGCTGGGCGATTCGCTAGAAACCGCTCATAAAAGGTTTCTGAGCTTGGAAAAGAAACTAGGAAAGAATCCTTTACTAAAAGAACAGTACTCCGCATTTTTAGCAGAATATGAATTGCTAGGTCACATGGAACTTGTACGTCCACATGAAGTTGCACAGGTAAGGTATTATTCTCCACACCAATGCGTACTTCGTCCAGAATCGTCCACCACTAAGCTAAGAGTCGTGTTTGACTGCAGCTGCAAAACTTCAACAAACTTGTCTCTTAACGATGTTCTAATGGTAGGGCCCACAGTGCAGGATGATTTGTTTTCCATTATCCTGCGATTTCGGTTTCATAAATACGCACTCACTGCAGACATTTCAAAAATGTATCGGCAAGTGTTTGTAACTCCCAGCGATTCTTACTACCAATGTATTCTTTGGCGATCTAGTCCGAGTGACCCACTGCTAACTTATCGACTGAAAACCGTCACATATGGGACATCGTCGGCGCCATATTTGGCAACGCGTTGCTTACAACAAATCGCTGATGATAATAATCAGACACACCCTATAGCTGCAAAAATTATTCGTAAGGACTTTTATATAGACGATCTTATAACAGGTGCAGATACCGTAAAGGAGATCCAATTAATCCGGGAAGACGTTGAACAACTATTGTCGTCTGCCAATTTTACACTACGAAAGTGGTATTCAAATGATTTATCGTTGTTGAAAGGCCTACCAGAGGAAGATATGGAAAAGCCACTTCGGATTAATGATTCAGATGTGATAAAAGCATTAGGTTTAGTGTGGCACCCTCGAACGGACACATTTGGATTTGCGTCTCCGCCTTTGTCTAAGAGTAGAAGGGTTACCAAACGCTCTGTACTTTCAGACCTGTCCCGCCTTTTTGACCCCCTTGGGCTAATAAATCCAGTAGTTGTTCGAGCAAAGATGTTTATGCAGGAATTATGGAGGGAGAAGATGGATTGGGATGAATCGTTGCCAATAGAGATGCATTCCAGATGGATGGACTTTTTGGAGGATCTTTCTGCGCTTCAAGATATTAGAATACCACGGTGTGCTTTCACAACCGATCAGATTAGAGGCTTGGAGCTGCACGGATTTGCAGATGCGTCCATGGGGGCGTACGGGGCTTGCATATATGTGCGTTCTATCGATACTGTGGGAAAGGTGGTCGTAAATTTGATAACGGCTAAGTCTCGAGTAGCTCCACTTCTAACTAAGTCATTGCCACGATTGGAGCTTTGCGGTGCTCTTCTACTAGTCGAATTAATGGAACGAGTTAAGAGCAACGTCACGATCAAACCCAACGAAATTTATTTGTGGACCGACTCCGAGGTGGTTCTGGACTGGATATCAGCACACTCGTCGACGTGGAATACGTTTGTGGCGAACAGGGTGGCCAAGATACAAGAGTTAACGAAGTCGTCGAGGTGGCAACATGTTAATTCGAAGGCAAATCCGGCGGATATTGTGTCGAGAGGGTCGACAGTGTGTGGCCTGATAGACTCTATATGGTTCAAAGGTCCAGAATTTTTGTTAAGGTCACACGATTGTTGGCCAGTCCAAGAGAGGCATGTTTCAAAGCAAGTCCTCGAGAAACGGTCAAAAAATACTGTTCTCCTTACATCGGCTAAGGAACACTTCGTCGCATACGAACAATATAGTAACTTCATGAAGATCTGCCGAATATTTGCTGTCGTGTTTCGGTTCTACAATCGTTTGAAAAAAGGACCGAAATTAGAACTGGAAAGTACATTTACAGTAGGAGAACTCCACTCAGCGTTCTTGCGAATAGTTTGGAGCATTCAGCAGCACGAGTTTGCAGAGGAAATCCATTGTCTAGAAAAACAACAGGAGATTCAGTCGAAAAGTATGATCAAGGGATTATGTCCATTTCTAGATACCAAAGATGGTATCGGGGTACTGCGAGTAGGTGGTCGCCTAAAAAATGCCGAACTTCCTTACGACAGCAAACATCCATTGCTTCTATCCAAAAACTCAAATTTTATAACAACATTTTTTAATTATTTACATAAAAAGTTTTATCACGCAGGTCCTACAGCATTGGTGGCGATTAGTAGACAAACAGTTTGGGTGGTGAACGCAAGGGCTTTGGCAAGGAGGATTGTTAGTCGCTGCACGCACTGTTTCCACTATAAACCAGTGCTGAAGCACCAGATTATGGGAAACCTTCCAGCAACACGTGTGAAATTCGAAAAGCCATTTTTAATCTCCGGAGTAGACTTTTGTGGACCAGTTACAACAACTCATAGGATTCGAGGAAAGCAGCCGTATAAATCGTACATCGCCGTGTTTGTTTGCTTTGCCACTAAAGCGACACATCTTGAAGTCGTATCAGATTTGTCGGCTAAAGCATTTATAGCAGCATTTCGAAGATTCCTGGCTCGACGTGGGTTTTGTCAGCATCTCTACTGCGATAATGGGACGAATTTCGTAGGTGCCCGAAACTTAATGGCGGATTTTCGAAAACATTTCATTGAGCAACAGATGCAGCAGACGATATCATCTTGGTGTTCGGCACAGATGGTGCAGTTTCATCACATTCCTCCCCGATCGCCTCACTTCGGAGGCCTTTGGGAATCTGCCGTGAAATCTGCGAAAGGACTATTGGTGCGTACATTCAGTTCAACCCGTCTTACATTCGAGGAGCTAACAACAGCTTGTGCGGAAATCGAGGCTATTCTTAATTCAAGGCCGCTGTGTCCTCTATCAACGGACCCTAATGACGAGGAAGCGCTAACGCCAGCTCACTTTTGGAATGGCCAATCTTTGGTCGCGGTAGTAGAACCTTATGTTAACCATAAAACATTATCCCTTTCAGACAGATGGCAGCAAATCTCAGTACTCAAGCAACATTTTTGGCAGAGGTGGTCGAAAGAGTATCTGCTAGGTCTTCAACAGAGGGCAAAGTGGAAGTCAGCGTCATCCAACGTCAGTGTCGGGACTTTGGCATTAATTTCCGAAGACAACTCACCACCTCAACATTGGTTATTGGGCCGAGTCGTAAGCATCAAACCGGGTTCAGATGGAAATGTTCGCGTGGTAGAACTGAAGACCAGAAAGGGGATACTTCGAAGGACGGTTCATCGCATCGCACCATTACCAATCGATGATAATTGAACGATCTCAAGTTCATTCAAAGGCGGCGGGATGTTGGAGCATACAGTTGAAAAAAAAAAAAAAAAAAAAAAACTTTGTATCAGTTCATAAATATATTTACTCATTCATTTATTAAATCGAATTGTCAAGTGTAACACCTCTGTGTCACAAAACTAATTATACATATGTACTTGTTAAACAGTAACATTCATACGAATTTACCGATGCTGTACCTTTCAACAGAGCGAGCGGGAGTAGATTTTATTCATTCGTTGTTGAAGACTCAAATTGTTAACATTTTTATTCGTTGTCAAACCCAAAAACAAGAAAAACCAAATATATTCCTACATTCATACTCAATCGTGTTGCACATTGAATTTGCGTTTCATTTCATTTGTAGTTTCTCGTGGGAATTTCTAATATAATTAATTTACTTGAATTTCGACATCGGCCCCTTTTCTGTCGTTTGGCCCGCGAGAATATAGGGAAAAATTATTCCCCCAACACTTGTATTACTTAACTTATTAAAAAGAGTTAGCTATGAAACGGGTTTCTTTAACAAAATATTTTTTTTTTTGTCCTCAATTAGTCTAAATATGCCATCTTTTAAAGTTACTTGCCAAATGGCGTAGTACATTTTTTTGTCAGTACAGTCAGTTCAAATTGGATGATTAATGATTTTCAGATACATGGATGGACAAAAAAGCAATATTTTGGTTATAACCGATATAGTTATGTTTCAATTTTGGACCGTAATTTACAGAAGATTTACTCAGGGTTACTTGACAAAAAAAAATCGAAGAAAAGTAAAGATTTGCGGTCACAGCACTTGAAAGATCATCACAGGGTGTCAGATTTCTCGATTTTTTTTGAGTGCCAATAATTTTAAAAGTACATGACTTAGATTTTTTTTATAATTTTGTGATAACCGACACCACTTGACCTATCATCCGTTTTCGGCTTGACGTTGATTTTTGGGACACCCTGTATATAGATGATACATATGTATCACCATCGCATGCCCACCTTTTTGATCAGTTATCCACAACACGCTTTTTTTCTCACCAAATTATCTCAAATATCCTCAATTGTTTCTCAATTTATTTGTGTCATGTCCACTTCTTCTTTCTGAGCGCCTTAGCGGAATCCAGTTAATGAAACTCTTCCGAATGGAGTTATCTTCACGCCTAAGGCAGCCAGTTTCCTCGCCGTATTGTGATGTAGATCGCATCATTTTCTGTACTCTTGCAACGCCATCTAGTAGAGTTCGAATTTGGCAGAAAACTACCAGTGGCCGACGATGATTTCCTGCTTATCGAAATAACAGATAGTTTCAAGAATTGCTTAATTGGTTGCGTTTATAGCCCTCACAAAATGTATAGCTCGGAAAATGTTGTACTATGTCTAAGCAATTACAGCCCATCTTACACTGATATACGAGTATTAATATGTACTGATTTCAATACGAATCTTCAAGCTAACAATAATTTCTCCAATAATTCTGAGCAAAATTGTGCAATGAATGGCGTGGAAATAGTTAATAAAACCTTTGCTGTACAGAGAGTTTGCTTGATTTGACTTTAGTTTCTGACTTAAGTTTAGCTAAGAATTACAAGCAAACAAACATACCAGGTACGAGTATTCCATCATATGATGATTTAATTTGTGTGACTTTAAATATATCCATGAACACTATCTCCTGCCCTAAAAAATGTACTCTGCAGTCTATGGAATCTGTGCTCGGGGGCTTCAATAGCTGAAAAAAGATCATCCAAACGCTTTTTGAACGTCACGTCCCAGTTAAAACTAAAAATGTCAACGATGCTAGATCTCCATGGTTCTCCTGGGGAACAGGTCGTATTCTGTCACAAGTGTCACAAGCAGAGTTATATAAGTGTAAGAAAGAGACTAACAACAGAGATTAAAAAAGCCAAAATTTCGTACTATTCACCGACGCTTAACTCTCAACAGTCTGTCTTCTGGCAAAATCTACGATCATTATGATATATAGATCTTCTCCACAGTGTGACTTAAATCCAAATGATCTGAATTCTCACTTTTTGAAAGTTGACAGTAGTAATTGCGAAAGCACAAATTCGACTACCATTCAAAATGAAAGCAAAGAACCCAACTAATTGGAGTGCCGTTGCGTATCTGAGGCCGAATTTTTGTAAGCTTTAACTAGTATTAAGTCAAATGCAGTGGGTGTTGATGGTATATCGCTTAAGTTTGTCAAGCTGATTTTATCTCACATTCTTCACACTCTCACACATACTATCAACTTCTGTATCATTAGGTCTACATTTCATGGTGCCTGGAAGTACGCCAAAGTTATTCCTTTACCTAAAAATAAAACCAAAAGTAAACCTGAAGATCTTAGACCAATTTTCATATTGCTTTGTCTATCAGAAATCCTAGAAATTTTAGTGAAAAATCAAATAAACAATTTTATTCGTATGAATAATATGCTAACATCCTGTCAATCTGATGAGATATTTATCTCACAGATTTCAGCAAGCCCACACTAATTTCGTGTCAGTTAGGCTCATGGCAGTTCATTCGGAGTCCCATAAGGATCAATTTTATGTCCGCTAATGTGCTCTCTTTTCATTATTGACTTACCCAGTGAATGTCTAAATGCATCTATGCACTTGTATGCGGATGACTAACAAATTTATTTTTCCAGACCAGTTGGACTCTTAGAAGACTGTATTGCGCGACATACAGTCTCATGGATAATTCATTTCCATATGTAGAAGAGATAAACAATTTGGGTCTATCTCGATCGTACTCTTTATTGTATTTAAAACAAATATCAACTAAGTGGTGAAACCGATTTATAATGTTCTTCGTCAATTGTACATAACATCTGCATTTGTTTAAACTTGTGCATACCCATACTTGCCCCAAACTCGTTTTTACCAGTCACAGAAAGTAAGACATATTATTTTGTTTCTGCATTTTCATTGAATTTCACTTCAAGTATATATTTATTTATATATTTTTTATGAAACAGGTATGCCTCGAACATATATCAGAAAGAATCCAGATAAAAAGCTTGTTTCACAAGCTCAAATTGATAAAGCCAAACGCCTCATAATTCTGGCCTCTAGCAAACGTGCCGCCGCGGATAAGGTTGGAATCAGTGAAGCTGCCTTGAGAAAACGCCTGATTCTGAAAACTGCTGTCACTTCCCTTTGGCATTATAGAACAACCTTTACTCCAAGCCAGGAAAACAAATTATTGGAGTACTGCCAAAAATGTGATAGCCTGTTTTATGGAATGACGATAGCGTCTGTTCGAAGGTTAGTCTTCCAATACAAAATCCCAAACCCCTTTAACAAACAAGCGAAAATGGGTGGAAGAGATTGGATTGAAGGATTCCTAAAAAGGCATCCTAGCATTTGTTTGCGGCAATCCGTCCCGAGAACTCTTTCCCGGGCAATAGGTTTTAACAAAGTTCAGATGGAAAGATATATATATATAGATACAGATACAAAAGATGTGTATGAAAAGTTCAACGTCGACCAAAGCCGAGTATACAACATGGTCTCTGCATAAAGGGGTATAACAGTCACGGCTCTTTGCTGCATGAGTGTTACAGGACATTATGTCCCCCAAGCCTTTATTTTCCCCCGCAAAAGGTTGAAAGAACAATTGCTCGATGGTGGCCCTAATGCATGCATTGACATGGTGTCAGATTCCGGTTTTATTAATGGCACGCTTTTTTTTACAATGGCTTCATCATTTTAGGGAGCACATCCATGCTGAAAAAGAAAAGCCAACCCTGCTTATTATGGACAACCATACATCGCATATTTCCTTAGAAGCTACCATATTTTGCAGAGACAACAGAATTTCAATCGGTAATTTGCCGCCTTATATTAGCCACAAATGCAGCCATTAGATAGAGGTTTTTTTAGTCCTCTTAAAGCAAGATACGTGGAAGAATGCGAACGCTGGATAGCTCAGCACCCTGGAAGAGCTATTAGTTAATTTCAAGCCGTGCCTCTATTCAACCCAGCTTTTGAAAAAGCGGCTACAGTTGGGAATGCTGCATCTGGCTTTTCGGTTAGTGGAATCTATCCGTATAATGACAGCATTTTCCAGGATATCGATTTTGAGCCAGCTTCCGTAAATGATTCTTTTCAAGAGAAAAAAGACAATGTGGTAAAGGAAGGAGTTCTGGAAATGATTTGTTTACAAGTGGAAAACAAAGGAATTACAGGTGTAAAAGTAACAGATCCAAATCTTAATATTGAAGTGGTTGAGTCAGAAACGGCTGAAACATTACAAGAACAGAAAGAAAAGGTTTCACCAAACAAAAAGAGGGGTTCACTTTCGATGATTCAGGATAAACAAACGCTTCCGAAAATAATTATTTCCACAACTTCTACCTCGACAAATTTAAACATACAGGAATCCACTTTTGTTTCTCTCTTATCTATAAGCCCTTTGCTAAAATCGGACAACACAAATAAAAGAAAAATGAGGACTTTGAAATCAGAGATTATAACATCAAGCCCTTTTAAGCATGATTTCGAGGTAAAACGAAAAGAAGAGGAGGAAAAACTATTGAAAAATATAAGAAGAAAAGGTTATAAAGTAAAAGTTGCGTCATAGGCACTTTTTTCAGAACCAGTACCATCCGGCGTGGGAAAGCAGTTTAAAATTTTATCGGCCGAGAAAGAGTTGGATTTCTTTTGTCGTTTATGTACAGGAAAGTATTAGGACCCACCCACGGAAGAATGGATCCAATGCATCAAATGCGAAATCCGGTGGGATGAAGACTGCACATCGTATGAAAAGGGGAATATATTTTTTTGCGAATAATGCCATGAAATTCAGCATGTTTATAGGTTAAGTTCGTCAAAAAGTCTGAATTTTTTTTACACTGAAGTCTGAATTTGTTTGAAACTTTAAATTCCTTTTATGTTAATTGTTATGTTTTTTTAAAAGATTTTTAAGATTTTAATTTTGTTAAATGTATTTATATTTATATTAACATATAATTGGTATTTTAAGGATAATTTGTCTTAGTATTGCTTCTTTGTTAAATATAATGTGTTATTTTGATGAATTGATAATGAAAAATTTAATTATGTATTTTAAAAAAAAAAGTTAATTGAACTATAAAAATATCTTATTCTTGTGTGTAATGTATTCATAAATCCTTTATCATATAAAGCACTCTTCTTGCTGCAGGTACTGTTTGCTTTCCTATTTATTTAATAAATACTCAATTCTAATTCAGGACCACGTGACCACATAAAAGAACAGTAACAGAAACCATGAACACACGCGCTATTTATTATTTTCACATGTCGCCTGATGCATCACGCCATGCATGAACTAACTGTTTTTTCGAGTATCTCCTATTATTCTTCGAGTTCGTTTCGTTTGTGTTGGGTTACCTTATGTGTTGACGAAAAAGAGTTCAGTGTTCAGCATAGACTAACTATACCTAGATATCAAACTTTCCAGAGATTGGAAAATCAAAACCGGTTTTCTACTGATCGTCACTATCCGTGAGACTCTGTCTGTGAATACGTGTGAATTGTGATCAATGGAAATTTATCTCCTTTTTTATACAAACCACCCCCATTTGAACCAAAAAAGTCATCCACATTACACACACTCGTGCAAATCGCTCTCATTCTAGCAATTTTACTTGTAAATTGCTCTCATTCTAGCAAATTTTTACAAAGTTATAGAGATGCAAAAGTGTTGGAATTCACTTACAGTGTGTCTGTGCAAAAGTTAAAGGTTTGCAAAAGGATTAGTAGAGTTTGACATCTAGTTTAGTTTATCTATGGTGTTCAGCAGATATCGAGAGAGTGTAGTCAACAGTAAAATAATAAAAAACAAAATAGAAATCAAATATTTCAATCGTGTTTTGTTGTTTTTTTTTTAAATTTATCTCGATACAATTCCATGTGAAAAGCAGTTTGTTTTTTTTTACACTTATGAACTTGACTATCTTTCTATCCCTGCATGGAGGCAAGTGTGCGCATTTTGTCATCTTTTAGTTTTCCTATAAAAAAACTTATTTAATTTATAGATAATTGTTGTTTTATACTTGAAAGTATGTAGGTAAAACATGTAACTTCAATATTCAATTAACTTCTTTTTTGTATTTTCCATATTTTACATTATATCCTTCTTAAAAATCAAAAGTGCGCAGACTTACCCCGAATGACTCTATAGACCACCGAAATTAAACAGGAAAGGATTCATTAGAGAAAAAGTCCATAACCTGGAACAGTTAGACAAAAAGAGGGATATCATAATATTGGGAGACATGAACATTATTGATATCAGACAAACTAACAAAAATGATGTGAAGGACTCTTTACAAGTATTAGCTACATACGGATTAATGAATGTGATACACGATAGCACGAGTGTAGATTCCACCAGAGGGACATCGACGTTGATCCAGCACATTGTAGTAAAAATGATAGACACCCCTCAGTTTTCCTCAGTGATCGGAAGCGACAACTCTGATCACTATGCTGTTTTTTACGGAACTATTGTTCGAAATAATTCTACAAGCAATGTTCACAAAATACAAGAGTCGTATATTCACAATAGTACGATTGATAAGCGAATACGTACAAATGACTAGGAAGCCGTGTTAGCTGCAAATAGTAATGACGATATGTATGAAACAATTTTAACAACAATGTAAAACATTTATGCTAACTTGAGGGTGATTAAAATATAGCCCACAAAATGCATGCAAAATCCCTGGATTACCACCGACATTCGGAAGAAATGTAAGCAAAGGGATCAACTGTAGCGGAGGTGTAAAAATAATAGGCTTAATATGACTTACGAAGATGAGTATATGCAATTCCGGAATAAAGTGAATAGAGAGATTTTTATGCACAAGTCTAGCTACTATTTACAAGTGCCAGTTCAACCATCTACGATCAAACACTCGTAAAACGTGGAGCCTGATCAATGAAATAATGGGGAGGAAAAAGCAAAATGTTGACAAAGTCATCACTAAGAATTTTCCGCCAGAGAAGTGCCTATTGACATTGTCTAAGAAATTCGCAGACAACATTTCCGACCAAATTCTTCCGATCAAATAGTGCATAACTGCACAGCAATTGCATCAAATCATGCCAACTCAATACTGTTCAACACAATATATGTAGAAGAAATATCCATTGAAGAAGTCCTCAACATATTAAGATTATTGGGTGAAAGTAAATCAGCAGGAGTCGATGGTATTCTAGCGAGGGACATTAGAAATAAATGCTGATATATTTTCTCCAATAATATCAAATATGATAAATCTAAGCTTAAGACAAACAAAAGTTCCTCGTATACTTAAGACAGCGGTTGTACGCCCGATCTATAAAGGCGGTGTAAAAAACTCCTTAAGCAACTACAGACCTATATCAATCTTGCCAACTATTGAAAAGTGCATGGAAGAGGTTGTATCAAGGTATCAAGGCAACTGCAGAACTGAAACGACGACGGAGCACTACTCATTCACACCTAAGTGTGAAAAGCGGCAATCGATGCTGCTGAAAGGGTTGGAACCGTCTTCTGATCCTGAGGAGATCCTGGCACTGCTCAAAGAGAAGGAGTGTGAGGGACTCGAGTTTGTAGGGGTAAAGCCATTTACCACAGCTAGAGCCAGGCGGGAGAAACGGAGTCTGCCGTTCTTCCTGGTGCAGCTCAGTCCCGAAAGCCGTCTGGATAGTCTAAGGAGTATCAATGTCCTAGAATACCAGGTGGTTCACTGGGAAAGATTAAAAAGGAGCGATAGCGTTATACAATGCGTTCGCTGCCAGAGGTTCGGGCACGCCGCGTCGAACTGCCAAATGCAGCCTCGATGCGTGAAGTGCGCTAAGAACCACAGTTCCGAGGAATGTCCTCTGGGTGTTGACGGAGCATCCGATAGGTCGCAGCTCTCGTGCGTATTATGTGGGAACGTGGGACACACCGCAAACTATCGGGGTTGTCCTAAGTTCGCCGACATTAAAAAAGCAAAACTGGCTCGGCAGCAGAAGGTGGAGGTCAAACGTTCACCTGTTAGGTTTCAAACACCAGCCGTCTCGTCTCAAATTTCCTACGCCCAAATGGCGTCAGGTAGGGGGGCTACGGCACAGCAAGCGACTGTTGCTTCTTCGTTGCAATCCAAGGACAGATGGCTCAGCTGCAACAGCAGGTACAAGAACAGGCCAAGCGGGTGGACCAGATCTATGCGCTGCTGCCGGGCCTAACGCAACACATGTCGTAATGGGTACGCACATGGTGGAGCGAACTTTGAAGGTCCTTGCGGTGAATGTTAATTCACTGATTAGGATCGAACGAAGAGCCGCGATGTTTAAATTGCTGCAAGACCAAACTCCTGATGTGCTTTTCGCTAGCGAAACTAAGCTAACCGATAAGCACAAACTGGAGTACAATAATTATATCGTTAGAAGAAGAAACCGGCCCAGATCCAAACGTGGAGGCGGTGTCGCGATCTTCATTAAAGAAGGTATAAAATTTCACAGAGTGTACAAGAGCGTGTTGCGCAGGTTCCGGGTGTTGGAGGCAGTCGTCGTTTACATCCCGCTCCGCAGTGGAAAGCGGCTGTACTTGGCCTCTGTTTATTCACCTGACGCTTCACAATCCACTTTATTCATTACGGAGCTCGACACGCTTTTTCGACTTCTGAGGCTGGAATCGGGGGAGAATTATTTTATAATCGGAGGGGATTTCAACGCTAGACACAGAGATTGGGGAAATAATTTGCCAAATACTAGAGGGAACCTACTACTCGATTGGTGGGGTCAGCACGATGTCATGTACAGACTCGGTCTTAAAGCGACGGATAACCCGTCGTTTCCCAGAGGCGGGTCTTATTTGGATCTACTGCTGTACGACGAACGTATACGACTGACAGGTACGAATTTACAAACATTAAACTGTCTGCGCACATTCGTGTATGACAGCGACCATTGCGGTTTTAGCACCGAAATTACGGTTCCCAACGAAATTGCGGAATTGGAGGAGTTTGTCCAAAGATATACTTACAACTACAGTAAGACTCGATGGACACGCTTCTCCGCAACCTTGACTAGAGCGCTCTCCTCGAACACGCTCAACCCACCGTCCAATAGGAATTTGTCAAACGAGGAGATCGACAATTACCTAAAACAAATGGACGAGACAATTAAACAAACTATGGACACTACAATACCGCGGTATCGACGTACGACTAACGAAGACCTGTTCCGCAATCCTACTATTGACGCACTGCACCGACAGAAGAGTAGACTTCTGACAAGACTCAAAAACTTGTACAGACAGTTAACTGACCGACAAGACCCGGAGATTAGGACACTGAAGTCGTCGATTAAAAATATCCAAACGCTAATAAAAGAAAATTACAGAATTTCTGTAAGTTTGTACTGGAACAACAAGGTTCGGGCTGTAAACACCAGCAACCCGAATATGTTCCCGCAAATAAATAAACTATTTCGAAGAAAAAATCAAAACGACTTTCAGTGTCTTAAAATAGGCCGGACAACAGACAATGAACGGTTACTGACAATAGCAGGTATTGATCCAAATGAGGCCGCTGATGATGACGACTTTTTTGTGATCGAGGATCCACAGGAGAAGGTTGAGGCCATAGGGGCGACTTTCCAGGAAGTATACAAGGTCACTGATACCATTGGCCCTAATTACGACCTAGACAATCGCGTCTTGGTGCACGACTTCCGCATTCGAAATGAAATAGGGAACTGGCGATCCGAGGGCTCTGGTTTCACCCGGTTCAGCGACGAAAATATGGCAAATAATGTCATTGCCAGAGAGGGTGACCTACCCCCGTTCATTTCGAAGGAAGAACTCCGTGAGATCTTCGACACAATCAGGGCTAAGAAATCAGTGGGGACCGATGGCATTCCGAACATCGTGCTTCAACATCTTCCTCTACAAGCGGTGGACATCTACGCCACCCTATTTAATAATGCAATGAATAATGCACATTATCCAGTGCATTGGAAAACGGCGGTGGTTCAACCTATCCCCAAAAAGGGAAAGGATATATCTAATCCGGCGAATCTCCGGTCGATAAGACTCCTTCCGAATATCAGTAAGGTTTTTGAAAAGGTAATCAATAGAGCTCCGTCTAGGTGGGTTGAGGACAAACATATAGTTCCGGATAATCAATTCGGTTTTAAGGCGGGACATGATATCTCACATGCCGCGTCTAAACTGGTGTCCGATATCCAATGGAACAAAGGCAAAAAGCAATGTACTGGTGCCTGCCTTGTTGACTTGGAGAAGGCCTTCGACACCGTATGGTTAGAGGGTCTTTTCTATAAGCTGACTGGGCTGGGGATCAGTAAACCACTCTTGTACATTCTTTATAATATGCTAACTAACAGACAGTTCATCGTGAAGAATGGTGATGTGACTTCTGTTGGAATATTTCAAATTAAAAATGGTCTTCAGCAAGGCGCGGTCAATTCGCCGATCCTATTCAACATTTTTACAAGCGACTTGATAGGTTCACTTCCCCATACTATTGCGTACGCAGGACGATTTGATAGCGTACAGAACAGGTCCAAAAATCGAGGTCATTAACACCCTCTTGCAGCGTGACTTCGATAAGATAAGACGATTTTGTGATGACTGGAAGTTGAAAATCAACTTTCAGAAGTCGGAAACCATTCTCTTTAGGACGCCGTTGTCTAGAGCCTCTAGGGATACCAGAAAAAATTGGCGAAAGTTCTCAATCATTGGACAACGCGGACA
The DNA here is from genome assembly GCA_949129095.1 of Volucella bombylans. NCBI lineage: Eukaryota > Metazoa > Arthropoda > Insecta > Diptera > Syrphidae > Volucella > Volucella bombylans. The sequence goes on from OX422140.1 coordinate 105,356,085, forward strand.
GCCTCTTGCCTGTCGAAATGTAGTCAGATACCTTGGAATCTGGCTAGATCAGTTTCTGTATTTTGGCAAAAATGTAGATGCTGCTCTGGCTAGAGCCAAAGGTGCGTTTGCCCTTACAAAGAGACTGTTTTATAGCAGCCAACTCGATGCGAGGGTAAAGGTAATCTGCTACATGGCCCTTATCAGGCCCATGCTGGTATTTGGTTGTCCCGTGTGGTTCAATGTACGAGCAAGCTTAATGGAAAAGATTCGGGTGTTTGAGAGGGCTTGCCTTAGGGCTTGTCTTCGCTTGTACAGAACACCAGAATCGGAGTACAAGAAATTTTATCCTAATGAGGTCCTTTACAACAGGGCGAACCTAATACGAGTGGACAACTTCGTAATTAAGCTGACTCGAAGGCACATTGCAAGAGCAATGACCTCGACGAATAACCTGATATCTGGGGCTTACTACCCCAATTACCTTTACCACGAGAGTGTGCGCTCTGACGGCTTCGTTCCACCGCAAGCATTCCTCTACCTTGATCAGATAGGGTTGATCCAGGATAGATCAGCGGTCCCGTTAATCTTCCATGTCGCTCGGACAGCTGGGGACAGGCGACTCAACTACAACAGAGACGTCGCACACGGCAGTGTGGATCGCCTCAGGTTCAGTAGGGCGGTGGGGAATCGCGATAAGAGGGATGTCGTTCGGCAGCACCAGCATTTCTGGTGGTTGAATGATGGAGAAGATGTTTCGTCGTCGTTTCCGTCAATTACAGACCAGCCTCACTAATGAGGCAGAGCTGACCAATTTATTTGCTCAGTAAATAGCGATGGCCAGCTTACATAGGTTTAGGTTAGCATTTAAGAAATATATACATATATCAGTGTATATACACCTTTGTATACACTGTTATATGTATATGATTGTGTATAATGTCTATGTGTGTTTATGTGTGTATTGTACATTTAGGTTAGGTAGGCTAAGGTTTATTTTAAGTTAGATATTAAGTTTTTATAAAAAATTAAAAAATGTCCATATGCTAAGTTTTTGTAAATAAATTTTTTTTCTTAGCCTTAAGTATAGAAAATAAGTATATTTTAAATAAAATGTAAATGAAGTCGAAAGACATAGTTATAAGAATTTAGAGTAGCTTAGAGCGCCTGTGTGGGGCCAGTAAGTTAGTATAAGATTGTTAAGTAATTGTAAGCTATCATTTAAGCATTTTTTGTTAGTATGTAAGAGTTAGTGATTAAGAAAATAAAAATGCATTTAAAACTAAAACTAAAACTAGCAACTGCAGAACTTTGTTGAAAAGCATTCTCTGATTCACAACAAACAGTTTGGCTTTCAAAAAAACAAAAGCCCGCGAAAACTTATGGGTGAGTTCGGTAATACCATCAATGAAGGCCTGAATAAAAACCACCATGTTCTTGTTTTATTTATGGACTTCAGTAAGGCGTTTGATAGCTAAACCATGGGAAATTGTTAGGAGCGTTAAATAAGCTAGGTTGTTGTCTGATTGGCTGCAAAATTATCTAAGTTAAAGATCTGTCAGTATCAGGCTGGAAAAGAATTACAGCGATGGTGCCACCGTTCACTCGGGAGAACCACAGGGATCGAAACTAGGACCAATATTGTTCATTCTCTTTACAAACGAGCTGATTAGGTTCTTTAAAAATGGCATCCCATTCGCATTCGCCGATGACACAGCTAGAGTAGTTCAACATAAGTGTCTTAACACTGCTACGCGAATAATGCAAGATGATCTAGATAAAGATAAAGCTGTTGAATGGTGTCACGATAACGGGCTTGTGATAAACCCCTCTAAGACCAAAATGATGCATATCTGTGGTCTACATCATAAGTTGACTCAACAAAGGATTAGTTTTCGAAGCAGTATATGACAAAGTATGCTTCCAAATCAGATCATTGAAGTTTTCGAAAGCTATAAATACCTGGGTGTCACTATAGACAGCAATTTCATTTGTGACAGGCTTCGCTCTGATCTCAAAGAGGCGCTGTTTTCTCTGTATTACCTGGGAAGCTACTCGACGCTTGAGCTGCAGAGGTAATTGTACTATGCCTTGGTCTAAGCACGGGATACTTGCTTGGGGAAATGCCTCAAATACCCATATCAATAAACTTCAAAAGCTCCGAAACACCATCCTTAAGAATATTACCAAAAGAAGTGCATCCAGAACATCCGGCGATAAGTACGTTACGAGTATTACGACGACATTCGTTTCAAGAGAATGGGTCTCTTCATCAATATAACACCAGAAGACGAGCTCAAGGCATGCTGCAAACACCACTATGCAACAACAACTAGGGCAGAAGACAACTTAACCACAAAGTTCCTATTATTCTAAGTGAGCTTCCCTCAAATTTTAAAAATTTTATAAATTTCAAACAATGTAAAAAACGTCTAAAAGAATTTTTTTTGTATGAGACATGAATTTTGTATTTAATTGTCAATAAGTTACTCTGAAGTTTCCAACATCCACACCTTCTAAATAATTTTATTATTATATTGTATGAATCTAAAGCCTCATAAACAATTTTAAGAATATTAATTGCAATGCAATCATTTGCAGGTAAGCCCTTTAGGCTTCGCAGATCCTGAGACCGATTATACTCGTAAAACTAACTGAATTGAACTGAATAAAAACAATAAACAAACAATTCATAAGTTTAAATGATGCAATTGACTTTCAGTCAGTATCTCAAACCAGACAGACGTGTTTTTCTTGTTCTCCCTTTAATTAATTTTCGTCAAATTGCATTTTCCGGTTCTTAAACCCAGTGCTTGAATTCTCGAATTTATTTTTTTTTGTTTGTGCATTTTTTTTCAGTGCAAAGCCCCTAAATATATAAAATTGCAACCAAGCAATACAAAAAAATAAATAAATAAATAAATAAAAACAATAATTCGACCTAATATTTATACCCTCACTGACCTACTCAACTAAATTAAATATGTCTTGCGGAATTGCCAATTGTGTAATCGATGACTGCAGTGCTGACTGGGTAGCTTGCAAGGGCATCTGTGGGAAAGCCTTTCATGCCGTTTGTGTCGGGTTAAACAAAAGAAATACGGTGTTTATCAAGGAATTCTCTGATAACCTCCTTTTCTTCTGTGATGAGTGCAAGTGTATCTCACTCTCGCATGTTCTTTTAGCAATAAAATGCCTAAGCGATTCCAATGACTCCTACCAAGACGCACTCGCGAAAAAGATCACGGACAAAATTTCGGTCATCGAAAGCAGTGTTAAAAGTGTTGAAGAGTTACGGAACTCAGTGCAGACCTCAGCCGAACTAATAAAATCCAAAGTAAAGCATATGGATAAACAGATTGCTGGTCTAATCGAGTTAGACTCCGGGAGATCTAGGAATGAAGAAACTCCCTTACGTCACCTGGATAAAGTGTTAAGTGACATCAAAGCCATCTGTTCTACGCAAGTTATATCCAACCAAAAAACTTGTGAGTTGATAAGCTCTCTGCGTGACGACATTGACATTCATTTCCAGTCCTCGTCACGCAAACAACCATCTCCTAAAGAATCTGATCCTATGCTCGAAGTTATCTTCGACAAAGTAAACGATGTCAGTGATGAACTTACTGCGACTCGATCCCTCGTATGCGATATTGAACATCACATCGCAACAATAAACAGCAAAATCGTTGACCCACCAAACTTCTCGCAGCCTTACCAGAATGTTCAATATAATACGTCGCTAATGGCTGAATTAATGGAACCTGAAGTGGATTCACACTCACCCCCACATACAAGTCATCTGCGGACGGTTCAACCTACTGATTCATGCGAAGTTTCTTCCAACTTGATGTCAACACCTCCAATCACTGCCCCACGGAGGCTTATCAATCACTTCAACTCAACTTGGACACCTTCTGAATGGCAGCGTAGACTTGATAAGCTTGCTTCGAAAAATCACCACGCTTCTTATAAAAGGCGCCCCACCTCACGCTGATGCTGATTGGATCTCGAATTTCTTCGTAAAGAAATATGGCATTACCATTAGCCACTGTTATTTAATTCCAACATCTCACCACAGAAGTAAGCGCAGCTTCAAGCTCAATATGCCGGCCAAATACGAATGGCTATTCCATAATCCAGCCAGCAACAATTTCAACCTTGGAAAGATGCGTGTCTGCAAATGGTTGGAAAATACGACCAAGAAGCAGGATAAAGTCAAGCAGTCCGTTTTACCTAAACCATCTATAAAGGTCGCAAGTAAACCCAATTTGCCAAGACCCACCTCCTCTTCTCAAAACAAACCCAGCTCCAATTGGAGCTTTAAAACTAAAACTTTTCCTAATTTTAAGCCTCCTACCCATACTCCAACTCCGTCTATTCCACCCCAAACCAAGCCCCGACGTCAACGTGTCTCTTTTGACTTAACACCTATCTTAAATCCCGCTTCCAGCTCGCCTTCTCCCTCGGTTTCAGGGGCCCCAGTCCCTATTTTTGATACACCACCAAACCCAGCTAGCAACTCAATTCCCAACTTCGACCTTAAAACTGGAGCTAAGTACCCTAATTTCATTAACTCCCATACCCTAAACCCCACATCTCATCCCTCATCCAACTCCATATCCAATCATTTATCTCCCTCCTCCAATGCTCCTATTCTTGATCCCCTTTTCCCCCCACTGTTAAACTAACACAGCAAACCAAAGGCACTACAGAAAGTCGATATGCTCTCTCTAGGCTCAGAGAAAGAAAGATATATGAAAACATTCGTCTCTTTCTTGCCTATCTACATGACAAATCGGACTCGGTCTGCTACGAAGGGAAAACCAAAACCAGCGTCATGGTTTCCATCCAGCAGGAAGGCCTCCCTACCGACCCTATCAGTCTCAGGAACCTTTATGTCAGGTACCACGAGATTTTTAACATGTCCCCTCAGAAAGTAGCAGACGACCTCGCTGCATTCGGCAACTATGTTCACTCTAAACGAGTATCACACCTACAGCGAAGCCGAGCCGACCACGACAAATTTTTTCGTCCATAACGTGCCTCCCTTGGCAGCGCTTAAACCATCCTGCCTCACACCTCCACCCCACAACATCCCTCTTACATTTTACTACCAGAATGTAAGGTGTCTTCGCTCTAAAACCAATGCTGTCCTACGTCAATCGCATACTCTTCCCTTTGATATATACGCCTTGACCGAAACCAATTTGATTCCCGACATAAAGAACCAGGAATTGTTCCCTCCTACTTTTAATGTTTTCCGCGACGACGATCCTACCCGCACAAATAAAGATTCCCCCTGTCGAGGCGTCCTACTGGCGATGGACAACAGCCTTAACTCTTCCCCCATTACAATGTCTTCATCCTCTAAAGCCGACTTTGTCGCAATAAAAATATCACTGCCTCTCAAGTCCCTTTACGTTATATGTTGCTATATCCTACCAGCTCAACCTATCGAATCTTACCAATTTGTTATTGATGCGATCGATCATTTAATTGACCTGTCAGACCCTATTGATGATATCCTTATTTTTGGCGACTTTAATCTTCCTCAACTACAATGGACTCCATCAGATGAGCAATCGTTTTTCATCGCTTCAAATGCCAACTCAGCTAAGGATTGTCTCTTCTTAGATCGCTTAACAGACTCAAGTCTATGCCAAGTCAGTGGTATATCCAATTTTATGGGCAGGCAATTAGACCTTATTTTCACAACAGATCCAATTAACTCCTCAGTCTCACTTTGTCCCCTATCTCTCTCAACAATCGATAACTACCATCCCCCCCTTCTACTTTCATTTTTTCATAACTCTTCATTCCAGTCCACTCCCCCCACAACTCTCTCATCCCACGACTTTCATAAAGCAAACTTTCACAAAATCAGTGAATATCTCAGCAGATCCTTCTTTAACTTTCACAACCTAAGTATAAATGATGCCTTATCCATTTTTTATAAAGAAATATTTAATTCTTTTTCCCTTTACGTTCCGTTTTCCCGCCTTAAAACATCATCTACTAGTCCCCCCTGGTATAATCGCAAGCTTCGTTCCTTACGAAATCAGAAAAATAAGTTATGAACTGTTTTCCTGCGTACCAGATCCTTTACCGACTATTCCAACTATCTTGGTGCTTGTCTTCATTTCACCGAACTTTACGATTCCCTTTACCAGCGCTACCTTAACAATGCGCAAGTCAACCTTATAAACCATCCTAAGTCCTTTTTCCAATTTGTTAACTACAAAAGAAAGTCCGATGGTTACCCTCCTTCCCTCTCTTTCAACAACAGGTCATCAACCGACCCACTCACCATTTGCAACCTATTTGCCACCTTTTTTAAGCAATCCTTCACCAACGACTCCTTTGTACCAGATCCATCCTATTTTAGTTACCTACTACACTTCTCCAATGGCCTATTCTATGGTTCTATTCTAAACAGACACAGATTAATCTTAATGTTAGAGACAATACTTTTCCAGAATTTAGGCAGCTGCTAACAAAGAAGACGTTGTCTCCTTTATTAAAGAGAATTGTAAATTTGATAGACCTACTGTATAGCATAGTTGGCTTAAATTTTTTAAAACATTTCTTTTAATCTCTCTTCTACTGCTTCCTGCATTTAGGTTTTTCTGGTTGGACGACATTGCCTTAAGGATGCCTGTTAACCTGATTATAATCACAAAGAAGCGAAAATAAGATGCAGCCTGTCATACTACGCTTTGGATTTTAAAAACATCTAACAGCATATCATTGTGAAAAATGTGACATTTATTCCTAAAGTGTGTCTTCTTAAAAAGTTCTGGTGTATAGTTATCATAATAATCTTAAGATCCCTCTCGCTTCGATTTCAATAAGGCGATGGTACTCATCACACGGCGTAAGACACGTAACCCTATCCAGACTGTACTACATATTACCGATATCGATGTAACGCAAATTTGAAAACTAATATTCGTTCAAAAGGGCCCGAGGATGCCACTAGCTTACAAAACTACTCCACAATGTGCATTTTTGTTTATGTTATATCAAGAGACTCTTCCGATATCTTGCATATTGTTCTCACTCCAAATACCGCAATTTTGGCTTATTATTGAATCATCTAGCCATTGTATGCGAGTTGTATTGTGGGGATAACATGCGCGCAGAATCACTAAATAAAATAATTAAACCTGAAGCAATTCTTGTAATCGAAACATTATAATTGAAATTGAATGATCTGGCGCTAAAATCCAGTGTGGAAATTGTAAAGTTTACTACCACCTACCTAAACTGTGCTAATATGCAACCTAGTGATAGTGCTTATTATAAAAAGAATAATATTCCCCACAGTTGTGCTCCATGTACGCAGCAGAGACGAAAATCTCTCCGCTCTCCAGCAAACAACAATAGCTGTGGTGGATTTTCCATCTTCTCCTACTAACGGCCGGTCTGCGGTCATCATCTTGGAAGTACTCCTTAACCCGTTCGCTACCAGGGTCTCCTGGGTAAAACATCCATCACAGCCCATAATTTTTTTCATAATTATAGGAAGGACATCAATTGGAATAAATTTTACGTATGTGTATTTAGAACATTAAAAAAAAAAAATACTCGTAAACGTTCTTTTAAACTGAGACAAATATGTGACGCTGGGCTGCAAGTAAAAACTGAACGTTGTAGCCCTTGATCAAAAAGATCCCGGTACAACCACCGTGTGACGCTCCCATTATTCGGATTTGAGTTCGGTTTTTTATTAAGTTGGTAAATCTGTTTTTGACATTCCCTCTAATTCTTAGCGTCATAGCTTGACATTTGCAAAAGTTACGTAGCCAAGAGTACATCTATATCTGTGTGTGTTGGCGACTTTTTACAATTCTGAAGATGGATTTAAATTTGCAACAACGAACTTATATTAAATTTGCGTCAAAAACGAATTTAATGGTGCGCGAACGTTGGAAATGTCGGAAAAGTAAAGAAAACGGTCGTTTACCTGTGGCACGAGCGGTTCAAAAGTGGTAGTGAGTCAATCGAAGATGATGAACGCAGTGGCAGACAATCGACATCGAAAACCGACGAAAACATTGATGGAGTAAAAGAAATGTTGGTCAATAATCGCAAATTAACCATCAGAGATATAGCGGAGGACTTGAACATTACCTATGGATCCGTCTAAGACATGTTGGTTACTGATTAGGGTTTCCGTCGTGTAGCAGCAATTTTGGTGTCAAAAGACCTCAATTTCATGCATAAAAGAGACGGTGTTGACGTCGCAAAATGGATGGTTTGCGAGGCTGAATCCGATAACACATTCATCAACAAGATTATACTGGACGAGACGTAGGTTTATGAGTACGACACGCAATCCAGACATCAGGCAAGTGAATGGCTTTCACCAAATGAGCCGAGACCAAAAAACCACGTCGTTTTCAGTCAAAAAAGAAGGCAGTGCTCACGGTTTTCATGGATTACAACGGTGTGGTGCATCATGAATGTTTGCCAGAAGGCCAGAGAGTAAACAAAGAGTATTATTTGGGCGTTATGAGACGTTTGCGTGAAGCAATTCGCCGAAAGAGACCAGAATTGTGGGCAGAAAACTCGTGGATTTTGCACCATGATAACGCACCGTCGTACAGTGCAATCATTATCCGTAATTTTTTGACGAAAAATGCAACATATACCATCCAACAGCCACCGAATTCACCTGATTTGGCTCCCTGTGACTTCTTTCTGTTCAATCGAGTTAAAAAACCTCTACGGGGAACGCATTTCAGCAGCCGAGAGGAAGTAATGGAAAAATCGCATGAAGCACTAATGGACATACCGAGAACCGAATATAAAAAATGTTTCGAGGATTAGATCAAGTTCTGGCATAAGTGTGTTGCAGTCGATGGGGATTACTTTGAAGGGGACAATATAGATTTAGATGAATAAACTTAAACGGGAACTTTTTGATCAAGGTGGTATGTACAAATTGTTGCTGCATAAAAACACAGGCACTTTGCTACCAGAATTAATTTTTTTAGTTGAATGCTTTATTGTACAGCCAACAAGAATTCCAAATTGCAACGTCAAGTAATTGAAAAAAAAAAGTTTTAAATCCCAGCGTATCAATTTCCGATCTGTCGATTTCGATTTCCAGATCTGTCGATGCCCGACATATATTTATTACAATCAACTACGGTGAAAGGCTTAATTTTGTTACGAGTATACCATCTTTGGTTAGGACATCCCGCCTATCTTCTCATTTCTGCACTAAAATATTTCCTTTTATTGCAAAAAAAGTGTTGAAAAAAGAGCCAATTTAATAAGTTTGCAGAACCATTCTATAACATTGTATAGCTAACATAGAGCTAATCGAATATGTTTGTAGAGCCACTCTATTACATTGTACTACATAGTTTATTCTATTACATAGAGCTGACGGAATAAGTTTTTAAGTTACATTTTTACTCTATATTAAATTAAACTTGACTTGAAGGTCTGTGTTTTTTTTTCTATAAACAGATTCACTCTTTTTTAATTTTTTATCAATTACAATTGTCGGATTGCCTTTGCGATATCTGCGAAGTGTTCCTACAACGTGGGTCAGCAGTACACAGTTCATATATTTTTAATCCATATTTTGTTTCTTTTCTGGAATACATTGTTTGAATATTAAACTACCTCTCCGTAATAGTAAAGGCTCGTCCTATCGATAAGATCTCACCAAAATAATAAACATTTTGGATGTTTTGTAGTACGTGATTCAATACCTGATCGATTTTCTGAAGGCGAGTGATTCAAACCGATTCCTGCGCATAGTTTTTCCAAATAAGAGATGATTATAGAGCATATTTGTACTCTGATATGCCTTTAACGAAGGCATCCGAATATTTGCCATTACAACACATAGTCCTAAGAGCTTCTTCATTTCGTCCTCTGTAACCGCAGTCCAATTTTTCAAGTTTGAATTAGATGAAACGAATGTCGTATTCAGCAAAACTTCAGTGTGAGAATTTGTCCAATACACGATTTTTCCAATGAGGGCATTATCGAATAATAATGAAAAATCATCAAAATGTGAACTATCTGTTAGTCTATCAACAAAACTCTATCAATAACTCCTCTCCATAAAATCGTAGCAAACAGGGTTTATATCATCTTCTGAACAGTCTGTATTATTTTGCGGTAAGTTACTATTATCATTCTAACCATTACTATGACTATCTTCACCGTCCCTTTCATCACCAATTATTGAATTTGATGAGCTACACATTTCTTCACAGTCCGTCAGTTGGATCTGGTATATCACATTCCATTTCTTCATCACTAGAATATAAATATTATGCATCTGTTCTTCATTTGGGGTCTCTTACAAAAATTCAACATTTTGTTGAGACATATGATTCTCTTAAAAGTTATGAAATTTGAATAATTTAGCGTCGCAAAATATATCCCTTTTTAAATTTAACTACTTGCCTGCAAATTCCACTTGCCCTGCTGAACCGACTTATTCAATCGCTATACAAACTCTAAATAATCTAATGTGAGTGCAGACCAAGTGTGGTCTTTATACATATTACCGTTTTAGAACTTAGCAATATTGTTCAATACTTGTTCAATACAATATTGACGGCGGGCTGTGGAAAGAAACAACTGCGTTACATATATGTGGTGGTTGGTAGCGAACTAGCTAACGAAATACTCTTACTCAAGGAAATGAACGCAAAAGCAATATCTCAAATTAACTCTCTGTATAATGATAATAAACTCCTGAAAAATGAAGTCAATCATTTGCATCAAGCTATTAACACGCTCCAATAAAAAACCTTAAATAAATGTGTTGATATTGTCGGCATTCCAAAGATAATGCATTTTCTTCGGCAATAAAAACTTTCTACGAAGGTTTACTAGAGAATTTAAATGATGATGACGTCGCTAAATGTTAAGCTAAGACAAATAAAAACAAAAACAATAAAAACAATGATCAAACCGTTTCATCTCTGCCGGAGAGGTCAATGAACATCGTGTGCATCAAATTCAAAACAGCTGAGCGATAAAGCAGTTACATATTTCAATGAGAAAAAATAAAGGAATTAGGGTTGTAAAAATATGTTATAAAATAGGATCTTAGAAATGTATCGTAATTTCTGTCTGTTTTTTTGATTATATATAGTTACCCATATTAAATAATAATAGTCCGCTAAGTGAAGATCCTCCAAATAATTCTCTTGCAAACTTCCCTTTGTAAATTTGAGAAAAAGTTGTGCCAAAGTATTTTTCATTCAAATAACTTTAAAAAATACTTCTATATTGTTCACAAAAATATTCGCAGTGTGCGAAAAAAAAACTTCGACCTGCTCTTGCTTCATTTTGAAACCTCTGTTAACAAGCCAATATTAATATTTCTTACTGAAATTTGGATCTACGATCATGAGAAGGTTTTCTATAAAATTCCGGTTTATAGGTTGTATACCAGGTGCAATATCTCATATACTGCTGATGGTTTTGTTGTCTTTTACAGTGAGAATTTATATTCTGAGTGCTGTAGATTTAATCTTATAAGTTCTGATATGATTAAACTCTCTGTCTCTATAAATTCGCGCAATTTCGTCATTATGTGCTTCTATAGATTGCATAATAAAAGTAAAGAGGTTTTTGTGGACGAAATATCTTTTCTCTAAGTAATGAGCGATCAAAATATCTCATTATTTTGGGTGATATGCATATTGACATCTTATGTGATTCGGTAATTATAGTGAAGTATCAAGCGTTACACTCTAGCCATGGTTTTTATTCTTGCATAAATAAGGCAACTAGAATTACTGACCAATTTCAAACTTATATTGATCACATTTATACAAGGTTGAATCATAATGCTGAGTTACGAGTATCTTACAGAACTCTATTTTCGATTTTAGAACATCCGATCACTTTATGACATGTCTCTTCTTTAAATGTGCTCATACCAGATCGTGCGGTTGATACAGTCCGTCTAGTCAGACCAAAACTAAAAGCAGAATCAATCTTCAGAACCTAAATAGTCATCTTAGGCAGGGAAGCTGGCCAGATATCTACGCTGAAACAAATACTTCCACAGCTTTTGATTATTTTTCTCTGTTTTGAATGGACATATTGAAGTATGCTTGATTCCCTTGAGAGATAGAGCAATAATTCTATTGTAATAAGAACAAATTAGAACTATTGTAAACATAAGCTCCGTTTAAAATGTAGAAAGCGTAGGGGAAGCTCATAAGGGGTATGACGTACACATTAGAGAAGCCTATGCAAAGTGAAAATTGAAACTGCGGCATGCAAAGATGCTGTAATTATCAAAAACTCTGCAGAAATGACAAACATTTTTAATGAATTTTTTAACAGTGTCGCCTGAAAGTCTTTAGTAGATGCCGGTCTGATTGATTCTTCTAACTTCTGTGCGGAAAGATGTTCTGATATGGAAAGAATCCAGGATAATACTTTGTTATTTCAACCTATTTCGTCCTTCGGAGTATACCAAATCCTAATTTTATCCAAATGATGTTATTAAGAAAATTGCCTTTAATATTGTTGATGACTTAGTACACATCTATAACAAAAGTACGAGTATATATAAGGTGGCGCAAAATTAATCACCCTATCGGAAGATGGTATAATTTTTGCAAATGGCGTCGTATGACAATCATATTTGACATTTGTTAAATAGACAGCTGCAGTATACAAACAGACAAGCAAAGGAGCGCTATACTCTGCAAGAGCGTGGAATAATTGTATCGATGTTTTTGACCAATAATCGGTCGGTGGTATTAGCATAGCGTGAATTTCTACATCGATTTCCTAATCGTGTAGCACCAACTGTGCAAACATTCCGGCGCTTATTAACTCGACTCGCAGAGAGTGGAACCACAGGAGACCATGCAGGGCGTGGCCGTCACCGGATTGGTCGTTCAGCCGAGAATCGTAGTAACCTTCTGTAGCGCCATCTGAAGATGTTTACGATAAGACCGGTACTTTGCTCTTTTTATTAGACAACGTCATTGATACGCGAAGCCTTGATAATTGGGCGGGAGCCTGCCACCTTGTACAACGGATTATACAATTTTCCAACAACCTTAAAACTTCTGAAGTTATACCAGTTTTCAAAAAAGGAGAAACATTAAAGATCCCTAACTACCGGCCAATTTCTCTACTCTCTGTATTCTCCAAGATTTTCGAGAAAGTGACAAAAAAAAAGAATTATTGCCTTCTTGGAGAAAACTTTATTTCTAAGTGTTCATCAGTATGGCTTTAGTGCTAGTAAATCGACTTAAGATGCGCTTTTAAACTTCCGTACCCATGTCTGTGATAGCTTGGAAAAAAGGTAACGACTTCACTGTTCATAGATATTACTGAAGCTTTTGATTCAATGGATCATAAACTTTTATTATGTAAATTAGAAAAAAATAGATTTTAGAGTGTTTAAGCTAAATTGGTTTTCATCATATCTTGAAGAGTGGAAGCAATTGGTAAAGATAGGTGAAACTTTTAGTGAATGACTTTTTATAAATATTGGTATCCCGCAGGGATCAGTGCTTGGCCCGATCTTATTCAGAGTAAACAACCTGCTTTTGCTGAAGAGTTCCATCCTAGATTTGGTTGTTGACATCAACCATGACTCGGAACTATTACGGCATTTGTTTGGTATGCATAAACTAGATAATGTTTTTTAACTTACCTGCACTATATCTGCACTCTCCGTATCTAATATATAATAATACAGATTGTAAGCAGTTCATTGCGAATAAACATACTTGTTTTTTGTTAAATAGCTCTAAAACTTATAATAATGAGACAAATGGACCAACCAAATGCTTTGTCATTGATTCGGTCTTCGATAGTACATGGGCTCACTCTTTGACAATAAACTTAACTGGAACTTACATAGGTACTTCCTTACTGAAAAATTATCTCTTAAGAACTTCGAACATCTTTTATTATCTAAGGCCTCTTATTATCCAAATGTGTCTTTAGAGACGGTGTACTATGGTCCAGTCCAAAATTTCAATATGGTCTAACCTGTTGGGGAGGTATTTACGACAATATGATACCATCTCTGATTATTTCTCAAATACATATAGTGAGAGTCATATGGAAAAAAAAGACTGCTCCCGCTGTTTTCCAATTTTCTATATTTCTAAAATTCTTCCATTGAAGCATCTCTACATTTACAAAGCAGTAAAAATATTTTTCATAAGAAGTGGGTATCTAAATAATTCCGCACTTCGCAGTAATAACAACAATCCAGTTATTATCGTACACTCCTGCACTCATATTTTTTTTTTTAATTTGTACACCTCAGCCGCAACTAGGCTGTTTAATTGTGAAGTATTAGGAAATCGTTCTCATTCAAAAAAGGAGTTAAAGAATGGCTTTTTAATTTTGACTTTAATGAATAAATCAAATTACAAGAGTATAATGAATTAGGTAAGGTCTTTTTCATTTTTCTCTTTCGTCAATTCCTTGTTCCCAGCGGTTTTCTTTTGTGATTCTTATTTATATCTTGCACATTATCCCACTACTGTAATTGTAAATTTTATTATGACTCAATATTCGCCACTAGTTTTTCTAAACTAAAGAATGCTAATCTTTATTTACATATATAAACTTATGCCTTTTTAATATGAAAACAACTTTTAGTAAAATACATTTATTTTCAATAGTCAACTTTATGAATTTGTAATAGCTTTTATAATTTATATTGTTGTACTAAAAGCTTCAAAATCTTTATATACATTTGAATTAAAGTGGTTTTGGCTCCATTCTTCGTTTAAATTAAACTAAATTGCGGCGATATTGTCTTTATGCGGCCGAGGAAAGAATTCCATTCCAGGGTGCGAGTACGTTCGAATATCCATAGCGAGGCGAGTGTAATGGTTGAAGATTTGATAGAGTGGAATGGTACTGACAATTTCATAGTAGCATTGGCGATGGCGGTGGAAATAGCGATGGAACGAGGTAAGGTTAGTAACATTACGTCGGTATTGCAAGATGTTAATCGGCTGTGCAATATCGCTGTCACATATGAAATCTATCGAATGATATTGAATCATATCTAGGAAGTACCAAGCGGCTTAAGAAGTTTTTGACCAGATGTGGGCATTATGCTTACAGCATAATAAAGCTAAATAAATGTCTTCTATTTTATATGATGGCCTGATCAGACGGGAAAAGTATTTCTTACACTTAACACCTAACGCTTACACTATCAATCTATCTAATTGTTGTGATAATGTTCAGTTAATTTGTTCGTTATGTCGTAATGTAGTCATATGCTTATTCATAAAACTGCGCTCCCTTTATTTGGGTTCTTCTATGTGCTAAATATTGGTCCATAAATATTCATCCAACTCTTGTACGTAATGCTGCGTGGGGATTGATTATTAAAATCCATTCAAGCGAAGTGCAAGGGTCTTGAAGTAAGCCATTTTAATGCTCGTAGTCTTGGTTTAACCAAGCTTGATTACCTTTTTTTTTTTTATAATTTACGCGCGCCTAAGGGGTTAGATACCCTTTTACTGTTGCCTGGGCGCGGGCGGAAAGATAGAAGGAGGAGAAAGCAAAATTGTTTTGTAGTGGTTTGAAACTCAGGTGTATTTGGTTTCTATATTAGCTCTCCAGGGGTGGGAGTCCAAATAGGATGGAGAGTTCTTTCTTCACTCAGAGTGATTCGAAGTTATAATTCGCACTAGTTTTTTGTGGTTGAAACTCTACAACAGCCAAATCTACGTGTCAGTGTTATGCCTTCACACGCAGAATTTTTCTGTCTGAGTTCCCATTACACAAATGAAAAACTGACTTGCCATGGGCAGGATTCGAACCTTGGACCCTCCGAATGAGAAGCGATTGCTAGTACCACTACGCCACGGCCACCCCTAAGGTACATTTTTGAGTGATCTGGGGTTAACTTTATGTGTATAACGGAGAATTTATCTGGAATATCCTGGTGTAAACTAATATCTAATGATAGTATTACTACCATTACCGGAGTTGCAGTATACTGCAGTAATTCCTTAAAGCCTCAGGTATTAAAAAAAGTAAAAATAATGTCGTTGAACATTTATTGGTAGAAGTAACCGATGACAATACAAGATGTCTAATTCGCGTTGTGTGTAATATTACAACATATTACATAATATTACAAGTAATATAGCACGCCAGCTCATAGATTTTACATCGAGCTCAGTGTTATCAGTTATCAATTCGTTTGTTACTCGATATTCTCCTACTCATCCACTTATCACCATGCGTTAGAAATTCGTAATAAGCTATACGCTGAATGGGAACTAAGTCAAAAGAGTTGCAGTTGGGAGAAATATTGTCTGGCCCGTAATAACTCCACCCTTATTGCAAGAAGAGCAATAGGAAGATATTTTTAATCAAAACTGAGACCTGAAAACACCTCCAAAAAGTATGGAGCGATCTACCCTCAATCGGTGTTGGAAGGCAAGCAACAGGTGATAACATTCGCAATTTAAATGATCTCACTAATGATCTAGTGCTCACATAATGACCTCACTTTCGACTTTGTTTTCGACTTGTTGATGTTGTAGTCAATACAGTACGAAATTTAAAATCAAATGCTATAGGAAAGGATGGTGTTTCTAGTAGATTTACAAAGATGATTCTACCTCAAATCTTAAGTGCCGTCACAAAAATCATAGATTTTTACATTACTATTTCAGTTTTTCCTGATAGTTGGAAATTGAGTAAGGTAATTTTTCAACCCTCTCCCCCAACCGATTTCTAGAGAAAATCTTGGCAAACCAAACTTCCACTTTCATCAATCAACACGGTCCGTTATCCCCTGTCCAATCACGTTGCAAGTCATAGCTATGAGCTTTGGTCAAAACCCTGATGATACAATACTTGCCTCTATACAGTAAAGGAAAAGTAAGAAACTTTGATTGAAACAATTTTTTTTCCTCGATTTTTAATGCTTTTATTTGATTAAATTAAATGACGATGCCACGAGATTTTATCTTTTTAGACAGTTTTTTTTTATTTTTTTTTACAATTTCTCTTTTTATCTTAGAGTACAGGGTGTATATAATATTTACAGCTTAGTGAGCTATTAAAAGCATTTCAATCTACTACAACACCTTGAAGTTTTTGATTGACCTCAATCGGACCGCTTATGATTAGTGTGGCCCAAAAAATAAAAATTCGCCACCATGACTCGACTTCCTACTACAGTGTCCATTTTCACATGCGTGAAGATTCTACCACACCGTCATATCGAAAACTGAGTTATTTAACAATTTTTCAACTCACGGACCTCGGTACTTCGCATTCAGTTTCTTATTTGTACCAACAGTCGTCTCCTTTGCAGTATATCCTTGCTGTCTTAATTCTTCTCAAAAAGTGTCTTAGATTAGTATCTCGGGACCGGTCAATCGCATTTTCACATTGATCGTCTCCAAACAGCAGTCTGCTCGGTGTTTGTTTTGTATTATTATGGGTTGTGTTGTTCATGGCAAATTCTATCCCTGTTAACATCTTTGATCAATTTGCATGATTAAGCGGATTACTTATTTTTCCCTCTCCACCTGCCATTCGACATTCTTTTCCAACAAATTCGAACTACAGCAGATCCCTACTGTAGCTAATAAAATATTTATCTAATCATGCGATAACCTCTTTGTTGCTGGTTGATTTCACTGCATACAGCTTAAAGAATTTCGTAAAAGAATAAATAAGGACTAACACATGCTTTCTTTGTGAAGTTATTAAAAAGTGGTCTATATGTATGTATTTTGTCGAATGGAATATGCTTCTTTGGGATGTTGTGTAGGTTATGTCCATTAATTCCAGCAGGAGGGGAGCACATAATTAAGTGTAGACAGTTCTTTAAATACCGTTCGGTATTGTCTTTCATTTTCTTAAACCAGTAATACTCCTTTAGTTGTTCGCATATCTTTTCTATACCATTGCTATCCATTTCTGCTAGCACATACAACTCCACAGTGTTAGACATATTTTTTTGAAATACTAGTCCATCTCGTAACTCATATCCAACAGGCTAATTTTCTCTAATCGAGATCTTATTTGTACAATTTCCTCATCTCTAACGGTGACAACACTACCCGATATATTGTAGTATGTGAAAATCTAATAGCGGCTGCGTCACTTACATCATTGGGGTTATAAATTTCGGTGTAAATACTCTCGTCGATGGAAATTTCCATTCATCCTAAAACTTTAGCTTGTAAATCTTCAGGTGTGGGAACTTTTGCGTCGTAAGATCGACCTAATGCATCAACTTGGCCCATTGTTATACCACTTCGGTGTTGAATTTTGCAGTCGTATTGTTCTAACTCTGGAACCCAACTGGCTATCTCGTGCATATATTCTTCTTGCTTATGGTAAGGGTCAGCGCATTATAGTCGGTTACTATTTAAAACACGATTCCTCTTAAGTAGCTGTCGAAACAATTCAGTGCATGTACATATGATAGCCAGCGTTTCTAGTTCAAAACTATGCACTCGCGATTCCTCAGGAGAAATTGCCTTTAAGAAATATAATGTCGAATGAAATTTTCTGTCTTCTTGCCTTTGTAGTAACACAGCACCAAATCCTACTTTGTTCGCGTCCGTTTGTAGGTCGGTCTCTCTTCCCGAGTCACAAAAGAATTTTCGAAAATATGAGAATACCCATGACCTAACCTGTTTGGTCGTATCCCATCTCTATCCACAGAATACCCTAACTCCACAGTTTTATAAGCAAATTTAAAATTTTTCAAATTAAAGGAAATCCAAGCTTAGCTAATCTTTGTAGATTAGAGCTTCAATATCCGGCTCAAAATTGCTCATACGAGTAGCTACGGAAATGTCACCGAGGTAAACAATAATCTTTTTCGAATCGATTAAATCTTGCAGAGCACAATGTAAAGGGTCCGCCATCTAACGTTTATTTTTTCAACTAGTGCTTATTTCGTGAATGGTAACACTTAGCTCATGTCTGATTTGACAGATAATTAGTTTTATCCTTCCGCTGAACGAATATGGTTGTGTATATGCTTGAACAATGCTGGAAAATATTGCGACATTACTTTGAAAATCATGGTAATGTTGCAGAATGTGTGCGAAAATTGCGTTCGGATTTTGGAAGAAGAGAAACACCGTCAGCTCCGTATGTTCGTTATCTTGTGAAAAAAGTGAAAGAAACTGGCATCCTCATCGATAAACCAAAGCGTGAAAAGCCAAAAACAGTGCGTACACCCGAGAATATTGCTGATGTGGCAGAAAGTGTGCGTGAAGCGCCATCAACATCAATTCACCGTCGTTCTCAACAATTGAACATTTCGGAGACATCATTGAGACGAATTTTGCATAAAGACCTTGGTATGACGCCATACAAAGTCCAATTGGTTCAGGAGTTGAAGCTAACTGACCATCCAATGCGTTTTCGCTTCGCTACCGATACACCCAAAACGAGTCACTGTTTGGTGCGGATTTTGGTCTAGAGGCATAATTGGGCCATTTTTCTTCGAAAATGAGCAAGGAGTGGCCGTTACAGTCAATGGCGATCGTTATCGGGCCATGTTTAACGAATTTTTGTTCACACAAATTGAAGAGGAGGATATTGGCAACATTCGGTTTCAACAGGACGGCGCTACGTGCCACACAGCCGAAGCTACACTCGATGTTTTGCGCCCTGTTTTTGAAGATCGCATTATCAGCCGCAGAGCTGATGTCGTTTGGCCAACTCGGAGCTGCGATTTGACACCGTTGGACTATTATTTGTGGGGTGCCGTAAAAGATAAGTGTTACGCCGACAAGCCAGAGACAATTGACGCTTTAAAGGACAATATTCGTGAAGCCATTGGTGAAATACAGCTGCACACAATCGATAATGTGCTTAAAAATTGGACCGGTCGCGTAGGCTACTGCATGGCCAGCCGAGGGAGCCATTTGAATGAAATTATTTTCCATTATTAACCGGAAGGATAAAACTAATTATCTGTCAAATCAGACATGAGCTATGTGTTACCATTCACGAAATAAGCACTAGTTGAAAAAAAAAATATTAGATGGCGTACCCTTTATGTGTCGCTGCAATAAGACCGTTCTTTCTTTAACCCGAAAGGTATACTGTTATATACGGTGCCGTGTTACAAGCGAGGTATATTTTGTTGAATCTTCAGCTACGGTCACATGGAACAATCCATTCCACAAATCTAGTGTAGAGAAATATCTCTTCTTTCCTAGGGATTCTAAATACGATTCTATCAGCGGTAAAGGGAAATTGTCTCGGACGGTATTTTTATTTAATACCTGGTAATCAACACAATTCCTATATTCACCAGCTTTCTTCAAAACCATTACCATCGGAGAAGCATATAGTGACTCGATTGGCCTTATTATTCCCATCGCTAAAAGTTCGTTAATTATTTTTCAGAGAGCTGTTCGTTCACTAATTGACGGTGGAATGGAAAGAGACATCGGAGTTCAATCGTATAGTAATTTCGTAGTCGATATTCAATTGAAAATAGTTTTTCAAAACAACCTATCTTCTTCGATTTGCATCCTCAATTCTAAGAGCTGTATTAACATCTATCTCATTGAAGTTATGAGGAACATCGACTGCCATAATTTTGAGTAGTTTTTCATTAAAAGGATCCAACATTTTCTTCTTCTCATAGTAATGCCTACAATCACTCGGTTTCGTTAAAAACGACTTCGACTTTTCATCCTTCTATCAATGCAATGCAACGAGTCAATAGTTGTTAAAGCTAATTCTTCTGAAATGCCCGAAACAAGTGAGCATAAACACAACACTTTAGTTTTATCTGAATTTAGTAAATTAACTTTTTAAACATCCGAAATGGCAATAAATTTATTGACTTTTTTTCTTTTTGAACATAAACGAATACTAAATTTCATTAAAAAATAGTTTTCCGCAGGTACATATTCGACTTATCCTGAGTCCTCAAAATTCAGTTTTGTTCTTTAAACCACGTACTGGAAACGCGACCTCGGACTTGTGCATAAATTAATCGGATACCGGCAAAAAGAGACAAGAGAGTTATTGCTCCACTTAACTCCTCTCGAGCATTTCCAAAGGCAACACTTACTAGAATGTGCCCGGATTGCCAGAAATTAAAGAATACTCCTTGTGATCGCTCTTCGTAGGGACATTCAGTTTTCATGTGGCCTATCCGGGAACAGTTGTAACAACGAACCCCATCCTCTATTGTCTTCGGCGTCGGGTGAGACTTCGCATTTATTAATTTCGGTTACTTCTTGTCGGCTTGTGTTTGCACCTCGTTCCATAACCTCAATTTCCTGATGAAATCGTAGAATTTCGTGTGGCCGGCGTAGATTTACAAGCTCGAGATCAAATGCATCAGCCTCTGTTGTTCGTTTACTGTCGTAGTCATTCTTGGTCAGATTGATGGTGAGGGTTGATTCTTCGGTAGCAATTGGCGATGCGAAAAAAAAATCGGTATGGAAGTGGTAATTGTTTCATCGGTGACAATCGGGGTGTTGGTAGTGAAAATTTCGGCGGGGGCTGAAAGCGAAACGGAGGTGGCATCTTGTGCCCATGCGTTAATCGGGGCTTAAGTAGCAATTGTTACTGCGATTGTAACAGTAACAGTAACAGAGGCAAGTGGTGCGGATACTACTCTGGAAGCAATACAGTCTTGCTATTCTCGTCAATAAGTGCGGCCTCGACTTTACTTCGGTGCTCTGCAAACAATTTTCTAAGTTCTGCGACTGTTGCACCTGGTAGAACGTTAATGTTGGCGAGCGTCATGGCATCCAATAGACCTTTAGTATATTATTTTCCATAAGTGTTTTGTTTTTAAGTAACGCTGTGGTGATTTTGATTAAATTAACCTTCCGAACGCAAGGATTTTTTTTCTACGTGAATAGCGACTAGGGTTATTTATCACCCCAACACAGTTTATTGTAAATAAAACTGTTTAAACTAAAAAATAAATTTTTATTTATTACGACATTGCATGTTTGCATAAATACTGTACAATATGAAACTGGAGAAAATGTCTTTTTACATTTATTTTAATCTTAATACATAACTTTTTTATATTACATGCAGTTAAGGCAAATATCTTTGCGATGCTCAGAGCATGCAGCCAATGGGCATTTTACACAAGAATTTTTAACTTGATTGTCCCATTTTCTTGGACAAAGTGCACATCTTGTCTGCTTCTGTAATTTTACCGGGGGTTCATCGCCAGGAGATTCTTGGTTCATATTTAGAATATCCCGTAAAGTGCTTCCTAATTCTCGTTGCAAATTCGTAGCCAATCGACGCTTCATATTAGGCTTCACCAGTTGTAAGGCCAATTGTTTCAAATAATTGGTTCGGAACTTGTTGATCGGGATATTTGAGCGTTTAGCGTCGACATAAAGCACCATCGAATTTATGCCGGCATCATACCGTAGAAGTAACGAAGTGGCCAACGTCTTGTACCTCTACCTGAACTAGATATATGAATGCATCATTTTATTGAACGTGTCAACCCCACCTTTTGTAAAATTATAGTCACCTATTATTACAGATTTTCCTGTTTGTGGGTTTATTTCGGCCTTATATTGCATAGTTGGTAAGAGTAAAACAGACTCATTTTGCTGAGGTATAAAAGAAACTAGTGTCTTTTGCCGATCGAAAGCAAACTGAGAAGTGAGTGGTTTTTTGCTTTTATGTGGCAAGAAAGATGGAGGAATTTCGCGCTTGTACGGTACGTAATGTACCGATGCTCGTAACTTGATAATCTTCTAATAACAAGTGGAACAGAGAAAACCATTATCATAGCTAGCATTTGCAACAGGAACCTTTGATACTTTCGATTAGCTTATTCACATAATCGGTAGGTGTTTTTACCTCTGTTCTTTTGCAAATATGTATATGGAATAGCATTAAACATATAGAATGTTTAACATATAGAATTAAACATATAGAACAAGCGGCTCATACTTTTAGTCCACACTTATCCGTCTTCGAGTTTATGTTAACGCGAAATACAGTCTTTCCGCGGAAATTTAAAAGTTAATCGTCACTTGTCACAAAAAAGTGAGGTTGATACGAACTTCTTCAGTTTCTCATAAGTAGCGTACATACTCGTATAAATCTAATTGGGGCAAACGTGTCTTCTCTATTCCGATTTACCTTATCATCGAATCGCCAGCATAAAAGCAGGAATCGAAAACGATTGGCATTCATAATAGCCTTGTAGATGACGGCACTAAATGGCGACTACATATCTTTGACGCTTTTCTGATCATCTTTATTAATAGCCGCAAAAAACAGAAGCCCTATCAATGCTTCAAGTTCTGTATTGTCAGTCTGATGAACGTAGTGTTGATTTTTATATTTGGGGGCGCGTCGGTCAATTTCTTGAATGGTTTATAGCACAATTACATTAATGATTGGCTTGCTGAATAAAGTTGTCAATGCATCCTTTTCGGTTTTGATGTTCTGAGCATCACCTATTCCTAGTCGGCGAATATTCGCAATGTTTCTTCGTGGTGTTCGACTCGAGGCTGGTGGAACAGAAGACCAAACATGCTTATTTTTACCTCTTACCAAATTTCCTCACAATTAAGCTAGCGGAGTATCATCATCGTCATCATCATCAACTAATGTCTTCCTCCTCTAAGTGCACGGATAAACTATCTTCAGTTTCAGATATCCCACCTTCCTCTGAATAAAGTTCATCATCAGAACTCGTATCAGAAATTCTTTGCAAGTAATTTTCAATTTGATCATCCGAATGCGAAGCCATTTTTGTCTAAAAACCAAGCATAAATGTTATAAAACCACGAAAAAACGTAAATAGCAAAGCAACAACATTAATAATTTAATATAATCAAAATAAAAACTTACCACGGCATGTTAATGCAAGCATCTAACTGCCTGCAATATATAGATCGATAGAGAGAGACAACAACATAAACAAAAAATATTAAGCCTTTTCTCACGTAGTGGGTTTAGGGGCTTGCGCTCGAAAGGTTAAATGACGATACCACGAGATTCTATTTTTTTTTAGACTGTGCCAATCCTTTCTCTATCTAATCTGTCTCGTTTATTTTTTTTTTTTTTTGACAGTTCTGTTCTTATCTCATAGCACAGGATATATATGTATACTATTTACAACTTAGTGGTCTATTACAAGTATTTCAATCTACTGTAATTTGAAAGACATTAATTTAATTTTAAATTATAGGCCTTAAATAAAGAAAACAATTAATGTTGTACAATTACTAATAAAAACAAATCCTGTGTTCTGTATCTATAACTCTGTACGAAACAAGTATAACAGACAATGAATGAACCTTAAAGTCAATTCTTATGTAATGATTTAAGTGAAATGTTTGAGAAATAATATTTTAATATTTCGTTTTTCCTCATCTCTTTGTTAAAACAATTAGATATTAAGCAAAGAGACAATTGATTAAAGTTTGAAGTGTGGATATGCAATTTTTAGTCATTCCTCCTGAATTGATGTTTTTAGCTGCAAAATTTATTAGAATTGTCGTAAACCTGAGTAAATCCTCTTTGGCAATACACCCACAAGTTCTCTATGGGGTTGAAGTCAGGACTTACTGCAGGCCAGCGAAGTGTAGTGATATTAACCGACATTACAAAGTTTTTTTTTTTTTCTATGCGCTGGGGAGTGTTGTTTAGCGTTATCGTGCTGAAAATTCCAATCTTCCCCACATAGATTTTTACCAAAATCAGTAACAACACTGTTCAGCAATTGCATATATTTCTCCGAATTCATTTTATTCGAAACAAAGCAAATTGGAATCTTTTCTGTATAACCGAAACCAGCCAACCAAATTAGTGCGCCTCTGTGGATTACCGAGATTCACTCTTTTGGCGTGTATTGCTCCAATACTTTGGTCCTCCATCCGGACCATAAAGGTAAAATTGTTTTTCATCAGTAAAGATGAGGTTCTCGTTCTACTATCTAAAACTTATGTGTATCGGCAAAGCTTATTCTTGCTTCCTCATGTCGTGGCAAGAGCTTTTGATAGACAATAAACTTATCCTCATTAAAAAGTTGTTGTACTCATCGTGGTGTTATTGGAAGAGAAAATTGAAGCCTAATTTGGGAAAGATTAATTTTCTGGTTAACCGCTAAGTATCCCATAGTTATTACTATATTTTAAGACATTTTGGAGAGTATTCGTATTTCTCTGAACCTACTTCTCTATCTGTCTATTAGTTAAATCATTCCTTCGAAAGCTTAAACCTTTCAGTCTCTCATCGACGGCCTAATTTGATATTTGATTTAAAACAAAAATAAAGCTTATTTGATTAAAAATTAAATAGACACAATAAATGTTTTCATTAGCATTCCAAATTTTACCAAAAGTTCCGTTTCAAATTGATTTTAGCACATAAAAGTAGAATTAAAAGTCTTACCTTATGTACATATTTATTGCAGCATGGAATAACTCGGAAAAATAATAAAACGAAAATTGAGGGTTAAAGGCACCGCTTTACACACTCCACGTTAGAACACACTAAATCAAACGAAATGTTAGTCAAGAAATTGTATTTTTTTGTAAAACATATAAATGGGAATGTTTGTACTATATCATCTCATCTCATATTCAAGTAGAATTTGTTATAAATGAGTAATTTACAAAGTTCTTAATTGATAATATACGAGTATAAAAATTAAATTTTCTTTATAAATGAGGTAGATATAATGGTAATACGTATATGTGGGTTGAATTATAACAATTTATAATTTGAATTAATTAAATTCAAAATTAATTAAAGCGCTAATCGGTGCACAATATTTTTGGTTAACTTGTTTTTTGCTAACACTTGCCTTGAGACTTGTTTATGATCATCGCGAAAGCCAAACGATTAGAGAATTGAAACCTTTTGAATGGTATTGGAGATTCGGACGGCATCATTGGAATACGTTCCAACAGGACGATTTCTCCTTTAAACTTTTCAGCCAAAATGGTTGCTTCAATGACATTTCCGGTGATCCTTTTGATGAACAAGCGTGTACCGTTGCATAATCTAGATGGATTCAAATTACACAGAAGAATAATCGATGAACCAATCTTCAACCGAAGATTGTGTGGTGGCATTCCTGGTATATCCAGAGAATTTAAAAATCCTGTTTGATAATTTACGGCCTCGTTTTCATCAATAATGGTGTCGATTGCAGTTCTATTTCACCGGTTCCAATAGTAGGTAATTGTTCAGAAAATATTTGTGCCGATAAATCATTTTGCAGTTGTACTCGCATGTTTATGATCAATCGAAATGTTTTGACATTTCACCATATAAAAGATTGTTTTAAGAATGCGTTAATCTCATCGGAAAAAGTAGAGCGAGGAATGACTGGCAATGTCTGTCGGAAATTACCAGGCAGTAGTAGGACAGCACCACCAAAAACTGCATCGTTGCATAATCTTGCATATAGACCAAGAGCCCGCAGTATAGATTTGGCAGTGAAGGATAACCAAAAAATATGTACATTCATAGGTGGTATTTATTAGTGTGATTTAAAATAAGGCAGTCTGGCAGTCCTCACTGACGGCTGAGGAAAATAACAGTACTTTTAAAATGCGAAATTATGCCCAACAGGAATAGGGCAGTTAACCATTTAATTTTTATTGAAAACGATCGAGCAGAATTTGCTTGCTTTAGATTCATTTATGCCAGACGGTTAGGATGCGGCGAAGGCCACACCAGACGCCATCAAAGTGTTTGAATTATGCTCAATTTTGCATAATTAAGGTAACCATGTCAATTTTACATAAAACATAGAACAGAGTTATGTTATTATGAATATATGGTCCCAAGACGTTTACGGTGCGTTGAAGGCAGTGCCAGACGCCGTTAAATAAGCAAATATTCCATTTTTGCATAACTAACATAACCAATTTTTTTTTCTCTCAAAAGATAGTTCAAATTTTCCAGATTACAAAAATATGAACGCCAGACGTTTTGCGCGCGGCCAAGTTCTTGCCAGACGCGTCCAATGTGACTAAAGTAACAAAAAACATGAAATGTACCCGATCGAAAATAACTTATAAAATTACTACTTTTTTGCGTAAACACTAAAAATTTACTAATAAATTAATAGAACACCCATTCTTTATAAATATGCCAACCCCAGATACCTATCGCCAAGTTCTCGCAAGGCGCATCCAAAGTATCCAAACTTAACAAAACCATCCAAACCTCTTAAACCATCAATCATACGTCTAATAATTATATCGAAACAATTTATGCAGTATATGGAAAAATGCAGTGAATAAAAAAGTACAATTTGTACCATCGGAAAATGGCTGGGTACTTCAACATAAAAAACTTCAAATAAAATGGTTTGAGGGAAAAACTACACCTTATAAATTAGAAGACGTTTTGAGAGACGATAGAGAGTTGGAAAGTGACGATAACGTCTGTTACAAAAATTCATCAGACGAAAGTGAAGACGATTGTCTTTCTTAATTAAACGGAAAACAAATCATGTAATTAAAAAAAATAACGAAACTTTTAGCTGATTAGAAAATTTATTTATATTTACAATGCGTGCGTTTAGCAATTATTTATTGTTTCTAATCTAAGATACTTGAATGCGTCTGGCAAGGACTTGGTGACAAGTGATCTATTTAGAATTAAGATGGATATTATTTTATGGATTTGGGCAATTTCAGGTGTTTGCACTAAATTTCAGTATTTTCATGCATTTTTCGTAGTCAAGTATATTGCATATGTTTTACCCCCCAAAAATATTTTAGATGCATGCGGTAAAGTCTTGACATCAGGTGGAGCACTACAATGTAATGTGTTAGTAGTCGGTGGAAATTGTTCTTTACTTGTTAGAAATTTCAGGTGGCAACATGAATTATTAGACGTATGATTGGTGGTTTAAGAGGTTTGGATGGTTTTGTTAGGTTTGGATAATTTTGATACGCCTTGCGAGGACTTGGCGATAGGTAAAGTATCTGGGGTTGGTATATTTATAAAGAATGGGTGTTCTATTACTTTATTGATCAATTTTTAGTGTTTGCGCACAAAAATAGTAATTTTATAAGTTATTTTCGATCGGGTACATTTCATGTTTTTTGTTACTTTAATCACTTTGGACGCGTCTGGCAAGAACTTGGCCACGCGCAAAACTTCTGGCGTTCATATTTTTGTAATCTGGAAAATTTGAACTATCTTTTGAGAGAAAAAAAATTGCTTACGTTAGTTATGCAAAAATGGAATATTTGCTTATTTTAACGGCGTCTGGCGTGGCCTTTGCCGCATCCTAAACGTCTGGTATAAATGAATCTAAAGCAAGCAAATTCTACTTTATCGTTTTCAATAAAAATTAAATGGTTATCCCCCCTATTCCTGTTGGGCATAATTTCGCATTTTAAAAGAACTGTTATTTTCCTCGGCCGTCAGTGAGGACTGCCAGACTTCCTTATTTGAAATCACACTAATAAATACTACCTATAAATGTACATATTTTTTGGCTATCCTTCACTAATAGTTCTATGTAATGCTTCGAGTGAATATTTATAAGCCATAGTGCACTCATGCCAAATTATGATGGCCCTCCTTTGCAACACTGCAGCCATTCCGCTTTTTTTTTAATGTTAGATATTGCGTTTGGTTTGTTATGAATGTGTAATGGCAGCTTGAATGCTGAATGGGCCGTTCGCCCACCATCTAACAAAGTGACTGCAATGCCTGACGATGCAATTTTTTGTTGCGACAATATCTTTGCAAGGATCAACGATATTAAAAATGTTTTACCAGTTCCACCTGGTGCGTCCAAGAAAAAAAAAGCCGCCTTGTTCAGCATCAACAGTCCGCATAATCCGATTATAAATATTTTTTTGTTTAGCTGTCAGTAATGGCTCATTATTCGTGATAACGGTAGCTAAGTCAACGTCGTTATACTGCTTTTCTCGTTGCAAATCATTGTTAACTAAGTCGGTAGCCGGGCGATCAGGTGATGGTATATCGTAGTGAGTAAGTGGTAAATTTGAAATTAAAATGCATAAATCTTCGATCAGCACTAAAGCTTCATTATACATCCCTGGCGTGTAACCTATATTTGGACATTGGCCTGTTTTTCTAACTCGGTGCAATATGTCTTCAGCCATATGATTCTTGTATTTTTCCCTCAAAGTAGACGATTGTGGCATCACGTCGCCAAAATAATTGCAAATAGTTGACGAATGTTATTCGATGTGGATGTCAACGCTGCATCAGCAAGTGTCAGGCCCCAATGATTGTGGTCTTCCAGCAATTGCAACCCGCGACATGCATCTTGATATGTATTGAACACTCAGCCGTTAACTAATCGCAAAAAATCCGAAAGACGTTGGTCGGGGAACATTCACCAACAACAAGCGCAAAAAATAACATTCACGTTGTTTTGAATGTACAAGTCATCCCAATGTCTTGGCTTTGAACATACCTGCGATTGAAGGCTGTGGTTCTCCTTGTTTGCGTGGCTATCATGTTTTACTGATTTGCTCCATGTAAAATAGCGTGGAACATCGTTATATAATAATGTCTATAACGTATAATAATTGGCCGAAAACATCAAGTTTTTGGAACAATGTGAAAAATTCAGTCAATGTAGTTTTTGGTGGCTCAAGTGCTCTTTGGAGAACCTTTTCTTCAGTGAAATATATACGTTGACCGTTTTCAAGATGTACTCCTAGAAGTTGGACAGAAGGGTTTCTTTCGTGTATGGAAAAGCTTAGAATATGACAGATCGCTTCGTTGCTGTTTATGTATCTACCAATTTCTTATGGTTCTATTTCGTCATTTTTATCGATGTCATGTACTTTAAATACGGCCAAATCACTGCCTTTATTAACATATTTGTAAATGTACTTTATGGATTTTACGGAACTGCAAAGCTCGCCATTAATATGAGCCTTACATTTTTTGAAAGCATGTTCTCCTAATGGTAATTTTTCAGCTTTGATATTTGTCATTTCTTACTTGCGGCGATGCTTTTTTAAACAATTGAATAAGTTGATTACAATTTTCCAAAAAAATTTTCTAACCAAATCACAATTGCAGTCTCTTCCGCTTGTTCGATGAAATTATACTGGCACTGAGTTGACGGATGTTCTTCGCAACTGCCCATAAAATAGATTTGGATAAACTTCGGATCATCATAGGTATTGGCATCAACGACCCAATCCTATGGTACACCTGGCCTTATATTTTAAATGTAGTTTAAAAACTACGTCTACGACGTCATTCGGAAGCAAGAATGGAATTTTCGCGTCTTGTGCAAAAGTAATTTCGAATGGTCTGATTCGCCAGAAAGAAGTGATTGTAAATGTTCTGGCGGAGTGGGAAGAGGTAACAGTACAACTTTTCTTGATGCGCAACAAGTGCTTCATTGCGGAATCTTAACGCCTGACAATATAAGCATACTTTGTCCATTGCACCGATGGCAATTTTGGAATGCGCAGAGTAATTGTGGCTATGCGGCTACGCGCCGCTCTTCTCCCCGATATATCTTGTAGCAGACGTTAGTCACTCTGTTCTCGAGATTTTTGTGCACGACTCCTTGCTTTCCTGATTCTATCAGCTGCATTTCTTACCGTGTTTGTTCTGCCAATTCATGACTTCTTTCAACACGTCTGCGTCTTGCCTCATTGCTACGCTCATTGTTGAGGTTAGATTTTTTTACTGAAAATAATAATTAAAACTATTAAAATAAAATTGGAACAATAAAATGGTAAGCAGGCAGGTAATACTTACACGTTTTTAAATTAATTGTCGCGTCTTATTAAATGTAATAATCAAGGTATAAGTTAACGAACTTTTCGTTATAACACATGCAAATTCCATAAACCCCCAAATCATCACGTCCACGATTCATGTTTCCAAAATCCAGCAATCCACATTCCTACGCTACCATATTACAATAGAAACACGCTCCAGATTCATGTTGCTGATTATGCGTCTGGAGTCGACGAAGGCGTGATCGCATTTCATTTATTTTCCCACATTTTTCCTTTCTCATATTCCGCCGCATAGCATAAGATAGGTTTAAAGGTATTCAAATAAAATTGTTTAAGTTAGTTCTAGTTTGGAGTCAATAAAGAAAAGAGGCTTCTCCTCCAAAATAAAAAAAAAAGTTTTTTTTTTATTTAAAATAATTAAATGTTTATTTAATTTATACCAACACTTAATCAACACTTAAAAAAGATGTACGAATAATGCACGAAAAATTAAAAAAGCAAAGTCTCGGAAAAAAAACCAAAGATTTTAACACAACTTTTTTTTTTAAATTATAGCAGTTACCATAGTCGTCGTTCACAATTGAATGGATGTTACAACTTATGATTGGTTTCAAGAAAGCTATGCTAACACATGTAATCTGAAAGAACTTTATGTGGGGTTATATATTCCGCGAAAGGATCAGATGGTTTTCAGCAGAGAGGAAAGTTCTGGTTATTTGCGTGTGCAATTACAAAAGTATAAAGCAATTAAATACAACATTCATATTACTGCTTGATGTTTGGATTCTTTCATCCGTTGCTATTGTTTTATGGCCGATCTGCGTTTTGGATGGACTGTAATCGAATGCTGTTGTTGCTAGAAAGTGCTATGCGTGTGATTTGGCGAGACGGACGTCTTAAATTGCGTTTTGGATGGACTGTAATCGAATGCTGTTGTTGCTAGAAAGTGATATGCTAGTGGTTTGTCGAGACAGACGTGGCAACTTGCGTTTTGAATGAACTGTAATCGATTGCTTTTCTTGCTTGTAAGTGCTGTGCTGTGTTCGGCGAGACGGACGTCGTAACTCATGTGTGACGTGAATAAATTTAAGCATCAAGGAAACATTTGAAATTTTAATACAGATCCTTCTATTGGATGCTTACTCAACCAAGCTAACAAAAAATGTTGAAGTATGGTATCTGTTTTGTATACAATGTATAAGTATACGAAGTAGCATGCTTGTTAACATTTCTGGCAAAATCATCAGTATCACAAAGCCGAAAGTATGCCAGCAAAAGAGTTTGCATGGGATCTTCTCACTAATCTGTAACATTTTCACGGTTGAGATGTGTATATTCGCTGTCCAGATTTAAGGTGAACATCAGATGAATTACAGGCGGTTCCCTTTCGTAAATAGAGAAGCTTAAAATGCGGCCTGGCTGAAACCCTGGCTGAAACCCTAGCTCCGTTTAGTAATAGATTTAATGATATTAGGCATTTTATTAGTTATGTATTAGTAAACTCAATAAATTTGTTCTTCCTAGCCAAGAACTCAAATACAAATAAAATTTGTCGAACGAAAGAAGCATAGCAATTTCGTTAAGTCGTCTTTAATTTCCAAATCATAAAGTAAAAACAGTCAATCCATATATCCAGCCAAATAAATTCAATGTTAGTTTGTGCTCGTATGGGTTTTTTTTTTTTTCAAAAAGTATTTGAAGTTTACAACCGAATATTCAAACACATTCCGGTGCCGTCTATTGGATGATAACCCAACCTAGATAATAGGAGATAATACAGTGTTATGCCAAATAACTAATTTACACCGCCATGCAGTGGTAAGTAGTGGAACTTACCACATAATTAATTTAATTTGCAATAACAAATTATTGAGGCCATAAATCGAGATAAAAACTATCCTATCTGGTAAGTTTGACCAATTAGACACAGTGTGCAAAATATTATTAAGATCGGTTAAGTAGTTTCCGAGTTTCGGAGTGTAACACGGGATTTTTATATATATAGATTGATAATTATGACATCGTAAAGATGTTTTTTTCTGAATTTGGTATGCTAACTGCAGAAGTACTTTTATTGCCCAATCCCTTTCCGATTCTTTACTAATGACTTGCGTAAAGTGCGCTCGAATGTCCAAATTCGTCTATATGCTGATGACACTCCGATTAATCTCTGCTGACCCGACGGTCTTGTTTAGGATCTTATCGTCAGGCTTAATGATAACCTGTCAGGAATAATTACATATATAACAGATGATTATGTAATGGACTAAATATAAACCAGATATAAGTTTATCTTAGTAAGTAAAAAACATATTGATAAAGTCACGATCGAAAGATTTTGCTTTTTTTTTTCTTTTGTAAGCAAAGATTACAGTGATACCGACTTGTGAACCAGTGAACTTCAGATCTGGAACTAAATCTTAGGTTTTCTAACAAAACGCATGCAGCTAAAGTTAGTGACCTCATAGCTACAAAGGATATATGTAATATCGCTATAAAGGAAAATGTGGTTAGATAGAGCGGACATGAAATAAAGTAAAAACTGTGGCATCTTCTTCGGTGGTTGCTATCGATGCCATCTATCAGCAGGGCTATATTCTAAGAAAGACTCGAGAGAGAAGTCTTCAGTCATCAACATGTAACCCAAGACATACTCGTATTTCCATTACTCTGATTGACTAATGATGGGAGGGCTAGAATTAAATCGGGCCAGGCTAGCATTAAATTTTGTTGTAGCCATGCTACAAATGGGAATAATTTGGACCTGGTTAAATCATAGAAAAACTTTTAGAACCGCAAGAAATTTACGGAACCTAAATGATGGTCTTCTGAGAAGGAAGAAGAAACAGCCCCAGGAATATGAAATTAGAAACACGGATCAAAGCTTGAAAAATGGACAAACCGTTCAACTAAGAGGGAAAAAAACAACTATTCCGCATACTCGATTACGAATTAAGTGAAAAGCAATTACTCAGTTGTTGGAGTATTCAAAGCAGCAGGAGATTTAGCGAGGGGTATGAAGCAAAATTCATTTTTAAAATATCTGTTCGATAAAATAATCCATGATAAATAGAATTTAAGTATTGTTTGCTGGATTCTGATAAGAAGAACCCACCAAATATAAAGGTAGTATGTCCTTGGCAGTTTCATAGTAGAATTGTCCAAATATTCTTGTTTTGGGAGTTCTCCCACCTCTTTAACCATTTAAGGCCCCCTATGACAGCGTCTTTCAAGAATAACGGTATGGAGTTATTCCAGTTCTATGTAGCTTCGACAGACTAATTTCTCTCTGCGAATGCGTGGTGCTACGTTTATATGTTGCAGGTGATGTTACTACAGCCTACAATGTCAATGGAAAGGTTAATGCAATATGTTTTCATGCAATTTTTGAGCATTTTCCTCGAAAAAAATTTTCAAAATGTCTAAGCAACTAATTATTCCTCTAAGAAGAGTTCATATACAGGAATTAAGATGGTAGATACATGTGAGCCTTATATGCACTCGTGTCCCAACAGAAGAAAAGGACGATGGTACAAAAGAAAGTTTCTACGAGCTCCTCCACAAAACCTAAGAGCAATGCCCGATGTATGACGTTTAAATCGGCCTAGCGACTTTAATGCGAAAACTGAAAAGGAGGACATCTTTGGTAGCACAATCGGAAGATATAGCCTCCACGACACCACGTCTGGAAATGGACTTAAACTAATCGATTTCATTCCGGGAAGTAACATTACTATAGCAAGCACACGGTTTCCTCACCTCTATATTCACAAGGGAACATGGTAGACACTAGATCAGCAAACTGTCAAGCAGATTGATCGTGGTGCGATCGACGTAAGGCACTGCTTAAGTATTTTAGATGTTCGAACATTCCGAGCGGCCAATATAGACTCGGACTACAAACTAGTTGCAGCCAAGATTAGTCTACGGTTATCTCAAACGCCACAAAAACGGGGACATACCATGAAGAGATTTACGAGTAGCATTGAACGGTTGCAATCGCAACAAGGTGCCAAAACCTTTGCGGATCACGTATCCCTCAACTTCTCGAGAAATCGTTTGCAGCCAGCATCAGCTCCGCTATCTAATTTAATATTAATAAAATTGTTATCAACCTTCAACGTTTCGCTCCAAAACTATTCAGTGCCATTGACTTTTTTATCTGTGTCGATTTGTCCAATATAATATTTGTTACAAGCCAAACATTTTTTGTTATACGCTGGACAATAACCATATCTATGTGTTTTATTACATTTTTTACACTTTACATTTTCGATATACTGTTTATTGAATATTTTGTATATTTTGTTCCCTCCTTTTTCTTCATAATTTAATGTCAATCAACCAGTGTAAAAGTATATCAGTTCGGATCTCCAAAATTAATTATATGCCGCCGATAATGAAACTACGTGTTGTTTGTTGCTGGGACGAGTATCATACTTCTATATTATATTCTTAAACATCTAGTTAATATGTCTAAGTTAGGATATTTTCAGAACTTTAGGATCTCTGAATTGTGAGCTCTTTTCCACGACATAGCAAGCGTATATCTTGGGTTGAGATATTCTCTCCAGAATGACGTAAAGTTTGGCAGAATGTTGTAAAATGATCAGAGAAATTTCCAAAATAGTATCTCAAGTCAATAAATTATCAGAAAATCTAACAGATTCGACAACTTGTTCATCATCAAAAATCGACACTGCTAATTCCCAGCATATCTTTCTTTCTGTTGCTGTCTAGTACTACAAGAATAAAATATTTACACAAACACCACACACAAAAGTTCTATCCTTTGAAGAACTTACAAAGTAAGCTCTACTCTCGAAACGGTATCTGTAGTGTAAAACATATAACATATATGTCAGCACCAGGACATGAAAATACAGGTTAGCTTCCTTGAATCTTGTTTATCTTATATGTTACATTAAATCAACTTCAGTCCTTCATCCTAGTAGTATGAGCTTAAACTTTTCCCTGTTACCCTGCTATCCTGTTTCATTTCATGTAACCACCCTGTACCTACAATACTCTGTCAAGTTTAAATGAAAAGTTCAACGGTTGTACAATAGTTTACTGCGAAGGGCTTCAACCCATCATCCGAAGTCAGATTGAAAAGGGCAAGATACGTGATTGTAAGGAAATTATTTTAGCTTATTGAGTCACGAAATAATGCCAGCTTTTGCATTTGATCCATCCGATGGATTTAACCCCCCGAGTGCGATAATGCAAATTGGAAAACTGCTGTCATCCAGAATGTATGTATGTAGGTACTTTGTAAACATGGATATAAAACTCTGGATACCAATATCCCATTGCTCTCGAAAACAAAACGCACCATCCCGACTCAGGTGAAGGCGAAGGCAGAGTAACATACGAGTATGTACGGATTCAGGTGCAAGTTCAAATGTACGTGGGTGTACCTACATAGAACAGTTGATTTCACCTTTGGGAAAAAATAGAACTTTTTGCATCAAAACAACAACAAAACCTAATCCCTTAAGGCGAGCAACTTTACCGCGTAGTTATTGGATGAAGTTTCTATTGCACAATGCTAGCTCTGAACTCATAGGGTATATCCCTCAAATGGAGAGGTTTCATGCACTGATGATTGGTAAAGTTTTTAGGAGATTTACATGTATATAAACTTTGGTAGTTTGAGGAATAGATACGAATGTTAGTTGCGCCTTCGAATTGCGAATTGACTTTCTTAACCAACTTATTTTTTTAACATAATGAAAACTTTGCTGGTTTTTGATTACATGTTGTTGACATACGTAAAAATGAGATAATGAATGCGGTATCGGCTTCAGGTAAACTTTCTACAATTGGTTGGAGAAAATACGCTCCGATTTTGACATAGCTGCGCGATTAAAAAGCACCTTTAAAAAACATTTTATATGGAAATGCAACACATCCTGATTTGAGTTTATGTATGATAAATTGATGTGCTTGCCTGCCAAAAGCTAGTTTAAACACATGCTGCGGATATGCATGGGGATTGATTGGGAAACTGTTCCATAACTTGGATTTGGCCAGCAGCGTAATAATCATGTTCGTAGCTTACTGCTTGCCCTACTTTCCCTTAAATGCATGCTCCCTCGATAGCATAGTACTGATAGTACTCCTGACACTCGTGACTCGATAGTACAGTGACACGGACAGCTGTTTATTGGAATGCGGATTCTCAATAAGAGGCAGACATAGGGAACTAGTCTTGAGCTTTAGACATGTAAGCGAACACCTGACGACGATTCGCATAAAATTCCAACCAAATTGATCATATTGGGAACAGTCTGATACCCCCAGCATCGAAATGCAAGGAGCAATCAGAGAGGCCACTTCTGCTATTCTAGATTTCAACCCGCCCCAACAAAGAAACAACGGGTTCGATGACGGGGTGGCCGTGGTGTAGTGGTACCAGCAATCGATTCTCACTCGGAGGGTGAAGGTTCGAATCCTACTCATGACAATTTTTTCATTTGTGTAATTGGAAGTTAGTCAGAAAAATCTGCGTGTGAAGGCATAACACTGACATGTAGATTTGGCTGTTGTAGAGTTTCAAGCACAAAACAAGCGTGAAAATTGATAACCTTCCAATCATTCCTATTCGGAACCTATCGAAAGCAAATATACCTGAGTTTCAAACCACTACATCACAACAATGTTTTCCTTTCTCCTCCTTCTATCTTTTCGCCCGCGCCCTGGCAACAGTAAAAGGGTATCATAACCCCTTAGGCACGCGTAAATGATAAAAAAAACTGGTTCGATGACGAATGCAGATAAGCAAATCTAGAAAAACAACGAACATAAAGATCTGGAGTGAAGTTTTGCCAACAATTAAAACGAATAAGCCAAAACTGTAAAGTCCAAACAGAAATCTGCAAGGACTGAGTAGGAAATCCCATAAGAGAACCTCATTCAGTCCTTCGAACCTGAAAAAATTATTTCTGCAGACTGCTCAACAATGGTGATTAACACTATCCCACATCAGACAGAATGAACCATTCAATTTGGACGATAACAGAAGACACTTTCGTCGATCAGAGCGAGATGAAGTCAAGACATCAATATCTAGGCTTTAGCCCAACCCAATGACTTCTCTGACACGCGCTTTATAGCAAGAGGGGGTAATTGGATACCACCTCATTTCTAAAATCTGGGTCAACGAAACTATGTCCAACATATGGAATTTAAGCATTGTTTGTCCAATCCTAAAGAAGGGAGATTTCTATTTCACT
This sequence comes from Volucella bombylans, assembly GCA_949129095.1. Taxonomy (NCBI): domain Eukaryota; kingdom Metazoa; phylum Arthropoda; class Insecta; order Diptera; family Syrphidae; genus Volucella; species Volucella bombylans. Next base: position 105,394,012 of record OX422140.1, read on the forward strand.
GGCATTTTCAATTTCTATTTATTCTAGTTTGGGCATCACCATAACCTTTAAATGGCTGTAAGGAGTACAATTACGATACTTATATGTAGAATAGGAAAACGGCCTGATAAGAACTTGGTGTCCCATTTAGACGAAAGTAAATAGTCTGCAGTATTTTTGCTGCGACAACAAAATCCTCTGACTTATTAGAGTATTCAAAACAGGAGACATTGTGTGTGCTCAACTCTCTTCACTTGATGTCAAAAAGAAAATTATGTCCAGCAAAAGAACAGGAAAAGTAAAATTGTATACATCATCAAGGAGTAAATGACTCCTTCACAAATTACACAAAAGCTTTATTTATGGCTACTAAAAAAATTAAAATAGAGAAAAAGTTTAAGTTGATGGTTCAAAAACTCTCAAATATTATTAAGAAAGGCTGAAAATGGTAGGGTAATGATTATAAGATCTTTGACGATTTAATCAAGATTAAATCATAGTTCTTTTTCTGACTATGTTAAATTTAATTAGCAATTTAGATCTTGTAAACAGCCATCTCACATGCCAATCATATACAATAGTTGTAATACCCTTAAATCAAATTCAATTTTTAAATCTAAACATTGTGTATCAAAATATTCGTAGTCTGCGGTGTGATTTTGATTAACTAGCTATGAAGCTGGATTTATTCCTGTGAAGTAGATGATTACAATGTTCCAGATTATACATTTTATGCCAATCCCAATAATTCGTATACTGCTAGTGGAGTGGGGGTTTTGGTACGGGATTTGTATGAGTGAGTCGTAAAACGTTACAGGCTGCCAAGTGCGTATGTTTTAAAAAAATTTCTACTTTTATATGACCTTAATTACCACCGATTTAAGTATTTATTGATGAACTTTTTTTTTAAAGAGCGTGCGCGAATCTTTTCATTTTGGGTGACATATATTTGGATCTCCTAATGCCAAGTTCTATTTTATATTCATATTGCGTGTTCTTTTATCCAAGCATGGGTTAACATCTTTTGTAATTGAACCTTCCTTTCTGATTGAAACGATGTCCATTCTGAAGAAAATCCTTCTACGGCATACGACTTATTTTTAAAAGGGTTCGAAGATTGCATAAGCAATTCCTCCTTTTTTGTTTTTCAGAAAAATTCTAACTTAAGGTAAAATACTTGATAAATTGATTTCCTTACCAAATGCTACTAACAATCCTGTAACATAAATCTTAAACGTGTGTCGCTCTGAAAAAATAGCTACTTAACCAAAATATTCGCATAACTCGAGATAATTATTTTCACAAAAAAGTAAGAAATTCTCAAGATAATCTGAAGGCAGAGAAAAATAAAAAATCTGTCGAGCCCAACGACTTCGAAATAACGAAGTTGTATATACAGAAACGGCTAATATTTTCAATAATTATTTTTCTACAATTGGGAAAAATTATTTTCCTGGCTATCTATCTTTGCTATATAACTGCTATATAACTGGGGGGTGGCCGTGGTGTAGTGGTAGTAGCAAACGCTTCTCACTCGGAGGGTCCAGGTTCGAATCCTGCCCATGGCAAATCAGTTTTTCATTGTGTAAATGGAACTCAGACAAAAAATTCTGCGTGTGAAGGCATAACACTGACACGTAGATTTGGCTGTTATAAGAGTTTCAAGCAATGAAAAAAATACTGGGAATTATATCTCGAATCACTCTGAGTGAAGAAAAACTCTCCGTCCTATTCGGACTCCCACCCCTGGAGAGCAAAACATAGAAACCAAACACACCTGAGTTTCAAACCACTACAAAAAACAATTTTCCTTTCTCCTCCTTCTAACTTTCCGCCCGCGCCATGGCAACAGTAAAAGGGTATCTAACCCCTTAGGCGCGCGTAAATTATAAAAAAAAAAAAAAAAAAATATATATAACTGCTGCACTAACTTATGAAATTCAAACAGTATTCGTAGCAGACATAGTTTCTTTATTGAAAATATTTCCGGCTTTGAAGTTCTTAAGACATGAGGGGATGATGGTATTTTAAATATTAAGAAAATTGCATTGAATATGTTGGACATTGTACCACATATTTTTAATTGAAGTGTTACAATGGGAATTTTTCCTGAAGAACTGAAAAGCGCGAGTGTGATGGGAAAAAGAGATAAAGAAGATAAAAGTAATTATTGTCATTATTGTCCTCCATTTTTCAAATATTTGAAGAAGCTAAAAAAATAGAATTGGGCTGTATTTTTCTAAAATAGAATTACTTAGTCCTTTACAGTTTGGTTGTCGGAAAGCTTTTTCAACTAGAGATGCTCTCTTAGGCTTTTGCTCCATTATACCAAAAGGTTTGATAACTAAAAATGTTGCGCTTTACTTTTTGTGGATATAACCAAAGCATTTGGCATGGTCGATAATTGCATTGTTTTAAAGAATTTATATAATGCTTTCGTCGTTTTACTTACAACTGGTATGTTTTATATTTAAACAAATGAATTCAATAAAATTAGGTAATACCTTTAGCGAACCAAAGCCAGTTAATTTAGGAGTTCTACAAGGATCAGTACTGGGTGCTATTCTCTTTTTAATATACCGGGTGTCCCCTAATTCGTTAAGGATAATTAGGGAAATGATTGATTTTTGGGTATATTCTAAGAAAAAAATCGTTCTACAGTAAAGGTTTATCTCCAATGTTGACATCATATTAATAGGAATTGCTCTGTTAATAATAATGGTAGAAACTTCGTGTAGGTCTATGTAACTGCGTTGAAATAAAGTTGATATCTTGTCTGAGTTTTCAGATATCTAATTTTTAAGACTGCTTAATTTTTCTTGCCCATGCCAATTTTTGACTTTGAGGTCACATTTCGACAGCAAATGCGTAATACATAATACATAAATGTTTTACTATTTTTTTTTTATTAAGATAATAATAGTACAAAAAAAAGTCATCAACAAGTTTGTAGTAAAACCTATAGATTTTATAATACTTGGGAAAAGCTGCAGCAAGTAAAATTTAAGAAAAGGGTTTTTTTGTTTAAGGTCCAAGGGTTTGAGTAAAAAATGATTTTGTGTAGTTTTATGTAATTTTTATTTTATGTGTATACTAAAACAGTTACAACAGGTGCTCAAAGTGTCCTCCTTGGTTTTGTATGCATGCTAGAGGCCGTTTTTGATTTCACTGCGAGTGTTTATTGAATCTAACTGCTCCCTCACTTTTGATGAGGCTTCGGGAATACGCTTTTCCAATTCGCTTATATTTGCTATTTCTGTTAAATAAACAAGTTCTTTCATTGTTCCCCATACAAAAAATCTAATACTGAGAACTCGGGAGATCTGGCAGGCCAGTGAACCATTGAATCTTATCTACCTATCTAACGATTACTGTGAGAAAGCTAGTTGAATCAGTGGAATATCCTCCAATAGTTCTGGTAAATCATTTTGCAAAATAATTGTAAAATTCAGCTTAGGTGGTAGTTTGAATGGGCCGATAAACTTGTTTCCAATTACACCTGACCACCTATTGATACTGAATTTGTGTTCAAATGTCTCTTTGTATGTGGATTGTCCGTAGTCCATGTATGAAGATTATGAAAATTTGTGATCCCATCTCTTGCAAATTGAGATTCGTCCGTCCAAAGAATTCTACTAATAAACTCGTTGTCATCCAAGCTCCGCTCCAGCAACCAGTTAGAAAACTAAAGTCTCTTTTCCAAATCGTCGGGAAGCAGTTCTTGGACTACGGTGTATGGTGATATGGATAAAGATTTTCTCAATGCAGTACATTAGAAATTTTATGTCAGTGCCAGTAGACCACTACGGGCGTTTGAGCACTGCCATTTCTTCCCTTGAAATTCCTCCATTACCATATCTACTCGCATTGGTTACTTACTTAATTACTATACTTAACGCGGTCACGACCCGTGAAGAGTCTCTGGCTGAGACACTGCAGTCTTCCGTCCTCTGCGATCCTGGGCATTCTGCTTCCAGTTATCCAGGTCATGCTTCTGGTATCCGCGATGGCTTGGTCTTTAAAACGGAGGTTCGACCCTCATTGTCGCGTCGAACCTTGGGACTGGGAATCGAACATGCTCTTAGCTGGAACATTATTGTCCATCCGCCCATCCGATTTTGGACTACATCCACATCTTGATACAGGTCATATAGTTTACGGTTGTATCTTCTTCTCCATTCGCCCTCCTCGCACACAGGACCAAATATCTTTCCAAGGAGCCCCGTATCAGTTCTTCCTTAATGCTTATTGTCCAGCATTCGGCGCCATACAGCAGAACTGGCAGGATAAGGGTTTTGTAAAGCATACTTTTCGTCCTTCGAGCTAGAAGTTTTTAACCCAATTATTTTGCCAGACCGAAGCAGCAACGGTTTCCTACTGTAATTTATCGTCGAATCCCCACTAGGGTGTCATTCGCGTAGTGCATGTTTACTCCGAGTTAGGCAAACCCCTTAACTACCTCGATATTGATGCTATCAATAGTGACGTTTTGTCCCAGGCGGTGGACAGATGCTGGTTTGTTTGTTGATATGCTGTACTTAGTCTTGTTCTCGTCTAATTTAAGGCAAACAAATTTCGCCTGTTCTTCAATGCTATGAACGACCGATGATATCAATATCCTCCACATAGTTGAAATGACCTTTTGAAGATAGTGACTTCCGTGTTCACACCTGCCCTGCGCACTATCTGCTCCAGAACAAAATTGAAGAAATCACATGATAGCGCATCTCCTTGCCGAAATTTGGTTAATGTTTGAAATAGTTCGGAGGAGCTACTTCCAAATTGCACATTGCAACTCCAGTGTCACGCGACACATCTGGATCAGTTTTGTTGGAATCTCGCATTCGGCCATCGCCGTATAGAGCTCCTGACAATGGATATTACGAGTATTATATGCGGCTTTGAAGTAAATTAATGGTGAGCGTCGAGCTGAAATTCGTTGGTCTTTTCCAGAACTTGTCTCAGTGTGAAAATTTGGTCTATAGTCGATCTGCCGGGCCGGAAGCCACATTGGTACGTGACGATTAGTGTGTACGAACGGTTTGAGACGTGCACACATTACGTTAGATAGGACCTTATATGCGACATTAAGCAGATATATGTCTCGATATTCTTGCAAGACGTAGGTTCGCCATTTTCATAGCTGATAGTCCAGTCATCGGGTATGCTTTCTTCCACCTAGACTTGGTTGATGATTTGATGTAAGCGCCTTACCAAAGCATCACCACCGTATTTGAAGAGCCTGCGGCCTTGTTGTTCTTAAGCACTTTTATAGCTGAAACGACTTCTTCTATACTGGGTGGTGGAACTGGTTCTCCATTGACTGGATGTGGGTTCTCTCCTTGCCTTATCACTCTTCCTACACGATACAAATTTATCAGCTGTTGGAAATGTGGCTTAAACGCATCTACTATCCTCTGTGCTTCGATGACTAGATTTCCTTCGCAGTTTCGAAGAATCTGTATTCCGGTCTTGAAGCCAGCCGCCAGTTGCTTGGCCTTCTTGTAAAACCTCCGGATGTTGCTAGCTGGTTAGATGCAGAAAAAAGTCTCATAGAGCCTAAGCTCCGAATATGTACCATTAACATCGCCGCTGACACCATCTTGAGGGAGTCTGTATTATGATTTGTCAGAATCATGACTTTCCGCTGAACCTTCTTTCGCAACTTGCGCATGGGATTGACTATGGCGGAAATATTTTCATCAATTGTTACGCCGGCCCTTGTGAACGCATCCATTTTTATTCAGTACATTAATGTACAACAGATTACAGGCTTCGATTAACAATTTTTTAAGGCATACATGAGTACTATACATAGATAATCACTTGCATATCAAGCATATCCACCAATGAAACTGATAGTTTCAGATTAAGATGGCTATCCAAATATCTGGTCAAATGTGGTCAACAGAATATCAGGCACTATCCCAAATGTTTTCTGTGTTGTAGCGGCGATTTTCTTCTTTGTTTGTCCTTTTCAGAATATTCCATTTACGATAATAATAATTAGAGTAGATCCTACTAACTGAGGTGGAAGATTTTTCGGATATGTACAATCTTTTAGCTCTTTAATCATCAGAAAATACAAATTCTAAGAAACCTGTATTAATAATACATAGACAATGTCCCAATCCAGATTTGATGACGCTGAAGCAGAAGCCTTCTTATCTAGCATATACATATAATGTTATAATGTTGGCTTTGTAAAATAAGTAGTACAATACGATTTTAGAGTTTCAAATACGAGTGGATTAAAAAAAGACTGTTTCCTCAGCTCGGGATAATACATCCACATATAGTTTGGGTATCCGAAAAACCCACCAGATCTCTTGCAACTCTGCTTGGCACTTGATGAATAAAGGTACTCGTACCAGTTTAAGTGTAGCTTGACGGATAGTTAATGTAACCTATTTCAGCAGATAATCCTAATGTTCCTAATGACATATTTCCCTAAAGTTCTGAATATAAAAATGGAAATAGCAGCGTTTCCTCTGAAAATATTCTTTTATTACAAAGCAGGGTAAGTTACAGTAAATGCTCATTTAATGGTAGCCTTCTGCTGTATGTCCTTTTGTGGAAATATTGTTTCCTTTTGTCAGGCAATTGTACGAGTATTCTTAACTCGTTTCATTGCACCGTATGTCAGATGATTGTTCGAGAACTGTGCAGTGAAATTCTTTTTTTTATTTAAATGTACACTTGGAACACTTTTCCTCAATCTTGCTCCTTTACAGTTTTTTATTTACTTTCTCCGACGATGATCCTTTTGTTTTCTTTTTATTTTAATGTTCTCTTGTTTTCTGTTTCTATGGTAGAATGTTGTTTTGTGTTCAGAGCCAGATTTCGGATAATGCTTTTTTACTACATTGCACGAGTATACGAGTTGTGTGCTTATGCATATGACGTTGAAAGAGTAGAGTTTATATCTCTTCAGAGTCTTGATGTAGCCTTAAATGACTACTTAATTTTGTATATAATCTGAGAGGTAATTTAAAACTCATTTTGCTAACAACAATTACGTACACAGTGGTTTGTAATGAGATGTAATACAATAGTTCTTACTTTGGATGGGTCGTTAAGACTACTGAAAGATTTCAATTCGTTTTGGGAGATTTAAGTGAGAAAGATGTGTTGATCTTGAACTCAGTCGATTAATGGAGTTGCAAATGGTTCCTTTTATCGACCCAATTGATCCCGAGTGTATTACTTTCAATCTGTCAAAAATAATTCTTATCGTCCACAGTCACATGGTCACAATTCGATGTGAGCTTGGGTCTCAATTAACAATCCTCTCCAGTCAGTTCGGTCCTTAACTGACTGCCTCCAGTCGGTTGAGCTCCCCTTCTATTTGGGAGCTCCACCTAAGGTGAGGTCTTCATCTTTGCGTCGTCCGTCCTAATTAGATTTGAAGACTCTGCGGATCGGAGCATTGGCGTCCATTCGCTCTACATATCCTAGCCGTCGCAGGCGAATGATAGACTAGGTCGATATCTCCGTACAACTGAATATTTCCCCCAAAAGTCGGTCAACACAAACGGGACCGAATATCTTCCAAAGAATTTTTCCCACAAAATAATTGAGGATATCTTCATCCGCTTCCGATAGAGTCCATTTTTCTGCACCATAAGGTATGACTGAGATGGTCAAGGTCTTATATAGAGTCCAAGTAGTTTTTTTAGGATAGGCCCTTACTACTCAATTGAAACAGGTATGGGTAAGAGTGGTTATTCATTTCATTTCTGCTGAGGTGCTGTTGGCAGAACTTATAAAAGAGCCAAGGTATATGAAGTCCCTTACCGACCACGAAATTACAGCTATCGACTGTGACGTTTTGTTCAATTCGCTGATGTTGTATCTTACTTGTTCCCCCATTCTTTTTCCCTACTACTTTTCTCCCCTAGTTCTCAATACTAGCGAATGCCCAGTTATGTCAATATTATCAGCTCACTCTAGTAGTTGCACAGACTTTTGAAAAATTGTGCTCCCAGTCTTCTCATGTGGTTATGAGTTAAAGAAGTCACACGACAGCGCGTCACCGTTGCTAAAATAATCAACCTTCTGCACAGATGGATGAGCTTGGCAGGGATGCCAAAACTAGACATGGCTCTATATATGGAGCTTATTTCCATGAATGCTGTCATATGCGGCCTTAAGATCGATGAAAAGATGATGGGTATCGATTTGGACTTCGTGAGCTTTCTCCAGGATCTGCAGGAGTGTGAAGATTTGGCCGACTGTCTATGTTAATTCCCTGCCCTGATATGGAGCATCCACTGATATGAACGAAGGGTTTCAGAGGTTCACATATATAGATGGCAGTGCTAAGATTACATTCATCAGGTATACATTCTTCTGACCAGGTCGGGGAAATTATTTGGTGCATGCTCTCCATAAGAGCGCCTCCAGCGCCTAGAGCACCGGAACCTGTACCTGACGTACTGGCTATCATGCTCCCTGTTCAGGGGCAGATGGCTCAGCTTCAGCGTCAAATACAGGAATAGGCTAAGCGAGTAGACCAAAAGACACAAAATAAGGCACAGAAGATATAAAATATTACGAAGAAACCGACGCAACTCCGTTTCAAAAGAGTATACGGTCGTGCAGTACGTAGGCTCCAGGTGCTGGAAGCATGCGTCATATACATCCCTCTCTGTAGTGGAAAGCGGTTATACATAGTGTCTGTTTATGCACGGAATGCTATTGAATCCACATCTTTTTTTTTATATAATGAGCGCGAGCTCAAGGGATTTGTGTACCCTTAAAGTGATTGTACACAGCGCGGGCAAAGGAAATTCCATATTCATCTCAAAGCTCGAGACACTTTTTCAATTCCTAAGACTGGGATTGGAGGAGAACTAATTTATTATCGGCGGAGATTTCAACACCAAACATAGAGATTGGGGAAATAATACACCAAAAACTTGAGGGAACCTACTATTCAATTGGTAGGGTCAGCACAGTATAATGTATCGTATCGACCTTAAGGCGACGGATAGTCCGTCGTTTCCAAGGAACGGGTCCTATTTGGATCTGCTGCTGTTCGACACACGAATATACCTGACATGCACTAACCAACATAATAACTGTTCCGAACTAAACTGCGGAATTGAATGAGTTTGTTCAAAGACATTCCTACAACTACGGTACGTTAGACATACTTCTCCAGAACAATGCCGAGAGCACAATCCTTGAATTCGCTCTACCCATCGTCCAATAGAAATCTGTAAAACGAGGAGATTGACAGGTATCTGAGACTAATGAACGAGACAATCAAACGAACAATGGACACAACGATACCTCGGTACCAACACATTGACGAAGAAGACTTATTTCGCAACGCAACTATTGACGCACTGGACCGAAATAAAAGTAGACTGCTGACAAGGCTAAAATACTTGTACAGACAGTTTACCTGCAGGCATAACCCGGAGATCGTGACACTGAAGTCATCGATTAAAAACCTCCAAACATTAATAAAGGAAAATTACAGAAATTCTGTAAGTTTGTATTGGAGCAATAAAATTCGGGCTGTAAACACCAGCAACCCGAATATGTTCCCGCAAATAAATAAAATAGTTCGGAGAAATAATCAGAACGACCCTCCATGTCTAAAACTCGCCCGAACGACAGACAACGAACACATACTTTTAGCAGCAGGCATCGATCCAAATGAGGCTGTTGATGATTACAACTTTTTTGTGATCAAGGATGCCGAGGAGAAGGTAGAGGCTATAGGAGCGACTTTCCAAGAAGTGTAAAAGGCGAATGACATCATTGGCCCGAACCGCGATCTGGAACATCGAGTCCTGGTGCACAATTTCTACCTTCGAAATGAAATAGTGAATTGGCGATTCCAGAGCTCGGGTTTCACCCAGTTCAGTGACAAGAATATGGCAAATAATGTCATCGCCAACGATAATGTAATACCCCCGTTCATTTCGAAGGAAGAACTCCATGAGATCTTCGATACAATCAGGGCTAAGAAATCAGTGGGGACCGATGGTATTCCGAACATCGTGCTTCGACATCTTCCTCTAGAAGCGGTGGACATTTACACCACCCTGTTTAATAATGCAATGAATAATGCACATTATCCAGCGCATTGGAAAACGGCGGTGGTTCAACCTATCCCCAAAAAGGGGAAGGATATATCCAATCCGTCGAATCTCCGATCGATAAGTCTCCTTCCGAATATCAGTAAGGTTTTTGAAAAGGTAATTAATAGAGCTCTTACTAGGTGGGCTGAGGACAAACATATAATTCCGGATAATCAATTCGGTTTTAAGGCGGGACATGATATCTCACATGCCGCGTCTAAACTGGTGTCCGATATCCAATGGAATAAAGGCAAAAAACAATGCACTGGTGCCTGCCTTGTTGACTTTGAGAAGGCCTTCGACACCGTATGGTTAGAGGGTCTTTTCTATAAGCTGACTCGTTTGGGGATCAGTAAACCACTCTTGTACATTCTTTATAATACGAGTATGCTAACCAACAGACAGTTCATCGCAAAAAATGGCGATGTGACTTCTGTTGGAATATTTCAAATTAAAAATGCTCTTCAGCAAGGCTCGGTCAATTCGCCGATCCTTTTTAACATTTATACAAGCGACTTGATAGGTTCACTTTTCCATACTATTGCGTACGCAGACGATTTGGTAGCGTACAGAACAGGTCCAAAATTCGAGGTCATTAATACTCTCTTGCAGCGTGACGTCGATAAGATAAGACGATTTTGCGATGACTGGAAGTTGAAAATCAACTTTCAGAAGTCGGAAACCATTCTCTTTAGGACGCCGTTGTCTGGAGCCTCTAGGGATACCAGAAAAAATTGGCGAAAGTTCTCTATCGTTGGACAACGCGGACAACCTCTTGTCTGTCGAAATGTAGTCAGATACCTTGGAATCAGGCTAGATCAGTTTCTTTATTTTGGGAAAAATGTAGATCCTGTCCTGGCCAGAGCTAAAGGTGCTTTTGCCCTTACAAAGAGACTGTTTTATAGCGGTAGGTCACCCTCTCTGGCAATGACATTATTGGCCATATTTTCGTCGTTGAACTGGGTGAAACCAAAGCCTTCGGATCGCCAGTTCCCTATTTCATTTCGAATGCAGAAGTCGTGCACCAAGACGCGATTGTCCAGGTCATAATTAGGGCCAATGATATCAATGGCCTTGTATACTTCCTGGAAAGTCGCCCCTATGATCTCAACCTTCTCCTGTGGATCCTCGATCACAAAAAAGCCGTCATCATCAGCGGCCTCACTTGGATCAATACCTGCTATGGTCAGTAACCGTTCGTTGTCTGTTGTCCGGGCTATTTTAAGACACTGAAAGTCGTTTTGATTTCTTCTCCGAAATAGTTTATTTATTTGCGGAAACATATTCGGGTTGCTGGTGTTTACAGCCCGAACCTTGTTGTTCCAATACAAACTTAAAGAAATTCTGTAATTCTCTTTTATTAGCGTTTGAATATTTTTAATCGACGACTTCAGTGTCCTAATCTCCGGGTCTTGTCGGTCAGTTAACTGTCTGTACAAGTTTTTAAGTCTTGTCCGAAGTCTAATTTTGCTGTCGGTGCAATGCGTCAATAGTAGGATTGCGGAACAGGTCTTCGTTAGTCGTACGTCGATACCGCGGTATTGTAGTGTCCATAGTTTGTTTAATTGTCTCATCCATTTGTTTTAGGTAATTGTCGATCTCCTCGTTTGACAAATTCCTATTGGACGGTGGGTGGAGCGTGTTCGAGGAGAGCGCTCTTGTCAAGGTTGCGGAGAAGCGTGTCCATCGAGTTTTACTGTAGTTGTAAGAATATCTTTGGACAAACTCCTCCAATTCCGCAATTTCGTTGGGAACTGTAATTTCGGTGCGCACGAATGTGCGCAGACAGTTTGATGTTTGTAAATTCGTACCTGTCAGTCGTATACGTTCGTCGTACAGCAGTAGATCCAGATAAGACAAGCCTCTGGGAAACGACGGCTTATCCGTCGCTTTAAGACCGAGTCTGTACATGACATCGTGCTGACCCCACCAATCGAGTAGTAGATTCCTTCTAGTATTTGGCAAATTATTTCCCCAATCTCTGTGTTTAGCGTTGAAATCCCCGCCGATTATAAAATAATTCTCCCCCGATTCCAGCCTCAGAAGTCGCAAAAGCGTGTCGAGCTTTGTAATGAATAGGGTGGATTGTGAAGCCTCAGGTGCATAAACAGAGGCCAAGTACAGCCGCTTTCCACTGCGGAGCGGGATGGAAACGACTGCCTCCAACACCCGGAACCTGCGCAACACTACCTTGTACACTCTGTGAAATTTTATACCTTCTTTAATGAAGATCGCGACACCGCCTCCACGTTTGGATCTGGGCCGGTTTCTTCTTCTAACGATATAATTATTGTACTCCAGTTTGTGCTTATCGGTTAGCTTGGTTTCGCTAGCGAAAAGCACATCAGGAGTTTGGTCTTGTAGCAATTTAAACATCGCGGCTCTTCGTTCGATCCTAATCAGTGAATTAACATTCACCCCAAGGACCTTCAAAGTTTGCTCCACCATGTGCGTACCCATTACGTCATGTGTTGCGCTAGGCCCGGCAGCCGCGCGTAGATCTGGTCCACCCGCTTGGCCAGTTCTTTTACTTGCTGCTGCAGCTAAGCCATCTGCCCTTGGATTGCGAGCAAGATGGCCAGCATGTTAGGTGCAGCTTCCGTTGTTCTCGGCATTGGCGCTGGAGAAGCAACAGTCGCTTGCTGTACCGTAGCCCCCTAGCTGACACCATTTGGGCGTAGGAAATTTGGGACGTGATGGCTGGTGTTTGAAACCTAACAGGTGAACGTTTGACCTCCAACTTCTGCTGCCGAGCCAATTTTAATTTTTTAATGTCAGCGAACTTAGGACAGCCCCTATAGTTTACGGTGTGTCCCACGTTCCCACATAATACGCACGAGAGCTGCGTCCTATCGGATGCTCCGTCTCTACCCAGAGCACACTCCTCGGAGCTGAGGTTCTTTGCACACTTCACGAATCGAGGCTGTTTGGCAGTTCGCGGCGGCGTGCCCGAACATCTGGCAGCGAACGCATTGTATAACGCCTTCGCTGCTTTTTAATTTTTCCCAGTGAATCACCTGGTAGTCTAGGACATTGATTCTCCTTAGACTATCCAGACGACTTTCGGGACTGAGCTGCACCAGGAAGAACGGCAGACTCCGTTTCTCCCGCCTGGCTCTAGCTGTGGTAAATGGCTTTACCCCCACAAACTTGAGTCCTTCGCACTCCTTCTCTTTGAGCAGTGCAAGGATCTCCTCAGGATCAGAAGACGGTTCCAACTCCTTCAGCAGCATCAATTGCCGCTTTTCACACTTCGGTGTGAATGAGTAGTGCTCCGTCTTCGTTTCTTTTAGGAGCTCTTTCACTTTCGCGTAGCCCTCCACTGTATTACATAATGCTCATCGTCCTCTGATAGAACGGCATTTATTCTCTTTTTAGGAGGGGATTTCAAACTCCTCCTCCTTTTAATGGCTTTCGCCACGGCACCGGCAACAATATTGTTGCCTTTTGCATCTCCCTTTATGGGAAGAGCGGAAAGCTCTTCACCATCCATCACGTGATTTCCTTATTTCTTGTTGGTTTTGTTTGGATGATATGTATGTATAATTACACAATTTGAAAAAAAAAAACAAAAAAGTTATAAAAGTCCGACCTGGGATCGAACTCGCGTCCCACGATTTAACTTCCGACGCTGCTAACCACTTAGCTGTCGAACTAGTTAAGAAAGCGCAACTAATTATGTTTACGAGCTAAACCGAATCACTAATATGCGAACGAGATTCGAACTATATATATATGTAGGTAAAATGCACTGAAACTGAACACATCTATCCTCTATCGAGTTCTATGAACGACTCAATGTCTCTTGTTTCATCTTGCTCTACGCTATTTTCACCATCAGTGATCTATTGAAATTACCAGTAGCGTTCCGCACCTTCAAACTTTTAAATGCAACACCCGTCGTTATGAATGATCACCAGTTTACCCTCCAGCTCATTTTCGGACGCACATTGAAATATCGTGATTCTTTCCTAAGTCGTACTTCTTGAGCAACAATCATCTTATATGGGTGAAAGCGATGACGAGCAGTTGTATTTTAACGAGCAGTGCATTTTGGAGACTGTAAAATCGAACGCCTAACTGCATCGATGTGTTCAGGTCAGGTACGAGGTCTTACGCGGCGTTTCTTCACCAGTCTCCGTTCAATTTTTCACCCACCACAAAAAAGACTTTCGATTCAGAACTGATGCACGAGGAGCAATTTTAAAGTGAGTACGAAAGGCACGCTGGAACGCAACAACTGAATCATTATTGCAAATGAACGCCTCGATGGCAAAAGTTAGCTGTGCATTCGTCCACGCCATGTTGTCGACTTGTACTGAATGGCACAAAAACTTCCCCCTCTCCATGGACGCCTACCGCTATCGCTTCCATTATGAGTTTCTCTGCACATCAGTAAAAATAGGAAAGATATTTTGCCATACCCTATATAACTTAAGAGACCTAACGTTATGAGGGCGTCCTTTGCCGTTTCCCAAGAGGTTCTGGACGTTCCAGAACACAATGTTACTCAATGTTACGACAGAAAATGGTCATCAACAAGTATTCTGTCAGTAATACTTTTTTCCACTTTAATTTCTAATTATCCAATTCGATTAAACTAAATTTAATTGCATATAAAATACTATATTATTTAATTAGTAAATTTCAATAATTAAATCAATTATGATTTAAAAATGTTGCTAGCTCCCAAAAGAATTGTGTTTTACCTGTGAAAATGAATGATGTGAAAATAATTTTCCTATGGAAAAATGAGTATAAATATGTAATTACTCGTATTATTCTCCATGAACTAAGTGGCATGAAATAATAAACCTTCTTGCCAGTAGCACACTTGTGTACCAAGCTCACATGAGTGAGCTGACTCATAAAAAGTTGTCGGAAAAAACGAATCTAGCAGCCCATTTCCCAAAATAAAGATATACATCTGTACATCTGTACAATAGTTATAGAACCAGATCACTGGGCTCCTCGTCCACCATTCAGTCCTTAGTAGAGGACAATCTTTGTCCTTTAAGTTAAGAATTTTGATCCTAGCTGTATGAACAATCTGAAGTAGGAACGAATGCTCAGGGTCATCCGGTGAATTTCATGGTTGTGTTTTGTAATACTTTCACTTTCTTCAAGAAGACAGCATCCTCAACTACGGCCATCTCGAAGTTGTAGCTTCAGATGGTCATGTTTTGTCTAAGGTACTAACAAATTTCAATTTCAAAGTAAACGTTTGAATCTGTCCTTTTTTACTTAAAGCTTAATGTACGAGTACTTGCCCTTTTTTTAGGCACCGTAGAGTTGTCGTTAGCGATATGCTGAGACAAGTTAATAAACTTATCTGTTTGGGTGTGAGTTTGACAAAGTAGTTGAATGTCATCATACTCGATCTTGCTCTACTCTAAAAAAATCTCATCGACAGAATATACATTCGTATATTCCACCGAAATTTTCAACTAAATTGTGAACTATAGGAAACAAACATCGTGGTGATACTGGTGGTGGCATGGCGCAGTTTATACTATTTCTTAAATGGGTTTGGTCTTAGAATTAGGCAAATACCTACAAGTAATCCGCAATACTTTTCTGACATCACCACCCTTAATCACGCATTGACAAACCTTTTTAAGTAAGATATTATGCCATGCCAAAAATTTTATCGCTCTCCCATTCGCAGTCGACAAAAAATTGAATGTCCTTTCTCACTGTGCGTAATATGGCAAAGCGGATATTAGAATGGGTGGAAGGGACTATGCTTGAGTTAACCCGTTCGCGTAAGTAATTTATTAATTTTTAATTTAGCGTTATTCGGCTTTTCTAACCAGCTGATCAGGATATCCTGATTGTTTAAGGAGTTCTTAATACACAATCAGAAAATCGAGATAACCAAGACTTTATCAGTGACATCTTATGATAGCCACTGTCAAATTACACTCAACATCAGTACAAAATCTAGCGCTCAGTGCACATACAAGGAGGCTTATATGTACAAAGGCAATGATAGAAATAGTCCATTGTACTTGTTATAAATTAACTTTAATAGAATTACTTAATTACTTAGATGGCGCTACAATCCAGGGTGGACCTTGGCCTCAGCCCATAGACCTCTCCACCTAGTGAGTTATCTGCCTATCTGCTCCGTAAGCAGGTTTTTTTATGGAAGTCGCACCATAAAGCAGGACTGGGATGATAAAGGTCTGGTATGGAGTCTCCTAAGCGTTTCTTGGCAAGTTTAGATAAGTACAATAGTTGTACAGCATTTTGGAACAATTTTTTCTTAACCGCAGTAAAAAAAGCCACATGAAAGCTCATCACTTTGTTTATAGCGTTTTTTACGTCAAAGGTTTCAGAAAGGCTATTTCCGACTTCCGACAGCGAGGGTGAAATATCGTCATTTTGCATAACCTGACGAGCTTCGCAGGTATACCAGGACTAGACTGGCCCTGTATAGCTTGTATATGTAGATGCATTCTTATGCATAATTAAATTCGATAAAGAGGTGGTTTTCATAGATTTAGAATTATTGGATAGGATCTGCAATAGAGTGGTCGATTGCGAGTTTACCGAGTCTAACACCACCATGATAGGAGTCAGTCAGATTATTGATAAACGGCTTCAAACATTCATACAGGATAGCAGATAAGATCTTGCTCGTATATGCAATGATAAGGAAACTGAGGTCTGTATAAATGTCGCAGTCAAAAGGATCTCCTGTCTTGGAGATCTAGAAAATGGTGGTAAGGTTCCATTCTTCAGCCATTCTTTCTGCCGACCAAATCAACAGATATAACTTTGAGATGGTTAAAGTATTTGTCTACCTAGGCTCCGCTCATAATTCAAATAACGACATCAACGGTGAGATCAAAAGAATAAGTCTTGCCAATCGCTGCTTCTTTGGGTAAAGAAGGCAATTGACTAACAAAGCCCTCTCTCGAACAGCAAAAGTGACCCTATATAAGACCTTAATAATCCCAGCCCTGTGCAATGGACTTTATTGAAAATGAATGGGGGTGATTTGACTGTTTTTAGAGGACAATTTTTCGGGTGATTTTCGGTCCCGTCAGCATTGACAGCGAGTGGAGGAGAAGATTCAAAGACGAATTGTAAGGACTGTCCATCGACTTAGTGAGAAGGTCCAAATACTGAGATGACTGAGTCATGTAGAGCTAATGAACATCAATGCTTCAGTCCGAAAAATCTTCGAATCCGCTCCCAAGGGACAGCGCCGCAAAGGTAGACCGGGATCCAGGTGGCACACGCAAATGGAAGGGGACCTTAATAAAAAAAAAAAACACTTGTTGGTTGAGTAATTAAGTAAATCTTAGAAATTAGTTGATACTTGCTTTCTTTAAAATCTCAGCAGGAAAGACATCCGGTCCAGCAGCCTTGTTGTACGTAATCCTGGATGTGGACAGATAGCTTGACATTCACCGTCCAGGTTGGATGGTTCATTTTACTTAACTTTGGTTGTCCTCGCCAGTGCAGAAGTAATTTTTCCATATCCTCAGTACCAGTTTCACTCTACTACTATGTTTCCATCTTCTTCTCTACATGCCTCTGTTCAGGGCTTGTTGTATTAACAGGTTTTTTTAACTTTTTGTACAAAAGTAATGTCATAATGTGAGGTGACTGCCATTTTGTCAAATATGAAAAACTTGGACTCACGAAAAGTTTATCTGGATGTGTAGAAATGATAACGTTAGATTGAAAAAATTATAACTGTCAAATGACTACCTCCTGAGTTGATGCACATTTGTGCACGTTTTACGGCATATTGAATTGTTGCTCGCAAATCATCTGGTTCCAAATTGGTGATTTCTTATTCAATGTTGTCTGTGAAGACTTGCAATTTTTGTGGTTTGCTGTGGTAAACGTAAGATTTCAAAAGTCCCCAAAAGAAGAAGTCTGACGTCGTCAGATATGGCGATCTAGCCTATCAGTTTAAGTCACCAGAACTGGAGATCAAACGGAAATTGGTGATTGAAAATCTCCATCGTTACCAAGCTGTGTGAGCAGTTGCTTCGTCCTACTAGAACCAGCAATGCTCGAGACCCAATTCTGTACTTTGCGGCAAAAAAACTCGTTTAACATCTGTCAGTAGCGTTCACTAGCTACGGTTACGGCGCGCCGTAGAGTGGAAGAGATGTTAAAGACGAAACCTCTTGAGGAGCTTAGGTTTGCATCAGAAGTTTCAGCAGCAAATTCATCGTCTTCGAGGTTTTTAGCCGAAGAAAAAAAAGTTTTGTCATCCGAGGAAGCTTTGACACTGTACCTTGACCTTGACCTAACCGAGCGAAGCTATCAAGTTTTGCGAAACACCGTAAACGCATTGCACAAAGACTGTTTTCCCAGCATTTATGCTCTACGGCAGATGAAAACGAGTATGTTGCCAAAATCTATTGTCACAGAAACATCTGCTGAAGTGGATTTCCAAGATGTAATGGTAAAAACGGTTCAAAACATAGCCATGTCCGTAAGTTACAGGAAAAATACTAACGCTAAGTTGATATGCAAATGGGGCTTTGACGGTAGTGGCAGCCACAGTTTGTACAAAATTGGATTTGAAAATTCCGACGAATATTTATTTTTAATCGCATTTGTTCCCTTGAAATTAATTGACATCGATTCAGGTGAACCTCTCTGGATAAATGATCGTCCTGGATCCACTTTGTATTGTAGGCCTCTGAAGTTTTTATTTCGCAAAGAGAGTTCTGGACTGGTGAAAGAAGAGGAGGCCGCTATGCAAGCTAAAATTAATCAGCTTCGTGATAAATCTGCGTGTGTAACTGAATACTGCATTAGAATATCATTTCAATTTCATTTAACCATGGTTGATGGAAGTGTGTGTAATGTGTTGTCAGAAACAAACTCCTCTTCAAAATACTATGTCTGTGGTGCATTACCCAGTGAAATGAACACAGTCAAATGTTACGAGAAAGCTCCTGCAGAAGACAACTATCGTTTTGGCTTATCAACTCTTCATCTTTGGATAAGAACTTTTGAATGTATGTTACACATTGCATACAGATTACCTTTTAAAAAATGGCGAGTACAAGGGGAAACAAACAAAGCCGTATTCAAGGAAGAAAAAAAAACGAATTCAGGCGGAATTTAAGTCAAGAATGGGGTTAAATGTCGACCAGCCTAGGCAAGGATTTGGATCGTCCAATGATGGCAATACCGCCAGAAGGTTTTTTTCTGACCCTAAAAGAAGTTAGGAAATCACAAAAATAGATCAAAGATTGATTGAAAAATTTTCATTTATCTTACGTGTAATTTCAGCAGGTGCAGAAATCGACTTTCAAAAGTTTAATATATTACTTTGCGAAGCTAAAGACCTATACTTAGAATTGTATGATTGGTATTACATGCCCTGTACATTCCACAAACTTTTCTTTCATGGCATTGATATCATAAAAAGTTTTCAAATACCAATTGGTCAGTTATCCGAGGAAGCACTAGAGGGCTTACACAAGACTTTCAGCCGCACTAGACTTCATCACGCAAGAAAGTCCTCGAGGTCTAACAACATGCAAGATGTAATAAACTATTTGCTATTAATATCTGACCCTCTAATTTTATCACAGAGAAAAATTGTGCGCAAACAAAAAAGAATTGATGAACATATAAGATACTACTTTATATCTAATGAGGAACATGATTCTTCTTGTGATGAATTATAATACTCGTATCTTATTCTTTTTAAACAAAAAAAAAATCTAAAATAGATGAAAACCCTTTTTTGTACCCTTTTTGTTAAAATAAAAACACGTTATGGTAAGAAAAAATGGAAACTAAGTTTTTCTGATTTTTTTCCTCACTTTCTATTGACTCGACGCACTGTGCGGCGGTGCCGTCAGTGCCCTCAACAATATAAGGGCCAATCACTTTTCCACTGCACATACCGCACCAATGGTGCAGATGCAATAGCTCTTCTTGCATTTCATGGGTTTCCTCACTCATTATAATTTTGGATACGAAATCATCCTCTTCCTGCACCAGGTTCAACAGAGCATGGGAGTAAGTTAACCTCACTTAACGGTCAGCAAGTAGCAATTGATGAACGATTTCCACTTCATAAGGGTACACCTTCAGGTCTTTCACCAAAATTCGGCGCAAGGAACTTCTGGTGTGTGTATGATTGCCTTGTCGATGTCTGTGGACTCTCTCGGACGTCCTCGGCCATAGCAGTGATATTCTCGGTCGAACGAGCAATACGAGGCCGGCCACTTCTTGCGACTTCTCTAGTCGATAAATCAGCACGAGACGCTCAGCCGAACGCTTAATTGTTCGCGCACATGGTGCAGGACGACAAGTAAAACGACGACGAACTTCACTCTGCGTTAAAATACCAAACCGGAAATTGGTCAAATAATCAGTAACAATAATTCGAGTTCTTCAGGTATGTATGGCTCCATTATTGTGAGCTAATTTGCTATCAGGCTACAATATACTCGTAAATGTTAAAGCACAATAACACTTGATGCTATTTCCAAAAATTATGGCACATTCACATTATAACATTAATTTCCCTATTTCCCTATATCCTCGATCGCCAACATCTTATGCTGTTTCTTATTCGCCCAGAGAAATCGGAGCGCTTGATCTCACTGTCCGCTCTAGTCTATGAAGGGCCGCTTCACAGTCCAATTTTTTTCATACGTGCTTTCCAGCATTCTTTATGAAACCATGGGTTTCATGTAGCTAATCTGATGAGACTTTGCGCATCGGTTGCCTCGTTTCTGATGGCTTCTTGGCATCAATGTCACTGGCCTTCAACACTTGATAGCGGTTGCATAAGACATGTCAAGCTGTTAAGACTTAACTTAGCTGTGGTCTAAGTCTATGTTCACCTCTGAGACATCCTTAATACCGGAGGAGTGTCTTGCATCGATCGCACAATGTAGCATATTTTGTAAACAAAATCTGACCCAGTCCATTTATTTACAATCTAGCTTGTGCAGAAATTAATGGCACGAGACCGTGGCTTGCAACGACAGTTCGCAGATTAACCTATTGAAGTCAACCCTTGTTTTTATCGAAATGTGTTTTGATGGCAGCCTCATTTTTGGCTCTATGGGTTTGCAAACAAGCAAGGTTGCTATTTCTGGAGTGACGGAAATTCAGAAAAGGCTCAATTACACCAACAAAAGTTCCTCACGCCAGTGATATCAACGGCCTTTACTTTTGAAAAATAATCAAGCTTCGAACCCGGAACATCCAAAATATAGATATTGATATTGATCCGAATGCTTTGTGGCGCTTAGTGCCATACTGCTATTGATTCCATTGAATTCATTGACTTTCAGCAAAATCAATTTAACGAAAACGTTATATCGCGAAATTGATCAGTAAATTGCCCACCGAGACCGTGGCACTCGATTACTTCTTGCGGGGCTTTATAAAATCCTTAGTGCATGCTGATAAACTTTTTAGTCCTTGGAAGCCAATATTCAGCGCGTTATTGATGGGATGTGGCCCCAAATACTCGAAAAAATGGTTCAATATTCGACCGACAAGATGTACTTCGTCAAAAACAGCCGCGTAAGTTATAAGCATGAGATTGTACTCAAAATATGTCATGAACCATTTTAACTCAGGCTTATGTTTGCCATCCTTAAAAAAACACCCTTTAGTAGACCGTTGTCAAAAGGTTTTACATTATAATTCAATGAAGTAGAGCGATACGAAATCGTAAATCAAATCGTAAACAAATTGGACACATCCTGCGGAGTGGTTATTTCCCAAAGGATATTATAAAATTCAAAACCATTTCCAGCAATGAAGAATCAACTTTTGTACTTTCAACGAAATCTCTCAAATTTCCAATGAATAATATTTCCAACCATAGGCGTTCAAATGTGTATTCGAACTGTTTTTTTTTTCGAATCAGTTGAGTATTCCCCACTGAGTATCCGTCTACTTGTCATCCGGCCGATATTCAACATTTTAAACATATTAAACATAGAAACAATATACACCCAATTGGAGTGGACTCTTGTTTAATACTTGGACACTACCGTCCATTCATTTTGGTATTTCATATTTCAAATAAACTTCACTACACAAAAACACCGACACACACAATACTCATATTATAGGCTTTGTTTTGTTGTTTTAAAGCAAAAACGTTAAATAAAAAAGAATCGTATATGAATCCCATGTCGTACGTGTGAATCCATATGGGCTGTGGACAATCTTTAGCCCATTCCGCAAGGAGGAATAATCTCATTTTTCAAATCAAATATAATACATATGTATGTGCATGTGTACGTATGCTCTGCTCTGTCCAGTCGATTTAGAAAGAAAGGACAAAGGGCTAAAAATATGGACACCTAACCGGCGTTGTCGTGTGAGCTATTAAAGTACAATAGTATCTCTGCTGCGGAAATCCACAATCGGAATTCGGGTACTTTTGTACAATTTTAATTTGTGATTGTTTCTGAATGTTCGTATTTGAGATTTTGACTTATACTTTGGCTAGGTTGTTTTTTGTCTTAGTCCCAGATTTATCTCATGTGCATTTTGCATGATGAGTAGAGTATACCTTAAGGTTAATCTTGTAGTGAGTTTGCAGGGAAAGACTAAGCTGAAAATGAAGTGTTTGTACAACACAGGTGTGAGACGATGGTTTCATTGCTTCTTTTCAAACCCTGCGTTGTGTTTGTGCTGCCCATTTCAATACCCAACATAATGTAGAAGTAGTTTAGTGGCATATAGCTTATAGATCTGTTGGCACCGCGTATTCAAAACACATTTTTCGCACAGATTTTAAGCCCTGTCTTCGGATCTCTCTTAAGGGAAGGGCAAGGAAATAGTAAGGTTTCACGTAATATCCATACAGAAACCCTGGCATGGATAAACCTCATCAGTGACCTTGGATGTTTGCGAAGTTTCATACAACCATATAAAGAGAAATCTGAAAGACCTAGCACCCAACTTTGAAAAGTCTTGCTGTCGAGATTTGGCTACAGTGATAAACGAATGGAGAATAGCATAAGTTGGTCATTGCCCCATCTTATTTCATCTATGAGTAATATGACGCACACTACAGTAGCTGTACACGTTGAATATTGTTATTCCAGAAAATGGGACAGTTATGTTCTGAAATTAGTGGTCTGAACACTTTCAAGGTAGAAGTAAGTGTAACGTGAGGGCCTACATGGTATCATCTAGTTTGGTTATCAACAATAAATGAACCCCAACCTTATATATCACTGAGACTCTAAGTTAGGTGAGTAATACAACGCCCCGTTGAACCCTAAGATTTACTAGTCTCTTCCTCGTGGAAAGCCTAAAACTTTATATGCGCAAAACTGCTTTCCAAATTCATTCTCTGTCAATGATGCATAGCAGCGCAGAATATCATGTGATAAGGCGCTATTAAATTTAGTGAACAGAATCTAAAGGATACACGCAGATATTTTTATAAACACAAACGTAATTTATGACGGCATGACCAGGCCAAACAACGAATCTAAAGGTTTGCGAATTAAAGAGATGTAAAACAAAGTAACAGAATCGTTGTTCCGGATGTTGTCTGCGGTAAATATGCGGTGGCGTGTATATCCCTGCCGGTTCTCCGTAAGATCAAGTCTTGCCTCCATTGCTATAGTGCATTCTAGTCAACTTTCAACTTAACTTTCTCAGTAGTTCTAATGTCTACGCTCAGCTACATACATATGTGAGGATGAAGAAATTGTATTGTCTGTCTGACTATGCCGACTGTTTCAAACCCAGACGCGCTAATCCTGGCTTAGAATTTGGTTAGTAGTAAGTTCTTTCAGAATTGAGGTTATTCTTTTCACAACAAGGAAGAAGCTGAACTGTTTCACTAACAGAACTAAATACGGTCGAAAGTGCAGGTTTGTGTTTTTGCTGGTCCCTTGTCTGTAAATCAATTGCAGGGAAATGACAAATCTTCAACTGATGCCGAGCCTCACTTCCCTCGTGGGTAGGAGGAGGTTCATGGACGGCAGAGGAGTTTCAGGAGTCTGACAATGCTTGTCAGACAACGCCAAGGTCTCTTAACGTTCTCTATTAGAGCTAGTCATTTTGGGATATACCTATATACTAGAATCGAATGAGCTGAAACACTTTTTAGAAACTTGAGAAATAATCTAGCGTTACATGGGGATTAGTGAGTTCTGTAAAGGACCAACATTTGTCGTGCTGGACGAGGGAGAACCTTACATTTTTTTATGGAGACCGATGCTGTCGTCGACATATAAATGATGGCACAAAAGATTTCCCACCACTTATACCAGAACACTTTTTAAGAGCACACTCAACTAAACTATTTTGGAAGCTTTTGAAGGTAGAATACCTTAACCAACTGCGATCGGCACACTTTTCACAACGGGGTTTGTCATACAGCGCTATGAGGAATGGTGATGTTCTCTTCTATGAACAGTACGATCCACCTGTACTCTGAATGTTGTCAGTTTGGAAGTCAATATTTTGTGGAAGTGATGACGCGCAAAAGAGAGGTACCGATGTCCATTGTTCTGAAATGTTTGCAAGTTATAACGACCAGGAAATACAGAACTCGGCTGGGAATTCCATAAGCGAGTTGTACGGCTTAGGATCACGGATCATTCATATCACAATATTTTAAAGTACATTCGGAAGTGGGCTTGATGGTATACAGATTAGCACTCATAGCGAGACGGGTGTTACGGTTGAAGGTTTGAGGGGCGGAATGTTACTTATGATTACAATGGACAACTTTTGCGGACGGATGCTTTATATATCGAGGCCATATCAGAGGGGGTGAAATATTTCCTACATCGCTAGAGGAAACCTAGACATTTTGCAACATTTTTGGCGACATCGAATATGTGGTTATTCCAAGGTAAGTTGTCGTTGACACACATACCGAAAATGGAAAGTTTTTCGGTTTCGACGATGCATGTGCCATTCATGGATAATGGCTGGGTGTTTCAATTTCGCTTTAACCACAGTAGACAGCATTGTGTTTTGGAACCAGTTGGTTATGCTGTTAATATCAGAATTTAATGAGCATAACATTAGCTGACGTCCCCGTTCTATAGCCGAAGAGCAGGGACGTGAGTTCGGGAACGTATATGAAAATCAGAGAGTACTGTCACCAGCAAAGGAAAATATTCGATTAGAAGTAGCAGACAAGAGACCATTAATGAAAATTAAAAAGAGTGTCGGAAATAGAATGGAGCCCTGGGGCACATGAGCATTTATGTTTATGAATATCAGACTTGAAACAATCCAAGACAACTTGAAGTGAATGTTCCGAAAGGTAGTTTATAATCCATTAAAGAAGAGAGTCATCGATCCTAAAATCACGCATTTTCGACGTCAAACTCTATCAAATGCCTTAGAAATATTAAGTGCAATTATCTTGCTTTCGCCAGATTAAAGGAAGAGGGAGAAGGGACAAATGCTGTTTTCCATCTGCCCAGAAAGAGTCCTAAAGAGTAGGATTGATTAGAAAGCTTACGCAGTAGTTCGTCCCACTGAAAATTTGACTCACCCAAGTGTAGGCGGGGACAAAGCACAATCTGGAAGTGTTGAGCTGGTCGCAAAGTGTGCAGCAAGCAAATTGGCCTTTGGCCAAAGCGCTGACAGTTGGAATATCATAGTAAATGAGTGTTGGGATGGAAGATGAGGCTGAATTTCTAATGTTTTTTTACGAGCGACCAACAATTTTTACTACCTTTGGGACATTGTAATATTTTTGGTCTCAGTATTTGACCGTATAGGAAATTCAGACGCTTAAAAAAAGCGTTTCGTATTTGCAATCATGGACATATGCAGAAAAGCGATTACTTTTTAGCACGCGTCTACTTGAATTCCCTAGTCATAATCACAAACAAACACAAAAGACACAAATACCGACGATGCTAAGTAATGCAGCGAAGTGGGAATTTTGACGTTGGTTTACCGAATCAAATTGTTGTAGGTGTTATGCACTTACAACAATATGAAAAAGTGCACCAACAAAATTCACACACACAACCGGCTATTTTTTAACATATTAGCTTATTTATTAGCTTTTACAAAGCTTTACAATCAAAATTACATTTTTTTACATCTAGGAAATTTTATAATATATACATATTTAAAATATATATACATATTATTTTTTACTACATACATAGTTTAACTGGTATTTACTATCTTTCTCTAACAACATTAATTACATGCTTTTTAAACAATTTAATTCTCGTTTCTGTCTTCCTATGGGTTGGCAACTCATTAAACAATTTAAATTCTTTATAAATTAGTGAATTCTGAACGTTTGGTCTTAAACAATTTGGCAGATTAAAATAATTTAGATTCCTCAAGCAATTGGGAATGTTTTGCACGTATTGAAATAAATATTTAGGCATTAAATTCTTTTTAATCTAATAAGCAAATAAAAGGGCATTCATAATCAGTCTTTGCTCTATAGGCAACCATCTCAATACATTTAAGATGACATTATTTGACATACATATATCTATTACACTTTAAAATTGACCTCATTGCCTTACCTTGTATCACCACTGTTACACAGAAACAAAATTGTGGAACAATATTCGAAACGAGGCTTTATAATGACATTATATATATTAATTGCATTAATAGTAGAAATATCATTTCTTATTCTTCTTAAAAAACCTACTTCTTTGCTATTTCTTTACATATATAATTAACATATTTAGTAAAACATAATTTATTGTCAATGATAATGCCTAAATACTTAATTTCGTTAACTTTTTCAATACACTCTCCATCAATAATAAGTCCTGTAGTTTCTTCTTGTCTCGCGTTCAGTTTCAGTCGGTTCTCCTTTAGCCACTTGATAACACTTACTAAATCTTCTTAAATTTTATGGTTACACTCGGCTATGCTATTGTCTGCCATATAAATGTGTGCAATGTAACGTTCTTTGAATGTAAGGAACTAAATTCACTTAATCTTGCATGGGTCTTATGTCACGATGAAATCGCCGAAAAACAAGATTCAGAAAAAGAACCTTTGATGACTTGAATCTACAAGTACTCGTATGTTGGTACTGCCCTCCTCCTTCTTTTATAGATATTTCATTCTCTTTTGAGTACAACTGGAGATTTTATCGCTTTCCAGATTCCAGGTAGCCCTGAGGCATGCTGCCTAGATCTCAACAGGACTGCTAACTGGCGACTTAACATGGCACTATACTTTTGTTAACTACCTTAGCAAAACTACTTCTGCAAGAGTAATGACGACGGCCTACTCTCGTAAGCTGCAAGCGCTAGGTACTCATGTAGTGGCACTAGGTGCTGGATAGAGTTGAACAAAACGATATTGTGTCTTTTTCAAAACACAAACAAATTTATTAAAAAACAACAATATGCCAGCAATTAGTTGCTAAGGAAATGACAGTAGATTGTTACCTGAGGTGATAAACATGAATTGAATTTGTTTTATTAATGAACAACAGCATGCAGATGCAATTGTAGGGTCAGGTAGTGTTGAACTCCTCAATTCGAATTAATCTTTTTCGAGCCATGTCAGGAGCGCAGTTCACTAACCTCTTCAACCAGATATTCTTCCATCAAGTACAATATTTATCAGAAATACCAGAGCTATCAGTAATGAATAGTAACTCAAGAGGGTTAATTTATAATTTTTTCATGGGAAAAGAAGTGAAATCAATTGAAAAATGCTGCTATTGAGAAATTTTTGGGTGCAAAGGATCTAATGTTAGCACTTTGGGTTTAATTGCTCCGACTATTTTAGTTCTATTAACATTTCTAGGTCATCAAAGACAGGTTTACACAATAAAAGCTGCTTGCTTTCGCTACGATCGAATACATCCAGACAAAGCAGATTAGAGATACTTTTTTGTTTCCGTCCTAACAGCTACTACAAAACATTTTATGGAAAATACGAGTATGTCAGCCTGATTGCATGCTTACCTTTAAGTAAATGGCTTTTGCTCTAGAGCTATCAAGCCTAGGCCTGCTAAAGAGCCTTATTATTTTATGTTTGTTGTAACTGGCTCACATTTTTCTGTTTATGTTATCCGGTATTGGCTATTTTAAGGGATAATGCTTTGTAGACAGCAGTTTAGCCATTGTAGTTATCAGACATCAATCCACAAAAACAGGGATTCCCTCAATAGGCCCAGCTGTAGGAATATCAGTGCTAATGTTTAAAGCCATTGTTTCTTAACCAGTTTGGTTCTTGTCAGTAACGCATATTGGTCTACCAAATATTTACCTTTCTTTATTGTTGGCTTGTCAATACTGACGGCTCATTTACAGATGTAGCGAGCTCGTCATTTATTGGATCAGAAACCCTTTTTCACAAATATGGTTTCCCCTCTAAACCAGTTATCATCTGTTAGCCTACGGTTGTTCCCATTAATAGTTTTTGTAACAAGCTTACCATAGTAACTGCCTTGAAGTTTGCCAATAGATGTATAGATGTTTTTTCCCCAAATATGGGGATGTTATTTTACGCCCTGTGTACCGTGCTTTCCACGCATCAATGCGGAGAAGAGTATACGAGCGGAGAGAAGAAAAGACTTTTTGCTTAACGTTATAATGTTTTCTTTTATTTAAATATAAATATAGTTAAAGGCCCGCTGTGTAACCAAGGGCTGCGACCTTTAATATTTTGAGTATTTAATTATTTTAACTATTTTATAATACAATAAATATCCGCTGTGTAACCAAGGGCTGCGACCTTTACTGTTTGCAGTGTGTCTTAATCTCTCTTTTGTTCTTCTCAACCACTGCCTTTTATACTAAATTTGATCAAACATTCTGCTTGTCTACTGACGCACTAGCTTTAGTACAAAATAATTCCCACGATGGATTTTTCATTTATTGATAGGATTTCCATTTAATTGTTCCAAGTGTCCCAGTTAGTTACCCTTTCGTGTCAGCCGACACTTAATGCCTGCCCTGTGTTGTTATTGTCGAGTCGGTATTTTTGTCTTTGACCCATATAACACACTTCAGGGTGAATGCATTGGAGTGTTTACAAGTGTTTCGCTTGTGCCAGCCTAAAGTGGATTCTCTACTGGGTTATGACGTTGGTATGGGAATCACTTATTCTGGACTCTGTGTCACGATTATGTGTATGAATTATAATGTACAGTGGATTCTCCACTGGGTTATGACGTTGGTTTGGGAATCACTTATTCTGGACTTTGTATCACGATTATGGGTATGAATTATAATGCACTTGTTGCTATTGGAAGACGCGAGTGGTGCTCATGGGGTGGGAATATAGTAGTTAGTGGCGTACTATAGGGACGCATCGAACCCGCACCCCTCAGTAAGTAGCAGACAACATTGCTGCAGTCGGCCACTACGTTCACTCACACCTACAGCGAAGCCGAGCCAATTTGTTCGTCCATAACGTGCCTCCCTTGCCAACACTTAACCCATCCCGCCTCACACCTCCACCCCACAATATTCCTCTTACATTTTACTACCAAAATGTAAGAGGTCCTAGGTCAATCGCATGCTCTTCACTTTGATATTCATGCCTTGACCGAGACCAATTTGATTCCCGATATAAAGAAACAGGAATTGTTCCCCCCTACTTTTAATGTTTTTCGCGACGACGATCCTACCAGCACAAATGATGATTCCTCCTGTCGAGACGTCCTACTGGCAATCCACAACAGAATTAACTCTTCTCCCATTACCATTTCTTCATCATCTAAAGTCGACTTTGTCGCAATAAAAATATCACTCCCTCTCAAATCCCTTTACGTTATATCCTCCGTTATCCGTCATATGCTGCATCCTACCAGCTCAATCTATCGAATCTTACCAACTTGTTATTGTTGTTGACCTGTCTGACTCAATTGATGATATCCTTATTTTCGGCCACTTTAAAATTCCTCAGCTACAGAGGACTCCATCAGATGATTAATCGCTTCAAATACCAACTCAGCTAAGGAATGTCTGTTCTTAGATCGTTTAACAGACTCAATTATATCCAATTATATGGGTAGGCAATTAGACCTTATATTCAATTAACTCGTCAGTCTCACTTTGTCCTCTATTTCTCTCAACAATCGATAACTACCCCAATCCCCCTCCCACCTCTTCTACTTTCATCTTTTCATAACTCTTCATTCCAGTCCACCCCTTAGGCGCGCGTAAATTATTTAAAAAACAAAAACTCCCCCCACAACTCTCTCATTCCACGACTTTCATAAAGCAAACCTTCACAAAATAAGTGATTATCTCAGCAGATCCCTCTTTAACTTTCGCAACCTGAGTATAAATGATGCCTTATCCATTTTTTATGAAGAAATATTTAATTCTTTTTCCCTTTACGTTCCATTTTCCCGGCTTAAAATATCATCTACTAGTCCTCCGTGGTATAATCGCAAGCTTCGTTCCTTACGGAATAAGAGAAACAAGTTATGGGTTGTTTTCCTGCGTACCAGATTCTTTTCCGACTATTCCAACTATCTTGCTGCTTATCTTCATTTCACCGAACTTTACGATTCCCTTTACCAGCGCTATCTGAACAATGTACATGTCAACCTTATAATCGACCCTAAGTACTTTTTCCAATTTGTTGACTACAAAAGAAAGTCCGATGATTATCCTCCTTCCCCCTCTTTCAACAACAAGTCATCAACCGTTCCACTCACCATTGCAAACCTATTTGCCAACTTTTTTAAACAATCTTTCAGCAACGACTCCTTTGTACCAGATCCATCCTATTTTATTTACCTACTGAACTTCTACAATGGCCTATTTCTCTCTCACATCTTGGACCCGTCTTATACCGAATATAAACTACACCAACTCAATGACGAATTCACACCCGGCCCAGATGGCCTCCCTGCCATATTTCTTAAAAAGTGTTCTTTCTTCCTTTCCCTTGCCCTTTCTAATCTCTTTCGTTTATCCCTTTCACAAGAAGAATTTCC
This sequence comes from Volucella bombylans, assembly GCA_949129095.1. Classification (NCBI taxonomy): domain Eukaryota; kingdom Metazoa; phylum Arthropoda; class Insecta; order Diptera; family Syrphidae; genus Volucella; species Volucella bombylans. The sequence continues at coordinate 105,424,990 of OX422140.1, forward strand.
TCAGGCTTGGAAAACCTCCTTCATAACCTCGATCCATAAGAAATGATCAAAGAATGAAATAACCATTTAACAAAGCCGATAAAATCTCTCATCGATTAATACTCTTCAAATTGTCTGCCCTCGGCTTGGAACCCATACTGTTAAAATGGATATCCTCTTACCTCGAATACCGTTTTTACAGTGATCGTTTTACGTCAGTCCACTCGGCTCTATTTTTGGCCACCTCGGTTCCCTTCTTTTTCATAGTTACCATAAATGATCGTGATAGGATCATCAAACACTCGTATGTCTCCCTTTACGCCGACGATACCAAATTTTCCAAAACCATTTCCTCTACCCTCCTTCCTCCTTCCACCTTCCTCCTTCAACAAGACCTTGATAGTTTTTCGATCTGGTGCCTTAAAAATTGTTTGGAACTTAATATCACCAAATGCCAATCCATCACCTTTTCACATAAGCGGAACCAATCTCCTCCGTTCAATCTCTTCGCGACCATTTTGTGTGATAGGGAGCTCAACTTCCGCTTACATATGGATGAGATAATCCTCAAAGCCAACTTTGCACTAGGTTTTGTGAAACGATGGTCCAAAGAATTCACCAACCCAGGTGACCAGGTCCCTCTATACTACCTCCTAGAGTACGCCAGTCAAGTATGGTCCCCATATCATCGTAATCATATCTCGAGAATCGAAAGCATCCAGCGCCGTTTTCTTCGATTTGCTCTTCGAGGTATGCCCTGGTGCCCTGGGATGATCCTTTTACTCTGCCCCCAAAACCGTTTAAACCTTATTAACTTAAACACCCTTGAGAAACGCAGAGATGCAGTTGACTTTATGTTCATTCATCGACTCCTTTCAGGTCAAGTTGGATGCGCGTCCCTCTACAACTCTATTTTTCTCAACACTAACCCCGGTAATCTACCAACCCACCACACACCATATGGCGCAAACGAACCAATATCCCGTATGCTACGAAAAATCAATTCAAACCCTACCGTCTTTAACTTCCACCGCACCACTTCCTACATCAATCCGTTCTCCTTCACCACTCCAACCAACCTTAGGTTTAAGTTTTAGTTTAAGTTTAATTTTTAAGTTATAGCTTGTATTAAGCCGAATAAATTAAATTAAACTATATTTATTTCTAATATCGTTCACTAGGCCGATTTATATTCCATATTTGGCAGGCTTATTCGGTATATACGAGTGCATTCGAAATGGATATAGGCCTTTGAATGTAAGCAGTTATTCGTCTATTTTTACATAGGAGCCAGATTTTTAAAGATTCCTACACTGTGCGATAAAAATTTTCCAAATATTCGGGTCTCGAGTACTGCGGTCATCAAAATGTAGATATCTTATGAGAAATTAAAAGCGATCCGTGCTCATTGTGGTCATGTTTTTAGATCCACAAAATGTAGAATCTAAAAGTTCTATACTCGGGAAGTGATTATTCTTCATGTCCCCGCTTATTCCAAGTATTCCAAGGAGAGCGCGAAGTTCCTCTTTTCGAGTCCATGATATGGTGAAATTTTGCATTGATGTCAATATCCGCGTTTGTGCGAATAAATATATACTTTGTCAATTATGAAAATGAAAAACACTCCAATGGTCTGATTAAATATTTGCCGCCTTCTTTTGGCCCTGCTATAATATAGACTATGTTCTTCGCAGGAGTTCTGTTTGAGGTTTTTTTCGACGATGATGGTTGGGACGACCACATGAAATTGTTCTTGCCTCTTATAACGGATGTGGAAGGCGAGATTACAGTTTAGTATTTACTGACATTCCTTTCTTTGCCCCATCACGATGGCTTGTTGAGCTCGAGGTTGATTGAAAGTTGGAATCATATTGCTCACTTACCAGCATACCATATAGTCCATATCATAGTCAGATTTAGCAAAATATGTAGAGTCTGCTAGGCTATCATCGGATTCGAAGTCTTCTTCTTCTCCTCATCTTCGCTTTCATCTGAGGACAACTCATCCAGCCAGTGTAGTATTTGCTCTTTAGAAGCCAACATCATAAGGAAAATTCAAAACCTCTAAGTATTGTAAATACAATAGCTAAAAATAATCAAAAAATTACAACAATAACGCGAAGAAATTACCTTGCTAATAATGCTCGCCTACTAGGGGACTACTCCTCACACTCGCTCAAAATACGCAACACTGAGTAGGCTTGAGGGAGTTAGTTAGCACCTGATTGTCAATGCAAATCACTGTAGACCTATGGTCTATAACGACTATAAATGCTGCGAGATAAAGTAATCGAACTGACAAGTTGCTATCTATCGGGATGTCCCCGATTCCCAAATTACGATCGAGCCCTGCAAAGATTGAACTGTTACCAATTAAAAATGTCGTACCCGTAAAATTAACATTCTTGAAAATTTTTATTTCAATTTCGTACAAAAAGTTAATCAATGGGATTTTAAAAATCCCAATTCTTTTTCCGATATAACCACCTTTTGCTTCAGTGATGACATTGAGTTTGTCCATGAACGAGTTACACGCTGAACGTAGGTGGACTTATGGTATATTGATACAACCCCAGTGAAGACTGCTCTCTGTGCGTCCACACTTTCATACTTTTTTCCCTTTTCCAGCACACTCCATACCCAGAAGTCCATCGGATTTGCTAGTCATTGTTCGGATGGAATGCAGTGGCTTTGTAAGACAGCGCAGAATCTTACATGAACGTAAACGGTGTCGACCCGAAACGTTGACGTGATCACGACTTCAATGCTCCTTCAAGTATTCTTTCGCTATTCTCGGTTGCATTAACCTAGGCGCTAGTGTCCAGTGGACTACGACTTTCGGCGTACACTCCGGCCATTACGGAAAATTGCTTTTGCGATCTAGCCGCCATCCGAGCGCTCGAAAGTGCTGGATTAGATGCGGCAAAGATGGGTTTAGCGGTTAATGATGTAAAAGCAAAGTATGTTCTGTCAACAAAGAGGGAAACATCAACGCAACTACAACTTTGAGGTGGTAAGTAAGTAAGTAAGTAAAGTAGTAGTAAGTAAGTAAGTAGCAAGTAAGTAAGTAAATCGAATGCTCCATTCTCATACATGCAAATACTTTGGCATCTTCCATGCGCTATGTCGCGTATTCCGTTCAATTCTTCTTTACATTTTGTCCCGTTGGGCGTCCAGTTGCACGACTTTACCGACCACCATCATTACGTTTTACAATGCTGTCGGTATCGTTGAAACGTCTTATGGTGTGAAACACAAACACTTTGTTCAATTTAGAATGTTGCACCTCCCGAACTATAGCAGGTTGCAATTTCCCGGTCAAATGAAGCGCAATCTTACTCTTGCATTTGAAATCCAATGTGGGCAAAAGAAAAGGATAGGATAAGGATAGATAAGGATAGGACACGCTTATCAGTAATGAAGTGAAGTACTGTCAATTTGCTATCATTTGCATTTTAATAGTAACAGCGAAGTTGAATATCTGTAAAAAATATATCTCCGTATATCCTACTCCTATTTCAATTAAATATTTACATTACTCTCAAGTGGACACACACGACAACACTCTGCTGTGGCCAATGTCGACATCTGAAGATGAAAAATGGTTATCAATTCGTTCGCTATCTGCACCTGGTGGGAACTATACTCCGAAACTAAATGTTTCTGACAGCAGCTATAGATAATGTGCTATACACATTCAGACTCGTACATCCATTCGTAACTGAGTGTCCTAGATTTCATGTGCATCGCATTGGCAGAACCTATGAAAAAATCACACATCCCTTTAAAAGTGGAAGACGTACTCGTAACTCTTCCAACCCGTATATCATTTTCACATCTACACTGAAATCACATCTCATGTTCTGTGTCACATGTCACAGTGCACACCTGTCTAATGGACTTACAAGGCCATCTCGTACTTTGGCCTTCTCTCCATTGAACCCATTTATTCTGGGTGTGTGCGGGAATTAGGATACGAAATATGTATATTCTCAAGTGTTAGAGATTTACTCTCAGAGGCTTTACGTTTACTTAATTATATGATCTGGAGTCTAATGTCATAGGATGAACATGACACATGTATGGTACCTCTGGTAGGTATCCTTTTGTGTTTTAAAATTTTATTACACTTACTATAGGTACTGAGGATAATTACAATGAATCGTTAATGTCCCAGTGCGAGAGAATTCTCCTACTGTACCACTTCTGCATACGAATATGAATAGATGCAAATGATGTAAGCGGATACTCAAAGTCTTACGTCTCGTATTCGTATTCGTATTCGTACTTGTACTCCTACTCGTATCTCTAACGCGTAAAATGTCAGAATTCATTCACATTCACGGCATGTTAACAAGGTGTATTCGTAGCTACGCTCCCATAGTGTACCATTCGCATAAGGATCTCTCTGTTAACAAGTCATCCCTGTTGGCGGCTCTTACAAATAGAAATTTATGCTGTTTCATACTTGTACTTGTTTGTATACGAGTATGCAGACGGTTTGGTAGTCAGACTATGCGAAGCATACTCGAATTCACTGTAGCTATAAATTTCATGAATGCTAATTAAATTTATGGCGCATTAAAGTCATATGGAGGAGGCACTGCGTATATTGAAGCGCTGTATTCACGTTCCTGTAGTACGGATGAATAAGTATCTTTGGCGAAAGAGCCACATTCACAGCAATGGCCCAAGAGCCGCAGCTAGAGTGGAGCTACCAACTAGGTGTTATAAAGGAAGGAAACCAATGGAGCACGTTCAAAGTGAGGAAAAATGCTTTCGGCATACGCAAGATATATTTTTATTTTTTTACATTGGGGTTATATTCCAAACAGATATCAAGGTCGAAGGAGGAAGGCTAAACGGGGACCTGTATGAATCTGATACTGGGTCAGGGCTGTAATAATTCTCCTGGACTCTACAGGAATTGGTATCGTTTGGGTTTCGTGTTTTTTTTTTTTTTGATTTATATTCGTCTCCTGAATAGGTTTTTGAAAAGTTGTAAAAGCTTAGTTGGACCAATTGATTGGAGTTTGATATGAGAAGTAATGTAATTGAGATGAGAATCTGTCGATTTTGTAATATTTATGTGAATATTTGTTAGGTAGTCCAAATGATTTATGTAAATAATTACGAGCAAAAGAAAGAGAATTTGAATAACTTCGATGACAATGAATATTATTTAAGAAAAGTTAATCTCGTTTGCTCCATTTGTTTCATCTTCGTCGTAGTTATCGTCATGGCAGCTCGCTTCGGTATTTTTCTTTTTCGTATACCGCACAGTGGGCTCAAGGTGCGTATCAAATAAAACATTTGGTCGATTATCATGATGACTGCACCACACTTCAACGATTATATTACAATTTACAATGGTTATTTGTAAATTTAATTAGTTATTAATTAAAATTAATTGTTTCTGTATGACTTCTTTGTTTTTGTTTTTCTCTGCAGCATTACAAATATTAAGAAATACTCGTATCTTGAATTGAAATATTCTTAAAATATGCACATATCTATATAATTTTTACTTTTGTAAGGCAATGCTTGATGTACCATCAGAGTCGGACGTGACTCCCTCGTGTGTCCACCGATAATGCCTCTCCACCTTCGGGCAACCCAACTTTTGTGCCTCTATGGTGCTTCAATCTTTACGACGCACTCACTCGTCATGAATTTCATAATAGGCAATGTGGTCATCATCCGTTATATCTTCGTCTTCTACATCTGTGTCACAACCCTATGAACCAGAAGAGGATTTTATCAATTTAAGATCTTTTTTTTGGAAATCGTTTTTGTTCTTTTTGGGTCATTTTCTTTTGATGACTATTAGTGGATCCGAACTTAGCAAACAACAACTAATAACATCTCTAGTGATTTTTTTCTTGACTGGTTTTTGTACAATGATAATCTCTGAAGTCTTTATTTCGGGCTTCTTGGGCCTATTCAGTTAACTGGTTTTTCATGTCCGTGAATAGAATGTTCATGGACTGATACCATATATGATAACATGTACCAGTGATACTTAGGAACAAAGTATCTGACGGTATCTTGTTAATATTAATCCCACACCTACTAACTACTAATATTGTGCGCATCTTTTGAGTAATTATATATCAATTTTGTTTATTTCCGATGTGATCTACGGATTTTCAAAGAAATGCCTGACAGTATTTCTATCATTGGAATTTCCAAATCCTGGTTTAGGTGTATCAATAATACAACGCACCCTAAACTCTTTTCGTATCCGGTTTTTATTTATTTTTTAACAATTAACTTATCCTCTTTTTGAGCTTTCCAATTTTTAATAAGTGTTTTATAGGATAGGTAAAGTATTGTAGGAAACTGAGTGGCAATTGATCGAGAAACTGATAACACGCATCTGTGCCTCGCAAAAAGTAACAAATCAGTCCCTGGTGTGTCAATTTGACACAACACAAAAAATTCTAATTTAAGCAATATAACAAACAGGAAAAGTAAGTTAATTTGTACATTTATTGAAAAAATATTTAGTGTTCTTCACATTTTTCACATAAAATAAAACGATGTTGTGGACAAACTTTTCTTCTGTATTTATCACACTCAACAGAATGAACGTTTTCATTCCTTGCTTCTGAGCATATGTGGGATCTTGCTTGTTTCCTCGATGGTTCATGGTGCGTCAATCGATTGTTTCTTGATGCAGCAGGTGCCGATGTCGATGGTTGCTCATCACAAATGCCACGAAATTAATTCACAATCGAAAAAGCATTTTCTTTTCTCGGAGTTCCTTCTCGTTGGATTATATGTGGTGACACCAGTGAATTGCTAAGTTCAATAAGAAATAAACGTCGACGATGGTTTTTTTTCGTAGAGTTCCACAACGGCTGCAACTCAATGAAACAATAAATACATTCAATGCAGAAATGTCTAACATATTGCAAAATGTTGCAACAAGCCATCGGTTCACTTTTAGCTTACGTCTGTATGTCCCGACCATCTCATCCATTATATTGACACCATATTTTTTTGCGTTGTAAAAATTTATAATTTCCCTTTTTTTTCATATCATTTTCGGTGATTTGTTTATTTTTGTGCATTGTGCTCTCTTTGTAACATATGAAACCAAAGTTGCACCAAGTTCGTTATTGAATGCGAATTCTGAATGAAATAGCGGTTTGGTTTTCATATCAGGCAAGATTGGTGGCAATTCTAGGCGATTTTTTCTGATACTTCCAACAATTGTCATTTGGCGCTGCTTCAATTTCATTGCCAAACTATGTGAACTGAAAAAATTGTCGCAAGTTTTATTTTTTCCATTCAATTCTTCTGACAGCTGCAAAACCACTCGTTCGGCTTGATTTACTTCACGTGCACAATTACGATTACGTTCAATATAAATATCCGCATCATATACATAAAATGTTTCCGCATTACACAAAATCCGATGTTTTATGCCATATTTACATAGCTTTGATGGCATATACTGCGTGAATGGACTCGACCACAAAAAAGCAATAATTTGTCGTCCACAGTAACATTTCTGCCTGGTGTATACATCAATTTTAAACGATGAATCGATTTGTCAAATATTGCTCGAATCTTCATTATTATTTGTAGTTCGTCATCACTTTGAAAAACATCAGTTCCAAAATCTTCTTCACTTTCCAATAAATTTATTGGTGTGGAAGCCAACACAATTTATTTATTTATCCGGCGCAGCACAACCACTAACTATGACCGACAACTCAAGAATGATGGCAAAACAAACCCTAATTACCTGTTTTGCTATATATGTCAAATTGACACATCAGGGAATCTTTTGTAACTTTTTCATTTTGCAGGTTCAGGTAGATGGTTCGTGATCAGGTATACGATTTTTTAATTTTTATCGAAAATTGGTCACTGCTCCAAAATTCTATTGAAATTCATTAGAAAACAAGAACGAGTAATTTGAAAAAGAAAATTGTGTCAAATTGACACAAGGGACGAATGCATGTTAATGGCCCTACAACTTGGATTAGTCCAACAGCGCAACATACAAGTTCGTAGTGAAGTGATTGCATTACCTCCCAGTGGTGGTTTCCGGTAATGGCATGAGTAAGGCTAAAATGGCAAGGGCATGTCCGGCCAGTAGAATTATACTGGCCCACAACGCAATAGGGCTCACAACAACCGTAGAGATAGTAAAGATATGACGAACCAACTACTGGTTTGGATAAAAATGGATTCAGTGTTTTTGACCCTTGCAAACGTTTAAAGGACAACGACCTTCAGATCTGCACGTGGAATATTCGGACCCTTAACTACTGTCACACAAATATCGCCACCATCCAAGAAGTGCGATAAGATGGACTGGACATATGGAGGATTAGAATGTGTAATACATATTATGGTGATTGCTATAGGGGAAAGAAACAGCGGATACGGATACGGATTTGCCATATGCGGCAGACTTAGACAAGAAGTCTTGAGCTTCCAACACGTGAGCGAGCTTATTATGCCACCTGCATCAAGTACCAAAGACCAGTAGCAACACTACCAACGTGACACTGACGTGCTGGGTTTCACCCGACCACCACTAACAATTGCGGGGTTTGATGATGAATGCAGTCTGCAAAGCGGCACTGCAACGAAGACGAGAGCTGCTCTTGTGTTCTACGAGCAAAAGAGACTGGAAAAAAATTTCAGAGATTGTACAACGACGAAGAAGTTCAACATGCAGCCGTCGACTTAGATAATAAGAGCGAAAACATCCATCCATCCATTTGACCAGAATGAAGTAAAGATAGTAATATCTAAGCTAAAATTGAACAAATCAGCTAGACCTGACAGCTTACCGGCCAAAGTATTCAAAGCTGCTGGAAATGACTTTGTGGAGAGCATGCACCAACTCATTTCTCAGATCCGGTTATAAGAGTATATGCCTAGTGAATGGAATCTCAGCACCGATATCGGATCCACAAAAAAGGAGACCCATCAATTGCGCCAATTGTAGAGGTATAAGTCTCCTCGACATCAGATACATGCTCTTATCTCTCATATTGTGTGAACGTCTGACACGCTTTGCCAATAATTTGATTGGTCCCTATCTGTACGGTTTCAGACCAGAAAAGTCCACAACCGATCAAATCTTCAAAATCCGCTAGATACTGAAAAAAAAAACTCAAGAAGTCCAAGTCGATACCTATCATCTTTTCATCGAGTTTAAGCATGTATAGAGATGAGCAAACATATATAGAGTTATGTCTAGTTTTGGCATCCGTGCCAAACTCATCCGTGTATGCTCGTTTGATGTTAAAAAAGGTTTTAAACAAGGTGACGCGCTGTCATGTGACTTCTAGAACATCGTGCACAATTTTTATGTGAGAAACTCACAAGTGAACACTGGAGGCACAACCTTTTAAAAGTCTACTAGCGTACGTCGATGATATCAACATAATTGGCAGAACATTCTGTCACCGGTGCGTTCGCTAGTATTGAAACGGAAGCTTTCAAAATGGGTTTGGTGTTAAAGGAGGCAAAACCATGTATATGCAATACAATCGACAACTGCAATTTCAAAGTAGCTAAGGACTTTGTCTACCTTGGATCTGTTAAAAATTCTACCAACAACACCTCAGCAGAAATAAACGGCGTGGTGTAGTGGTACTAGCAATCGCTTCTCACTCTGAGGGTTCAAGGTTCGAATCCTGCCCATGGCAAGTCAGTTTTTCATTTGTGTAATTGGAACTCAGACAGAAAAATTCTGCGTGTGAAGGCATAACACTGACACGTAGATTTGGCTGTTGTAGAGTTTTAACCACAAAAAACTAGTGCGAATTATAACTTCGAATCGCTCTGAGTGAAGAAAAAACTCTCCGTCCTATTCGGACTCCCACCCCCTAGAGAGCTAATATCGAAACCAAATACACCTGAGTTTCAAACCACTACAAAACAATTTTCCTTTCTCCTCCTCCTACCTTTCCGCCCGCGCCAAGGCAACAGTAAAAGGGTATCTAATCCCTTAGGCGCGCGTAAATTATATAAAAAAAAAAAAAAAAAAACGAAGAATCACTATTGCTTTGTTATTTGAGCTACGAAGGCAATTGAATTTACTACTCAATCACGAAAAACTAAGAAGACTATATAAGATCTGGATCATCCCAGTCCTACTTTATGGCGCAAAAGCATGGACTCTATCTAAGGTGGATGAAAATATCTTCAGTGGTCTAGATGGAAAAATCCTTCGAAAAATATTCAGTCCCATTTGCGACATTCAACGACGAACTACACAAGCTGTACACTAAACAAGCGACGTCGACGTAGTCAGAAAACTATGCATCAGCCACCGGAGATGGTGAGGACATATAAAGCGACAGTGCTCCGGCCCACATAGTTTTCGAAACTAACCCGACGTTACAACGCAGTGGAGGATAACCTTACCTTAGGTGGCACGGTAGAAGGGCACCTCAGCCGGCTGGACTGGCCTGGAGACTAACTGGAGAGGCCTGTTAATTGAGGCTCAGGTTCAGGCCGAACTGTAGCGCCACCTCTACTGCTCTTGCGCTTTTAATATAGCACACCGTTTTGACACACTGTTATGCCAAAAAGCAGCTCAAATGGTGTTGAAGTGACAGAGCTTTGTTTAGTTCTATTAATATATCCTTGGACACGGCCTATATGCTGGTATTACATCTTAGGTGTTTCTAGATAGAGTTTTGTTAACACTGACAGAATCAACTTGTGAATCCACCCGTCCGTCTCTGTTCAAACGAGTTTGTGAACTAGATGGACCGCTTACAATACACCCGGGATAACCGTATACATTGCTTTTGATATAACATATAAGTAACAATATCTTCTTCAAGTTTGTTGTTTTTGTTAGACAAACAAATACCTTTACATCTTTGCTGTCTCATACATCGGGGCCAAGTGGTCTATGTGAATAGTTTCGCAAGGAGCGTCGAACTTAGGAATTGGAAGTAAGAACCCCTCTTGCTTCCCCATTTACGGTTTGCCAAAATACACGGAACACAGCAGCTAATACAATAATTCACCTTATCTTTTAATCTGGCTTTGTAAAATTCGTGATTAATAGTTTCCTCTAACTTACCTGCCAACATGTGTCCTGCTTCGTGCACCCGATGAATGACTTCTCTTTCCATCTGGCTATTCGAGGTGTTACATCGTCTTTTCTTAAATGCTGAAATTAGTTATAATCTCCATTTTCAATCCGTAAAGATAAAACCTTAAATGTTTGACTGACTTTACGACAGATAATGCCCCGAGGTGAAACGAACTATAGTTTTTCTTTTTTAACGTAGTAGTTTGAAGGAACACTCCAACCCAGGCGTCGGTGTGGCGCTCTGTCTCTGCGTTTTGATTGTAGAGACCGAGAAGAGGGTATGTCGTTAAGTACTACTTAAATATCTTGAATCTTTCTTCACATCTCCTGTTAAATTTTGAGTGTTGTGTCATCAAATGTACTAAAAGTGCAGTTAGGGATGAACTTCCGAGAATATCCGGAATATCCTAAAAAACGCTGAAATTGTTTAAAATCCCGCTGTACCTGGAATCGGTGGACTACTCCAATTTTTTTCGTAGATCTATAAGTCGTAAGATTTTTAGTTACAACATCTCCCAGATATTCTAACTTCCTTTTAAGGAACTGGCATTTTTTCCAATTGATTTGAATACCGTTTGCAGCTGTAACATCCAAAGTTTTTTTCAATCGAAAAAAGTTTTCATCTTCGTCTGTGGATTGAATAATTAAATCGACGAAATATGCAAATATTCTAATTTACCTTCACTCAGCAGATGTCGGAATACTTACTCAGTAAAACGGGCAAAACTGGCGGAAGTCAGGCAAAATCTAAATGGTGTTCTCAAAAACTTATAATGGCCTCTATGTTCTTCGTTGCGAATAATGTGTACAATTGACTTGACTCTTCCAACGAAACGTGGAGAAACGAATTCTTTAAGTTGGTGGTAGTAAAGACTAATGCACCTCCTTGAGTGCCATTAGAAAGCGGTCCTTTATTATCCTCTGGTTCAGATCTCTGCAGTTTACACATAGCAGGAATGAGTCACTGTTTTCTTAGTGAGGACTATGGGCCTAAGTAATTCAGTATGATTGGGCCTAATTATGCCTTCATTTAACCAATCTCTAATGTGTACATCAATGATTTTTTTTTTTTGGCGATGCGCTGGTCTCTAGTCGGTAAGAATTATCTTCGTGCGGATGCTAGTAATCGGTTTTGTATTTGATTGGTAACCTTGATTTATATTCTGAATTTTATCTCGACACTTAGCCGGAGCGTTTATTTTCATTTTGTCATCAACTGTGCTGATGTTGTTAATGCCTACTTTTTCTTCTTTCTTCTCTGCATTTCATTACACCCGAAGTCGGTTTTAGATCGGCCAATTCAAGAAACTCTTGCCCTAGTACCATCTTAGCCAACAATGTTAGCGTACTACGGTACTACGTACTACGATGCCGTACGTAGTCTTCACTGTTTATTGTTAGATGAAGTGATACGACACCAATGGATTGGATTACTTTATCCCTTAGTCCCGTGAAGTCTTTTGTCTATGTGCCAATAATCTTATATAGATCTTCACTTTTAAGTTGAATAGAAAAACGTTAGTACATGGTAAGCACTTATTTTTTTGAGGACACCGACGGAACCACGGAATCCGGTGAGCACTACAGACAGATGTTAAACGAGTTTTTTTTTTGCTTTAAATTGCTGAATTGGGTCTCAAGCATGGTTGGCTCTAGCAGGATGAAGCAACTGCTCACACAGCTCAGTAATAATGAAGATTTTGAATGATTCCCCGATACATCACAGTTAAAACAGCGGAAAGGTTGTTTATTTGATTTGCGATTTATCATTATAGTATGTCTAATTTTGTTTCTCTTGTATGCCGAGCAACTCGATTCGCCATTTGGCGAAGAAACACCATGCCGGGTCACCGTCATGTGACCTTTCATAATATTGAGACATGATTTGGCATTTGTTCTACTCGTATACATTTAATGTTGCATGAACATTTGGAACTCAAAAAAGAGCTCCTGTCCTAGTCCAAATGAGCTTGCTTCTTAGGAAAAACAGGACATGTCACCACCGTGCCTACGTAGAACGGTCAATTTAGAATGGTACACAGCCATTTGCTCGCCAGAAGTCAGTTGGAGGAATGCTGGAAAAGCAACCACCGAACACGGATCATTCTCCTCCACGACAATGTGAGCGTTTTCTTGACCTACAATATAATATTTAGAAGAGACGTAAATGCGATGGTTCTGTAGGAGGGGAGGGAGGAAGATTTCCAAACGCTGTTTTGCATCCAAATGAAAACATTCTTAAATGTAATGTGGAAGAACACGTATTCAGGAGAAGAGGAAGTGTTCTATATGGACCAGCAGATTTGTGTATCATATATTAAGATTTTAAAGTACTCGTACTACACGAGAGGATAGTGCTTGAGTGCATATTAGTAGCAAAATCAACGTCGTTATCGGGGAACCATAATAACCACGTACAAGTTAACAGAGTGGTGCGCGCATATATCTGCCATAATTTCACTAAGAGCCTAAGCAGTTGACTTGTATCTGTAGACGTGGATGTAAGTGAAGGAGGGATTACTTCTTTTGGACTACTTTGCTACGAGTATTACTTAACAAACATACCATACAAATTACAAACACCGACGATGCTAAACAAAGTTGTAAAATAAAAATTATACTCCGACTGTTTGGCAATGACGGCCTTATTAATTCGGTTGCCTTCAAAATTAAAAACCGCATCTGAAAATCATGTCTGGTTATGGTTATTATCAAACTAATCTATTGTGCCCTTTCTTCCATTAGTTGTTTAATGTTTCCAGGAATTGAATCAGCCACTTCTGCAAAAATGAGTTCCGATCCTCTTGATGGAAAATATATTTGTTTTGAAATGTTTGGTTGTCTACGTGCCAGTGATGAGCAGTTAGTAGATAAGTGTTTTATAGTCCCCCCATAAGCCTAATCTTGCTAAGAGTTTTATTTGCGGCTTTAAGTAGTTATGACCAAACCAAAACTTGGAAAGGGTCCGATAAGTGGACTTTCCGCACCAGTTTCAGTTTTCAGTTTTTATGCATTTTTATTTTTTTTAACTTAAATTACTCTTATATGCTAAACAAAAAACGCTTAAAAATTTGCTTAAATTACTTACAAATAATCTTATTCTAACTTACTGGCCCCATGCGGGCACTCTAAGCTAAACCTAACACTTAAACTATGTCTTTCGACGAATCTTACAGTCTAATTTTATTTCTATTTTTACATTTATTAATACCAAAACTAAGAAAATAAATTTTAGCAAAAATTTAGTATATGGACATTTATTAATTTTTTATAAAACTTAAAACTAAAAGCCTACAAACTACCTACAAATAAATCTTAATCTACTTAACCTACTTACATCTAACACAACCATAGCCATACATAAATATATATTTACATAATATGTATATACATAATATTTATATACATAATATATAAATACATGTATATATACATATATGTATTTTAAAAAAAAAAATTTATTTTTTTTTGGGTTTTTATTTTTTTTTTTTCTTAAAAACTAACTTAATCCTACCTAAAATTATATAAGCCGGCCATGGCTAAAACAAAAAGTTAGGCTGACCCACTTTGCCTCAGATGAAGCTATCTATTACTGGAGGCATTCGAGGACTAAGCATTCTCCCCTTCAACAAGCCACTAAAATTGCTGGTGCTGCTGAGCAACATCCCTCGCGACTCCCTACCGTCCTACTGAACCGGAGACGCTCCGCACTGTCACGTGAGACGTCTCTATCGTAGTAGAGTCGCCTGTCCGCAGCTGTTCGAGCGACATGAAAGATTAGCTGCATCGCCAATCTGTCCTGGATCAGACCTTTACTATCTAGATAGAGGAACGCTTCTGGAGGAATAAAGCCGTCAACGTGAGCTCTCTCGTGATACATATATTTGGGTTAGAAAGCCCCGGAGAACCGGTTGTTCGATGAGGTCATTGCTCTTGCATTGTGCCTTCGGGTCAACTTAATGACGAAAGTGTCCACTCTTATTAGGTTCGCCCTATTGTACAGGCCCTCATTGGGATAGAATTTTATGTACTGAGACTCTGGTGTTCTGCATAAGCGAAGACAAGTCCTAAGACAAGCCCTCTCAAACACCCGAATCTTTTCCAATAAACTTGCTCTTACGTTGAACCACACGAGACATCCAAATACAAGCATGGGCCTGATAAGGGCCATGTAGCACATTACCTTCATCCCCGCATCGAGTTGGCTGTTATAGAACAGTCTCTTTGTAAGGGCAAAAGCACCTTTGGCTCTGGCCAGAGCAACATCTATATGTTTGTTAAAATACAGATATTGATCTAGCCAGATCCCAAGGTATCTGACTACATTTCGACAAGCAAGTGGCTGTCTGTGTTGTCCGACGATAGAAAACTTTCGCCAATTCTTTCTGGTATCCCTAGAGGCCCCAGACAAAGGCGTCCCAAACAGAATGGTTTCCGACTTCTGAAAGTTGATTTTCAACTTCAAGTCATCGCAATATCGCTTAATTTTGTCGAAATCACGTTGCAAAAGTGTATTAATGACCTCAATCTTTGGACCTGATACGAGGGCGGGTCAATAAGTCCGTGACTTTTCTGACCTCTTTACTGAAACAGCAACACTGCTCCTGTCAACAGGCATCAGTCAGTTGACTCCTGTCAAAATTTAAACTTGCTGCGTCAGTTAGTTTGTGTTTGACAGCTATTTTTATCAGACTACTCACAAATTTGAGGAGAAAATGGAAAAAAGTGAATTTCGTGTGCTTATTAAGCATTATTTCTTGCGAAAAAAAACCATTACCGAGACCAAGACTAAGCTTGATAAATACTATGGGGACTCTGCACCATCGATTTCAATGGTAAAAAAGTGGTTTACTGAATTTCGTTGTGGCCATACAAGCACTGAAGATGCCGAACGTCCTGGACACCCAGTTGAGGTCTCTACACCCGAAACAATCGAAAAAATTCACGATATGGTGTTGACCGACCGAAGATTGAAAGTGCGAGAGATTGTGGAAGCCGTAGGGATCTCGCATGGCTCAGTGGTTTCAATTTTGAATGATCACTTGGGCATGAGAAAGCTTTCCGCAAGATGGGTGCCGCGTTTGCTCACAGTCGACCACAAACGCAATCGTGTAACAACTTCACAGGAAGGTTTGGCGTTGTTTAATCGCAATATGGAGGAGTTTTTGCGCCGTTTTGTAACCGTGGACGTAACATGGATCCGTCACAACACACCAGAGAACAAACAACAGTCAAAACAGTGGGTTTCTAAGGGTGAATCGGCGCCAAAGTAGGCCAAGGTGGGTTTGTCAGCCAATAAAGTTATGGCGACTGTTTTTTGGGATGCACGCGGGATAATCCACATTGACTACCTTCAAAAGGGAAGAACAATCAATGGGGAATATTATGCCAACTTATTGGACCGATTCAATGACGATTTGAAAAAAAACCGACCTCATTTGGCCAAGAAAAAAGTTCTTTTCCACCAAGACAATGCAAGGGTGCACACATGTGCAGTTGCCATGGCAAAAATCCATGAATTGGGCTATGAATTGCTCCCTCATCCACCCTATTCTCCAGATTTGGCTCCGAGCGACTACTTCTTGTTCCCAAACCTGAAGAAATGGCTTGGTGGAAAAAGATTTGACTCCAATGATGAAGTCATCTCGCAAACAAAGGCCTATTTTGAGGACCTCGACAAATCATTTTTTTTGGAAGGGATACAAAAATTGGAGAAGCATTGGACAAAGTGTATAGAGCTCAAGGGAGACTACGTTGAAAAATAAAATAATTTTTTTATTAAAAAATCTGTGTTTTATTCCAAAAGTCACGGACTTATTGACCCGCCCTCGTATGTACGCGATTAAGTCGTCTGCGTACGCTATGGCATGGTGAAGTGAACCTATCAGATCACTTGTGTAAATATTGAATAGGATCGGCGAATTTACCGCACCTTGTTGCAGACCGTTTTTAATATTAAAAGTTCTAGCAGAATTCACATCGCCATTCTTCACGATGAACTGTCTACTGGAGAGCATATCCAAAAGAATATACAGCAGTGGTTAACTAATTCCCAACCTGTCCAGCTTGAAAAATAGGCCTTCTAACCTTACGGTAACGAATGTTTTCTCCAAATCAATAAGGCAGGCACCAGTGCACTGTTTCTTGCCTTTGTTCCATTGGATATCAGAAACCAGTTTAGACGCAGCATGAATGATATCATGTCCCGCCTTGAAACCGAATTGATTATCCGAAACTATATGTTTGTCCTCAACCCACTTTGTCAGGACTCTATTGATCACCTTCTCGAAAACCTTACTGATGTTTGGAAGAAGACCGATCGAGCGGAGATTCGCCGAATTGGAAGTATCTTTATCTCTTTTGGGGATGGGATGTACCACCGCAATTTTCCAATGCGCTGGATAATGTGCATTATTCATTTCATTATTAAACAGGATGGTATAAATATTCACCGGTTCTAGTGGGAGATGTCGAAGCACAATGCTCGGTATTTCATCGGTTCCCACTGATTTCTTACTTCTAAGTGATTCGAATTACCCTATTGCTGGTGATGACATTATTTGACATTTTCTCGTCACTGAACTGGGTGAAACTCGAGCTCTCGAATCGCCAAT